>CM076724.1:12120238-13320238 GCA_038501795.1 Pseudopleuronectes americanus
TTGATAACTTAACGTATATTTAGTTAGCAATACTCTGTACTTTTCATTGATTTGGCATTACACTCCTTCAACACGGTCACTTTCACAACAGTTTGTTTTAGAAAAGGAGGAGGAAAACCGACGCTGCAGAACAATGGGTATCATTCGTCTTATTCTAGGCATTCTTCTCGCTTGTCAAAACCTGGTGGCTACGTTACCTGCAATGCAACTTGACTGATGATAGTTCACTTGGAGGTAAAGGTGTGTTGACAATAGCAGATAATGTAGCATCCATCCCTTTCGACTGAGGTCATGTACGCTCACTTCCTTCTTACTCCACACCACCATATTTTTTGTATTTTTAAACTTGTAGTCCTCAGAGACTCAACCGGAATCACTGGAGACTTGTTTCACACTTGAAAACACACTTTATTGCGTTTGAAGTTACAAATCTTCAGAGTACATCTTAAGTTTAACTCTAAAATCAGGACTTGCACTTATAACAGGCTATTTTTACACTGTAGTATTGATTTTTTCTTTATAGTAAATCTTTTACTTCTGAGAAGTATAAATATGTTATAGGAAAAACTTATAGTGGGATGACTGTATCCTCTTCACCTGATCAAAGCTAAACTCAAGTTTTGTGAGACTATTTGTGTGTTTGTGTATGTGTGTGTGTGTGTGTGTGTGTGGACAAATATCAGTTGTGTGGCAGAACATTCAAAAATCTAGTTCTTCTGCGGCTAATCAGCTGCCATCTGGGGAAAAGGATCATATTTTAGGTTGTTGGCAGCACCACAAACCACAGAGCTATGTCTGTCAGGGGCTGTTTCAGAGGCATTTTAACATGTGTGCACTGGCGTGTGTGATTAGTCATGTGTGTGTATTTGTAAAACAGTGTGTGTGAGAGAGGGGGGTTAGATTAAAGAAAAGTAATTTTGGGGGGAATTTGTTATGTTCAAGATGAGAATAAAAAAATGTATATGCCAGATTAGAAGTGAAAATTAACTTTAATAGCAACAGCTAGTAATCCTGTTCAAATTAGATTAATAAACAAACCATGACCAGAGAAAGAAGCACAAAAAATAATATACAAGAAGAACCTCTCGGAGCATCCACCAAGCTGTGGTATTGTTTGAGTCTGGCAGAGGATATCCCTTGGAAATGCCGTGTTTTCCTACACACAAAGAGAGGGGAAGTGTCTGACACACAGACACAGAGTCGAAGGCCGAGACACGCTGGATTATCCTCAAGCTGTGATTAAATAAACTCTGAGAATACTTCTGAGAAGCCTCACGCAAAGTGGGTCAAGTGGGCCCCTGAAATACTGAGAGGGCTTGTTGGAAGTTGTGGTTTGAGACGAACCAGTTGTAGCTTGCCATGCTGAGTGAGCTGAATCAGGACCAATGTTCAGTTCAGAATAGATTCTCACAACAACACTGGTAAAGTGAAGCCCCCTGATTTTGAAGTTTCCAGCCTGTGAAGCTTTTCGACTGCGCTTCCGTGAATTCCCCTCCACATGTCACTGTATTAGAGGCAGCAGTCAAGTGATTACACATCTGAATTCACACAGAGGGAGCATGACCAGACTGGAAACCTGGAGGGGGCTGAGAAAGCAGACCAGTGAGCCAAAGACCCCGACAAGCGACCAGTCGATTCACATTTAGGTTAGCCCAGTTCACTGCCCGTTTAAAACAAAGGGTCTTTCATTGGGTCCCAATATTAACACACAGCATGTAGGTGTCACCATGCAGGTGTCTATAACAACATTCCTCACAGCAACAGTAACTGTTTGAGGGGAGAGCTGGACTGTGGTGGCCAGCTGGGCAGAGAAAGCAGAGAACAGGCAGGAGGGCTCTGGTATGTGAGGAATGCAGCTAAGGCAAACAGAAAGCCCCACAATCCTGTGTCTAATGAAATCAATGCTTCCAGCTTTTCCGGTGCAAGGGGGCAAATCAGACAGAGAGACCCAATCAGCAGAGGAGACTGATTTGTGAGAGGTTTTCTACTTCGTGCTGACCAGCTGGACTGAATTTAAGCTGAACTGAACCGCGATCTGCCGGCCCTGCTCAGCCACCCGCCGTCCTTGCATGTTTGCTCTCAGGCCGATGGAGTGAATGGGAAAGGGTGAGGGTAAACACAGGGAGGGCTCGTGGCAGAAAAACATGGAAGATGGAGCATAAACCTGAATTACACCCACACAATGGACATAACCTACGAGCAGGCAGGAGATAGATGATGTTTGCTGATCTCTGCCCTCAAGACAAACAGTTCCTCAAAAACAGAATGATGTATGATGATATTGCAGATTTAAAGATTGAACTTACAAATGAACTCAGAATGCAAACAGAAACGATGTAGTACAACACTTCCTACCTTAGCTATTTATATTCTGTAAAGTGTTGCTACTATTTGACCTACTTTATGTATATACGCTTATATGTTATTTTAAGCCATGCATATCACAGAATCTCAAACTTTCCTTTTTGTACCCTTCACTATTATCTTATCATATCCCCTAATGTCACATATTAGGTTTGGTCACAATGAAAGATATGTCTCTAATATGTAACAAGAAAATCAAAGCAAAAAAGTAACAAAGGGACATTTATTTTTCACCCCCTTGGACAGTTCTGTCCAGCAGTCGTGCCGGGTGGCAACTTTAAAGTGTGAAGACGGGAAAGGTAAATTTAATGGTTAAATCAAGTTTAAAGAGGTTGAAGTTTGACTGTAACATCTAAACTATGGGCCCTGCGCCTTTACACTAACTGAAAGTAATTCATCCTGGCTGTTCTTTTTTCTTCTCTTGAAAGTCTTGTAGCAGTGATCACATCAGTCACAGGGATCAGCTTTTCCACACACACACACACACACACACACACAGACACACACACACACACACATACACACACACTTTTGTACTTCTATCTTAGTGAGGACACTCATTGGCAAAATGCGTATCCTAATCTCAGCCACCACAACAATATACCCCACCCTAGCCCCTGGCCCTTACCCAAACCACTTGACCATAATGCCTAAGCTTAACCACCTTGGTCTGAAACAAATAACCTAGAGGTCAGAAGTTAAAAGCCCTCTTTTGGTCTACCCACTTAAATCGCTCATCTGGGTCATAATGCCTTGACCAACCGATCGTCCTAACCACTAGACGTAGATGCCTAAACCTAGCCGTCCTGGTCCGGTACTAAAAGAAATAAAGTTAATCCAGATCTCAACCGTTTCAAGATGAAGCTTCATGTCGGAAATCTTTCATCTGAAAGCTGAGTTAGAACTACACTTTGAATACAGGGAACAGAAGTCAGAGATTGGACTAAAAATCCAAATAACTGCAATCACAAATTTGGATAACTCCCTCTGGATCCCACCTGAGACACTGAGCCTGGAAGTCTCAGTTATGATTTGATTATTAAGTGGTATGTGGAAGGAGAGCTATTGACTTATATTTTATGAATAATGAATTCGCCCTAACCCTAAAAGCTAATTTTGACTCCTAAACAGCCTATTAAAAAAGTGAAGACCGTAATGTCCAAAATATCCTAACTTTTCCAATATGTCCTTATTCTAAAACGGTCCTCACAAAATATATAAGTACACGCACACGATACAGATACACACGCACACGCAGACACCCAGGCCCCGCCCTCTCTGACCTCACAGTGCCAGTCATCTCTCTCCTCCTCCTCCTCCTCCGTCTCTCAGTCTGGCGCTCTCTCTCTCTGCTCTCCTCTCCGCGCTGCCTTCCCCAATCCTCCTCCTCAAACTCCAGGCGTCCGGACCAAAACCGCCACATTCCCGAGGACAACGTTCAACTTTCCGCTCATGAACTTTACATTCCGTCAGATCAGGAGAAACTTTTGGACCTCACCTGGACACCCTCACTTCCTGGTTATATAACCTTTGCTGCACTTGAACGAATCCTTCACATTCCAAAGACTTTGGCCCCGGACGGAGATCGCTATATATCTTTTTTTGTGGGTCTTTTTCGATCTTCAAAGCCGACGATCACAGGCGTTACCGCAACATTCCGCATAGACCGAATAACCAGGGAGCAGCAGTTGACGTGTTTTACTTTTTGCACAACTTTTAAGTTTGTGTGGTTCTTTTTCTACGTGTAGTCTTACGTTAAGTGCGTAAAGAGTGAAGAATGGCAGGTGTGACCTCTCTGGATGCGGTGAAGAGGAAGATCCAGTGTTTGCAGCAGCAGGCCGACGAGGCGGAGGACCGGGCGCAGGTCCTCCAGAGAGAGCTGGACAGTGAACGGGAGGTCCGAGAGAAAGTGAGACAAATCTTTCTCTCTTTTATGTCCTTCTCTCCTCTTTCACCTCCCTTCTCTTTATTGTCTCTCCTACTTTCGTTCCCTTCTTCTCATCCACTTCTCAGGCCCTTGTGCTCGTGTTATTGATTCATTCGCGGGCGTGATTGTGCCACAATGCAAAGGCGTTGGTCTCTAATGAAAAAAGAGAAGAAAAAAAAGTTTGGATTCCTGCAGGTCCGTGCGCACGCGCAGTGCGGCCTGCTCTACAGGCCTCTGTGGAACTACAGTGAATAATGTGGACCACGTAGACATTCTTTTTCCCTAATTGAATTGACCTATTAAGACTCAGCAAATCAATTCCTATTAATGCCAATTATGCCATTAATCGTTGTTTGTGTTGTGATGCTGCCAACGTTCAGATGGATGTGATCGTGTTTGGAGTCAGTGTTAATCCCAGTGGCACTTCAGCAGGGTGGGTGGATGTGTGCCAGTTGAACCACTGCCATGTCATCCTCAGAGGAGAGGAGGATAATGGCCGCAGAGTTAGAAAGTAGTCTACTCTGTTATTAGGGAATCAAAAGAAAAGGAAAGTTCCATTTTCATCTAGAGCTGTGTGACTGAATCAGTCAGATATTTAAGGGAGAGGTTAAATGCTTACTTTGATTCAAAACCAAATAACACTGGTCAGAGCGTTCTTTTTCAGTTTTCTCAGTCTTCCATAGAAAATATTATCACAAGAAAAAGAATTTCAGGACTTAATCACCTTTATCACAGTATTTCCAATTATTATCTCTTTTAGGATCAAAGACAGATTTTTGCTCCTGAGATAGACTTATTTGAAGACTTATTTGAATTGAAATGTTTTTTTTTATTGCCCAGCCTGAGTGCAAGCTGAATATAGTTGTGTTTTGTTATGGTTTGCTACATGAAGACGTCTCTTTGGGCTCTGGGAACCTGTAATTAACTTTTTATTTTGCTATTTCCTGACAGTTAAAGGCCAAACTGTTGATTAGTGCAATTATCAGTAATGAATGAATGTTCTATTGTCGCAGACTTTTATATTTCAGTATCAGCCGCAGTTGCACAACCAGGCCTGTAAATGCTGAACTTCACGAGGGTGGGAAGGAGTTTCCTCATTCTACAGGCATGTGTTGAAAGTGACTCGACTGTCTTTTACTGTGAGTTGGCGTAGCTCGGTCACCTGCCTGTCTCTTGACTCTACCTACATTCAGAGTTTTACAGCTTAACACAGAGAAGGTGGAGGCAACAGACAAATGCTGAGCTGCACAGATAGATAACAGTCCTGACTCGTTTCACATGTTGCTTTATGGCGCACGATGCCATATCCTTTTGCATAGGAGCTGGTTAATGACAGGCCAAGTGGAGAGATTGAAGGAGAGTGGGAGGGGAAGGTGTGGCTGTAAAGATATGGCAGCATGGATGATGAAAGGAGGAGGAAGGCTGGGGGAATAACCCCTTTGTTACACACTGACTATTAGGTAACATGCCACTTTTATAATTTGACAGTAGTCATTCGCTCAGCTTACGGATAATTAACTTGTACATTTACACTGGTAGCATTCAAAATGATTATTTTAAAACAACACTTTTTCATATCCTTTGAGTTCAAAGCTGTCTTGGCACTTATCAAGTACAGTGACTTTAACATAAAAATAATGGAATGTTGTGATTGGTCGATGGATGTCTGTTCTTCTTCTTCTCTCTGTAAATGTCTTCAGTGAATTATCCCTGTATGACCTGTAGAATCCAGAGCATTAAAAGTAGAGATAGTAAATGCGCAAGTAAGTCATACTCCTCGTTTTATTTCATAGGGTAAATGAGGTTAATGTTTCACTTCCTGTCATTTAAATGTGAAGACATGAGTGCAGTAACCTTTTTATTAACTATCCCTAAAGCTATATCTCCACCATTTGAGAAACATCACACATTATACAAGATAACTTACAGTGTAAATCACCTCTATATTTTAGAGTTATCAAAGCACAAATTTATAAGCAGAATATAAACTATACTCTAATATATCTGCCATTGTTAACTCTGTATATACTAATGTACAGTTATAGATGCTTCACATGAGTCGTTTAATTCATTAAAAAAACTATATTATTAGGCATTTAAGAAACTTGTATCTGCGTACCACAACATTATATTGTGTTGTAAATGTATTAAAAGTGTACCAACTGGTTATGAATGCTCTATATTGAGGCTAGAAATGATCTTTTATCTGCAGAGTGGAAATATCACATTTATTTCTTCCATTACATCCTAGTTAGCTATGATGTGTCAAAGCAGTTCCAGCTGTCACACATTTCGCTGCGTGTGCGATCACAGTGAAACAGAGCGCTGCGTTTGTGTGGCGGTGCTGGTGTGGTGCCATATGTGTATAATTAGGACAACCTGCAGTTATTCCTTTGGCACAAAAACTCTTTCATAGCATCACGGGCAGATCAAAACAGGAATCTTGCTGAGTGTGTTAAGGTAGTGAATCATTCTTTGAAAATGCGAAGGCAACAGGCAAAGAACAACAACACTCTATCACACCACATCTCTCTCTAAAAACTAAAAGTAATTGCTTTGTGTTATTTATAAAGTGGTTTTCTTGCCTCGAGACGTTACTCAACTGCTCAGTAATGCTTTTAGGGTCCGTGAGGTTAAGAGACATGACTTTGTCTTGAAACGCTCATTGGAGCTGATTAGATGAGTTATATTTACGGCCTTTACCCTCAACAAGCTGTTCAGTTTTCACGGTGTTCACAGTCGTTTTAGTTGTTTGCTGTTGGGGGTCCAGTGTCGAGAGTCGGACCAAAGATCTTTTGTGCTTCATTGACAACTCTTGAGGACTCAGGGAGCAGCAGAGATGAACCTGATTGGCTGGTTGTGTGTGTGTGTGTGTTTAAAACATTTTAAAAGATTGAAATAACTATGAATGTCAAATGATCATCAACACAAGTATCTGTTGCCTACTTTTGAGGTTTTTATGTTGTGTTCATGTTGTCACCAGAAAACATTCTGGTTGCCATTGTGACATGTAGTGTGTACCACATTGCATGCAGTGATACAGTTTGTGGTATAATGACCCACATTTAAAACCACATTTAAAAGGGAAGTGGGGCTCCACTGAAGTATTTGCTCTGGGAAGGCCGTCCCTCCCAGGATGTCGTCTGCCGACTCGAGTCCAGCACTTCCTGTGCTTCTACTCCCAACACTTCCTGTCCCTGAGCTCTGGCCTTGATCAACAGGAAGATAAGCGCGAGCTGGACTTATTATGTGTGCTTAATGGTGGTTCCAGTTAGTGTTGAACAACTTAAGTAAAAGTTTAATAAAATAAAAAATAAAACATTACCTTCTAATGTCAAAACTGCCAGTTTCTCTGTAAAAAGCATCTGCTGTCTTTTCATTTGCATCTACAGCACCTTGATGACATTTTCTTTCCAACATATAGTACATTGCTGAAAGTAAAACAGGAATCCTGCTTATCTTAAGTAGAGCCATTCACCAGTTTCTCAAAATTTACTGAAGGTATCATCCTTTCGCTGCTCTCAGTGCTCAGTGGGCTCCAAAGTTTTCTGCTCCAACAGTCCGACAGTTTCAGTGGAAAGAATTACTTCCTGGTGTCACTGTTTTCTTTGGACTTTCTCCCCACGAGTAGCTCAACTTTCCAAATATAACCGCCACATGTTGATACTTTTTGGCAGCGGTTGGCATTCTGGGGAACACTCCCCTGTAACTGGCTTTGTGGCTAAGCTGATTATGCATGCCAAGGTTGCGGGTAGTAGAATATTTCTGTAGAATCCTTACTAGCGAGTTTGTTGAAATCTCATTAAGATTAACATTTACAGATTGGAAATTGGTGTTTGAACCATTTCAAAGATTCTGTCAGACGCTAAATGTTCAGGGATGATTTTGTCAAAGCAGGATCCCTACTATGAAAGTGCTACTGCTGCAGAGTTGAAGTGGAATTCATCTTCCCTGAAAGAAGTGTAACTTTTATTGGAAGACATTTTTAGCTCTTGGTTAAGAGTGCAGATACTGTCATTTGTCATTCTACAAATGGGTTGGAGGCAACTCCTTGTCAGGTTTTGACACTTAACCTCAAACCAGCCCACAATCTGTGTGGAAATCAGAAAACATACTGTAGTAAAAATGGCACAAAGAAACTCATTGTTATGTTATTCTTGAGGTTTAATGGTCTTCTTCATCGTCTGTACCTCATGACAGACATCGAGAGTAGCGTGTCGAGGTGTCAGGAATAACTTACCCTGAAACCTCAACAGCATTGTGCTGCTTATTAGCCCACTGCCCCAGAATTAGCCAGTAATTGGATTCCTGTTTCACTCGTCCTTGATCCTGTCTCTAATGCATGTAATACACAGAGGTATTTATTAAGTCATTCCCAGTAGAGTTGTATCTTCAATGCAATGTAGACTGCCCACTATGTGGAGGTGAATGAACATTACTCAACCACAAATAGCACATTAGAGTCCTGTATTCTAACATATTGTAATTTATGTCACTTTATGATGCAGCTGGAAACGGCCAAACAGCCCTGACTGTAAAAGGAACATTTGACATTTATCAGAAATAATTTTTTTTGCTTTATTGCTGAGAATAACGTGAGGGACGGGATAAGATTGACACCATCCTCTTGAATTTACAGTAAATATGAAACTACAGTCAGCAGCCAGTTAGCTTAGCTTAGCAAAAGGCCAGGAACAACAGGTTGCCTGGCGTGTTGGTGTATACTGTCTACATAGCAAAACGTAGCCAATCAGCACATCTAAAGCTCATTAACACAGTTTATGTTGTAAATTGTATTCATAAAAAAAGCATAAAAATGACGTGGTGATTTTATGAGCTTCAGTGACAAGCAGACTTGGTTAAACCTTAACGTTTTTCCACAGATCAAGTCGGTGTGTTTCTTAGTGAACCTTAAAGGTGCTGCTCATATACTGAGGGCAGATGTTGTAACCTTTAGACAGAGCCAGGCTAGCAGTTTCTCTTGGTTTTTAGTCTTTGTGCTAAGGTAAGCTAACTGAATCCTGGCTGTAGTGTCATTTTTACTGTACAGTAAAGAGAGTAGTAGGAAAATGCTGTTATCTAACTATTGGACACAAAGCATTTGAGAAACTCCTCCTTTAGGAATGTGGCTGCCACTGTGGCCAAATGCCCTTTAGCAAGGCATCAACTGGTCCAGGGGAACAGTTAAGTGGGCATCAACTCCTGAAAATACCATTCACCTCTTAGAAAACGCTGGTGTTACACATTAAACTAGCTTGATAACAGAGCACACACGCACACACACAGTGTTTGTGTGTTTCTGTGCAGCTCGCAGCCACAATCTTCACGATACTCCACCACAAACCTTCTCCATAGTTTGTTTTACCATATAAGGCGCTGGCAGCGCGGGAATGCAAAGTGGGTGCTAAAGGAAGGGGCACGGCCAGAGAGAGAGAGCGAGAGAGAGAGAGAGAGAGAACACTGGCTCTGAGAGAAAGAACAATCAAAGGGAGGATGTGAAAGGATGTCGGGCTGCTAACTTCCTGTCACCTTTTTTCAGATCCACATTTACAGTGATGTCATTTGACAGAGCAAACTCTCATCCCCTGAGACCTTTACCTGAGGATTACAGTGAATAACTTGAGCAGCAGCTCTGAAGACTTTTCAAAAAGCTTGTGTAACCATCAGCTACACAACATGTCACTTAAATCATTTTCTAAAGCCGCAGAGGGAAAAGTATTTCAAACTTCGCCGTCAGAATCCACAGCAAAAACAATTGTCTTCTCTGGTCGTGGCTCCGTGATTTATAGACATGAGACTATGTACTGTATGCACCTAGGTTTGTTAACATTTTGACACAAGGCTGTCTCTGTCTATAAGGGGACCCTCCTCCCCGACATGTGATTGTGAAAATCTGATGCCAGATAAATCAGGTTGCACACTTTAGATTGTGTGCGTAGATATACTGCCGGCATAGTGGTATGAGCTCAGAGTTTGTGTTTGTGTGTTGCTTAACAACAAGCTATTTACTGGGCAGGAAACTAACAGGTTGCTCGCTGGCAATTTTATTGTGTGTGGCAGAGCTTGACAGAATGAAAGTTTCTGTTTGCATGTTTGCAGTGTGTGTGTGTGTGTGTGTTGGGGTGTGTGTGTGTGTGTGTGTGTGTGTGTGTGTGTTGTGTGTCTGGACATACATTACAGCATCTGAGCTGCCAGGGTAGCTGACCTAATGCTGAATGAATGGCGTGTTTGTTTGTAGGCAGACTGTATTCTTCTCTCAGGTCTCAGGAAGTAACGCTATCTGTTATTCCAGGCTCCGGTTTAACTCTGTCCTACATTTCTCCCCGGCCAGATGTAGTTGGACAGAAATGGACCCACGCAAAGGGACATCGCTGATGAGATTACAAGATGTTTTGACCGATTTACGACTTTTCATTCATTCTGCGTTGGTTTAGGTTTTCCTCTTGTCGAGTTCTGGTTGTTTTAAGACACGTCAATGCTCGTATCGGAGGCAGCCCCATGGCAGCTGTGGGTGCAGCAGGGCAGGACCTGGGAGAGGAAGAAACAGAGCTAAAAGAGGGAGAGACCCAGAGAGAGAAAAAAGGAGATGTGGAAAGAGTGAGTGGCCAGTCAGCAGTTCTAGACGACATGGAGAAAATGTGAAAAATTAAAGAAGCGGGGCCAGCAGCCGACAAGCAGGAAACCGTGTGTTCATTTCCTGAAGTATTGAGTGTATGACAGAATGGAAGAGAGGAGTGGATGGAGGTCTATTTTATTCTCGGCACAGACAGACTTAACTATTTTCCACTTTGGTTTCAGAGCTCTCTGTCATTTGCTTCTCTGTGCAGCGATACCTTCCCTTCTCTCATAGTCCTTAGACTTTATCGGCACAGATGTGCAGCAGAATGACTCAAGCACCTGAAAACTCAATGGCAGACCCTTTGACTTTTGATCTGACTTCTGCACCGAATGACTAGCTAATGAGTCACTGACCTAGTAAGTGCTGCCTGGCGGCAGTGCACAGAATAATGTCTCAGTCGCTCGGTTTCAGGCACGGGCTGTAAACGTGGGTTTGAATGAATGGTCCAGTATTACAACGGTTCAAAAGTGCAGCTATGTAGTGCTCCCTGGTTGTAAACTTCAGATTTTAACAGGGGAAAGTTTCTGTGAGGTAACGTTGAAAAGTGAACTGGGATGGATTTCAGCTTGAATGCAGCTCCCTAGGAGGTGGTGGTTGGAAAAACTCCCTGACCGACAGAGAGGAAATGCCTGTGTAGTTGTTTGTTTGCTTTCTTTTTCCTCTCTGTGCCTTTGTTTACCGAGCGCAGATGAGAAGAAGCCCATTCGTCCCCCCTACTTGCCCCAGTTCTGCATTCACAATCCCTGGAAATTGAGTTTTAAGTAAGCGTTTCATTCAAATCTGAAGTCTGGCGATCTTTAGATATTAAACAGGTTTACGCTCTCCAGCGTGACTCAGCTCCAGAGACTGATTATTTCAGGGTAGAAGCTGCTCCTAAAGGAGATCCTCTCCCTGTGTCTATTTCACATATTATTCATTAGCTAGAGTCAAATATTGATTTGTGAAACATGAGCAACCCCATAGAGCAAGAACAATCGATTACAGTATCTTACGTACTCAGAATGAGGGAGTTGAAAGTATTTATTTCACTTGCGGTCAAACCTCTATGTCCAGTCAGGCTTCAGTGTGATAAGAGAATGATACTGTGCTTTATGACAGAGAACTGAGTGATCATGCTAAATATTTATCTCTAGTCACCATGGTTACATTTGGGTATGTTAACATTAAATTGAATGTTGCTTCTTTAGCTGCCTCTTTTCGTACACATCATCTATCTCTCCTGGTTTTCAAAAGAAGATGCACTGTTGTGATGAAACATTGGAAAGTTAAGAATATTTGAAGATCTGTTCTCCAATCTATTTTAATATCTGAGTCATGTTTTTTTTATAGCTTTTATCTCATTATTTTCCTATATAATATCAGCACACTTGGGAGAAAGTCTTCATTATACAAAAGTTATTTAGGGAGGAGTTAATTGAGTGCATCTAAATTGTAATTGATTTATTACATTTACATTTTATTTATGAACCATTATTTAAAAACAAAACAATTGGAAGTGGTTAAGTTAAAAAATGTCAGGTTAGGCAGTGACTCTTTGTAACGACCAGGGATATGTGATGATATGTTTTGTTCATGTTATTTTGATGAGACTGCTGCACAGCATCATTGAGATGCTCCTGACTGGTGGTGGCAGTGATACAGGAAACTCAGACTTTGCAGATTCCCCTGACCCTGAGAAAAAACTCTGACTCACCCACTTGCTCCTGAAGAGACCTCATCAGCCATAAAGCAAAGAAAGCAAGAGTTTAATAGTTGCTGCTGTTCAAACATGTAAAACATGTCTGTCCCTTCTTTTCTACATATTTTATGTTAGGCTCTGGTCCATGTCTCTCTCCCCCCATTACCCTCTTTGTGCCTTTCCCTTCTCTTTACTGCTTTATTGGTGGGAACAGGGGGATGGGAATACCAGTTTGGATGATTTAAAGCTGAACAAATGACTAAAGTTCTCTCTTCCCCGACTCCCCCCCCCCAGGCGGAGGGAGATGTAGCAGGCCTGAACCGTAGGATCCAGCTGGTGGAGGAGGAGTTAGACCGAGCCCAGGAGAGACTGGCCACAGCACTGCAGAAGCTGGAGGAGGCCGAGAAGGCTGCCGACGAGAGCGAGAGGTCAGAACAGAAATCAACCCTGATGTCCCTTTAGACACCTTTTTCTGCTGGGTGGAATAAAACTTTTTACTATTGCAATAATGTGTGTTTAAGTTTGACCTCATTTATTGCTACACCCTGGCTTTCACAAGAGAAATCATCTGAAGGTTCATTTCTACGTTCAGTACATTTGGAGTCATTCATACCTGACCTTCACTGTGTCCTGTCCTCTCAGAGGGATGAAGGTGATCGAGAACCGAGCGTGTAAGGACGAGGAGAAGATGGAGATTCAGGAGATGCAGCTGAAGGAGGCCAAACACATTGCAGAGGAGGCTGACCGCAAATACGAGGAGGTGAGATGGAGCCTGTTAAGAACAACACTGACATTATCAACACGGGATGCACTCCACTACTACTTTGTGCCTTCAGCCCCTTAGACTTAGGGTTGATAATCGGTTTGTTGAACATCCTCTTCTTGTCCCGCTGGCCATCAATAAAGAAAGCCGCCTGAAAAAAAATATCTTGCAGGAATGTAATAAACACAACCAATCATTTAATTGGGATTGAATGAAATGATTAGTCAGCGTACCTGTCTGTCACTTACTGACCTGCCTACCTGCATGCACCCTACCCCCTGCTGTCACTGATCATGACCGGAGTCACGAAGCCAGAAGTTAGTGAGCGAGTCCCGACACGTTTATGTGTTTTGGGGGCGTAGCTTTGACGAGAGGGTTGATGGGAGGGGGTTGGAAGTATTACTTGCTTTTTTTTAAAGTGTTGCCTGCTCTACTGCTAGCATGTCCAGGAATACCAACCCCTAGCTTTACATTTTTTTTATGTTCTTCCGCCCAGGTGGCTCGTAAGCTGGTGATCCTGGAGGGAGAGCTGGAGAGAGCTGAGGAGAGGGCTGAGCTCTCAGAATGGTAAACCCACTGACCTCTCATATGGACCTACGCACATAGGCAGCACGTGCCCTCACCTCCCATTCCTTTTCCATTAAAACCAAGCATGTGTCTATGATTATCTCCACAGTAAAGCCAGTGACCTGGAGGAGGAGCTGAAAAATGTGACCAACAACCTGAAATCCTTAGAAGCCCAGTCTGAGAAGGTGAGACTGAACTTCATAATAAACCAAGTATATTGTCACATTTAGGACTAATATTTCTATTCTCTTCCCTCTTGGAGTTTTTCCACATAGGAAGACTCTGTTTTTATCAGTAATGTTCGGGATAAGCATGGCTTCATGTCAAAGCGACTGTATATACCCCACAAATTGGAAAAGAAAAACAACTTGTTTACCAAGTCAAGATGCATTCAATGACTCTGACAAACCTCTGGCCAAACGTATGCTTCAGTTGTTAAACATATTATTTTTATCAGTATAGCTACTATTAAGACAGTTTACTCACACTGCAGCTCTCTTTCACAAACAATCTAAAGTTATACAGCAGTATTTAACGAACAGCAGGCACACACTAATCTCCACGTCCTTGCAGCCTGTTATTTGGGCTGTTTTTGTGGCTTGGTTGTTAGTAATTTGAGTGAGTGTGTGTGTGCACCACATCGCCAGGGTATTGTTCTAAACTCATTATAGGAATATATCGTCCGACCCCTTACATACAAACCCTATCCTTGTAATTTTTCTTCCTCAGCTTATTTAGAGTCGAAAATCTAAACGTATGAAGAGACCAGCCCTCGTCTGTCAGCCAGCAGAGACCTGCAGCACATTCTTCCTGTTCGCTGTGTTTCCTCCCTGGGCGCAGACAGGCGGCACGACAGCATGCCAGGCCTACCACATGACCGCGCTCCCACAGCGCTACGAGCCCTCGCTTTGTTCAGTCTGGCCTGCCAAGGCTGACATCATAGCTCAACCTGTTGTCGGGCCCGGCCAACACCTCTGTTCTTTTGTCCAGCTCCCTCCCTACATGTCACTCCTTACAGGGAGCGGTTTTACAGCTCATGGACTAATTGTAATGTGTAATGGCTGAGGGCAAGTGTGGGCATGCATTTTTTTCAATATCTGTTTTCTAATTATATTATTTGTCTGTGTGTGTCTCTCTCTATCAACAGTACTCAGAAAAGGAAGACAAGTATGAGGAGGAGATCAAAGTTCTCACTGACAAACTGAAGGAGGTGAGATCTTTGAGTTTAGTGATTCCACAGCAGAGAATATTTCACAAAGACGGCTCCCTCCAGTGGCAGTAGAACAAACTGTCTGAGCATGCACTGTAAACTTTTTTATAGAGTTGATATGAATTAAGGTTCTTAGCCGTATCTAATGACATTTGCTGCATGCCATTATCACTTCCTATTGTCCTACACTGTATGATACTTTTAAAACAGAAAATGATCAACTCATGTCAGCCCCAGCTTTATTTTATTGGGTTTAATATGTGCATGCATTCAAAACTAAAATGTGAAACATATGATAAGATAAACTATCGATTCCACGCCAGGGAAACTCACTTCTCACTTACAGCAGCAGATGAGGTAGACAGGAGAACATGTGAAAAGTTAAAGTATAAAATAGAGGAAAGAAACATGATATAATGTACATGATATAAACCTTTCACTGCAGACTAAGTAACATATTGTTTGTAGAGAGGGTCGTTGTCGCACACCCTGTAACACTGTGTCTGTTTCCGTCAGGCTGAAACCCGTGCAGAGTTTGCAGAGAGGACAGTGGCCAAACTGGAAAAGTCCATCGATGACCTGGAAGGTATGAGACCAGTGCAGCTCGGATTATGTAGAACCTAATGTTGCAGGTTTGCTCCACTTAGAACCAAAATACACAGATGTCTGGTCACAAGGTTACATTCAGTGTCAGTGCTTTAGGAAACGCCCATTGATGAATCACCTGTAATGGTTAAACCAGTAGACGGTTTAACAGTTTCCTGTGGGTAAGAATTTAATAACATGCACAATGGTATAGTTCAGGTTGACAGATCCAGGAAGGAATGTCCAATTTCAGTTTAACATTTTCTGTGGAGAGGAAATGCTCTCCTGCCAAATGTATGGAAACTCCTTACCCAAGACAAGCTAATAAAAGGTCATTGTTTCCAAAGGCCCGCAGCTTTGTGTCGGCCATGTTGTAGAGAGTAGTCACTCTTTAGGTGTCAGGCAGCTGAGTTTATAGAGTTATTGGAGAGGTTTTATGTGACAATCAGAGTGGTTTAAAATGCTCAAAGCTCATGTAGCACGAGAACTGACATAATTAGCTATGCATCGTTCTTTCTTCCAAGCAATTTCTGCATCTTTAAAAAAATAAGCCTGACCTATTTTTTGTCTTCTCCTTCCTTCCCTCTGCTTTTTTCTGCCTCCCATCTGTCTCTCGTTCTCGTCCCGCTTTTGGCTTACTTGTGTCGCCGCTGTCCTTGACATCTGCCCTTACTTCCTGTCGACCTCTGACCTCCAGATGAACTGTATGCGCAGAAGCTGAAGTACAAGGCCATTAGTGAGGAGCTGGACCATGCCCTCAATGACATGACTTCTCTGTAGATGCTCTGCTTCTCTCTGCCTCTCACTTCCACTCTTTCCTGACTTTTTCTAAATGTTTGGACTCCTCGTCTTCCCTCTGTGGACGATATGTGCCTTCTGCTCATCTTACTATGCCAATGAACTAATTAAAAACTACTTTGCAGCTAATGTCTCTGTCCTTGATGATCCGTACCAGCATATAGCTTTTTGCATCACAGAATAATGAAATATTTAACCCATAGCCTCAGTTTCCTACAAAGTTTACTGTTATTTTTCAAACTAGGCAACCAGCAGTTTGTTGTTGTACTATTGATTGTGACTGTACATTGTCCATCTGAATATCAGTTATACAAGGTGAGCTCTTCTGGTGATATTTACTTTGGTTTTGCTGTGAATTAATGGAGTTTTCCGATCCCCCTTAACCCTTGAAAACCCCTTTAAATCGAATGTGTTTTTGATTGTTTCTGATATTATAGACCAATTTGTCCACATTTAGTGTCTAATACTATATATGCCTCCACAGTGTTGCTCACAAGTCTTCTAATAAGTCCGTATACGGTTCCATACTAAGAGGGTGCAGTTCATGCATGGACAACACAGCGTGTGGTTGAATATTTTGCATGTGGCACAACTTACCCAAAGTAATCATGCATATCAACTGTCTAGTTACACAGTGCTCTGTTTGGTTCCTCAAGGGGAAGCCTTCTGGCAGACCCACTTTGTGAATTAGCATGACATTGAGAACAGTATTATTTGCTGAGGTTCACTCTTGTCACTTTTCTTTCCCTCAACAGAGAACTTATCAAGAGCCAAAGAGGAGAATCTGGGCATGCACCAAGTCCTGGACCAGACCCTGCAGGAACTGAACAGCTTATAAACACACCAAGAGGAAACTGCAGAGGACGAGATCGTCACCTCACATTCCATTAGACGTTCGACTCCATTCCACAGTTCGAGCTGTAAAATCTCCCCCCACCCCCCCTCCCCCCCATGTACCAGGGGGTTTAACTTAATGCTTGTCCCTTAAAGTTTTTTTTTCTAAGGCACAACTTTTTTTCTTTAATTTTTGGGGGGATGGGAAGTCGTTTTTAAACCATCACTTATTTTTTTTAACTCCAGAATTTTTTTTTGGACCACTCGTTCAGAAAAGAACTGGCAAATTAGAACACCAAAAGAAACTTCAGATTCGGTCACTCAACCACTTAAACTGGCTCATTTTTCCCATTTTATATGCACATACATTAAAGTCTCCGTCTGATTATTATTATTACACAGGTTACAGATGGTGCTGGGGGTTCTCTCAGTCTACACAAGTGTGGCTCTGAAGTGCCACCCGGTGGTGACTTAAAGTCATGAAGTTTCTGATCATGTTCTAACTCCTGAGGAGGCCACAATCAACTTGTCTGTTTTGACAGCGACCTTGTCAATCTGTTTGTGTGCGAGATAGACAGCTGGGCTCATGGAAAGGTTTCATTTAGAAATAAAACAAGTCAAGACGCATGGTCCTCAGTAACAAATTGTTGATTTTTGCCTGATTATGCTGAAGCTTACATGTTGAAGATGCAGAGTATTTACAGTGCATCGCTTTACTTCATCTCTATTCATGGGATGTGGGAATCAATGCCATGAAATGAATGACCTTTCCTCAAGCACCACCTGCTCATCGACGCCTCCTGCACCATCGCCGACCAACATTCCATCATGTAGCCAATATTAACTAGACTTACAATATGTTGTATTACATGGGCGAGCTAAACCCCAAACCACTGGAACCTTGGTTCAGTTTTGCCAACCATGAATACTTATTGTATATAGTAGAATAATGGTAGGTAAGTCATATTGTCTGATATATTTTTTTTCCGTTAGGTGGGTGGGGGTGGGATTGGGTTGTTTTATTTACACCACTTTTTTTTGCCAGGGGAAATCTCGAGACCAAAGAACACACATAAGACTAGACAGTTAATTCTTCAAAATGTTTTATTATTATTTTTTGATTGTGATGGTCGTCGTGGTTACATCTTGTGCCAGGGCCATGAGCAGCGCCTCACATCTGATTATGGCTCTTTTGAAATATTACATTCACCACCCCCTCTTATGTCAGTCTAATAAATGTTTTACAGAAATCTGGAGTCCTCCGACTGTTTTTTCATTTTTGATGATTACAAACACGAAACATGATCGTCTTGGTAAAAGTAGTAATCAAAACTACATCATGTGCTTTGCTATTTCATTCTGATATACTTACAATTCAATAGGAGTGCATAGGAATGTATATGTAGTTCCCTTAACCTGCTCTACCCTATTCAACCCCACAGGGGGAATTTAATTTTACACCACATTATCAAGTTACAGATGGAGGCGGTGTATCTTCTTTCTCTTCTTACATTTAAATCATAAACATAGAGTGTGAGCCTCAGAATTATTTTCCCATCCTTCCTGTCATGGATGCTCTGGTGCCTCTGCTCAGTAAGAGGCTATTTCCGTCTGAAGGCGCAGCCTAGGGAGACGGAAAAAAACAATTTTAATATCTTAGCATCGTCAAAACCGTGAGCTGGACTCATTTGTTTAAATGTAGAGTAATTAAAGCAATTTGGGACATTTTCCTCACCTGCAGTTAGTCTGCATTTCCCCCCTTGTGGTTGGGTGAGGATTAAGGAGCAGCCCGAACAAGGTACCACTGTCTGTGAATGGCTGAAGATGGTGGTGATCCTGTAGCAGCCTGCAAATTATCCAAATGTGAGAATAAAAGAGAAATCAGAATAAAGGATGATACTCAATACTTTGTAATATCAGTCTGGGAATGAGATGTGTGGTGCAGTAGGGGCCTAAGGTCCTAACCTGTGCATTTAACATCCATGAAGTAGGAGTTCGGACTCTGCACCAGCCTCTTCTTCTTGTGTCGCCTCCTCTCCTCAGTGACACTGGGGTGCATCAGATCCTTGGCCAGCTGCATGGAAGAGATGACCCACATGATTTTTCATTGAAGAATTTCATTCACTATTTTTCACGACTTATTCATTGAATGACAAGACCACTGTTTGGTTTTGGTGCCTCCTACAGTCTGAGGAATGAATTGCAAGGAATAACAAGTGCACAAACATGTCCAGACAAGTCCAAACCTCTTCCTGACAGCTACACTGACTGCTCTGCGGATTTCATGTTACACTTTCCACATATCAGCTGATCAAACTTTATAACAGCTCTCTATCAGACACACTTGATTTGCAACATCTAAACACAAAAACAAAAAACTCATCGAGTTGATTTTTAAAACCACAAAGAGGCAGGGTTGACAATAGTTCTCCACAACAAGAGAGGGTCCAAGAAATAAACCAAACAAAATGATTTATAGCAGCACAAGATATTCACTCACCGGCATGTTTGTTCAGATCACTCGGGTTTTTCGTCTAAAACAGATAGGACGTTATAAAGTGGGATCAGCCTCTCTAACGGTTTGTTGTTGATCTGAACCTGCTGATGAATGTTCAGTACCAGAGGACACCAGGAGGCGGAGTCCTTCTCGTGAGGGGCGGGGTTACTCATAATACTGGCTGAACTGGTCCATGTCAGGAACAATAATTTTTATACCTACAATTACATGTATGATTAGCGGAAGTCAAATACAAAAGATGTACAGATAACTAGGTAATTGTTTCGATCACTCCTCTGTCTAAATCCAGTTTTAAGAAATTACCTGTTAAGTTTATGCTGAGCTCAACAGATGCAAAATTGTGTTTGATCAATTTGATCTATTCTATCCAAGTGTTTGTGTATTTGTTGTGTTCATACCAAAAAGTCAAATATTAAACATTTGCTCTGTACTACTATGATAAAAATATAAAATGTATATATGTGAAAATCTGGTAGACGTAACGTTTTATTTAGATGAAATTACTCAAATTATGAATACGTTTGTTGCCATTAAGTTTTGGTTGGTCTACTAAATGATTAATCAAAGCAATCGTTTTAGCTCACTGTTGTACTGGTGGATTTGTAGACTTCAACTCCAGCTTTATTGATATAACACTTTAGACACAACATTGTTGATCCAAAGTGCTTTACCAGTGGAGCCAGCCACAATGTTTTACCTGCCAAGGAGGTTTATCCGGCCATGGATCTAGGCCCATGGTTTAGTTCTTAGACTGTATATGAAGATGGATGACTTGACAGCTCCCGAAAAGTGAAGTCAAATTGCCTGATCACTGTTGGACTCCTGCAGCATAGCTCATAAATCCTGCATCTTCTTAGTTATCAGATGGACCATGAGCCAAACTAAAAAGTCAAAGTCCACTTTGAGGAATTGAAGTTCTTATCACACTGATGTTCGTACAAGCCAACGATGGGTTATAATTATTTATGTGATGCCATAAAAATGTGGCAAACAGCCATGATTGACAGCGGAGACTCCTAATAAGTTGAGCGTATGTACTGTCTTTCTTACCACAGCTCTATACCTCAATTGTTACTCCCTCAAGATAGCAACTTATGAGGTCGTGGAAGATAGGGCTGATTATGGCCACAATGGTTAACGTGGTTCTTTTGATCAATTTGGAGATCATGATTGTTTATGACTATTATTCAAAATATTTGTATTGCCCACTCATATTTAAGCACTGCCTACACTTTAATGGCATGCTACATTTCTGCTAATGTACCAACTTGGATGGTAGCCTCAGGGCTTGGCTGAATATTTCCGGGGCCCCAGGCCTCTTCTGTTTGGGAAGCTCTGGTCTTAAACTTTAATATGTGAAATAAACTTTAATAAATTACATTTTCAGAAATGTAATAAATTCAGTAGAACGTCATAAACCTGGAAAGTGAAACTATGTCTGATTCAAGTGTCATCGAAGATTAAATATTTTTCTTCTATTTAATTTGACGAAACACAAACAACATTTCTCAACACTCAAACTATTCCTTTGTGGTAAAGAAAGTTTTAATTTAACTTCGATCAATCAATAACTCTCCTAATCCGGTTGACAGCGTGCATGAAAACGAGCACACCCCGCCACTTCCGCAGCCACGACGACAGCGCAGAGTGGCAGCTGGTTTGACCACACGGCTGCTCACTGCACTGACGTCTCCACACCGGGCGGGATTTCCGCAGCACTAGTACCACAGCTAATAACATGGCGAAGACTTACGACTACTTGTTTAAACTACTTTTAATCGGCGACTCCGGCGTCGGGAAGACCTGCGTGCTGTTCAGGTTCTCGGAGGATGCCTTCAACTCCACGTTTATCTCGACTATAGGTGGGTACAAGGCGGCGTGTGGCGGGGTTGTCTCTGGAGGAAAAGTGTGAGAGGAGCAGCCCATCCTGTCGAGCTAATTTGTTGCTAGTCACTCCTCGGGCTAGCATTCGTGTTGTGCTAGCGGCTAGCCAGGAAGCAGCCCTGCCGGCTTCGTTTAGAGGGGCTTTTCCAGACCTGTCACTGATAACTCAACGTGTATTTATATTTAATAGTGTCACTTTAATGAGTTGTATGTATTGGTTCGTACCCAACGCAAACCTTTACGCGAATAGGAGACACACATGAACTATGTCAAGTTGAGCTAACAGGCTACAAAGTGTGTAGCCTGCTCAGCTAGCATAATGGGCAGTGTCATTCCTTCATATGACCAGCTGCCTGTACTTTGCTCCCCCCCCTTCACCCCCAGCCTGCGTTACATAATGTTCCCCGTGCATTGACCCAACTTATCAATGAGACGTTGAGTGAGACTTGACACTGCACAAACTTTGAGCCATTGTTGTTTGAGTAACGGGGGTTTTAAATAGTTGTTTTTGTTCTGTTTCTCCTTCAGGTATTGACTTCAAGATCAGAACAATAGAATTAGATGGGAAGAAGATCAAGTTACAGATATGGTAAGAAAGTCTCCAAAGTCTCATCTCACAGCTTCCTTGTAGAGATTCGAAGATTGGGGACAATTATAATTCAATCAAACACAGAAACTACCAAACAAAAACCTTATTAACATAAACGTAGAATCCTCAGAGATGGAGCCACGCATGAGGGATCCCTCCCCCAGGCCGGACAGATGTGCAACAGATTCCATCATTATACTCAGTTTCCAGCTGCTTAAAGCTAAACCTTGAGCTGTTGTTTATCTCACCAGTCCTGATTAAACTCCGGCCTTTGCGGTTAGTTGTAGAAAGATGTTGCTTTACACTGGGAGGTGCTTTAGTCTTGCCTCTTTTTAAACTGGGTGGACAACATATTAGAGACACCTCCCAGTCTAACACAATACAGTTCAACCAGCACTGCAAATCATAGAAACCAAAGTGACCTCTCTTAAACAGTTTAAACACAAACCGAACATTGTAATCATAAAGGCTGGGTGTGTATCACCATTGCATTGTTGAATCAGGCTGTGTAGATTAGATCAAGTGTACTTAATAAACTGGTAACTGAAAGTGTTCTGCAGCTGTGCTCCTGTGCAAATAATGTATTTTTACACCAGTTATTATACCTATTATCTAAATATAATCCAACTATTGAACACTCACGATAGTTAAAATTCTAGTTAGAAGAAAATATTTAGGGTTATGAATTGTAAGCATTGTTTATATCCGCTCTCATAATTGACAATCCTCTTGTCTGTGTCACGCTGCGCTTAAACAAGACACAATGTTGGTTTCCTGTGTTTAAAGCTTTGTAGCACTGTGGTTTCCCGTAATGGCAGAGACTATTCTTGGTTTACTCTGCATTTGATTCAGGAAACTGAATAACTCAAGTGATACCTACTTTTGTACCACTGTGTACTAAATGACTGTTTGGGTTTATAAACTTACTTGTTGTCTCACTAAAATCTTAGATGAGAAGATCAAAATCTGGTTCCTTTTTGCTATCAATGAAGCGGTAGGCAGTGATTTGTTAGCTCTTGTACAAAACTGGGACCGGGTTAAACAGCCTTGTGTTGCTAAATGTGTGTTCCCATACTCAATCGGACAAATCTAAGCTTTGTTTATGTCATTAATACCTATAGAAGGAATATATAACTATATTTACTTATTGTCCTGAAAGTGGTTGGATCCACAGTTTTCAACATCAATTAACTGACTGTTTGGTCTAGTGCTGACTAGTTTGCACACAACTTGTAAATGTGATACAGATTTCATTACTTTTCTTAAAAAAATAACTTTCACAGCAAATAGCTGTTTTTAAAAAATATTCTTTAAGATCGTAAGAAAAGTGGTGCTTTCTGTGTTGGCAAGGTTTTGTAAAATTGTTTTCTTTGTAGGGATACAGCAGGACAGGAGAGGTTCAGGACCATCACAACAGCCTACTACAGAGGAGCCATGGTAAGTTGCACAACCAGCCTCACAACTCCCACACTGTACTCACATAGTTCAGATCATCTCAGCGTCTGTGGGTCAACTCAAGTGTGCGCACTTCAGCTGAAACTTTTCCCAGAGCCACACCCAGCATTGTTGTTCATATTGTACTGACACATCGGAGAATTCAGTTGTGTGCTCGGTGTACTATTGTGTGCTTTGTGTTAGCCTCTCCTTTACTTCATGTTTAACTGGATGCATGTGTTTGTCCCTTTTGACATCAGAAACCTTATTGATTATGGTCGCCATGCTCTCCCTTGAGGCTGCACAATCATGTGATCCATCACTAATTCATGTTGTAATCAACAGCAAAAACACATTCGATCCTTTTATCTATAGTCTGTTAAAATACTAAGGAAAATTATTAGGGAATGGGCCTTACAGTTGTCTTCTACTCTATGAAATCTCCAGGGCATCATGCTTGTGTTTGACATAACCAACGAGAAGTCCTTTGACAACATCAAGAACTGGATACGGAATATAGAAGAGGTAAAAAAAACATTATACACAAGTTGAGTGTGCCTATTTGTGAGATTGTGTGTATACTTGCTTTTGTACAAATGTTGCTATTTACATCTCCTGTGTATATGTGTATGTGTTGTTTTGATATGTATGATTACATCTCCTGTTTTATTATTCGCAGCATGCCTCAGGAGATGTGGAGAGGATGGTGCTCGGGAACAAATGTGATTGTAATGACAAGCGGCAGGTGTCCAAAGATAGAGGAGAGAAGGTGGGGCGATACATCAAGTCAAGTGCACTGAGAACTTGATTAAACTTGCACTAGTAGCTTGCTCTCTTGGCGTATACATCTATTATCTTTACTGACATTTACTCTGCCTCTATTCTCTTGACGTCAGCTGGCGCTGGAGTACGGCATTAAGTTCATGGAGACCAGTGCAAAGGCGAACATCAATGTCGAGAACGTGAGTTCACACTTTTCCTGCTATGACTCGATTGCAGTTGAATGTTTTGTTGCTAGGAGTTGAGGCTGTGGTCATTGTTGTTAGCATTTTGTGTAAGAATAATCTTTTATAAATCCACTGTACACAATAAATTGGATTAAGGTTTAGCCTTTTTTGTGTTTGTGGATCATCATGAACGTATAGACTATTGCATTCTTTTATATAATTCCATTCATCCTGTTTTTTTCTGTCCACATCAACAATTCCCACAATATGATAATAAGTTAACTGAAAATAGATGACAAAACATCTTATGATACAAACACTTTATACACAGAATTTGTCTAATCAGCAAACCTGTGAGCTCTGAAACTCAGTTCACTTACAGACAACAGTAATGCCCGCATAATTTAAAGTAGAATATAATAGGTGTGGAGTGTAACAATGTATGTCTTAGTTTGTAAAGGATCCTTGTGAGCTCAAAACTACAATAATCAACCAGTCTTCCATGGTTCCATGTATAACACAAGGTCATATTAAACCATTTAATTAGCCATAGCCATGATTATACTGCAACCACATCATTTGTTCACTGCCGACCCATAGACTGTATGCTCATCATGTACATTTTTGCCTTTTGTTATACAATTATTTAGTTATTTGTGTCGTATTGAATATTAAGCACTAACCTGTGATCCTGTTTGATTTAGTGACACAGTCTGTATGTTGATCATTGATATATTGCTCAGTGCTCACACACTTTGTTGATTATTTTGCTTTATTCAAAAGTCTGAAATAGTATAATTTACAGTAAATTAAGTATTTAAAATGCAACGGGCTATCTCCTTGCTTGGTTAACGCATGTTTAAAATATGTTTAGGGATCAGTTTCTACATCCTGTCATCATTATTAGTTTGGTAACATTTTTGTGACCTGTTCCCGTCTGTAGGCATTCTTAACCCTCGCCAGAGACATCAAAGCAAAAATTGACAAGAAGCTGGTAAGCACATAGAAAAGTGGAACAATTAATTGTCTGGCTCTTTGGATACAGTATGCTTTCCGTCTCGGGCGATGTTCTGGTGTTTCTCATGTTGTCATATTTGTGCTTTGTCATGCGCGGCATGTCTTCCAGGAGGGCAACAACCCGCAGGGCAGCAGTCAAGGAGTAAAGATCACAGAACAACCCAAGAAGAACAGTTTCTTCCGCTGCACGCTGCTGTGAGGAGATGGGAGAGTTGGCATCCACCATCGCCTTAACTGTGTCCTGCACTGGACAGAACTGGACAGAGCACACTCTGAAATCCATCTCTTTTATCCTCCTCCACTTGTCTTCCTCCTCCTGTCGGGTTTGTCCCATGCTTATCTTCTAGGAGCAACAAACGTTTATCGCTTCCTAATTCTACCAGTTGTCTGTGGCCGCTGTTACATGCAAAATCTCTTATTGTTTTTTTTACAGTTGCTCCTTACACCTAAGGTTTCAACTTAATTCCTTAAATTGTATTGACTTTTAAAGATGGCCTTCTCAGCATGAGACACTGAAAGTGATCAAACTACTTTTTGTAGGTGACTGTTTCCTGTTTTCAGGTTATTATCTTACAATAATTTCTGATGCCGAGGTGTTTTTTCAACCTGTTGTCACTCGGGGTGAAGTCTTATTTAGTCAGTCTTGATCTGTAAAAGTATCCCAAATTATATTTCCAGACCTTACCCTCTAGTTTAATGGGCTTCCTAATTTTATAAACGTAGTCTATTCGATAATGCGACACACTGTATCTCTGCAAGGTGATCAGAGTAGATTCCCAGTTGATTGCTACCATATTACAGACTGGTTGGTCGAGAGTTCTATATATCTGCATTAGGTAAAAGCAACATGTAAATTTGCTGAATTGATTATTATGGACCATATGAAACAGCAGTGCCAGTGCATTTTACTCATCATATCAACATTGGAGTTTACACCTTTTCTACTCATGTCTTTCTATGGATTTTTTTTTAGGCTAAAACATTCCATTCATTGCTCTTGTGAACACTTTAATGTGCAATGTAGTGTATTTAGAGTCCAGAGTTCGTCTGTCTTAAGTATTCATGCAGTTGCAGTAACAGCTGGGTTCTTGAGGGCACACAGTTTTCGAAGTTGATTTCCTCATGATGGGTTTTTGCTGTGTTTCTCAGAAAATGTGTTTTAGGAGGAAGAACAGCTATTTGTTGCACTTCCCTTTTTCGGTCTAGCAATACCTGACTCTAACACCAGGAGGCGACGCAGCTAAGCAGCGGAGGCACAGAAGGAATCTCAGTGATTATTAGGAATCATTGTTTTATGCTTTGATCCTTTTTTCCAGTTGTCAGTTCCAATGGGGGAACATGTTACACAACTGTTTATTTCTGGGCCTTGGATCAGGGCGATGTTGTAGCAGTATTTATGGAGTGAAACAAAACAAAAAGCACCAAATGACAAAGTGGCCTTTTATGTTCTTATTGATTATGCACTTTTCCTTTTGTTCTCTCTGTTAAAAACAAAACATTCTTAATATGTGTTGACTATGTTTGTTGCAAGTCTTAACTGAAAGCAAATAATATTCATGCACAACTTTTCCCCTGTTTATAAATCTGGGATTCCTGAAAACATCCGAGCACTGACGAGGCCTATGATATAAAGGAGCATATCCCATTACAACATTCACTGACATTTTTCTTGCATTTTATACATTTGCATCCCTGTTGATGCTTTCTGGAACCCCAGATACCCCTTCCCCCGCATTCTTTTCCTCTTTCGTTATCCCCCTTTTTGGCCCAGCACCAGAGCCGTATGAACTATGCATTCTGGGTCCTTAAGAAAATCTCAAAAAGCTTTGCACATTTGACTCGATAAGCTTTGTATGAGATAATAAATGTGCAAAGGATCCCTACTATTTTACCTTCTGCTGTCACTCCAAATGCTATTGTGTGTGTGTATTTGTGCGCAAGGGTTGAGGCGCAAGAATTGAACTGACGCCTGGTTAAAATCGCCTCAGGGCAAATCATTATTATTTCTGCTGAATTGAGTCATAAATATTAACCTGTGGATCTAAATCATCATCTTTGATGGACTCGATGGTTTCAGCACTATGTTTGTTAAACTGACTCTCGCACATAAAAGATGCAGTTTTTAGATTGAAGTGGTTTAAATTTGGCCTGTAAAATGAGCACAGTTCTGCTTTTGATTGGATTGGTTGTAATTCTCTCCCCATTGTAAATCTGTCAGTTCTCAGTCAACATGTCTTCAGTAGCACACAACTGATTTTGAATTTCATCACTGATCTTTGATTGATTTCATGGGGGGGGAGAAGAAAATTCAGCAATTGTAAATAAGATCTACAATGATTGTACTGTAGTTTCATAAATCACATCTACACCTTTTGTAGATAAGTGTTCTTTGATTTATTAAAATGAGATTGTTAAAAACTTTTTGCACCATTAATCATTGCCGGTATTAGGATGTTTAATATAAGCTTGTGTTTTGCTACTGATTTATATTTGACCTATAATTAGAACAGGATATTATGTGATCGGGTAGAGATTCCAACTTTTCTTCTGAAATCTGATTTATATGAACACGAAAAATACATGTTCAGATAGACTTTGCGAGGCATTATGATAGTGTCATGTTTTCTTAACCAAGCCTGATCTATGGAGGGCCTGATTTTGTAGGAAATAAAAAATTTGAGCTCATGACCTCGACAAAAAAGGTCATTATCAAAAAATGTACAAACAAAATGACCAATTAGATACAGTACAACTAATTAATATAACTATAGATTTTACTCAATTTGATTTATTTTAATGACGTGAAACCCTTGAGATCTTGGTATTGTTATAAAGACACACCTGAGAGATAAGTGGTGAGCTATGTCATCTCATTAACACGTCTCCCAACTTGATATGTCAACCTCAGGTGCTCCATCGCACCCATTTCAATGTTCTCACCCTCTTGCCATGCACCTGCTGCTCTATGCTGTCATGCAGTATCACCTCTCACCCTCAACTGACACCAGGATGTATAAAACAATAATTAAACACCTAAAGTGCATCTTAAAAGATTGTGCCTTGGAGATTCAGTGTGTGCATGTGTGTTGCTTGTGTATTAATGGAGGAGCCCGACAAAAACATTCACACTGAACGGCATCACTTCCTCCTCACACAGCAGCGTGAAGTGAAATCATACCGGAGAGTTTATCAAACACTTTCAATTGAGTATTTTAACAGTTAGCAAGTGGGTGTAAAACATCACTGATTGGTTCTTTATTTTCCAGACAGTGATGTTAAACTGGGTCCAGGAGTTTGCATTGAAACGGTTCATCAAACAGATTTGTCGAACAGCGAGCTTGAACTTGGTTGTCAAGATAAACCTGATTGTCCAGTTAGTTCTTGGCTGCAGGAAGTGGAAGTCAAACCTCTTTTTTTTTATGCACATTATTGTCCAGTTTGATCATAACATGATTTCATCATCACAAATTCTAAAAAACACAGACATCATGGATACATTATGAGTAAAAACAGAAATATATTGTGTGAAATATTATATTGTATGCTAATTAAATTATATGACATTGTAATGGAATCTAACGGCAACAACACTTGAAACTTCCAACAGTATGTAACCAGGATGCAGAGATGGCCAGAACGTTGGGGCGCCAGTCACATCAGTGCCTCTCCCTCCCTGAAACCTGTGACTACTGGTTTTCATTTAATTACTGTCGCTGTGTGCCTACCCCCATATCTCTATTAATATATAAATAAATAACTCAAAAATTAAGTATTCACAGCAGTAAGTACATGACCAACAAATAACACATTGAATTGTAACCACTTATGAAGCCTCCCAAGTTTGTACTTTGGACTGAAACTTGAATAAATAAATGATGTCATACAGCAGCAGCAGCAGCAGAAAAAGGCAGAATTGATTCGTCTGGTTTTATCTGGATGGGTTCCACTATATAAAAAACAGTCTGAGGATTGTTTGGCTTATTCGTCATATGACGTTCTATTTGAATGTATGGAGCTGTGTGACAGCAGCTGCGTAGATAAGGTTTAGCCTCCGCCCACAGTCAGGTAGAGTCAGGTGCGTGCCAGTTCTGCTGTGTCATTTCATCAGGGAGGCGCCAGGCGAGGTGAGTCTATTTTTACTGTGAGCTTTGTTTTAGTTAGACAACGTACTGATTGATTTGAATTAATTTGCAATGGGTGATACTGCAGCAAACAGAGCAGGTAGATATTTATTTTTTGTCTCTAATATTAACATTTTAGGAGAAATATGTTCATGATTTAAAACAAACCTTTGTAATGGTGTTTATAGAAAAGTTTGACACGGAACAAGTTGTGGCTGTGAATCAAACTACATGTGACAGTGGTTCAGTGACAACATGCAGCAGAAAGAGAAAATAAGAATGTAAAGACGAAACAAGAAATCACATTATTGATGTATCATTCTGAGGCTGTAAATCATTGGTATTCGAACAAAATATCTGCTAGTTCAGACTATATGAATCTTTGCAATGATATATATCTACAAGTACTCTTCTACTCTACAAGTCATACACTGTTCCTTACAAGTATCTTACGTGTGAGTCAGTGAGCTGTAAATCAGACGTGTGGACGTGTGTTTGTGTGTTTCCCTCAGGATGATGGAGCGGAGTCAGCCGTCAAAAGGACAGCATGATCCTCGCACCTGGTTCACCGAGTCCCAGTATCGGACTGTGATCAGGAACGGTATCATCCCAGAGTGGTTTCATGGCATCATTTCCAGAAAGTACGTTTGTTTTTTTATGTCACTATTTTCTATTTATTATAGCGTTGGTATATTTTATGTTTGGCTGGTCTGTGTTGTATGTTAAATGTTCCGTTGAGTATCTACACTCACTGTCATATAAATAAGAAATTGTAAAAGGTTCATGTGCAGTAATGTAGTGCTTTACTATAAAAGACACAGGCATTCAATAAAAAAAGGTTTTACAGTACGAGAGTGATACAATTTAAGAGGAACTATGCGCAACAATTTTAAACCATGGCAATCTATAATAAGTCTGAAGGTTTTCAGGAAGTCAAACAAAATATGTTTCTCTTTGACAACCACATAGACATGAGAGTCAAACTTTTCTCCAATCCGACCCGACATGTGTAAAGCTCGGGGAAGCAAGTGAGCAACTCTGCTCCCACATACCTACCAATTTGACCCCCTTGTCTCCTGGGAAACATTTTGTATTTTCTCACAAAACAAATGAATAGCTTTGCCTGTAAGGTGGCGAACATAGTTTCTGCTCAGAGGGCCTTAGAAATTATTTTTGAAGCGAGAGAAGCTTTGGAAGATGAGGTGCAGGACATCAAGTCTTTGAACTTTCAACCTGGATGCTAATTTGGAGGGGCAGCATGTTTTTGGAGAGAGTTTGAAGGAAGTTCACCAAACCCATTTGCATGCATACCATGGTGGTCCTGATCATAGGTTCTGATCCATGCAGATCCAAAGGGGAATACACAGAATCCCTGTAGGATGTAGAAACCTGCAGAGAACGTTTCTGTGCAACATTAACTCTGGAAAACCTCCAGGATGATCTGGTCTTAGAACAGAGACCACAGACAGAAAGACAAACTGGCTGAATTTTTCATCATTCTATGTTTTGGCCAGTGAAACGCTGCTATGTGTGTGGGCAGGAAGACAGAGTATTCATGCATCAAGTGCAAGAAATACACAAATACAACACACAGAAAAACTCTGCCCGTGGTGTGTTGCATGGGCTGGCATGAATAGGCTGTGTGTTCAATGTGTTGTGTAGACTGACATGAGTGGGTTCAATTTCTTAATAAGTTCAAAGAAATAAACATCAATAGTGATGAAACATCTTGTGGACCGAATTAATGCAGTGGGTCCATCAGACCTTCGGACATTGGCTGAGGAACAAATGAACATGAACGCCACACAAGGGTTAATGTATGTGGATTCTTTTTACGAATAATCACTTCAGTAGTTTTTGAAAACAGCGCACAATGTTTATGATACCACTAATAGATGAGAACATGTAATACATCTAATTCAAGCTGTAATTGATCCCAAAACACCTCCTCTATGAAGCTAGACCGTGCTCATTTTAGTTTGATAATCATTCTGTAGGGCGGCTGAGGACCTGCTCATGCCAAAGCCGACTGGATACTTCCTCATCAGAGTCAGTGAAACCAGGGTTGGATACTCCCTCTCGTATCGGTGAGTGTTTGCAGGACTACATGAGCTTTCTTTATTTATAATATTATAATACTCTGAGAGTCTAACAGCTCAAAGTCCTCTCCTCTCCCCTCGTGTGCACTGACCCCTCAGCGCTGACGACCGCTGCAGACATTTCATGATTGATGCATTGGAGAACGGCGATTACATCATAGTCGGGGAGAGCAGGCATCATCGGTTCCTGCAGGACCTCGTGGACTTTCATCGTAGAAGTCCCGTCTTGCCTTTCACTGAGGTGCTCACTGTTGCCTGTGGACAGGTGAGGAAGTGTCTTTGTTATCCTGTGTAACTGCATTGAACAGCCAGTCAATGCATTGTATAGATTATTGTGTGGTTGTAGGTATCGTGTGTTGTGTTGTTTGAACTCACCACTTGGCTTTAAAGCAAGCCTCTGTTTAAGATAAAGTTGTTTTCATGTAGAGAAAAGAGTCTTGTACACCCACTCACTGAAATGAATACAACTGAACAGTGGATATTACCCATGATCCCAGACTTCCTGAACTAGAAGAGCTGCTGTATCAAATACACCCAACTCTTTTCAAAATACTTCATATTTCCATGTAAAGGGAGTTGCCCCACTGAATATCAGGGACAAACGCTGGGTAATAAATGATTTACAGTTTGGCTCTTGAACTTGCTGGACCTGACTCTGGTAACTTAAGCTGTGACTATCAGTTAGTTACACACTTATCCTACCTGCTCACCAAAGTTACATAGAGCAAGAACAGGCAGTAAGGAGTGGGAATGAAAGTGGCACCAATCTCACTATTAGAAGTCAGTTAAACATAACCTAATTTTGAAACTCGGTTTAGGAGTATTAGTTATAATCCACCATCTATCCAACACATTTGCATTTACGTGTTTACTGTGCGTTATGCATAAAAAGAGGAAACTGTCTCCCTATTTTACACAATATTTGTTTATATGCTCACTACCTGTACACTCTGCAAAACCAAAAACCAAAATAATAATTTTCTGTCTCTGTCTCTCTCTGGCTGATCTGATGTAAGTCATCAAATGACAAGTCAGACTACGCAGAACTTCTGTTTCCCCAAAGACGCCCAACTCCGAACCCAAGTTTGCAACATACCTCACTGCAGCGGAACGTGAGCCACCCCGAGCCAACACAAGAGTTCATGCCACCGGCTCCTCCTTCTAGACCAGACAACCTATGGAACAACGCAGTCCCGGTTCCAAGCAGCCAACATAAATACCAATATTCTTTGCAATTTCCACACAATACCTCTCAACTTCCAGCAATGGTAAGATGATGGGCCTAGTTGTTTAAGCATGAATCCTGTTGCAGATTTTTTTAATTTTTACTTGTAGACACATTTCCATTTGCAAACAGTGATTTGAATTCCTAACAAGATTCCCTGCTGTGTTGTTTGTCTCATGAAGATTCATACAGCCGAGGACCTGCCTCCTGGGGTCCCTTCTAGGGGTTGTGTGCCTCCACCGAGGCAGCACCAGCCCTTTATCGGTTCGGCCCCTGCACTCGAGGGTCCCTCCTCACCTACATCCCCTCAACACTCTCCCATAGGAAACATTCAGCCTGGAAAGAACCACGACGGGAAGCCATCGGTCGTCACCAACCTAATGAACTTGAAGAAGAAATTCCAAAAGAAAAGAAGTAAGTCCCAGGAGAACTTGTACACAGAGATTAATGGGGAGGCGATATACAGCAATGCAACCCAGGGGGAGGAGACATGCAATGAAGCAATATATTCCAACCGTGGCACATATGTGATGGCAACTCATGGAGCTTTACCTCCAGAGTACATGCCACCTCCTCCTTTTGCTCCAGGCTTCTGATTCCCCAATGCTCCCTCAGAAAACAATGCCTAGGATAGACTGAATTGTGGATCAACCGAGACCATGTTACAAATATTGAGGGCGGTTGTGACTCAGGAGGTAGAGAGGGTTGTCCACTCACCAGAAGGTTGGTGGTTCGACCCCCCCCTCCACCTTCCAGTGTGTGATAGAAAAAACTCTGTATAGTAGTTCTGTGTGAATGTGTGTGTGAATGGATGAGTTGAAGGCTCTTTGAGTGGTCGATAAGACAGAAAAAGCTGCTGCATGAATATAGTCCCTTACTGAATCAAACCAAAGAAGGTGTACAAGAACACATGTAGGGCATAAAGGCCACTTACAAAGAAGAAGGGTGAGGAAACCTAGAACATAACCACTATTCCAAAAGTATTTTCATTTGCATATCCAAATTTATAAACTTGGGATCCAGGTTGAAGACTATGACATTTAAAAATTATGAAGTAGATCAAACTTTATATGTGACAACTACAGTGACCTGAAGTATTTGTCAGCTTTTTCAACAGGGACAATACAGATAAACACTGATACATAAGTAGGAGTGCAATACAAGTCTATAGTTGGAGTTAACTTGCTTCCCCATTCACCTGCTGGGCCTTCGAAGTCTGGTTAAATGTTCAAAGGATACAGAAGGACGCGTACTCTCGTGAGAAAAGGGAGTTTTATGCATCATATGAAAATCTGCATGACGTTGTTAATATCAGAGGATTTGAATACAGGGGAGGTATACTGCAACACCAGAGATTTGAATCAGTAGCAGCACCACGACAGAGAAGCTGGAGGAGAGAGGAAATTAAGAAACTGGTCAAACTTGTTCCTCACGTAGAAATGTACATTGACGTCACTTAGATGCACTTTCACACAGTTTCTGAACCAAGAGGTGGTGGTACGTTATATCGTTGTTACTAGAAATAGCTAAAAGCCCGAGATGAGGATGATAACGTTACTAGATAGTGTGATGTCTAAGATTTTGTATGTTTCTGTCTACATAATATAGCTATCTGTTCATATTCCATTTATATTTCCATTCAAATTCAATGTATATTTCTAACTGTGCTTCCTATTTATTTACATATTCCATCTATCTATACACTTTTGGTTAAATGCTAAACCGCATTTCGTTGTATATGTACTTGTACTGTGCAGTGACAATAAAGTTGAATCTAATCTACTTTAATATAAACAGTGTGTAATGATGTTATATGACTGTAAAAAAATTAAAATCTTATTTCCAAGCCTGCATACGTCTGATATTCAGTTCTGTATCATTTTGTTTCATTACATATTATCACCCACTGTAGAATAAGCTGCAGATATGTTTGATTTATATAATGATGATATAATTCTATTTCCACACACTGGACATGCTGTACAGCTGAAAGTAGGAACAAACAGGACAGACAGATATTGTCTCTGCACACTTCTTCCTTCTTCCTTAACTTCTCTTCTCCCTCTGAACTTTGCATGCTGACGCTTCAATGTCACTGCCCTGTTGTGGACTGTGATGAAGTCTGTCTGTGCAGTAGGTTCATTTGCAATCCATTCACTGTACATAATCTCACACTGTGCACATATTTCTTGTTTTTGCATTGAGCTTTTTAGGGCCCGAGCACTGACAGGCACTGACAGACAGTGAAGCCCTATTGAAGTTGTAAGGATTATTATTATAATTTTTCAGGCAAATTAATTGGCTCTTGAGGGCTTTAACATGCTCAAATTCTAACCAAAATTAGCAGAAAAGTAAAAAGTGGTCAAAATGTACGTATTCTGGAGGAATTTTCAATGGGCATGGTAAATTGGTTCAACGGTGCCCCCGAGCCCTCTTGAACGCGTTCACATTGACCGATCTTCACAGAAATCCAATCCTTAATGTTAACATAACTGCTAAAGTTTGTCAGACTGTCATGTTGGAAGGACTTCAACCAAGTATTCATTGCGCAATAAGTTACACTATGTCAATTTTTTTTAAAGAAAAAGAAAAAAAAATATGGAAAAAAAAATTATCACAAAAAACTTTTTTATATAAAAGTTTCTTTTATATTTTTTGATTTTAGATACTGGATGATCTTACATGCTTTAAAAACCTATTTTTAGAGAATAACCCAGTAGTTTCCAACCTTGGGTTCTGATGCTTTAGTAATGTAATTTTGAAAATTAATGCAAAACCTTGTAGTTTATGTTCGGTGATCAAATAAATGAAAAATTGTTCCCATCAACTAGCACAAGGAGTAAGGGTCACTCATTACTCATTAATCAAATCAAACCTCTGGCCTCCTGAACTTTTACTTTGAAGGTGAGCTGTCTCTCTGTCCCCCTCTCTGGATGTCCTCGTTCAAGTTTAGCTTCTCAGGTTGACTTCCACTTCATGCACAGACCAGGTGAGGCCTCGATACTTCACGAATCTACGACAACAACAAATCCCTGGATCTTTGCTGCTTAATTTCCAATCAGTCTGCTGCTGCCTGTTTCCATGTGATGTCCTGAGGCTGCCCCCTGCTGGTTTGTGCAGCTTGTGATTAACTAAAGTTGTCCATAAAAGAAAATATTTATTATCCTTCAAGGGCAATTTGATGTACAACCAGCAATCAGTGCACGACAAATATAAACCAATATATACACTGTAAATAAAAAACAATATAAAAAACAGAAAAAGTAGCAGAGGAAAATTTGCTTTTAAAAAAAGCAAATTTTTAATGTTGGAATCTACTGATTTTATTGACTTTATAACAATGCATCATATTTTGTATCGTATATTTTTTCAAATTCTGAATTGGCAAAGTTAGCAGTGGCCTAACTGAAGCTATGAAATACATTTATAATAGAATATTTATGTAAGTTTCTTGTCCATTTGTCAGTTGTTTGTTCTCTGTCGCCTTGTTTGCAATGTAACTTGCCCCTTTTGAATAAATAAAAGTAATGTAATATAGTATAATGAATAAATATCTGAAGCAGAAAATAGAAATACTCAAGAAAAAGTACACCTCAGAATTGTTGCGCACAATATTTGAGGTTGCGTACTTGGTTAATTTTCATTCCATTTTGTCTATATCTTACACTTAAGTTGTTACTTATTATATCTTACTGATGCCTATTTTTGAAAAATCCCCCACTACTGGGACTAATAAAGGATTATTTTATCTATCTTATATTTCCCTATTTACCATGAATTTTATCAAAAGGGTGTCAAACTATTCAGAAACCTTTATGAATCCTTTCTTGTTCTATCCGTCATTGTTGAGTTGCTAATGCTTTCAGTTATTAATTCATAATTACATTGTTTTTTCTTTTGATTCAAACATTCATCTCGAGCAATTTCACGGCACCAACTACATCAAATTATCAAATTAATACAAAGCCAATAGAAAAAAACCTTCTTTCATTAAAGATGATCGCCTCATAACACATTTTAGATTGACTTATGATAAAAAATAAATATCAATATATATTGTTTCAGAGTAGAGGAGAAGGTTCCCAAACTTTAACCTGACAGAAGTTATTATCTAAAGCAGAATTTCTATCTAAAACGTCTCTGAATATTGTGTTGAACAGACAACATGATCTCAGCCGGTTCACAGAGGCGGTGACTACTGGGCACTTCCTTTTAAGGTGAAACACGGAGCCTCGCCCCGGGACAGGAGCCAAGTAGATAACGTGGAGAGTTTGACTTGTGTCACCTGTGTGTGCAGGGGGAGTGGGGCCACGGCCAACACCCTAAACACCGCCCTCCCCTGGCTGCCCTGGTGCAGCAAACCACGCGGGGCTGACAGGCTGGGAGGCGGCGTGACGTCACTGGGAAGCCGCCTGGATTTTACACAGGGATCAGCCGCTTGGGTCACTCCTCACGAGCACATCCAGGAAGTTGTCCCGACGTCGAATCCCTCTTTGTTTTCTCTGACTTTTTACAGCAGCGAGTTATCATTTTACTTTTGGTCACTTTCTACCTGATATTTTGAACCAAAGCTCCATAGTGACGCCATGGCTTTCGTCCCGGGTCAGCCGCTCACCGCTGTTGTGGTAAGTTTTCTATTAGAAGGGACCACGCTGACGTTAAACCGGGTCAAACACCGGGTTAAGCCGTGTGTGTTCACGTTAGCAGCAGCCCGCTTGTCGCCATGTTCATCAATGCTAGCATTTACTGTTAGCGTTACTTTCTTTGTTAAGCTAACGTGAGATGACCTCACCCGCGCCCACACTGCATTGTCTCCCTGAACGTCTGTTTGAAAAAGAAAAAAAAACTCACATTGCATCAGAAAATGGAGCAAAAGTATTTCGAAAACATAAAATACACTGAGTGATTATTCAAATGTGTGTTTTAAAGCTTCAGTAAGTACTAGTGTAGGAATGGGCGTCACCGTTGACTCTTCCTGGGCGAAGAGAGCTTTAAAATCCATTTGAGTGACAGCTGTGTGTGTGTGTTTGTGCTACAGGAGTCACAGCAATTCAGTGGAATAGATGTTTATGTGTCCAAACAGTTGTTATGTTAATGGTACATCATTGTTTTTAATCAACATTCAACCTGTCCATCCTCTTGACGTTGCAGTGGTGTAGTCCTCACTGGCAGATTGACTCTTACTTGGGCACAGAGGAGCTCCAGACATCCTCTTTGACCTCATTGTATCAGCCAGACCACTGAGACACTCTCTGGTGATTCATCAACACACACACAAGGCAGTCTTTGTGTTGTTGTGACGAGTCCTAATGTCAGAGTCGTACAATCCAGCTGTTTTCATGAGCCTCCAGCTGTTGTCAGTGCCAAGAAAAGAGCCGCACTAATACAGTGTCAGTGTGGACTTCAGTTACTGACTGAAATCCAACTTGTGTCTTGTGTGGAAATCCGGTCAACTATCATTAATCAGTGCCTCATCGTCTTACATGTCAGTAATTGCCCAGTAACTTCAATCGGCTAGTCAGTTTGATATCAGTGACAAAACATTTGTCCTTTCACAGTATTTTCAGTGCTGCTGTAATTCATAATGATTGACAAACACAATCTGCTATAAATTAGCATAAGTCATTACTTTAGTACTAAAAATAAGTTACATATATAGTTACAGAAACCCCACAAGAACATCCACAGTGATGCATTTCATGGTCGATTGTCACAAATGCTCTAGAAGCTGAGAAGCACTCTCCCCTCCCTGTCTTGCTTGAGTATAAATCTCTGTAGCTCTTTGTTGCCAAGATGTGAAGAACAAAAGTACACAAACCAAGGCCCGCAAGTTAAATGCACGTCATTACGTCACACGACAAAAGGGTCAGCATCTAGCCGGCCAATATAAAGAAAAACATCTGTGTTCGCCCAGGTTTTGTGTTTCCAACAGTGCTGATTGGAGCCAGAGTTGATAAAAACCAGAATCCGGGCCCGGACCTGTCTCTGTTTTGTATGTTTTTAAATTGGCTCATTACGCTCAGTGATGGTGTATCATTTTGTTTTTCTTCTGTTGAATAGCAACGAATTGAGATCCAGAAGTTGCAGGACAGAAATAATTTGATCCTGGGCTTCAGCATCGGCGGAGGGATCGACCAGGACCCCGGGCAGAACCCCTTCTCTGAGAGCAAGAGTGACAAAGTAAGTGTTTTAGTGTGTGTTATGTGTGCACTGTGTAGTGTGTGTGCTCCTTTCTGTTGAGGCACAGTTCTGATAGAGCAGTACTTAGATTAACTGTACCTGGGGGAACAGGCCTGAACACATTATCTGTCACCTGAGGAGACAACAAGGAATACTGCAAGTTTACACAAAGTCACATCAAATCTGCTGACTGTATTTACTCTGTGAGCTGGAGTGACACATACAAAGCTCTTCTTCTAGAAGGACTGATTTGGTTTTCAAAGTGCCTTCTGCCTTTTGCCTTTTTTCTCTCGAATTTTCTTGTTATACATATTTACGACCATTATCGTATCTGTAACTATTCCACACTTCGATACAACACATATCCCTAAAGGAGCGATTTGTTGCTACCGTGGTTTGTTGAGTCGTCTGAATCGTTATTTATCAAGCAAAATATTTCTTGGTTCTAGCTTCTCATGCTTTGCTGCTTTCTTCTGTGGTACATATCTTGGTTAGATGGTTAGTTAAGAACCACATGGTCTCATTCAGTGTTATTAACCTAGTGAACACATCATTTGTTTGCCCCCATTCAAATGGGAAGACAAAGTTTAGTAAGCTAGAGCATGAAACAGCCAAATTGTCAACTGTGACACACGCCCATCTATACACCAATCACTATGAACTAAGGTAGACACACACAACATGTAGGTGTGGATGACCGGACAAATTTTTGTCACACAAAAAAGTCTTCAGGCCACTCCCTATATAGCAACGTGAAACCAAAATGTGTGAAAGTATCCCTCACGGAGTAATTATAATGTATTTACTTTGTATTTGTTAAACTATGTTTTCTTATATTTGCACGGTGTTATTTTCTGTATCTTTGGATTTGTTATTGTTTGCATGCCTGTATTGGTGATAGTGTTGAATGTGTTTGTTTGTCAAAGGGCATCTATGTGACCAGGATAACACCAGGAGGACCAGCAGACGTGTCAGGCTTGATGATGGGAGATAAAATAATGCAGGTATGTTGTGAAGTGTACCTTTGTTGTAAATCCACAAGATGGCAATAAGTGTACGCTAGAGTGTCAGGTGGGAACCCACAGTAGAGAACATGTTATTAATTTAAGATAATTTAATAAAAATTCTTGTCTTCCTCTCAGGTGAACGGCTACGATATGACCATGGTGACCCACGACTATGCTCGTAAAAAGCTAACAAAGAAGTCAGAGGTTGTGGTGCGGCTCCTTGTGACCAGAAAGTCGTTGGAGCAAGCGGTCAAGCAGTCGATGGGGCCCAAACTAACCCCACAATTTGACAACAATGTGACACGACACTACTAACTCAGTTGCCAAGGAATGAACACGCTCTTGTACTGCGATCACACACACTCAGATGAAAGGTTGCACGGTGGCCTTTATAACCAGATTATTGCAAAAAACAACAACACATCAGTCAGTTTAATGTTCGGGTGGAACACCCTGATGCTGCACAAGTCAGTTCTTACTTATCCTGGTCAGTCATCGAACAATAAGAGGGCGCTGTCCCTTCCCCTCAACACTAAACTCACCTCAAAGTTCCAGGGCTATACAGCGCAAAAGCACTTAGTTTGCAGTGACAATATAATACAGACTTGTTTTTGTTGTCCTCATATATCACCAGTACTCTCACTGAAATCAGATTTTTGGAAGGGTTTCATAAAACGATGCTATTATATCACTTAAATTTACATCACTTTTTGAATAGTGAACATTAGAATATTATTGCTTCATTCCCACATATGTTACTTCTGCCAAGGAGGTTATGTTTTCCTTGTCTGTTAGTGAGCAGCATTACTCAAAAACTACTGGACTGAATGAAACTTGATGGAAGGATGGAGTTTAGGTTCAGGGATGAAACCATTCAAATTTGCGGCCGTTCCAAAATCTGGATGTAGTGAATTTGAATGTGGTTTCATAAGGAGACTGTTGGGCCTTGGCGGAGGCATGCGCTCTACTGAGTAACATTCTAGTTAGATTCTTTCCAAATGTCCTCTATCTGATCTTGATAACACTTCTATGGGAGCAAGCCGATAGCAATATCAGACTTATCATCGTTTTCCACTACAATTATAGATTTAATGAAAACAAAATCTATTTAGATGTCAATCTTGTTAAGATTACAGCATCAAATGCCAAAGTACTGTGAAGCAATCAAAACGTGTTCATTTTTCCTTTTTTATTATGGTACAGTAGCCTGTATAAAATATATACTTTTTTTTTATATCACATTAATGTTTTCCACTAATAATCTCCTAACAGAGGCTTAGTTCCATTCTATTTATCTTGTTTAGGTGTGATATCCTCTTAGTTAATTCTATGTCTACCGTTAACAGAATTCTGCTGGACCTACAATTGGACGACACGACTGACACATCATTTTCAATATGTCACTCTTCATCATCCTCATCAGGTTGAGCAGGAGAAAGTCCATGTTTGGACACAAGCAGAGTTTCTCACTGGAACCAGCAACGTGTAAAATCTTTAATGGTGTATTGAACATGTTTATTTGTCAGAGACCAAAAGTTAAAAGTGTGACTGAACCTTACAGAATGTTCTTTGTGTGCACAGCAGCTTTTACCTCTTGTCTTATGATGCTTTTGATTCCATTTAACGATTCCTCTTCCTCCTGTTTTCTACGATGCAATGAAACTCTGTTGCCTCTGATACACGACATGCTAACCCTGTAGATGAGTGATTTAATACTAATCATTTACAATATTTTGGGTTTGAAATAAAGGTTGTTTTTTACTTGTTACACTGGGAGATCTCATCGGCTCTTGTTGGGCGGGTGTTGGAAAAATCTATTTGTATGTGTTTAATAGAACAATTTAAACTGTTTATCAGTAACTTCCGTCTTGATCATTAGATAAAGTTTCTGAAATGCTCGTATAATAACAATCTTATCTATCTAAGATTCTAATCTTTCAGTCAATGAGCGACTCATTGTCTTGTCAGACTGTAATTTCAAGGACTGAAGGCTAACAAGACAAACATATTGAGTTTTTTTTATCAAAAATGTAAAACCTGGACTCATAGGGTTTTTTGTTATATATATATTCCATTCATCATTTTGGCTGCTTGGGGGGGGTTCCAGCCCCAGGTTACCGACTGTCACTCCAGGAACGTCCCTTCAAACAACAAATCACTAACAGTATTTTCTTTTTGAATCATTTTGTATGTAAACTGCCAGCAGAGAACAAATGTTCAGCAATTGAATGTGTAAAGTTTTGAATCTTTCTCATATAAAAACACTGAGAACAAAATCTGCCTCTTTACCTGTTTGTGATAAAACACTAGTGTAATGGGATCTATTCCCCCCCTCTCTCCTCTTACACACACGGAAAAGGCTTTTTTTTTACCTTCCAGGCCTTCAAATAGATCCATGATGCCAGTTATCAAGTAATCAGCTGACATTTCAAAGCAAAGAATCTATTCCCTGACCTTTCTGTGTTTACCAGGGCATTTTGATCGAGAGCGTTCTCCACTTTCATCTCTTAAATATGTGTGTGTCTGGATCCAATCACTGGCCTTTGAACTTAGGAGTTGCAGGAATGAAACAGTCTATAATGCATCCAAATGAGGAAAACTGTCGGCACAAAGAAAGATTATAAAAGGCTTTAATCTGCTCTGGTTTAACTACTGATTTTGTTTTTTTTGGAAACATTGTGCCACCTTGTATGTCTTAAGAGCAATTAGTTAAATCATGACACACGTTGCCAAGCCTATCAGAACCTGACTCATTTATTATCTTCTCATTTCAGTACGCACTAACCATCCTTACTGTAGGTGTAGAGATCATGTTCGCTATTTGTTACTGCCACTGACTTTTCTCTTTCCTGAGGGTCAAAGCCAGTTGAGATGAATTTGCTGCGTAATGGATTTTTGAGTCTTAAAATAACATCAGGTCCATGTCACATCATGGGAGAGGGTCGATTTAGGGCAACACTGAGCTAAAATCCCTCCTTTGAGAAATAATTGATGAGGAATCCCCACGTGTGTGTGTGTGTGTGTGTTTACTTTTATGGCTACACAACATGAGGACCAGATTGAGTTTTAAAGCAATGTAGTTTTTGGCGTTTCTCACTTTCTGACACAAATTTGTTGAATAAGACTTGGTTTGAGATTTTAGATAGATTAGAAAGATAGATATTAGAATTAGGTTCAGATAGGCTTAGTTGAGTTTGTTATGGGTGATGGGCTGGGGAATGTGACACAAAGAGTGTGTGTGTGTGTGTGTGTGTGTGTGTGTGTGTGTCTGTGTGTTCACGACAAAGGGAAGCAGGCTTCATTCCACTTGCCTGGGCCTCATCGTACTATTACACCGTGTTACGAGACAAGAAAGTGGCTGCACGAACACAGTGTGCACCAGCCCTCAGACTCACAATACGAGTTTCCTCTACCCAACACCACAACATTAACACATTGCAGGTTGCTAGGTAACTAATGGAAAGCTATAGGTGGAAGCGATGAGAAGCCAACTTCATCGCAGGAGGTGATTCGTGCCATATTCCAATAAGCATATAGGAAATATGGTCACTCGTCATCATTTTGTTGCTAAGGCACTATTAGTGACCTAATTCATATTTTTTCATGTAATCTTTTTACAAATATTTACCTCTGCACTTATTCAACCATTTTATTAACCAAACACTACTGATGATTTCACATCAGACTAAATGAAGTGATAGTGTACAGAAAGAAGGCATTTTGTAACCCACTGGGAGATAACACAGAGAGAAATGTTCCTTCCTGCGGGCAGGAGAATAATTACACCATCTAAACGTGGATCATACATGATCCATGCCTCCCACGTTATGGCAGGATAATTAAGTTGCCATGGCGATGCAATCTGCTCCTATCACTCTGGTCCTGTACCAGATGGGAAGAAGAGGGAAATCCACAGCATCAGATCCGTCCTCATGTTAGGGGCGATACACGGCAGGAGAAGTGGTTTTGCTAAATGCCTGGAGAAATGTAAAGCTATGCAGACATTATCTCTGTGTGCAGTCATCCTGCTAATACAGGGAAGAGCAGTTTGAATGTCGTTATAGGGAGATAATTGATCATTACAGTCATTACATGCTATTAGCCACACATTAATTAAATCTACAGATCTTTATCATTTCCAATGAAGATCTCAGTTTCCAAAGAAACTAATTGAGTAGTTTAGCTGTTAAACTCACAATATCTTGTGATTAAATGTTTGATGTAGAGTCAGATTCAAACGGCTCTAACTGTATACAGACTAAAGCAATGCCTGTGCAGGTTTTTGGGGAATCTTTGAAAGGGACGCCTAGACACCCTCAAGTATTTTAAGAATTCCACAATAGAAAATAATTTTTACGGAAAAAGCTATAAAGGAATTCCGGTCAATTTATCATACTACATTTGTACAATCAACATACCTGTCTTTGTATGGTCCATTTAGCCATGGTCCATTTAGCCTTCTGGAGCTGGAGACTGGATTCTCCTCAGCAAACCGTTTGCACAGTTGTCATAGAAATGTAGATGGTTTTTGAGAACTTGAGCAACTTGTCCACGTTGAAGTGTGTTTGATTCGATAAAGCGTCCAAAATATCTCCTAAATGCACCTTGGAATTTAATTAACTTTGCCACGGCTAGCTGAAGTATGTGACCACTGTTTCTAAGGACTTCAATGAAGTATCTGTTTAAAATGTACAAAGTGTTCAGAGAAGGTTTTTTTTCCACAGTTAAACATCTTTTCTGACTCTAGTCGGGCGTTGCACTTTTTTAAGCCCACTGAGGAAAATTCTGATTTGTGAATATTGGCCATTTGAATAAAATTGGAATGATTGATTAAAGTGCAAACATCTACAGCATCGTGAATCATTTTAATATATCAATACTTTTTTAAATCTGAAATAGAGTTCCTTTGATTTCCAATGGACGTATTTGATAGTTCCTTTTATAAATATTCCCCATAACCCACAAGGACATTGCTGTAGAGTTTATACAACCGATTGGCTTAAGCAGCCGTGGTCTGTTTTCAAAAAGTTCATTCTGAACCATCAGTATTTTTGGCCTCAAGGCTCGACTAAGTCAGAAATACACCAATCTGACACACATTCTTCTTCTTGTTTTGGTCTGTCCCTGCAAACCCTCAGGTCGTTGTAGGCCTACCTGGAATCTCTATCATTTCCTCTTCACGGTGGGCAGCTTGAATATGACTTGAGTTCCATTTATTCAGTTTTAAATGGGCTACGTGCATATCATTGTCAGTGAACGTGAGCATGGTGAGTAGGTGTGAGAGTGGAAAACGGGGCAGAAAGATGCCAAAGGGCTACAAATGCTCTTAGTTCCCCAGAGAGGTTTAGAGCAGACCCTGAGCAATGAGCAGATGCATGTTGTCATAGCGATGACTGCTGTGTGTTTATACTGTGTGCGGGACCCAAACCCAATGTTTAGTAAGTGGTGTGGATGCTGTATCCTCATCATGTAAGGAATGTTCATCACAAAATGATAATTTCTTTTGGTTACTTTTGAGTGAAGTCATAAATCCATGAGGAGCTGCGTGATGTTAACCTGAGAACATATTTCACGCACTGGCTTGGTGGTTGTGGCAGCAGGTGGTTCATCTGTATTTTTTTCTCTCACTCTCTCTCGCTCTCTCTTTCTCTCCCTCTCTTGAAGGGTCTTTAACCTCTACTCCTCCCACGCAGATCTCCCAGGCGCTTCCCTCTGCTGGAGGCTTCATGGACAAGCTACAAACGGCTTCATAGTAAAAAAAATAGCTAAAAAAACGGGCGATAACTGTGAAGATGGTGAGTGGAGATACAGTGTGTGGGCAACACCAGTTCATTATCAGCTGCGTGGTGGAGAGGAAGACATCCACATGACGGAGTGAGGAGCACAGGCAGAGGTGGGGGATCTTCTTTATACCTAATTAAATTGTCCTATTGTCGCCTGCTGATAAATAACTACAGCAACTGCTTCACTTTTGTTTTTTAAACATAGCTTGAATCTGATATCGTTTGAGCGCAAGTTCAATGTAAGATTGTGAAGTTTTAATCCTTGTTTCTGCAGCGTCTAAAGAAAGAAGAGGAGAGGAGAGGAACTGCTTCTTCATGACAGCTTGACACGTTCAAAGGAAGAAGAAACAGGGTATTAGACTTCATCTATCTATCTATCTATCTATCTATCTATCTATCTATCTATCTATCTATCTATCTATCTATCTATCTATCTATCTATCTATCTATCTATCTATCACTGAATTGTCATTTTAATTGTTTTGGTGGATGCAGGGTTGTGATGATACAAATTTAACTAGTCCTTTAGCAATTTGGTTTTAAACTTCCATAGGGATGTTAAAAAAAGAAATGTCCTAGTTATGCTTACTCTTGTGTCTCTCTTTCTAAATATCAAAAATGTTGTGGACCTAAAAAACATTTTAGATATTTCCCTGGCAATGTGTTTCAATGTGTAGTTTTTCATATTCAAGTCCTACAAGATGATTTAAGTTATTTCATCCAGAACCGGAAGGCTGTTGACTGTAATCATCAATGGTTACTTCTATGCAGTTCAATAGAAACTCTGGTTCTGTTGCACTGACGAATCAAACAAGTGCGATTGGTTGTTGCCATGGTCACCATTCACATGAGCCCACCATTCGTTTACATGAAACTACATCTTTCGTAACTGCACCACTCTTTTGTAAAAGTGACATTTTGATTGTTTTTTGAGTTTTGATTGGAATGGGTGTACATTTTTAATATATCTAGTTTTGGAGTCTGTGTGTTTAAAGTAGTGTTTGCTGAGAGTTAACAGAGGATCCCCCACAGATATGGATGCATTTTTAGATTTTTCATTTACTCTAGTATTTAGTTATTATCACCACCAAAAATCTATTGATCCTGTACCTACACAACTGTAAAGCCAGGTAACGTAGTGTTGTGCCCTGGTTTTGAGTGCAGTGACATAAGCTGCAGCCAATGAGAGGCAAGACACAGCGTAAGAGCAAACCTGAGGATACCTGTTGCTGATGTATCCCAACACATTTCTATGGCTCATATTTTCCATTCCTTCCTCGTTTTTTCACAACAAATCTGCGTTTTTCTCGCAGGAAAAACAAATCCGGTCTCCAGCAGGATATTGTGTTATTTCCCCTGTTCCTTATCGCATGTTTTTGTTCCAAAGCATAGTTTGGAGACCAGACAGACTTGTAAGATCTGTTCCATCTTCGGATCTCTGACACTGATCAGTCATGTAGTAGTGTGCAAATGGCAATGACTTCAAGATTCGATAGAAAACAACAAGTACAGCAATCAGGGAATTTTAACAGTCATATAGAATGTAGACTTCATAAGGTATAGTTTTTGGTGTAGCTACTGTATGTGGCCCATGTATGTAGCCTAACTTCTTAATACAAACCCACAACTTAACCTCTTATCCCTTGTATGTTTCAGGTTCTAAAAAGGCTTATACGTATGTAATCGAACTCAGTAGAGTTTCCTTAGACTCTCACTGACTGGTTGCATCTCTGTCTTTCAACTGCACATTAAACATCTTTGGGTTTATACCTGAGGGGTTGTTTAATCTCAAACTAGAATTTAACTGGTTGTTGCACAGACTGAGCGACTCTGTTCATGTTTTTTTTGTCAAATGAAATCCAAAGATTTAGGTTGAGGTGCTGTGTTCAGGAAAGAGGAGCTTTAGTGAAAAGAACTTAAGTTCAGGAAACTAAATTGACGTGAATTTGATGGACTGCCAAAGGTTGGCTGGATAGTGTGCGTGTGTGTGTGTGTGTGTGGTGTTGTGAGAAGGTCAGACCATATGAGAAACCTTTCCATGTGTGTCTGCTCATGAGAGGGGCGAGCAGCGAGTCTGTCATTTTCCCACTCAGCCCCGGACACTCTCACACACTCTCACTCACTCTCACACACTCTCACACACTCTCACACACTCTCTGAATCTCTTCTCCGAACTTGTGAAGCTGAGGTTTTTCACCTGACTTTGATTGGACTGACTGAGACAGACTGTGAACCATGAGTGGTGAGTAGCCAGTGAGCAGCTGAAGTTTACAAAGTGAATTAATATCAGTTATTACTCTGTATCAGCAATGTATTACTAGGAGTAGAATATGATATAATCAATCTGGGAAACGGTTATTAATTCGATATTTACTTATTCATCAAAATCCTTTTAAAGTTATTATACATTTATGACAACATACAGGCAATACATTTTTGATTTAGAAAGAACAATGTATGAGATTTGTAAAAAAAAAGAAGCTTTGTGAATAAAATAAATGTGTACAGGTTGATCTGAGCAACCGTTCACAGGGACTTTAATGTGGAAACCATAACAACTCTACACCAGTATTAATGAGGCACATGCAGTAGCTTGAGATGGGATTCTTGTGTCCCAGTGTGTTTTAACATGCGAGTACGAAGTTTCTTTCTACTGAGGTGTGAACTCACAAGCTGCATGCCCTTCTACCAACGCTGACGGCTCTGAGTTCAATTTTAAAACATTTACTTGTGTTAAGGTGTGTAGTGGAAAACATTTAATCTTTGCCCATAAAAATATCAGTTGGCCACCTCAGGGTTAATGATCTTCTCCATTACTATTAGATATACTAATGTCCTTGTGTTAAGGTTATTATTGGATTGTTTATCACCGGTTCGCTGCTCAGGTAGCGCTGGATGTTTGTGTTGTCAGATAGAGAGGTGCTGACTCTGGTCTGACCAGGACTGAGCAGTTTCAGCCAGAGTTGGCAGGTTTAGATCGCGGGAAGGAAGTGGCTACCCAGCCTGTAGTGACCTGTATTGATATTATGTTAATAATATTCATATGTTAACATCCTGTAAATAGCCCGGCGCCCCCTAAATTACTTCTAATTCTTTCCATCTTTTCCATGGTTCTAGCATGTTAGGTATTACCTATAATTACTCATTCTAACCTTACGTGTCAATTTGGAGTTAGGGTCAAACAAACAACAACTCACAATCTATGCAGCCTTGCGTCTAAATGCATCAGACTTGGCCCGAGGACTACGTGTGGACCCTGGTGTTTCAGTGACTGGTCAGATGGTGCAAAGGAGATTGTTTGAAGTCCGCCTCGACAGATGGCATCAAAAATCAAAGCCATTGCTCATAAAATGGCACAAGACTGTGAGATTAAACTTAGCCAAAGAACATGAAAAGAGGCCTGATGGATATTGGCAGAACATTCCTTGGTGAGATGAAACCAAAATACAAATTTCGTTGGATCAGATGGGGTCCAGTATATTTGCTGTTGGCATTGCCAGGACGAGTAGAGTATTTAGGAGAAAAACTCCTGCAGCAACAAGCAGCTGAAAAGAGTCCTTCGTGAAGAACATTTCTCCACAGATTTGTATCAGACTTGTCTCCTCTGCATCTGGGTGGATTTAGTGTGTTAGTTGCTTTCATTATAATGTAATTAGTCAAACATTTCATTTTTTCAATTAATTAGGCTATATTCTTCTTTGGCTGTGGCTTTAAATTGAAACGCTGTGTTTCTATCTTTGTGAGGACACTCATTGGCCTAATGCTTACCTAGCCCCTTACCCTAACCTTAACCATCACAACTAAATGCTTAACCCTAACCTCAATCTTATTCTAACTCTAACCCTAAAACCAAGTCCTAACCTTCAAACAGCCCCATTATAAGTGGGTTCAGAAATTGAGGACCAGCCAAAATGTCCTCACTTTCCCAAAATGTCCTCACTCTGTAGGTTCTATACTCAGAATGGTCCTCACAAAGATGTACAAGTACACACACACATATATTCTTGAACTCATTGACATAATGCATTTTATAGCCCCTGACCCTAACCATAACCACTTGATTCCAATCCTTATCTTAACCCTAATTTAAACCTAGTTGTAATCCTAACCCTAAAAGCAAGTCTTAATCCTCAACAGGCCTTTGGAACAGCTAGGAGTTCTTAGATGCTCAGTGCTCGTGTTAGTGCAACTATCTTTATTAGGGATTTGTATTGACTTCCATTCATTGTATACAGCCTGACCAAAAACAATAAGGATAGCAAGTCCCCATAATGCTACTGCAAAAACAGATGTAGGTCCCCACCGTAATGCCTGGACCACAAACGCACACACACACACACACACACACGCACACACACACACACACACACACACACACACACACACACACACACACACACACACACACACACACACACACACACATCCTCGCACAAACACACACACTTACTGTAGGCAGCAGCTGGTTATTCTGCATCTGACAAAACTGAATAATGTCCTTGATTATCGTGGCTCATCCCACAACTTGCTCAACAATGGCTATTTTAGACCATATGTAATAAATATAAGTGACGCTCAGAACAATGCACAAAAGAAAATCAATAGTCAAGAATGATACAAACTGAATAGTTTGTATCATAATACATTGTTAACCCCACCTCCGGGAAAGTGTTGAAGTGCATTGTGATTAGATGGATGTAAAGGACAAGCGGATAAAGAAGTCGGTGTCAGTGTTCTTTAAGCGCAGGCTTCAAGTGTGGTGCAGAGGGTGATTCACAGGAAACACTGTAGCCTAGATAGATAAGGAACAACCGCCACGTGCTGCACACAGACTGCTTCTTGTTTTCAGCAGAGGGAAACACGGTAAGACCACAGACACTCGATATTTAGAAGTTTTACAGCGTTGATACAGCTCTTATCTGTTTGAACATATAAAAATAGATCACAGTAAAGATTTAGATACACAGATCTGAGATTAACTTACTTGCTGTGGTGGTTAACACAATGCAGAAGTGCAAGAAAGCCTTGTTTGAGGTTGGGGGACCACATAGTCAAGACCATGAGGTGGATTTAAAGTCAGAGGAGCAATCTTATCTATTCATTCCTTTTTATATGCACCGTCAAAGCCAGTGTTGGATATAACTTGAAAACTCTAAATTATCATCAGTATGTCAGTGTCTTTCCCTTTTGTTTGTGCCTCATTGTCTTCATTGAATACTGATTTGTTCCAAGTAGGTAGCGGAATATTAAATATTGGTTTATGTGATTTTGGATCGTTGTATAGCTGCAACTGGTTCACCATTGACAAAAGCTCTTGATATTTGTTCTGATTTAATGGTAGAATATGTCTGTGACATATCAGAAAATATGGGGACACAGAGCCCAAAGTGATGTCTTTAAATTATTAATGGTTCAATAGCCATCCCAAATCCTCACATTATAGAGGCTTAAACTACAGATTTTGTATATCTTTACTCAATATTGACTCTAAATGAAATTTGATAAATCTTTGTTTATTCCCGGTAGAGTTGCATATTTATTCTAATCTAAACCTGAGCAAGGAGCCGAATAAGTGCATTTCCCAAAATGTCTTCAATCTATCAATCTAAATTGTTGTTGATTATGTGTTATCCATCTATTAACAATTACAGCACTATATAATATATATTTTATAGAAATATGTTAAATACCCTCCTGGGTGCTACAGTATAAATCTTCATGTTTCGTGTTACCTGTAATTATTGTCCGAGTTTCTTGAATCTTTCAAATGCAGCAGCCGTAAAGTGTTGGATTTGATTTTACCTCCCACACTTTTACATCATCTCTTTTTAAAAATGTATGCTTTCCACTCTGTGTGATTATTCTAATTTTCCCTGTTAGTGGACACTTTATATGCTTTTAACATTGTCATCCAGTCGATGAGATAATCGTTGGCATAACATGTGACAAATGACTTCCCTCCTTGCTTAGTTTCCCAGGAGACCTGCCTTTTGGACCAGGTGCTGGAGCTGATTATGAACGAGAAGCCCCCCGCAAGTACGAGTCTTTTCCTAAACGAGGACGCGGACAAACCCCCCTTGCCTGAGAGAGGAGACCTGAGGAGGCGTTTGCACAGGGCAATGGAGAGGAGAGCCAGCACCATGAAGGAGAGGATGGGCTCCATCAGCAGGGGCAGTGTCAAAGCTTTCCTCAGGAGGAACCTGTTTGTCCTCTTCACCGTCGCAGCTGTGGCTCTGGGTGAGATCAGAGTTCAACAGCTTCTTCTCTGCAGTCCACTGACTTTATTTGACTTTTTGTGTTAATTTGTGCCTTTTTTTTTGGGTGCATGCAAATGTGTTCAGGTGTAATGCTGGGCTTTGCTCTGCGCACCCACAATCTGTCCATGAGGGAGATCAAGTACTTTGCCTTTCCTGGGGAGCTCCTCATGAGAATGCTGCAGATGCTGGTGCTGCCTCTCATCGTCTCCAGTCTGGTGTCAGGTTGGATTTAAACGAGCACAGAAGAACAAACACACATAATGCTCACACAGTGTAAATTACAGGGGATTACTGGTTTGCTGTCCATGAGTTTTTCTCGTCCGTATGTGCATAACATTACAAAAAAAAAGCCAGGACCAACTTTTCACCGAACTTAGTGGTCAAATTAAGATCTCAGGAGAGCTATGCTGAATACTGTCTGCCTGCTGAGGACAGTAAAACCTTTATGGATGCTTTGACACACCACCATATGGGTCAATATGTGTGTGTGAGTGTGCGTGTGTGTGTGAGAGAGAGAGAGAGAGAGAGAGAGAGAGAGAGAGAGAGAGAGAGAGAGAGAGAGAGAGAGAGCTACATACACCTCTACAGAAAACATGTTAGGGATCTGTTGTATTGTGTAAAAAAAATATCTTACTATCATGACTATGCTGGAAAAAACGTTTTATACTGTATATAGTGTATTTATAGTAGATGTATCTCAAATTTAATAAAAGAAAACAACAAACAATAACTAAACTTGCATCAGACTGATTGAATTCTAAAGTGTCTGTCCTCTGTTTTAGGTATTTCCTCCTTGGACAGCAAGGCGTCAGGTAAAATGGGTATCCGCGCAGTGGTCTACTACATGGTGACCACCCTGATTGCTGTGTTCATTGGCATTGTCATTGTGATGATCATCCAGCCGGGCAAAGGCAGCAGAGACAGTCCTTTGGCCAAAAGTGGAAGCATTGAACCTGTTCAGGCTGCTGACGCTTTTCTGGATCTCATCAGGTAACAACAGTTTGGAAACTCTACTGATTTGTGAAATTGCACAGGAGTTGTTACTTTATCAAGCTATTCTGAAAGTGTCCACATAGAAGTAACAGTAAAATTCAGAAATGCAGAGAGTTAGATGAGGAAATTGATACTACCCTCATATGCACACTAAATATGAAGCTACGATCAGTAGGCAGTTAGTTTAGGTTAGCAATGGCCAAGCAACTCAGAATACCGCTCCAAACAACAGTTTTTTCCATTTTATGAAACGCTTAATGATTAACAATGTGTAAGATTAGAACATTTACAAATGACTGTTTTCTGTTTATTTAACCTTGTTTCATTTATATTTCAGAAATATGTTTCCCCCCAATCTGGTAGAAGCTTGTTTCAAGCAGGTGAGGCCATCTTTTTGCTATTTTCCTTTTGTGAATCCCCAAAAAAAGCCCTAGAAGTTTATGTTTCATGATTTATTACACTAGTTCAAATAACAACAAGGGTAATAAATCAAATACAAAAACATGTAAAATTCAGTAAAAAGCATAACCACAAGCCATAAATTCAAGCTGCATTAAATTGTTCACATTAATAGATATCAGTCCCGTAAAAGTTCCAGATTTCTTTCATCTAGATCCATACATTTTTCCCTGGGAAACTGTTGAAACCATCAAATAAATAATAATCATAAAATCCGATCTCTAAATGTCAAATAAAGAGAAAAAAATCCTGAATCCTTCCCCTGATCTGAATCCACAACCAAATATTTATGGGTCTGTTAGACTTTAAGACCCAAACAGAACGGATACATAATTTCAGTTAATGTCACCGACTCTCTTTTAGTATAAAACAGTTTACAAGAAGACGGTTCATACACGGAACGTGACGGTGACCCTGAATCTCACCGACTCCCTCAACGTGACAGAGGCTGACCTGACCATGAACCTCAGCAGGGTGCTGCACACCATACAGGTGGGTGGCTGACGAGGCCTCTGGAGAATTACACAAATCCTGAAAAGGAGTAAAATTGTGTATGATGGACTGTATGTCATCTGTAACCTCTTTAGTTTTTCTCTTCCCTACGACAGGAGACAGTGGAGGAGACAATCCCCATGTCCGGCTCATCCAATGGAGTGAACGCTCTGGGTCTGGTGGTCTTCTCCATGTGCTTCGGTCTGGTCATTGGCAACATGAAGCAGCAGGGCCAGGCGCTCAGGGATTTCTTTGACTGCCTGAATGAAGCCATCATGAGACTGGTGTCCATCATCATCTGGTCAGTAAACACTCAACAGTCAACAAGTAAAACTTAATTCTTCATTGGTCACTCATCTTGGTTTATTGTGCTCTATATGCCTTGCACATCCGGCCCATGTCTGTATCTTTGTATCCATCTTCTTCTGAACTCTCTCATCACCTCTGCTTCACTCTAACAGGTACGCTCCAGTGGGCATCCTGTTCCTGATTGCAGGGAAAATTGTGGAGATGAAGGATCTGGCTGAGGTGGGCGGTCAGCTGGGGATGTACACCGTGACGGTCATTGTGGGTCTCCTCATCCACGGCCTCTTTGTGCTGCCGATGCTTTACTTCATGGTGACCAGGAAGAATCCCTACAGCTTCATCAGTGGTCTGCTGCAGGCCCTCATCACGGCCCTGGGGACGTCCTCCAGGTGAGTCTGCTCGTCTGTCCTTCTCAGACAATGAAAATCAGAACACTTGCCCATATTGCATACTGTCAATGTCCCTCAACGCAGAAATACAGGTTATGTAAACATTTGCCATAGATTGAAACTCAAATTACATATTAAATCAAATGTAAAATATAATACTAAACTCATCGATTTAAATAAATATATTAGATAAACTTTTAGCATTTTGTGTCTAACTGGTGTCAAACCACCATGCTTCCTCTCTCTCCTTGGCGCCTCCAGCTCTGCTACCCTGCCCATCACCTTCCGCTGTCTGGAGGAGAACAACCGTGTGGATAAAAGGGTGACCCGCTTCATCCTCCCTGTGGGCGCCACCATCAACATGGACGGCACCGCCCTCTACGAGGCTGTGGCAGCCATCTTTATCGCTCAAGTTAATGACATGGACCTAAACTTTGGCCAGATTCTCACCATCAGGTGACACTCTCTTTGTTTTTCTATTGGGGGAGTAAAGTAAAAAATCACATTCAACTTCATGTTGCACAATCTATGTCCAGCATTGTTCTCTGACCTGTGACCATGTGATCACAGTTTATTTACTCAATGACTCACCTGCTCAGATGTTTTTATGTGTTGATGAAAGAGTCATACATCAAATATCATGTCAGCAAATTATACAAAAATATGCATCGGTATATAATTCTTGATATAAAGGTGTAAATTGTCCTTCATTTTACAGTGCATACTATATATTGTAGTTGTGTAATCAGCGTAACTTGTGGTAGATGTACATCATTTTATCATTTCTGCTGTGCCTTTATTATTCTACTACTCCCACCAGCAGTGCACATGTGCTGTTTGTTTATTTCTCTTTATTAAATGTCTTCACTCTCCTCTCCATCCCTCCCACCGCCCACTCAGTATCACGGCAACTGCTGCCAGCATCGGAGCAGCAGGCATCCCTCAGGCTGGCCTGGTTACCATGGTGATCGTATTGACATCGGTGGGACTGCCCACAGAGGACATAACACTGATCATCGCCGTGGATTGGTTCTTGTGAGTTACCACTAAATGTCAGCTTGATGGGGATTGGTCTGTGTACTGTGCTGTGGCTCTGCCAGCCTAAATGTCATAGAAAAGCTTCAGAGAGCCCAGAAGTCCCACCACTACAAAGGTTACTGATGCATAATGCAGGGCGACGGATTAGAAAGTGTGCATAGAGGCACAGTGTGAGTGTTTTCATTTCAGATATACCATAACGTTTTGTTTCTTTATGTCCCAACTTCCCATCTCTCCTTATCTGATTCTTTCTCTCTCTCATCTCCCCAGGGACCGCTTGCGTACCACCACCAACGTGCTGGGCGACTCGCTCGGGGCCGGCATCGTGGAGCACCTCTCCCGCGGGGAGCTACAAAATCAGGATGATGAGGTGCGCAACTCTGTCATCGAGGAGAATGAGAAGCCCTACCAGCTCATCTGCCAGGAAAACGACACCATCAAGCACCACAACAGTGAGACCACGATGTGAAGAAATAAAACCACACTCAAAGGGGCTTCACGTACCATTTCAGCTAGAAAGTTGGCTTGCTCTGGTGTAGGAGAATAAAATCATTTTGGGGTCGACTCACCAAGTGCTCGAGGTTCCCAGAGTGTCCCAAACTCATAACTTACCCTCCAATACAAAACACTGTCTGGGAAACAAGGTGATACACATTCTGATGCGTGGCTGCCTGGTCATATGTAATATGCACACACACTTATTAGGAATGGTTTTATAACCACCGCTGTCAATCGGATTCAGTGCCAGTGATGTGACACTAAATCAGATTGAAAAACTCAGTATGTCATTAAGAAAAAGATCAGTAGGTCAAATAAAGATGAAAGTCATTTTTAAATAATCAAGTTTTCAAATATTTGTATGATTTATGATTCATACGATCAGTCAATTGAATTCCTACCAGCATCAGTGTGAGAATACACAGTATTAACAAAGACAATCTCCATTCATCCGGTTTCCAATTCACTCAGCTCTTTTGAATGGCTTAACATTTCTTTGCAAATATTTTTTTTGTAATACATCATACATCATGACTACCTCTAACAGGACGTTTAGATACATTGAAATATTCAATCGAGAATATCAACAGGATATTAATACATGAGTTGCTCAGCTGTTAAAGATCTCATATTTAATTCTTGTGTTCTTTAAGTGTGCTTGCACAAGACACTGGACCACAGTGGGAAGGAGAATCTTTACCACTTATTACTTTAATATTTGATATATTGCAAGTGACTTGTTAGAATGTTTAAATATCGCTGCTTTCTTATAAGTGTACAGCATATATATTTGCAAGTATTTCCTGTATTTATTTGGTGATATTGCTTTAAACTATGGGCATACGACTGTACTCCTACACTAATTGTAGTAATACCTGCAGTTCTGAAACAATTTCTTGTCCCTATTGTTTTTACATATATTCTGTATTTAGAGAGATTGAAATATCAATTGAGATGATCCATTTTTCTTTTTCCACAATTAATAGCTATTGTTTTAGAAATTTTGATTGTGCTGCATACTTTTGATTTTTTTTTATCATTTAAAAAAAGCACAGTGTTTTAATCGTAGCTCACCTTTAATTTCCAGTTTTCTACATTAAACCAGAAAAAACAAACATGCAATTCAATTTTGGTATATTTAGACTGGAATGATGTAATTCAGATTAATAACAGATTTATTTGTATTGTTTTGTGAAAACGTGCTGTGAATAAAGTTGGTCAACGCTTTGAGGAATTGAATGTACAGTTGCTTTATGCTTTTTGTTGTTTTAGAGGAAAGTGCAGTGACAAGTGAAAAGGTTTATACATTACAGTTCAGTTGGAAGTTCGTATGACTTTGTGCCACTTTTGTGCTCGTTGAGAGGTTTCTCTTTAGTTTTGATGTGACAAATAAATGGCTCAGGAATTGAACTGTGATTCTCATTATTGTGTTTGTGGCTACCCCTGGTGGAGGATATTCTCCTGGCTAGAAACAGTCATCCTCATATAAACATTTTGTTATACCAAATTAGTTTTAGTTGCATGGGTTCTGTGTTACAACCATTTTCATATGATTTGTTGTTGCCTAAACATCTTTATTAATTCTCAGAAAATGTGTTTCTCTTGTTATTGTATTTCGTTAACCAGATTTCTCCAATAGACCTACAATAATAACTTCATATTCTCTTCCTTCACATAGATGTTACAATAGCATGTGTTTATTTTGGCAGACAAGATTTAAAGCCTTGTTTTTTGTTGGCCTCATAGATTTGAACCTTCCTGAGATGTGCTTTAGCAGCTCAGTGAGATGTACTGGGACACAGCAGCCGATGCTTTGAGCTACATGCTAACACCATCATGCTGAACTGCTTAGGGCAGAACTGCAGGAATTAAAAAAACTGGTACTGACTTGACAATTTAATAAAAATCTATTAAATTCATAATGCACCAAATATTTGAGATTTTCGACCTGAACCAAAGTGCAGCATGGATAAATATAATGTTGTGTAAGACAAAATGCAGACACGCAAAAGATACCCATAAAAAGACAGATGAGACGGTTTGAGTCATTATTTCAGATTAATTTATAAAATTGCCAACTTGAGATACTGTGCATTCTTCTACAATACAATACTTGTGTGTTACACACACAGTTGAGCCCTCTAAGTTTTAACAGCCTTGCCATGTAGTGAACTGAATCATGAATACTTTGGCATAGTTTAGTGACATACTATTGGTGAAAAAGACAAATGTAAACTGCAGATAGATATTGAAATAGCTGGTCGATGTCTGAGGGCTTGATTTAAAAAGACTGACACGTGTTAAATACTGAGTTTACAAACAGTCAATATACGAAGTGGACACAATATCTCCAGCTGAGTTGAGCTTTCTAACAGTCAGATACAGAAGATCGAAGCCTGAACGAGGATTTTTTAAGACAACTAAGACCTGGATTGTACAAAATGAGGTGCAAATCAATATCAGTTCCCCAAGATCCTGCACACGCACTGTGACATTACACACTAATGAAGGTATACAAGTGTCTTGCTGATATACAATATTAATATCACTGCGTATGTTTCATTTCTTTACTTACAACTTGTTCACTGGTTGCTCATCAGTCATGAGTGGTTATGTTGTAGAGGGAGACACTTCCACGCAGACTCCAGCAAATAACAGTATGAGCCAATAAGAATTAATAATAATAACAAATTCAACTTATCTCACAAGTAAATACTCCTTTGTTGAGACTGTTCCAGCCACGTGTCTAGGAATATTTCAAGCACAGTTCATATTTAAATATCTAAAGCCACTTTAATATGTATTGCTGCCCAGGTCTGGTCCCAGGGAGACGGAGAGTGTAGACAGAAAGAGAAAGAGAGAGAGAAACGACACAACTGGAGAAACAGCGAGCTGCGCTGTGTTAGGACGACGAGCTGCTGAAAGTTTACTTGGCCTTCAGAAAAGGGAGGGGAATGCAAAAATAAAGGATGAGACATATGACAGAGCCACTGTAAGATACTGTACATATGTTATGCAGTTCACCAAACATTAACATTTAAAATGAGCCTTACTTATGACTGTGATTTTTCCTCCATTTCATCACTCCAAATTGAGAACCGCCCAGTTATCTTTCTTGTCCTGATGAAAAACAAGAGGATGAACTCTATTAGTGACATGGAAGTAGCAAGAAAATCTCTTTTATTCTCATTTATATCAGAAAATTGAATGCAGAGACAATATGTTAAAGTATTTTCCATTGTTGAAGAAATTAGACTGTGACACATGTGTATTGCTTGGTTGCTGGAGGGTGTAACAGCAAGGTGTCTGTAATGTACATTGTGGCTGACCTCGGACATGACGGGCAGGTTGTCATGAGGAAGGAGCCACATGGTTCGGTGGGCCTTGGTTCTCTGTCTCTGCAGGAGTTTTCTCAGCAACCTCTTCACTTTCCGGTCTCTGGGGTCTGCACATTTCACTGCCTTCTTCGTGTAAAGACTGTAAAAAAAAACAGACACAATAAAGGATGACAACAACATTCTTCTGAACTCTGAACATCCAGAATCTGTTGTGTGCTGAAGCAGAAACAAAGGAGAAACGATTATACAGCACTTATATGAAGGACTACAAAGATGTCCATGAGGTGCAGCAAGAATTTGTGCACAAAGGAATCCCTAAGAAAAGATTTAATTTGACGAGTCAAATATGTTTTTTTTCTGGTAGAAAAAGAAGTCAAACTACGATCAAAAGTTGAGGACCGGAGGTTGGAATCCACTGGAATAGAGAGAACCAAAAGAAACTCTTGTATCTATGAGAATTTCATGTTTTTGTTAGCTTGACCACATGAAAAAGCAAGCTCTTCATTCCCCAGCTCCATCTGATTTTCCCCACTTGCTGGAAACAATAGGTATCACAATGCAACATGGTTATTTAATTAAACCCTGCTGTTCTGACTGACTGGCTGCGGCAGGGCTCAGCTGGCTCACAAGGTATTTTCAGATGGCTTGTTATTCCCACATATTTCCTTTCTTACTTCCCTGGCAATTACAGCTCCGAGCCCTGCCATAACAACATGACCTGGAAAGATGACAATGCCTCTCAGCCCGGTTTTCTGCCCTCCCTTATATCGAGAGGCATATTTTCCATGCCTGCAGATCGCTGTGTGCTCTTTAGCTCCAGGAGTGGATAGTTGGAATACTTGCATGATGGCTTGTATACTGCAGTCGGGCCCCTCCGTCTGCACCTCAAACCGCAGCACATCTTTGGTACGCACCTTGCCCTGTGAGTACAACATGCAGCACTGGACATCCCTCTGCATCTGTACGCCTTTACCTGGGAAACAGAAGAGACAAACGCATAGAACCAGAGTGAGAAAGAAAATGAGGAAGGAGGAAGATTAAGATCCCACAGTTGATTTGGCTGTTTCTCACCTTTTGTTTTTGCAAACAAGGCATATCAAAGTGAAAATCTATTTCTCAGCACAAATCATGACAGCCATAAAAGTTTCAAACACTAAACATTATTGTACATTATTGGTAATTCCATTCCAATCAGATGGATACACATTTTAAAGCATGAATGTTCAGCTCTCTTTTGTCATTGTTCTGATGTTATAAAAGACTGAAACACTGTGTTGGCAGCTTCCGCAGACAGAAAAATGTTATCTGTTCCGCAGAATGTGCTCATGCCCTCTGGTTACATATACACTCTCAGATATGGACACACATGTACACACACAAGAATGCCAGAGGAATTACAATGGCATCCCATTGTGCAGCAAAACACGCGAGCATGCCAGTGAAACAAGAGGGAGAAAGTGAGAGAAAGAGAGGAGGAGTGTGTGTCTGCGTGGAGGGTGTGTCGTGGTGCCTTTTCAACCACAGCAAATGTGTAAACAAATTAAAGTGTGATGTGAAGCAGCAGGAGCAATACGAGCTGTAAAATAGGACAGAGCTGCTTTGTTATGCCACAGATGATCTAGAATCCATCTTCAGGCTCATCGCTGCACTTCCAGGGCTCTTGCAACATCTCAAAAATCACATGCGGTGACACCGTCACACAGACTGAGCCCTGACACAGTTGCTTTCTTTCTGCGTGTGTGTGTGTGTGTGTGTGTGTGTGTGTGTGTGTGTGTGTGTGTGTGATTTCAGATGCTCGTCCTCCTGCGCTCTGCCCCTCTGTTTACATCCATGTCTCCCTCCCCGCTGCTCCTGCTGCTGCTATCCCTCTTTCCTTCTTCTCTCCTCTTTCTATCTTCGCCATCGCTCTCTGGCTACACTGTCCACCTGCAGGGTTCATACAAGCCATGCAACACAACACACACACGCACACACACAAAGTAAGTATGGCTGTGTCCTACCTTCCACAGATGCCAGAAGGATAACAGTCAGAGAGATAACAGTCAACATCTGCAGCATGACCATGATGAGGCTGGCAGAGAGGAGCACAGGAGAGGAGGATAATCTACTCTGTCACCTCTCCCTCTATGGCTGCCTCTCTTATATGACTCCCTCCCTCTCTTTATACCTCCCTGCCCATCTCTCACTCACTCACTTCCACCACCTCTCTTTTTCTGTCTTACCGTCTTTCCCTCCCACCCTCTGTTTTTTCATTTTCAGTCTTTCTCACGCTCAACAAAACTCCCTCCCTCATCCTCCTTTTCTCTCACACTCATCTCACCTCTCACTCATCTCTCCCTTCTTGTCTCCTCACATAAGATGCCAAGGCTCATTTGTCTCATTTGAGGCTGTAAATTCCTCTTTCATCCCACCTCTTCTCTTGTTTTCAGTGCATTGTCTCTGCCAGGACAGAAACAGATTTAATTGGTGAAATCTACGAGTAATCATGTTTCTTGATCAGTCCTAGTTTGGGCACTTTACAGCACAAAATGCCATCATTTCCAAACAATATTCCGTCAGCCTGGGTTTGGCAATGTATGCTGTAGCAGGGAAAACCATTAGTCCAAAGAGTAGCATGTCTGAGTTAGTTATGTTCTCTTGAACTCCAAACAAAGTACCAAACACCTAGAAACTGTTGTGAACAGCATTAATTAGCTTAACCCCAAATGACAGGGTTAGGGTGTCATCCAATCACCCTCCTGTATCCCCCAAAAGTGTTATGAATTGAGATTTATTATATGAAATCTCCCCATTGTCTGTTGATTTGGTGGCGTTCCACAAGGTTCTATCTTCGGCATCTTGCTACTTTCAGTTTTTAATGCTGTCTGCTCCAGCTAGTCCAAGTTATTGACAAAACAATTTCCATCAAAGGCCGATGATATTTTTGAATGTTGTATGTTCTACTCACACTGTAACTTGTTTTTCGGCTTGCGTCACAAATCACTGCTGATAAACAAATGAAGACAAATCTTACAAAGCTTAACTTGGCCCCTCTAGCCAGGCCTCTAACTTCCAGAGTAAACTCGGAAGTCTTGCAGCCAATAAGAAAATGTTTTCTTGCTTTTACTTCTTTTTTATGATTTAACTCATGCCAAAGCATTTCTGTCACCAAATAAATATAATGAATTTGGTCAATAAAGTGGTTCAGATGTTTGAAAAATGTGCCGTTAATACGTCTTTGCGGGCTCTCCCTGTTGGGCCATAAATCATAATAAATTGTTACCTTCTTTCCATAACAGAATACCACAAGAGTAAGCTGGAGGCTTTATCTGAGAGTCAAGCATCGATATCCATTACAGAGAGGCTTCAACAGCAAACAGCATCAGGGCCCGATTATAACGAGAGGAACCAGAGAGACTGATGTGGGCCGGCATCTGTTTCTGGAACATATTCCTTTGAAGCAACCAACAAATGACAAACACAGATGCAGAAATCAGACGATGCCAAAAACAACTGTGTGTACAACAGTTGATCAGAGGACTGGTTTGGTTTGACAGATATATAAATTGAGTCATTTGTTGGCAATCGATGATAATAATTGAGTCATAATTCTTATTAATAAGACAATACATGATAGTGTTGCTGTCAACTCTATCAGGTCTGAAACACATTACATTGTAATACATATAACAGCACCTAGAGAGTTATAACGGTCAATCCATTCACATCTACTGGGGCCAGGAAACACTTCAATGTCTTTGATTGACTTTTCTTTTGGTCGACAAAAACCTTTATTCTCTCAAAGGTTCTTGTCACTCAAATCCCCAGACCTAATAGAAAAAACTAGCCAATAGTTTACCAGTGATTTTCCACTACCAGGTAAACACTGGAATTTAATTTGTGGTTTTCAACAGTTATTAATCCTTAAAACCTGTGATAATACACACAACTCAACATCCGCAGGGACAAACATACTTTTGGTTAAATTTGCTGACTTTTTCAGGATTATCTTAAAGTGAAATTTGTCCGTCTGTACTACTTCAGAGGTTTAATGTGAAATGTGTATCGTCCCCCAATCTGTTCGTACTGGATTGACACCTAAGTTTGAGATTTGTAGTTTATTTAGATAACTGAAAAGTATCTGCTGTCAAATTCCATTATAGATGTATTGTGAAACCACTGACACTGTGGAATGTTTTCTGTTTGGTCAGTTATCTGCTGCCAGTTAAGCAAGACACATGCATCTAAAAACCAAAAAGGAATGTAACATCCATTGGTAATACGTGTTTTTTAAATATATAACTTACAAAACTAACTAACTAAAACAACTTGGGTGGCCTCATTAAATACAGAATGCAGAAATGATGAGGGAGAAAATGCTATGAAGTTTTCACAAAGTTATCTAACAGTTCATATATCAAACCAATACTTTGCCCTGCAATTCCCTAAATGATTAGAGCACATTGTACTTTTGAAAAAAGCGAAGACAGACACATTTCACACAGGGAAATATTGCTTGAGACATTAATGTGATCCATGTAATAGACAGATTTTGTAGGATTCAACAGTCAGACAAGTATTCTTTGGCTCCTGAAATACTTGGTGGAGAAATTGAGATATCCAGACAACAAAGCGACAGCATGTCACACATATCAGAACAGTGGATGTGAAAATATGCAGCCTGTGCGAGAGGTGAGGTTGGAGTAGAAATGTGTATATACATGTGTGTGTATGTGTTAGGGGTGGGGTTAACTGTTGAAGAATTTGACCCAAGAAATCAGGCTGGAATCTCAGCTGCAAAAACATACCTTCCACATGACCACAGGTCTGCTTGGGAGCCAGATGCCTTTTCTGCACATCTCTGCAGCGATTAAAATATCTCCTGTCAAGGTGAGCAGACTCGCGAACATGTGGAAAATCCACAAAGTAGAACCAGCGTCAGGGTGTAATAGAGCTGACTGGGGAAAGTCTCTGATGGGAGCCTGAGATGTAAAGTCTGTAAGGATGGTATGGCCTCCTGGAGATTGCACAGTGTTGGTGAACTGTGCTGGTCATGCATGCAGCAAGAAGAGAGATTTGACTGTATCTGAGAGGGATTTCAAAGAGATCATATGAAAGGAGCAAATACTTTGAGGATTTTTCGACGTTAATTTGATGGTTGAGAAAAATTTCTATTTCCCATGCATAACAAGTGATGGTATATATCAAAGGTAATTTAACGTTTAGACCCATTTCTGATGTCATCATGATAACACTGTAGCATAGGTATCCCCCTCACTGTCTTGACACTGGTGGTGGTTAAGGATCCTGATATGGTGATGAATGAATCGACCAGTGCTTTGGATGAAGATTGGAAGAGAATGGAGTGAAAGCGGGTTGAGCTTCATTTAATTATATCCCAATTATATGAATAGTTCCAGTTCATTACTGTTGTAGTTTAAGTATGTGACATGACCCCGAAAACCTCTGTGACGACACAACTCAACTGTGTTGTTGTTCTAAAAAGTTCAGGTCAATTATCTGCAGTTTATTTCTTTCCAAAGAGGATTACATCTATTTCATCTTCCTCTGAAAGTCAGTAATGTATTATTTACGTAAATATGTAATTTTAGGCTGTAAATACATCACCATTTATGTTTTCATTAAAAAGTACTTTGGTTTAGCTGAGGTGTTAAAAGACTTGAGATTGTCGTTGACTTGTAACGAGCTATGAAAAGTAGAAAGTGTCTGACCTGAAGGGGTCTTATTACACTCCAGTGCTGCCGCTGGCAGATCAGAGCTTGACCACACCTTGTGATGTCATGTTTGCTGTGAGCCAATAGCGGTGTTTTGAGAGCTGATTGAGGACATGTGTGCCTCCACTCTGAGGTTTATTTATGTCACCTGCAGCAAACGCTTCGCTCCTTCATTTCCTCTTGTCTTCCTCTGTGTGCAGGTATGTTATGCATGTGGGATTTCAGTAAATAGATGAACATTGAAAGGCCTCTCACCTCATCTATGTTGTACGCCTGAAAGATATATATAAGATTCATGTAACTATCTGTATAATGGTCTCTTATCAACTTGTGTGTTCCTCCGTCTGAAGGCAAGGGTCCCGGTGCCGAGCTCTCCAGCCCGACTTGTGCTCCTTTAAGACTGAGGGTGTCGCCTTGTCCTGATGATGATTTAGAATGCTTTGAGAACTGTGATAAAGCAACCAACCTGCGTTACAGATGACCTTTGGCCTCCTCTATTGCAAGTAGACCGGTGACTGTTTCCCCAACCTTCCTCCCCAAATAGAGACATTAGAATATAATTATTTAAAATTTAATTGTATGCTTTTCCATGATTTTAGTATTTATAAAATAAGAATGAAATAATTTGTTACCACTTAATACGAATACAATCTTGATATGGGTCAATGACAAACTTTCCAAGAAGGTGTTTTCAATATAGATCTTCTATAGATTTTTGAATTAGTCTATTGAAATATTTGTCTTCTGGCAAAATGGCTAAAGTGGTCTTTGTGAGCATTTTGGCTGATGTAACCATTTGCCTCAAAGCCCTGCTGAGGTTTAGTACAGTCTCACAAAGCTGCTAGGGTCGTACATTCTTATGGCTCTATTTTAATGACCTAAGTACATGGTCTAAAGCACATGGCACAATTGCATGAAGGGTGTGTCAAAATCCACATTTTGCGAAATGAACGCCAGGTGCATGGTTCAGAAGGTTTTTTTACGTAGTCTCATGATTAAACCAGGGTGCCATCTCCCATTCCCTTTAAAAGCCAGGTGCAATCACACTTTGGCATATCGCGATTTAACAAAGCCAGATCTGCCAGGTAGTGAGGGAAGTCGTTTCTCTGAAGAGAACACATTTTAATTTTGAGCTCAAGCAGATCGTCTGTTGTGTTTTAAAGGTTAATTAATCTTACATCAATCCAGATCAAAGTTTATTCTGTTAGTATGTCATTTTTCATCAATATGAATGAGGACCATCAGATTCATTCTTAATGTTCTGCTCTGGACAGGGGGAGGCTCTACACTTTTCACATGAGATTTCCTTAATGGAATGTCTTTATTGACTGTGGAAATGAAATGATGTCCAATCCTTTGACGTGTGATTATGTTTTATTAGAAAGGATCCAATCCGTGTTCCCTTGTGCCAGTCAGGAATTCCTCTGCAGGGAGTTGACTGGTGTTCCTTCGAAACCAAACATCTGTGCTTCTCACAGCTCTGTTTCATTACTGCCCGAAACACTAAACCCAGAAAATCAGCTAAAACACACTCAGGCATTTATTTATAAAATCCCCACTGCAAAAACTTGAGGGGTCTTGATGTGCCTAGAGTGTGAAACTGAACACTTTGGAAGTGTTTAACAAATTCTGCCAGGAAGAACAACACACATCTCAGGTCAAGAGACATTCAGATACCTTCCTAATGCAAACCTGAGGCTCTGTGTGACTTTCCTCAGGGTTTAACTCACTTCTTCAACACTGGCTTGTTTTGTACTATGTCCACGTGCAAATTTGCTGCAGCGGCAAATTTTGGTTTTGAAAGAAATGATGATTACATTATATTAATTATATAATTGAATAACTTTAAGAATAGATGTAATGTTCCTGTAAAGCTGAGGAAATAAATCCATTGTGCTATACCATGATGTCAAATACAGAAACCATCTATGTATATCTGTAACATTGGATAAAATGCTAACTCTCACGAGGAATCTTCACAGTTTGTATACATACATGTCCAAGTAAAAAAACAGTAAGTAAATTGGAATAAGTAAAACTTAGCAATACTCCTGCAGCCTAATATCTCCACTAAGACTACCATGATGAAAATTTAAAAAAACAAAAGATTTCCAGTTAAAATGTGAAAATCCAATCCGCCAACATGACATACCGTCGTAAAGTCTAAATACGATTTGACGGATCAGTACCCTGGACAGTTCCTGCCTCCCTGGAGGTCCCAGGATCAGCACCATGGACAGGGCTCTAAATAAACACTGCAGAGGGTTAAAGCGTCCGACACCTGGACTCCCCCCACACAGGTGCTTTCAGACCTCTCAGGGTTATGGGGCTGTGGACATTTGGGAGGGATCCCTTGTTGTCGTGGTATTACATTTAATGGTGCCAAGACATTTGTGACATCAGAAATCACCCCCCTTAGCTCCACCCCCATTTATCAACCTGAGCAGATCTGATCCACCTGAGCTGCACAGGAACCTTAAAGGAAGCTACGTCACCCAATGGTCTGTCAGTTTCACATCTGTAGATTGAGTACTTGCAGTGAAGCTCGTCTACAAACACCTCACTTGCATTTTTTTCAATTTGCATGTTTTGAATGATAAGACACTAATTCCTCATCCAGTGCTGCTAGTTTCTGCAGATAAACATCGCACTACACTGTCAGTTACACCACCCCCGACTGTCATCATCACTTGATGATAATGGGAACATGGGATATTAGGTAGAAGCATCCACTCTGTTGATGGAGTCCTGCGGGGGTCTTTTCTGAGGAAGGATGGGTCAATTCTGATTGCTCATTCTGCTTGTGTGGCCAAGCTTAGGCATTCAACTGAGAGAATGAATGATGATAAAGAAACATGAAGCATGTTGCCAGTGTTTAAGAGGTACCATTACAATAAAAAAGTTAAAAATAAATAACGTATTACTTCAGTAACATTTGCACTGTGACTAAAATGCATTATTGGTTTTAATCTTAAGCTCTTAAGTGAACTTGTACTCACTCATGACATAATATTACTTTTTGTGTTGCAAATCTCAAATATACTGGTATCTCAGGCTGGTGAAAATGATGACGACAGACTCTTTCAGTTTGACAGAAATTTAAGGTTTTAAACTTAAATTTATTCCATTGTGCAGTAATATTCAAATATATACAAATAATGTAAACATCCCCATCGATGTTTTCAATGTATGACAACTCTTAATGGCACATTATAGAAAAGAATTTACAAACAGCAACTGCAACTTGTGGACAGAGAATGTCTTAGAAAAGTACCAGAAAGTTTTCCACAGTAAAATGTGTCCCTATGATGGATAGCTTCTTGGATGTCTGCTGATATTCAATGTTCTTATTGGTCTCCTGAAGCAGTCTTTAATCCAGAGTGCCTGGAGATAATAAAGAAGAGTTAGTACTTATACTGGCACATACTGAGGTCAACAAAGTCTATTATCTATGTGAACACTGAGTATGCTGAACATTATGTACTCCGATGGGATTTGATCCCTGCCTGTCACTTGATATTGAGCGTAGTAAAAATAACGCAACAGAACAAAAATGTCACTTAAAGTAATTACAGAATTAAATCAGATTTAAATGTGCTGGATGTACCTCGCAATGTGAACATAGGCTGGTTTATACTTCTGCGTAGGATCAACATAAAGCCTTTGTCATAGTAAACATTTAAACATGCTGGTCTGTCTGTAATTACACTGCCAAACGCCAGGTCCCAGTGAGGCTTCTATGATACTGTGTGTGTACTTCCAACAAGCAGGTATTTGGGGAGTTACAACGAATGAATGTTGAGCAATATTTGAAATAACAGTAAATTACACAGATTAGAGAGAAGACAGCAAAGTAGGTTCTGGCCAAAGGAGGGAGAGTTTTGTGTGATTGTCCGGCCAAAGAAAGACATGGAAACACTACCAAGTCTAGCAGGTCTTGTGGTCTGTGTTACCACAACATGAAGTACAGTTTCTAGTGAGGTTCACATCAAACTATGATGAAGGCTTCTGCATGGATAACACCAATACGTTGTACCTACAGGGTTCAGGCTTACCTTCAAGAAATGCAAATTCATCTATGGCCTCTATTGCATTGTCTTTGGAGGGGTAAAAAAGAGAAGGGAAATTATGGGACTGAGACAAATGACAAGAGAAGATACAAAAGTTCAAACTTTTTTATAAGTTTGAAAACGAGTTAAACATGATCAACACTGAAGCTAAACATCTAACCCCTGTCCAATAACCAGCATTGTACCAGGGGGAGCTTAAAGTCATTAACATCATGAACTCATTTTCAAGCACAGTCCTTCTGTGTGTCATCGCAAAGGAGAAATTCTTCACAGTGCTTACCTAAGTCTTTTCTTTGCAGAGTTTTCCTCTTCCCTTGCTGGGCGTACACCAGGGCGTCTTTGGCAATCATCTCAACAAACAGCTCCTAAAAGAAAGAAAAACATTATTATTATTATTCAAAACTAAAACAAGGTCAAAAAGCTGCGGATGTTGATCAACCAGTCACCCTCCCTCTTTCACAAACACCTTGGGGTATCCGTCACAGTTGGACTGGTTATGTGTGGCATCAGGAGAGTCCCAGTTTTGTCAGTGGAAAAACCCTTTTACTACCATGGTAAGCAGAATCCATCATAACACAGCTAGTTACGCTCCTGACATACACTCAGAAGGCTGTGTACCTGTCATTTGAGTGCATGTTCATTGGACAAAATATCAACCCTATATCAACCCTGAGTCGTGTCGCTCGGAGTCAGTACTTTTTCATTTCTGCCACATAACCTGTGAGTTGTGTTGATTTGTGCTCTGCTTCCATTCTCCACATGCATAGAGGCTGTGCCACACCGGTTTTACTTTAATGTAGACAAAACAATCACAGCAGACACAAGACACTGCTGAGTGGGAGGAGATTTAAGATTATTAATTAAAAAACAGGCGCATGGTAGTGTGTAAATATTGGTATCATGATATTTAAGCGGGTATGATTTTGGTATCGTGACACTGCTCACTGTTTGCCATTGCTTCCTAACAAGATATATTTTGTTTAGGTAATTAATTTAATTGAGATTTCTGAAAAGCTAAAATCAGACAGACTGGCGTCTGGGTGGTTTGTCTGTTTCTACCACCACCTATGGTGGGTGGGTACATAGGTAAAGACCAGCAGGAGTTGTATTCCTGGGACCCCCGTTGGATGGCTGTTTCTGTCGATGTCTTCGGAGGGGCTGTGAGCACTTGTACAGATCCTGAAGACTCCTGAAGACTGGTGAGAAAGTTTACTCAGTTCCTATTTATACTGGGGTCTTTTGGTTAGTGTGTGTGTGTGTGTGTGTGTGTGTGTGTGTGTGTGTGTGTGTGTGTGTGTGTGTAATAGGGGGTTGGTTTCATGTGAAGCACTTTGTGTAACATTTTGTTTAGTATTATAAGTTGCATATTGATAAAGTTAGTGATTGAAAATGTTAAACACTATCTTCTCTGCAAGATCTTACTCCATTTTTACAATACAATAACACTAATGTTGATCATAATGATACATTTACTCTACTTGCAGCATATAAACAACATTCTTCAGATCTTCAGTGAATCAGTTGGAGTTTATTCTTTACACTGATCCTATTTTATGGATAACCACCATCAGTCTGTAGACATTTGTTGACCAGCTTCCTTTAGATGGGAGCTAGTGTCACATGGAGCGGATCCGCGTGGTGCTGCGGCTCTTACTGTGGCTCTAGCGATGATGAACACCGACTCCTGGCTGGCGAGGGACACGTCCGGGTCGGTCTTCATGATCGCCTTGATGCGGGTCAGCGGGAGTTTGGACAGCCGGCTGTGGCTCACTGCGGCCGGGGGGCCTGTCTGCTGCGGACCGCTCTCCTCCTCCGCGCCGCGGCTCTCCTCCTCGCCCCCGCACCGCTCGTGGTCGAGCTCCGTGGGGCTGACAGGCGTCGCCACTGCTGCGGCCATTTTTAACACAAAAGTTGTTTATATGAAAATACACATAAACCAGTCGCTGCAGTTAACCAGCTACATGTCGCACATGACAATAACACGCGCGGCGCCACATGTGTTTCCGTCCTATAGGCCTGCTAGCCTCCTCAAGCCCCGCCTCTTCCTCTCCCGCCAACTAATACTCGTCCCTAATTGGTCAGATTATAAATAAGGAATTCACTATTGGCTAGAATTCGACGTCAATCTAGACACGTTCTCGCATTGGAGCATTTTTTTTCAGTCAGCCAGAAGGAAACAGACCCGCGTCCCTCTCGCTTCTGATTGGCTTATTCTGGTAATCTTCCCTCAACAGCTCATTCATAATGTAGCGAATGTCTGAAACAAATAATTAAACAATAGTAAATAGCCATATATGTGAATAAAGTTAAAATGTAAATAATAATTTATTGTTTCCCTCTTTCATAAATGATGTGCATCATTTTCACCACATTACAAATTGAAGATGTGAGGCTGATGTAAGAGACCAGACGTTTTGCCTCATTTAGGACAAAGTGAGTTCACACGGAGGTTAAGCTCATTATCAATGTCCTGCACATGAAACACTCACACTATTTATCTACACACGTCTTGTAAGAGTTCAGAAGTCTAATGCTGACTACTGTGAAAAAAAGTTACAACACAAGCGAGTGTGCCTAAACTGGTGCCCATCCCTTAAACATTTGTTTCTACATTTTTCTTTTGCATTTATGTCAAACCCTTGTTTCTTAAATTTCTTCTCAAGCCATCAAAGCACTACTATGGTCGAAAAAGAAATCAAGCAAAATCTCCAACGATGAGCCTAAGAAAGAGGAAAAGGTTGTCAAACCACCGGCCTCCGCAGCCAAGTGTGCCTTACCAAAGCTGACCCAAATGGAGAGATTCAGGCAGTCGCCATTCGAGAGGGTCGTCTATGACATGGCCCACAATGAGAAGATCGTCAACGACCTGATGCTTGGTCGAAGGATCGGCTTCTATGAGCTGCGGGGAGAGATTGGGCAGGGCAACTTCTCCACCGTCAGGCTGGGCATCCATGCCCTCACGAAAGGTAAGAAGGTTTGCACCTTGAAGAGTATACCTTTGAACACTTTGGTTCTATCAGTATCGATGTACATGTACGTGTCTGCACACAAGGAGGGTTCTTGATTCTGTGCCACATTTTTGTCATACTTTCGAGTAATACTTAAACAATCTTCCAGTTAAACTAGCTGCCAAGGAAATGCTTTCTCATATATAGCTGTGGCATCCACCTCCTTATATTCTTGTGTTTAAAACTCCTAAACGTCGTTCTTTATTCTCATCACTTCATCCGCCCATCAGTGTCTCTCCCTCCTCTTCTGCCTCAGAGAGAGTAGCCATCAAAGTCATGGACAAGCTGCGGATGGAGAAGAAGAGTCAGTCTTTCACAGCCTCAGAAATCCGCAGCATGGAGATGCTGTGCCACCCGAACATAGTGCGTCTTTACGAGGTGATGGAGAGCAGCAGGAAACTGTATCTTGTGATGGAGTATGGCAGCAGTGGAGATCTGTACTCCCGGATCACCACCAGGGGGAAGCTGAACGACCTGGAAACCAAGCTGGTCTTTGCACAAGTCATCTCTGCTGTTAAACACATGGTGTGCATCAGTTTCATTGTTAAACTTCATCTGATGAAAAGTATGAATCTGTTCACACTCTGTGTTTCATGCCCTTGGGTTTTGAGAGGTATTTATGATGAAGATGAATTATATGAAAAGTAGACAAGAGATCAAATCATCATTTGAGGTAGAATGTATTGACTTGAATGCATTTTAAAGTTTGGGGGAGATTTGAGACTTTATTGTCTAAAATCTTTTAGGAGATGGAAGGAATGTGATGTGACATTTCTCAGTCACTCTTCAACCAGGGATGTTGTAATTTTGTGATAGGCATCTTAAAAACATAAGCATAACTGATGATTTTGAGTTAAGAAATGTCAAAACATTTGACTCTTGTCCGCTAGTTTCTGATTGTATGATTAAAATCACTCACGCAAACAAAATGTTTACAATAATGAAATAAATCAATCAATGAATCAATACAGTATTTTGGTATACTCATAGATCACACTTTGCCTCATAGGGTTTCAAATCTGTAAGGGATGTGACATCCTCTCACTTCAACCCACAACAAGGGTGAGAAAACAAAACAATGGGGGGAAAAACACAGAACCCTCAGTCACTGCAAAAAATCTGTGAAATAACACTATTTATAACGTTCATGGGAAAATACAGTGTATAACATAAATGGAGAAGATTATCCGTGTTTAAAGCATTTGTGCAAAAAGAATATGTCTGACAGAGGTGAAGGGGGGGGGGCGATGACATTTGTAAAGAACAAAACAAACTGAGATTCAATTTTTATCAAGTGTTTAATATGTTTATTCAGGTCCTTTAAGTGAAATCTATGTGAACAACAATATGAAAAAACGAGAACTTCATTGAACCCTGTACAGTACTGAGGCGTTTTCCTAAATGTACAAATTCTGCAGAAATGAATCATGTGAGTGACCCTTTAATTATGTTTATGATTAAATAAGATAATGAGATTGATGCAATAGTAGCATTTCACACTTTTAGCTGTTCTACATGAAGTGAGTTTTAGAAGTTAGGGTTAGGGTTAGTCCAACCTCGGGTCTCAAGCAACCGTTACAATGAAACCAGGTGAGAGGTTTAAAGCGTTAATTAAACTTTGATTGAACAGATGACGAATCATAGACATCAAAAAGAAGATTGGAAACACTTGCTTCATAGCTCAGCAATTGTAAGCTTACACTGTGTTTTTATATGAAGTTATAATTGGAAAATCCCACCATTTCTTGCAGATATATAAAGAGCAGTATTGTCTCTGATATGTACTGAAGAAGAAGAAAAAGGAAGAATAAGTAAAAACGTTTTTAACGCACACGATTTGCAATTGCTATTTTTAGTGCTTTTACATAGGAAGCAGATACAGCTCATCATTAACCATTGGTAGAGGTAAAGGTAAACAGTTCCCCTACTCACCTCTTAAAATGTTTTCTTGTGATATTTCAGCATGACAACAACATCATCCACAGAGACCTTAAGGCAGAGAACATCTTCTACACCACCAGCCACTGCATCAAGGTCGGAGATTTCGGCTTCAGCACTGAGAGCTGCCCCAATGAGCTCCTCACCAATTTCTGTGGCTCTCCACCTTATGCTGCTCCTGAACTGTTTAAGGAGAAAGGCTACTTTGGACGCTACTCCGATACCTGGGCGTTAGGTGTCCTCTTGTACTTCATCGTGACGGCCAGGCTGCCCTTTCATGGAGACAACCTGGGGAGGTTGAAGCGCAGCATCCTCCAGGGGGCTTACAGCATCCCTTCCTATGTGCCCAACCCCTGCCAGCTGGTCATCAAGGGCCTGCTGCGGCCTGTGCCTGCCGACCGTTGTACTCTCACGCAGATTATAAACGATACTTGGCTGAAGGGGATCGAATACCCTCGCCCGTACGTCCAGTTGCCCTTGTCCCCGGCCCACTTTGCCCAGGCGGGGCAGGCCCTGTGTGTGGAGGAGCAGGAGGTAAAGGGTTTGCTGTCAGATCTGGGCATTGTGACAGTTCATTTGCAAAATAACCCCTGTTCGGACTGCAGGAGCCCGTTGACGGGGACCTACCGGATCCTCCTCCATCGGGTCCATAAGAGGAGGTCGGTGGAGGCTGTAGGTTATTCAGCGCTTGATCCTGATGAGTACGGGTGCCTGAAGAACTGGTCTGCAGCTTCTGTGACCAAACACTCTCCTTCTGCTGTCTGTGTTTTACTATGATTATAAATAGCTGGACTGCTTCAGCTAAGGCCTCACAGGCTCTTTATCACATGCAGATGTGCCCATATGCAAGTATTCAAGTTGGATTGTGCAATATTGGACTGAAATGGTGCACACTAAGAGGTTGAGGGGTTAGTTGCAGGGTTCTTCTCTCCCACAGTGTAAGTCAATAAGAGCTAACAGAGTGTGAGCTGTGGATTACTGTTCTGATTATATCTCCAACAACAAGCTCAGACAGGCAAAACATGCATCTGTACAGCTATGAGCATCTTCCAATCCCACTTAGTCAGAGCATAAATCTACTGAACTAATCCGAGGCCACAGGTAATCCTAATAGCAGAGCCCCTGTCCAACCGAAATGAAACCTGAGACTGTGAGGGGGAAGAAGCTCGTCATGGAAAATAAAATACGAGGCCAGAACGAGAGACTTTTCAAATGTAAAATGTTTTGCTGTGTTTTGAACACAATAAATGATCTCTTAAATGCCTTCATAGAATGTAGATATTTTCATGCTGTTAATATCTATGTTGGATATTGGTCTTATATTATATAACCTGTGGCATTTTAGTAACCTTTAGGAAGGAGGCAAAATGGGTCAGGATAGAGCCCACAATATTATGGTCTGATTTTTTTCTTCACTTTCTGTAACATTGCTAGATAGGGCATTTTCCAACAACAATGATTTGTCATAATAAATCCATGGATATTGATGTAAAAAAAACCAGATATGTTTAGGGAGCTGATATTTCCACTCCCTCAAATAGAAATAGAAATCTGGATCCAGTGAAATTAAATGTGCTTTCATGAGCAGCCCTTGGTGGAGGTATGTACTCTGAGTGCTGTTCTAGTCACTAAAGTAATCAGTAAGGCCAAGTTGATTAATCACAAATAAGCCGGAGGTATGTTAACACAGGAAAATATTATTGTCGATCTTTATCCTCTGAGTACCAGGCTCGAGTCAATATTTACAAACAGACTTTCTGGGACTTTAAAATGACCCCTTGCCTCGTGGTGAGCCCTGAGGCTTGGCTCTGGAGCCAGTGTGCAGAGACTCTGGAGGCTTCTCATGCACATTCAACAACCGAGCTGATACTAAAAGCTGATGCATCTGTGCAATTTAAAAGACTTGATGTCATTCTGATCGTTGGAGTCAACATTTGAAAGCTCTTCCTCCACATAGAGTAATGATCCTACAGTTCACCCTGACATGGTAATTCTCCTCCAGGGTGCACCAGTCTGAGAACCAGACAGCACTCTTGGCCTGTTACCGTCACCTTGAGAGGTGTTGGTTCTGCCAGTGTCTGCACACCCCTGATGAGTTTCTGATAAGCGTTATGTTTTACAATGAAATGTAGAACCCAACGGCTTGTTCACACAGAAATGTTTGGGCAGGAGCAGACATACAGAGAAACTACTGAGGTCCCTACGGGCACTACAATAAGTCTTGACATGCACTTTGTTTATTTAGGAATCTTATCTGTCCACAAGTTTCACTGGTGGGAATATCTTTGTTGTCATTACCACTTACGCAATATTTCAACTGCAGGGTGATTTTCAGATAGGAAGCCATCAATCAGTTTAATGAGACACTGATGTCTCAATGTACAGCATCTGATTTAAAATGAGATCACAATTGAGAAAATAGCTTTTTCGTTGAGGGAAAGAGAGTAAGTTGTTTATACCAGAGTAAATAATTCACCTAATGTGATCAAAGGTGGATGACCGTGACATACCAGGTTCATTCAACATGCACTGAAACACTTAAACAGCAATTGCCACAACATTTTCCAGCCTGAATACGACTAGGGACTAAAGCCATTAATCAAATATTAGCCATCCAAGAAATACTTTCTCTTTTGATCTTCTTTCCTTTCTGTCACAATTATAGAGACTATTTTCTGTAATCCTTCCTCCCTGGGATGCCAACAACCAGTCAAGATATTAAAAAGCCAGGTCAGCGTGTGTTTGTAACTTGGCAGTGGAAGAGCAGCCTTGAGGATGTAGGAACAAAATCGCTGAGTAAAAACAATGGTTCAGATGGAGGTTAATGAGTATCAACGCTACCATATAAAGACAGTGCCCAATACATTTTTATTGAAATTTCAGTAGTTCTCGTCCAGTGAAGGACCTCACATGGTACATAATTGAGAGTTAACTTTCATAAATGTGGTTGTTTAAGTCATCAATAACGGGAAAACCATGTCAATTGCATAGAACACAGGATCGGTGATGAAGAAATTGGTTGACTGGCAGATTTTGGTCATATAGGCAGTTGAAGTAGATGGAAACACACAAGAGACCCAACTTTTGTTGATTTATATAAATTATTTGTCTGCACAAAGGCAATACTGGTACATTTTGTGTTACTGCACCCTCTCTAGGACATTACTGTGCTGCAGGAGGTTGCACCGCATGTTCCCATCAGGTATGACAAACGACGACTGGTTGGTCGGGGGGGTTCACCCCACAGCACAATAATGATCCGAATCATGACCGTGGCTTCACATGATGGAAGAGCAGCAGACTGAAGCCTCATATGGAGCTGGTTTGTGGTGAAGTGGACAGAAACTGAAAGCAAGGCAACTCGCACATGAAAAACATTTGTGGATACCTGTGAAAAAGTTTTGGGACAAACTTTCTGAACAATATTTAATTCCCTTCACAGAAAGAATGTCAAGTGTGTTGATGTAGAATGGCAATGTGAAAGAAAGTTAAAAAGGAAACTCCAGGATCTGCCTCAAAATGTAATGGTTTCTTCCCTGACACATCCCACATCCTTCCAGCCAGTTTGTGGAAACTGTTTATTAGCCTTATTAGATTAAACTTTTCAGTATATACTCACTTACATCCCTTATACTGACCAGTATATAAAGTAGTCCCTGAGTTTTTCAATACAACAAATTTACCATTCAAGTACCATTCCTTTGCACCCTCACAATTAAAAACATAGAGCCCAAGTTGAAAAATATAGGAATTCCACTTTTTTGCTTTCTATCAAACATTCCATATAAAACAGAAACATGCACTGATAGATGTCAGTTACGAGCCAGAGTTGGACTGGATGTCTGAGAATCTGGCAGATCTTCTGCTATTGAGTCAAACTTTTACAATCAGCGTCATTGTCTAACCAATGAAAACCAGCTTTGTTTATAGTGAGTGAGTTGTGAAAGCCTTGCTTTAAAGTGTTGGATCTGCAGTTATTACTCTAGGTTGATGCCAAAACTCGGATAAGGTAGCAGTTACTGGAATAAAGCTGAGCCTGATTTCTTTCTTTAACAGCCAGTAAAAACTTCACCTTTGGGGAATTGTGCAACCGTTTCCCTCCATGTGAACAATGTGATCAACAAGTCAGGACAGAAATGATTTAAAACAGCTTCATGTTAACTGTCGTGTTACCATATGTTCTGATGAACTATGCCAGAATGCAGAATTTATATTTTGTCTTTATTTGATATTGGGACACACAAAGCAAAATGAGACTGCTGATACAAAAATCTCTCTTCTGTGTCATAAAAAAAAACTCAGAACATGCACACACACTTATACACAGGCCCATATACACACTCATACGTTCCCTAGCTGCCTAATAGTGGCTCATTGGTACAAGGCGCTACTTATCACAGAGCAGTGAACAGCACTGGCTCATTTACATGAAATTTGCAATACTGGCTACAATTTTGAGCAGATTATATTTGTGTATAGTTATCTGTTTACAGGAGAAAAAGCTAATCTACTGAAACCTACAACAAACAGCTCTCGGTTATAAGAACAGCTGCTCTCCTCTCCCCGTTCTGTCTTCTTCTTTTCCCCTTTCACTGGTCTGCAAAGTCGAAAGACATAGGATGAATAATTAATTCAGTGGCTGACATTGTCTATGAGGCATTAAAGTGCATTATTTAAGAATTTTACCTAATTCTGAACTTGCACATCCATGGTCCTGATCAGCTCCTGGACCCAAGAATGGTTTGGATTGGCGCAGACAGTCATTTGTTTTTTATGTGACGGCTTCTTCTTCATCAGAAACCTGCACAATTCAGTGTAAAGGTTTTAATGTAATCGAGCTTACACATGTTTAATAAGCAGCCAAATACGCTTAAGAGTGTACATTCCATAGTCCTTTAGTAAGTTTATATCCCTCACTTCCTCAGAAGATAGGATGTTTATTTTTCCGTCACCCTTTGCCAAATTAATAAAGTAGGACATTCCATCAATGTGCAAACAAAACACTCAGCGAGGGCCAAACATTTATTTCAAAACATTTGTTACTTACACAACAGCTCTGATGTAGCAATCCCCATCTGTTTCCTGCATCCTGTAACTTTCGATATTTGTCTTCGCTTTAGCCCTCATCCTCTGAACGTGCCCCAGGCAGCAGTTACTATAGGAGCCTGTAGAGAGGTGTAAGGTTACGTTGAGTTAAAGAGGGATAAACTGCCCCACGTGAAGATGTCACTCTCACAGAGACGCTCTGAGCAAGGTACACAAAACCCCCGAATAAAGCTCAATTTGAACTTGTCCTTTATGTGTGTGCAGGTCTGTGTTATAGTGGGAATGTTGCCAATGGGGGAAATGTCCTTAAAAATCAATATGTTTACTTTAATTAAAGGCGTATGTGTGGTTTTCAGTTTTTCACCACATCAAGCCTCTTAGCAAGTCGAGATAGATTACACTTTAGATTTTTTGAGGTTTAAAGGAATGGGGTTTATAAAATCACCAAAAACGGCTTTTTAAAATGTTACCTTATAAGGTTTCCTGCACTGTATTAAACTAATGCAACAATTACCACTTCAATCTCTGCATCTAGCTACATTTTGCACTAACGATACTGTAGTCGAGGAGCTAATCACATATAACTTGTTCCTCTTACCTTGTGCCAGACTCTCGTACATGCAGGTTAGGAGCAGAAGGAAGAAAAGAGCTTGAAACTTCATGGCTGCTGCTGCTGCTTGTGTGTGGCTCACTGCACAGAAACAAACGGATTAGATCACAAAGAAGAAAGAAGACTGACATCTGCGCTGTCCTGTCTTTCACCCATGATTCAAATATTTAAATCCTGGTGTGCAGCTGACCTCAGTGCAGCTCTTCCCTCTGAGAGTTGTTTTTCTGAAAATAGGTGAGTTTCTGATAAATCACATCTGGATCCCCATTTTTGACGCTTCATTGAACTCAGCAGTGGGAAAACACATGGCTGGAGTTAGGATTTCTAACCAAGAATAAAATGAGGGAGCTGTTTCAGAAGCATGCAGAGAAACGTACCTGCTCACGTTCAGTATTTCAGAAGTCCTGGGAGGGAAAACAACTTTTATCCAGTGCAGCTCGTGGTGGCTCTTAACTCTTATAGGACAAACAGTGAAATCTGCCCTCCCCCCAACACAAACTCTGTCCTTTGCCCCACCTCCTCTGACATGTCAACACTCCAACTTTTACTATTGCTCAGTTGAAGTGCAATTTGATCACTGAATCCCACAAGGCTCATATATTATTATGACTGAGTACTTTCCAAGCAAGAACTCCTGACCACTCTTACACAAATACCGCCGGTTTGTGTCCCCCCCCCCAAATGTTCAGCAAAACTCAAAGCAGCTTTAAGAAGATGAAGTCTCTGGTGTAATATTTATAAAAATATACTCTGAGGATAGGGGCCAGAGGTTGATGGGTTACTTCCTCTTCTGCTCTTAAGCATCTCACCCCTGCAATGATTTGATTGCTTTCAAATGCTCATGTTGTTTGAATCATAAATCTGGGCAGTGTTTTGAATCGGTCATGATAAGTGTTTCTTAAGCAGTTTTCAGGCATGACCTCCAGAGTATGTCCAAAGAATTGGGTCCGGACTTTCTCAGGAGTTTGCCTTTCACGCAGGAGATTCTCTGCTCCGACACATTCACAACAACATAGTAATCTCTGGAGCGTTCAGGTGAGAGGTGGTGGAGCAGACGGAGGCAGGACGTAATATAATTCTGCGGAAGAGATCAAGTGCATTTGTTTACAGATATTTGTTTTCCTTTTGTGTTTTTCATTTTTGCGTCTATCGAATGTTAGACAGACAGACACACACACTCGCTCGCAGTAAATCCAGCGGTGGCATCCCCTGCTGAGAATGTCCGGAGCATATCTGGAGTTCAGTGCATATCTCAGAGCAGTCTCAAAGTATTTCAATGGTAATGTAAAAGAAATTCAAAGATTTATTGATGTTTCACAGTCATTTTTAACACATTAAAAGTATTTGAATACCTAAACATTTTACTAATAAATACATCTCATTTCAAAGCTGTGAACAATAATAGGATGCTACAACAGTCCCTCCTCTTCCAGTAAAACTTACTAGGAGATTTGGAAACCTGTCTGCAGGGATTTCCTGCCATTCAATGACAAGCACATAAGGGAGGCTGGGTACTGAAGACGGGTGACAAGGTCAGGCACAGTCAGAGTGTCAGTTCATCCCAAAGGTCCCTGAGTGGAATTGAGGTCACGACTTTATGCAGATGGGTCAAATTCCTTCCCTTCAATCTGGGAAAAGCTTTTTTCCCCTTGAAGTTGCTCCATGCACGGGAGCATTGTTGTTCTGACACAAGAAAAAGTTTAAAGAAAAACATCACATGTCAGGGTCTTGTCATCATTTAAACTTTTACAATTGATTTTGTGCCACAGGAAGGCAAAGCATAAAAACTCATTATGAAATTGTTGATTGTGTAATTATATTATCGCATATAAACTTTTGATGAATATTGTTATTTTGCTTAAAAAAGTAGAAATCGAAGTTAATGAGTGTAGGAGAGTTCATTATTATATTCATACACAAGAACTTATCTGAATAAATCAATTGATGTATTGATAATAATATAGCCCACATAAACAATGCCCCGTTGAAGTTTTTTGTGTTTGTTTTTTGTGTGTCTGTTGTGTGTTTAAGGTGTTTAAAGTAGAGAATGAGTGAAGTTTCATTTTTCCGTGAACTACCCCTTTAAGGGCTTCTTGCGTGGACGATGGCAGCTTAACAAAAATAATAAGAAAACCCTACATCGCCATCTAGCGGTCGAAGCAGAGACTGTCCCAGCACATGGATCCAGTCCGTTGATTGGAAGCAGCCCTGTCTCGTATCATGGCGCCGTCCAGTCCTCCATGAGTCGTCCCCGTGTTTTGCGGGACACACACTGAACAGCGGCTGTAGAGCAGCAGCCGCCTCGGGTCACACAACGCTCCTGCAAGTCATCCTGACTCCAGTAGTTCTTAAACAGTTGTGTGGGTGTGTGTGTGTGTGTGTGTGTCGTGTTGTCGGGTGTGTTCCTCCATCACTCAGCGGCTCGGCGGCGCAGTGACAGCATCTGTCTGAGCTCGGTTCCACCAGCGCACGCCGGTTTAGCAACTTGGGCACAGCTAGCAACGCCAAAAACCACATGGACCCTCAAAACACCGACAGCACCGGGGCGAAGATGTGGCTGAACCACGCCAAGACCCTGCGGCTCCACACCGGGAACCTGGTGAACCGCAGCCGCCTGAAGAAGAAGTGCCCGGGCTCCCCCAGCGAGGAGGTGAGCTCCCGGTCTACAAATCAACATGTCCAGTTTGAATGCAGCTTCCCCACCGTGGTAGCTTATTAGCATAGCCTGCTGGGCAACGTCAGGCTCAATGTCTAACCAGCTATTATTTGTGTTAGCCGAAATTAGCTTGTTAGCCACGTTTGAGTCGTTTTTCAAGAGACCATTTTAAAACAAGTGTTCCAGGTGCTACTTCTGGAGGCTCCTGTTTAAATGTGTGTGTGTGTGTTGAATGTTTGCTGTTAACCCTGAACTCGGCACATCACCTGCAGACAGGTGCTGCTGTGCCTCTAACATGGCAGCTCCAGGGTCAGCACCATATGCAATAAACTGTTATCTAAATCTATTGCAGGTCACAGGTTCAGCACAATTCAAAGCAGATACCGACTTCGATGTATACCTTTTTCTCTCTTGGATCCTAATTGACCTCGTTACATTGCTTGTTTCTGTCTGGCTCACCATCTAAACATCAAACATAGGGAAGTAGAACCTCTACTCTCCATGGAGCTCGACATCCTTCCACCAAGTTTCGTGGTAATCCATTCTATAGTTTTTGTGTGGAGAGTAGTAGAGGTCAGCTGTTAAGTGCTGACACACTTCCTGTAGTGTCAGATAGCCCAACCAGTGGCTGGTCTGTGTTCATTCGTCAATACACTTGGTTTGCAAAACTTTAACACACCGTTTGCTCCCCAAACAATATCTTTGAAAACTCTGTCACGTCAAAACCTGAAAAACCATTACCTTGTTCCTTTTGAAACATCAGACAGGAAATACCTGCTCAGGCAACAATGTACATGTATAGAGAATCACAGACTTGAGAATAAGGCCAAGAGGGGAAATATAAATGTAATAGAAGTCTAATAATTTGACTTGCAACACTATCAGACTACGTTTGGTTGTACTATAAAAGCCTCCTGAATTTGACATTTATCCTGCTGCAACTTAAAAAACTATAGGATTGGGGCCCACATGTAAAAACTGAGCTGCCAGAACAAGGAGATCACATACTTAATTTCCCTTCTTAGAATTAAAATGTAGAAGGCCTGGATTTTTCAGTCATGATGACACACATCAGATCGGATTCTGTAGATACTGTTCACACACTCATAATCCAAGTTGTAATTTTCCACCGACGAGCGTAACTTTTTCTAAACAAACTCTTGTCGGCCAAGGTCTGCTGTACAAAGTTAATTAAAGTTTTTATGGAAATAGCACTATATTGTGAAATCAGTAGTTTTAAACCTTCACACTACCTCCATATAACCACCTTGACTTGTCCAGTGACTCAATCACTTGCATGATGTTAACGTGAGCCTCTGTCCTATCTCTACTATCCATCCATTCTATATGATATCAGAACAGCATCAGAGCTGAAGTATCTAAACTATGTTCAGCCCTGTTCTCTCATTGTTACAAGGTTTGTCCAGCTGTTGTCGTCATTTAAATCACACAGCAGCTCTCCAGATGTGAGTGTGGATTCTGCTGAGTATATAAAGAGCTAAGCTTCAACTTGGTTCCTCGGATCCTTTCTTAAAACTACGGATGTAAATTTAACCCTCTGTTCTTTCCTATTTTATATTTCAGCTTCAAGACTGCATTCAAGCTACACTGAGGGACTGGTTTTCAACAACAAAGCCGTCAAGTGAGGTGGGGTCACACTTAAGCGTTTTTTCTCAGTGCATACTTGTTGCGCTGCTGTTCTCTCATTTGAAAAGTTGAGACCTTTATCAACCAGTTTTACTTGCTGTGAAAAGAACACACACTAGTATTTGATCCCAGCTACTATGCTGTGAGGCGGTAGAATTCCAGTGCTTGAAAAAATAAAATGACTGTAGGGATGGACTTCAAAGGCGTCCTCTTGGCTCCCTGAAAAGACGCTGTCACCATGAATGTTCATGCAGCGCTGCCTGCCAAAGGCTCCATTCCAAGCGTGCGTCTGCTTGTTGGGTTGGGCGCTGGGTAGAGGTGGGGGCGCAAAAACTTTGCCCCAGAGTTTTTGTCTATTAACAGTGATGTGATTTCTGCTAAGAGTCCCCATGGGATCATTTGCTTTCATCAAAGTTTTCTGAAAAGCCTGAAGTCAATATTAAAAAGGCTGCAGGATCCTCTGTAGTGAAACACCATTTCTACTGAACTCACCCCTGCTGCAGATAGTTTTGCCAGGCTCAGCTAATCTGCCTTGTGGAATCAAATGGGGATGGATGAAAGAGGTGAACTGGGGGTCATAAATACTTTCAAATTCAAAGCTTGTAGAAACGTTCTTTATTTGAGGCCCTGTGATTCCTCAAGTTGTGTTTGCTGCATATCTTGTAGAACAACACATACACTTTGAAAATGCTGTGTAACAGTTTTATATCATAAAGCTCAACATTTGTTGTGTTTGTGCTCTGTTGTTCTAAACATCTTTCAAACAAACAACACATTATGTAAATGTGATGTAAATTCAACACAATAGCCTCATGTCAAAATTAAGCTCACATAAATCACAAAGGTCTTTTCACTAACATGTAACAACATTTCCATTCTACACACAACATGGTACAGGTGTGAACTTTCAGATTAACATAAAATTCACAGCAGCCCTATGTCAAACATGAACACAGCAAGTAAATGTTCATCCTGCTCGCCTCATTATGAGCATTCGTGTACAGAACGAATCAAGGGCAATTTCAATTTTTAGGGGCAACACAAAATTATTGAACACATATCACTTTTTGGCAAGGTGTCTGATGTCAGATGGTTGTGATGACGATGCTTCTCACAGCTGGTTTCAGCCGAAAACAGCCGAATCCACATCTAGAAACACAATGATGTTTGAATAGAAAAGTCAGTGCTTTTATCGACAGAAGAGTGTAATGTTTCATATTTCATTAAATGAGTATTGGTCTCTAAAGTGCTTCTCATTCCATGCAGAACTTCACAGATACACTGGACTGCTCCATTCCCCAGCCAACAGACGCCATCACACCTGAGGAGAGGGAGGAGGTGAAGGTTTCAGGTCTGTACTTCTGCTCTCTCGTCTGTTAAAACAGCGTTAAATCTATTAGCTGTCACATTCAGTTGGCTTTTATGAACTTGTTCAGGTTACTTTAGTCATTTTTAATAAGGGAGAAAATTGGTATAAGTTTTGTTTATTAATGTCTACATTTGATTTGTTTTTGCATTTTCTTTTGCTCTTGTTGCATTACCTGCGCTGCTGTGTAAACCCTCAAATTTCCCCACTGTGGGACTATTAAAGGATCTATCTATCTATTTATTATTGAGAATTTATAATAGTTCATTCAGAAAAAGGTACCTGATCAAATAATTAGTTTGAAACATCCTCCAATTCAACTGGCAACTAATTAAGTTCCCTTACTTAACTGGCACAAATAAAAAATGCAGACATTATTAAGTAAGTCATAAGTATACCAATGATTTATAAAGTACTACACTATGTGATGGACAACATGTTTGCCTTTTTCTTTCAGTCAAGCTGTTCCTGTGTGAGTCACTTCAGTCGTCCATCAGAGATGCAGTGGAGATGGGTGAGCTTTTTTTTTAATCTCATGAGCAAAACTTTGATTTGGTCTCTATGTACTTCAGCTGTGTTTGTCTCTCCCTCTTAGCCTGCCAGACTCTGGCAGTGTCCCAGCTTGACTCTGTTATCATAGCGCCACCTGGGCCCCTGGAGGGTGACGGTCAAACACTGGCTCACCTTCAGCCAGCCTGGGAGGAGCTGGAGGCCCTTGTGACGAGCCAGCGGATTGCTGCCATTGGCACCTCTGACCTGGACAAAGATCTTCTGGAACAGCTTTACAACTGGTCGAAGGTCAGTTGGGATATTATACATGCAAGGCCTAATCCAGAGGAAACGGTGATGTTGACTCTTATATAAAGGTCATAAAGGCTGTTTTTTGTTTGTGAAACCAATCACTGACCATCTTTCCTGTGGAGCAGGTGAAGCCGAGCAGTAACCAGGTCAACCTGGCCTCTTGCTGTGTGATGCCTCCTGACCTCACCGCTTTTGCTAAAGAGTATGACATCCAGCTGCTCACACACAGCGATCCCAAAGGTGAGAGGTCATTCATTTATTTTTGCCACTGAGATGAGTTTGTTTGATTGTCCCAAATTAGGCATGAGGTTCACAGATAGACTGATGATAGCACATTTATAAAAACTCCAGCTTTATCCCTTTATGCTTTATCATGAAGAGATGAGTTAATGCATTGTAGGTGGGGTCAACTGCAGCATTAGTGTATCTAATTTGTATGCTCTTTGCATAGTGTGAACATCAGAGTTTCCATGAACCTGTTTTAATTTAAACCGCTCATCTCTCTGCTTCGTGTTTCTGTCCTCAGAGCTGATGTCAGCAGCCACCTTCAAAGAGGCGTTGAAGGAGGGAACACAAGACCTGAACATCGCAGACTGGAGGCTGGAATGGGTCCTGCGTTACTCCATTATTGTCAAGAGCAGGGGCATCATCAAGTCTAAAGGCTACCTTGTCAGCGCAAGGAAAGTAAACCCCTAGCACACCCCCACCAGAGAAGATGACCGGGATGAAGCCATTTTCATTCACATTTCAATTCTCTCTCACACACACACACACACTCACACACACACACACACACACACACACACACACACACACACACGACATGCAGTAATGGCGCTGAATTCTGGATGCTGCTAATCAAAATGGGTCCTGAAGTCATTGATTTATCTTACAGATAAGGTTCCATCTTCTTCTTATATGATTTGTTCGGTTTAACAGATGCAGGTATCCATCACATCGTCTCAGTGAGATCAAAAATTGTAGATGAATACGCGATATGAACCCCACTGTCAGTTTGGAGAGACAAGACTGTGAAACTCTCATGTTTCACCATGACCAGTAAACTGACAGTCTTTTACCACCACAGCAGAGGCTGCTTTAACTATGGGAAATGACGGTTGATCCAATATGAAGGTTCCTTGACCCTGTTCTCATGTGAAGTGCCTCATTTTTTTCCTCCTTCTATCCTCCTACCTGCTTTGTCTCCACTGGGTCTGTGTGAATCGAGCTTTAAACATGTTGAGTCTGAATGAAAAGATTATGACTGCAGCAAAAGTAAAGGCTAGAAATCTATTGTTTTTAGCAAAAAATTATACCAAACATTTTTAAAAGAATAAATGAAAACTAATATAGTGTGAAAAGTTTTATATTTGTGCAGTTTTGGTTGTTACTGCTGTTTAAGACACCATTGCATTCCACAATTGAGAAAAACATGCACTTTCACATTTCAATACCCAAATATATATGAGCGGTGTATTTTATGATGCAGACTTTTAACTGGTTAAATGGACAACTGTAAAAGTATAACTTTAAACTGTCATGTTTTCTAACCATGCAATATTTCTGACGATGCATTGAAATATATTCCCCCCGACGCTCATGTGATTAATTTGAGGATTGAAATTTCTGCACTGTTTTGAGATTGAACGAAATAGGCTGATGTCATGTGTGTGTGGTGTTATTCTATCACTGGAAACTGTCTGAACTCAGATGAGGTAGAATAACTCTGAGGAAGAAGTTATTGTTTACGAATCATGCTTGGTTTTTCCAGACAGGGTCAGATCTCATGAAGACAAATTATCTGTTGCGCTGTAAACATATTTAATGCTTTCATATATCTGTATATCATGACCTGGCTTTAATAAAATTATGAAATGCACCTTTTTACTGTTGACACTGGTGTTTTTAATATAGCTGAAAGTGAGTGAGTAATGATGCAATAACTCTTAGGTGTCATAAAAACAATGTAATATAGTAAAACTGACCTTTCACGTGTGTGTACTGCTGAGCCAACTGACATTTAACCTGTTACACTGAGCTCATCAAGCTCATATTTCCTTTAACGGTAAAGATAAAAACTGGTGATTAACCTGAGCCTGCACCTCCATCTGCTGGAGACTATATGTAGTGTACACTGTCTTTCTAAACTCTTCTTGAACATACATTCCGATGGAAATTTAGGCTTCAATTAGCTTAAAACACAACAGAAGTATGTGTCTATGGAGGCTGTGCAAATAGTCGATACCATCAAAGGTGTCCACGTTTCTCTACTTCCTCCCACTTTGCAGAAATGATGCAAAAACATCCAGGATACAAACACTTCCATCTTTCGCTGATAACACAAGTCCCTCTGATACACACACTGAACCAATCACGTCTCAGCTGTCAATCATGACATTCAACCCTGTTTTTTAAAGGATCAAATCATTAGTAATTAAAACGAAATTTACCATGTGATAACTACCTGAAATGACAGAAACCAACCTTGAGAATTTTTGACCACGACATTTTTTAATTTTACCTCTGTCCCATTCACTGACTTGGATGATGCAGGAGGATTCGATCAGGGTGTGATCAAGTTGCCTGTAACACACAGGATTGACCTTCAGCTTCTCCTCCTTACATACAAGAGCCTGGACTAGAGTTACACAGCTGACTCTAGTTAAGTACGTTGCCTCTACAACACTGAGGTAATCTGCATCAAGTCTATTAGAGGTTCCAATGCAGCCCAAAGAAAAGAGATGCAGCTTTTGTGACCTACTCTCCAAGTTGTGGAACAGACTGCTGCTAAATATCAGAGAATGCAATTAAGTAAATGTCTTTAAAGAAAAGTTGAAACATTTCTCTTGACTTGCCCACACTCCTCTGTTTTTTATCAAATTCTTTCTTTTCGGTTTATATGCATTATTGTATTTCCTATATAAGTACATATATATATAGATACATTTTACTTTTTTCTTTGCTTTCAAATGTAATTTTAAAATTTTTTCTTATGCTACTTTAAGTATTTGTTCTCACATGAATAACTTTATTTTGAATTGAATTATTTCAACATGTTTTTATTTTATAAACCTGTTTTTATTTTATTAACATGATTTTATTTCTATCTATATTGTATGTAAAGCACTTTTAGCTCGATTTCTTGTATAATAAGTGTTATGTGTAAATGATTTTAGTATTCTTATTATAAATATAAGTGTATTTTAAAAACTCAGTCTCTGATCACTGCTCTGTGATCGGCTGCTCAGGCCTGCTTTATTCTGTGACTCGACTGATCGAGTCTAACCCTGATACCGGAAATGAGGGAGTGGGGACAGGCGCGAGGAGCGTCCAAGATGGTGTCCACCAGGAGAGGAGTGTCTGTGAGCTCTCCAGCTAAAACCAACCCCGACCAGTCCTCAGACGTCCCGGTACGTGTGGAGCACAGATGAGATTTAAACTTGTAGATGTTCAGAGGTGATGTTCAGCTTCGGTCTGAGCTGTGATGAGTCTGTCACGTGGTTTTTAACCTGGCGAGAGGAGACACGTGGACACGTTTGTTTCCAGCGTGGAGTTTGTCAATTTTGGATGTTATTGTTTAGAGGAGTTTAATGTTAAACATGTTTTATTGGATCTGATCAGGGACTGAACTGAACCAGGGAGGCGGACATTTTAACAGGAAGTGGAAGAAAAGACACCACTACAGCAAACAGACATTATACAGTTGTCCCTAAAATTAGAATGTTTTAATACAAGAAGGAGGGTGTAAGCTCCTAGTTGTTGTTGTTTTCCCTCCTCTATTTATAAATAACCCCCAGATCATCCTCTTTTATAAACATTAGTGATCTGATACGTGTAGATTATACATATAATTAAAGTTGGGTAATTCTGTGTCAACTCCTCACACTTTCACAGTTCGTTGCGGAAAACATTGTTCAGATTTACACAAGAAAACCTATATAATCAAGAACTTGTATCATTCTTACAGTGTGTCGTTAAATTACCTTGTAACATCCTGTCTGACTCATTAATGTTATAGCACATCATGGCTTGACATTATGTTATAGTGTATTCTACATTTTTCTCACCGTCAACAGAAACACAAAACGATGATTAAATTGAAAATGATTGTGTAGTGTGACGGCACAGAGCTCAATTTGCTTCCAACACATAGAAATCATTGCATCTAATGTAATCATCCGTCATTATTCTGAAAAGTCGCTGTTGATCTCATGATAATATGCAGCAGAAAATAATCCCAATACATTAAATCACAACTCGCTTACGTAATGTTTACAGTTCGTAACTTCACGACTGATAAAGAAGTGTGAGAAAAATACTGAATGTAAGCACACTGTTGATTTTGGTCTTTGTTAGTAATAAGAAAAATTGGAACAGCAGCCGCCCTATCCTGTTATTTTTCTATCTGCTCTAGAAACACCTTTTGACCAGCTCTTCTGTCACACAGGCCACTCCCTCCACTGTTCGAAGATCAAGGAGAACTGCTAAACATGCAGAGAGTCCTACCCATGATGCCCTTGTGGAGACTAGCCACCAGCTTGAAGAAAGTAACAGAGGATCTCCAGCATCTCCCCCGCCCTCCTTGATTAAAAGATGCACCAGAGCAGCCAGACTCCACAGTCCAGAGCAGCCCTGCACCCCCGTGGACTCCACCCATGAAGGAGACGTGTCAGACGCTGAGTCCTGCGGCTCTGCACTGTCAGTCATCGAACTACCGGTGACACGGACCAGAGGCAGGAGGGCACCGCCCCGAGCAGAGGATGAGGAGATGTCTGGGGTGGAGTCGTGCTCCTCTGTAGTGTCTGCATCGAATGCTGGTCAAATTATTCGCAGGAGCACCAGGAAAAAGAGGGCTCCTGCATCTCGTGACCTGGCTCCAGCGTCTCCTGACCCGGCTTCTGCATCTCCTGACCCGGCTCTGGCTCCTCTTGAGGCACAAGAAGTCGACCAGATGCTGGAAACAGAGGCCTGCAGCGCTGTGGTGTCTGAATCCAAGAGAGTCACCAGAAGTCTGAGGAAAACTGCTCGCAACAGATCAGCTGCTAATCAACAAACCGAGGATTCGGAGGTCTCAGATGCTGACAGCTGCGCGTCAAGTGTCACAGGAGCTGCGGTTACTAGTTCCACCACCCGCAGATCCACAAGATCCAGAAGATCAGCACATGTCATCGCTATAAACCTCGACGAGGCCTCGGACAGCTCCTATTCCTCGCCTCGGAGAGGGCAACAGACCAAGGCAGCAATAGGAAAGGCATCAGTGACTGTGGATGTGAGTGATCCCCCGTCTCCCAACTCTGATGGGTTTGAGTCAGGGCCCTCTTACAGTATAACCACTCGTAGGCGGGGCAGGCCACAGCCCCAAGACCCCAAAGCCTTGGACTCGGACTCTGACCTGACGGACAGAGGAACTCCCTGCAGCAGCCGCACAGGCTCGGGGAACAGCAGTCGAGGTGTTCGGGTAACTAGAAAGTCCGTCAGAGATCTTTCAATTGTTCTAAACAAAGTCTGCGAGCCGATGGTAGAGGAGGTCTCATTAGATGACTCCACCTTAGAACGCACGCTGATCACTGAGGACGCAGACCGCACACTGTCAGAGGAACCTATGAGCCTCACGCTGGAAGAGGAAGAAGATGGAAAGGAGGCTGATCTCACATCCAAAGAGATGGATACAAATGAAGAGGAAAAGGAGGAAGAGCAAGAAGTTGTGACAAGTACAGTTAATCTCTCCACCAATGAGGTGGATACAAATGAAGAGGAAAAGGAAGAAGTTATTGCGAGTACAGTTGATCTCACATCCAATGAGGTGGATACAAATGAAGAGGAAAAGGAAGTTGTCAGTGAACCTGCAGTAATGGTCAAAGGCCAGCAGGAGGAGCTGTCTGCTGAGAAAAAAGATGAAAACACCTCAGAGGTGGAAATGATGCAGGAAATGATCGAGTCATCAGAGCCGTTAAAGCCTTGCCAATCAGTCACAGTAACGGAATGTGAGGAGGCCTCTGGAATCATGGCGGCGGAGGAGGAGGAGTACGACCAACCCATAGAGGAGGCTGATGTGGGGACACATTCATCACAGGGAGATGAGGCTGCGGGTGAGGATGCAGTTGTAGAAGCTGGGCCCAGTGATGAGGAGAAAATGGAAGTGAACACAGATGCTCAGCAGGTGGTGGACTCCAGCGAGGTCCAAGTCGAGTCCATCCAGGTAACATCCAGCCAGCAGCTAACCATCACAGTGGATTCTGAACCCGAAGAGCAGCAGAACGACGTCATAGTCCAGAAGACTAAAGTCATCAGCCTGCTGGACAGCAGCGACGAGGAAGAGGAGCGGGATGTTTCTGGAGATGAGGAGGAGGAATTGGGATCCGGGAAAGAGGAAGAGGGAGCAGGACCGTCTAAGACGTCAGAATCAGCAGCTACATCAGTGGGAGGATTATTTATGATCGACACGCGGCCCGGAGAAGAAGCTGACGAACATTACTACAAAGAAAGACCAACAGAGGAAGAGGAGGCCCAAAACAGAGAAGCTGAACAGGAGGAGCAGGATGAAGAGTTTGTGGATGAGGAGGGGGACGATGATGATGACGACGAAGATGCAAAAATCCTCTTCTCGTGTCGTAATCCTCAGCTGTAAGTGAAAGAAAAGTAACAGCCTCAGCCTGGTTGGTTCACATAGGAATACACACATGTACTACAACTCACAGAAAAGTAAATAACGAAACAAATCAATCTGCAATTTATGATGGTTTAAAGGATAATTGTGACTTTACACAATATCTTTGATGTTTTTAACAAAACCCCCAAAAGATTAATTTTGGTAAGAGATGTTCATAGATGGAAAGATATATCAACACCGATCTCTGAGAACCAGACCTTAGAATTTACGCAGTTCCCACAATGAGCAGCACTTTCCTAACTGTGGAGAGAAAAATCAGAGAGAAGATATTTAAGCTCTGTCAAACTGGTTGTTATAATGAAAACAATAATCTTCGCTTGTACCTTGGTGTTATCGGGTTTGTCAGCCTTTTAATCACAGTTAAGTCAAAAGCCTAATGGTAATACCAGGAATGAAGTCTGTGTCACTTTGTTTCAGGAAAGATTTTTCCACCCGCATCGACCCGGGCCTCAAAATGAAGGAGCTGGGGGGTTTGTACATCAACTTTGGCGGCAGCAACTCAAAAGCTGCGTCCACTTCGTCCAAGGAGAAGAAGATCCAAGATGAGGTAACTGTGTGACTCCTTCTATTTGAATCTGTCCTCCTGTCAGAGTCATGGACTGTTTGCCGCTCTGCAGAATTGATTATTGATTATTTTTGTTGTGGTCCACAGGTGATGAAGAAAAGTGTGATTGGACCAGAATATGAGAAGATGGCCGCGGTGCCTCCGTACAGTGAATCCAAACAAGCCGTAAAACTGAAGAACAGAGTAAGTTTTACAACTGAACGCTGTGGTTCTTAAGGTCTCAGTGATTCAGTCTGTTACCTGGACAGTATATGTCAAAGCAAGTTGGCCATCTGTAGAATTTTACCAGGGGGGGGTGGTCAACAACCAAACTATGGCTCCTGTGAGCAGCATCTACTGCAGGAGGCTCACCTGCACAAAGGCATTCTCCATCTGCTCACGCGGCCCTCTCTCATGATGGCTGAGAGCGGGTGGCTGCTTTGTCAGGTTGTTTAAGCCATTTTCAGACAAGAACTCTGGAGAAAGTCCAGAGGACTGTAGGATTAATTTCTCTGCGGAGATCACGTGTTTGTGTTAACAGCATATCAACACTGAGGTCTTCTCTCATCACCAAAAGCTCTCCTGACATATTTGGTGTCTTCTGCGTGTGTGGCTCTGCTTTTTCATTCTGAGATTTTCTTTCCATGGCTGCATGCCGACGTGTCCATGGGCAAGATACTGAACGCTGAATCGCCCCTCATAGAAAAGGCACTGTATGAACTATGTGTGTGAATGGTTATAATCACTTTAAAGCGCTTTGAGTGGTAATCAAGATTAGAAAAGCTCTAGTTAAATACAGAGCATTTACCATTTTAGTTTTTTGCCTTCATTTCTGCATCTGTTGCGTGTTAGAAACGTCCTCAACACCCCCCCCTCCGCCGTCAAAATACTGTATGTGCATAGAGAACTGCTTTAGAAGTAACTGAACTTGTGTTTCCCAGGCAGAGAGGGCGAAATGTACAGGAGATGCTTGGTTCAATATGAAAGCCCCCGAGCTCACCCAGGAGCTGAAAGGAGACCTCCAAGTCCTGAAGATGAGGAGCACCATGGACCCAAAGAGGTTCTACAAGAAGAACGACAGAGACGGTTTCCCCAAGTATTTCCAGGTCAGGAAAGAAAATCACAGAATCCTTCACATTTACTTGGAATCATTATTTTAAGTTTTTATCTTTTAACCTTCCAAGGGTATAACTGTTAACTTCATTCTATAATTGTCCATGTTTTATGTGTATGTGGTGCACAGGTTGGCACCGTGGTGGACAATCCAGTCGACTATTATCATTCCCGTGTTCCCAAGAAAGAGAGGAAGAGGACGATGGTGGAGGAGCTTCTGGCTGATGCTGAGTTTAGACAGTAAGTTGAGCAACACAGACAAACAGCATCAGTGTTTGTGTGTTTGGAGTGATTATGTCCTGCATGGTTCAGGCCACTGGAAGTGTTGGGAGAAGCAGCGTTTCTTCAGGCCAGTCGTTACTTCTGTTTCCTAGTCAATTTAAATAAAAACTATTTTTAACCGAACAATTTACAGCTTTAAAACTAGAATGTACTCAGCAGAGTTCATACCTCCGGAGAGGCCCAACAGCCCCCGTATGAAACCATTTAAATTTACCAGATTTTTATTTGGATCTGCACCAAATTTCACACACTCATAGATATCAGTTCCCTAAATATGCCTTATTTCCCCACCCCATGAAGATCCGTGTCTTATTGTCTGATAAAAAATCAAAAAGTTGAAAAGTGCCCTGGATCTGATCTCAATCCAAACCGGGAAGATGCATTCTGTTTCTCTATTTTCAAAATCCCCTTTTAAGGCAAATATTTGTAGTCTGACTGTCGTCTCTCTTAAATGTAAATCATTTCTAATCTTATTTTTCTCTTCTCTTTTCAGTCAAAACAAAAAGAAATACCAGCAAATCCTGATAGAGAAAGCAGCACAAGGAGCCGGCAGGAAGAACAGGAAGAAGAGTAAATTCCATAAGAAGTGAATGTAAAGACTTTGAGTGGATTAAGCTCCTGCTCTGTAGCAGTTGGTGTATTTTTTTGTCGATGATTTAAGCTTTAATCATATTTTGGATCCGGAACCTGAATCTTCCCTGAATCCTTCTTTGTGGAACATGGACTGAGGTTGTGTGTCGACTGAAACATCGAGCAAATCAAGTGGATGAGTGATATTACGGCTAGGGATTCTTTTGTAGTGAATCTGGTGCAGGCTTCTATTTACAAGTGAAACCTATTTTTAATCACACCGACGTGTACACTTTGCTGTGCAGAATTTATTGTCTTCAACACAGTGAATCTAACATAAAAATATTAAGTTTTGACTGGAACTAATGTTTGAATGTTTCTTCACATCGCATTCTGAAAACACAGATTATCACATAGAATAAAATATCAGACAATTATGACAAAAACAAACTTGTGGTGTTTATCATCAAATGCTGAGGTCACATTATTCAACACTTTAATTGACTGTTTTTGTAATAACAATACACAATGAGGGAGAAACAAAGTTAAATACAAAAAGTGATTGAGCAGAAGATGAACTGAATTAGTTCAACACATTGAAACATGACTGAGGAATCACAATCAAATTCAAGCAGCTACTTGAATTATCACACTTTAATATTCAGAAACACTGAAAATATAAATACTGGAACTCAATGTAAACTTAAACTGCAGAGCAATAATTAAACATGAAAAACAACTTCAAATAAAGGATATTTTTAAATTTACAATATGCTTCCTTCATTTGAAAATCACATGCAGTTTGGTGATATGCCAGAAATACTGTTATCAATTATACCTGCAGTGAAGATAAATATAATTGTACAAAAACTTCTATGACCAGTAGAAGTTTGGCCGACCAAAATGCATTGGAGAGGGTTTTTTATCAGTGAGACCTGTTCAGAAAACGTACTGCTCTGCTCCATGATCAATTAGAATGACCTGATATATCTACCTTTATAAAAATGCCTGCTTTTATAAAATGTTACTGTCACTTAAAGAGGACGATAAGCCAGATATTTACATCATACTAAAAAGTTACAGGAAAAGCAGTGCAGAAAAATGGTTGTTGATGACATCTTAAGAATCATTGATAAATATATACACACAGGACCAAGAATCTGTATCGGTCGGACATTTTCTGCTGTGTTGAGGATTCACAGAAAAACAAACTATTGACTGTCAGATTCTGCAGCGTATTTTACAGTAGTTGGAGATTCTGTAACGTGTCGTCTTTGGAAGTGAGCAGCACAATCTGACACCTGCTGACTGGTATTCATCAATATGGGGAATACACATGGAATGGAGTTTGATCATTAATCAGATCCTTTGCACATATTGTTAAATGTAACCAGTGCATTGAAGAAATCCAGATCATTCAGTGTAATCACCATCTGTAACATTTACAATATATCCTTTGCTTTAAATAAAATAAATATCTAATAACACAGCTGAACTTAATTTAATCTGTTATAAAAGATGCAAGCTCCTTGTTTAATACTGGATTTTATGCCGCTGCGCCGGCGACAGAACACTTTACCTCTACAACACCTTGAGGAAATTTCTTTGAATTCCGTTTCTCTCAGACTCACACGTCGCAGGTCAAAGGTCACAGTGACCTTACAAAACCCGTTTTTGCCTTTTGAACATGTTATCATAAGAATGCCTCGAGAGAATCCTTTCAAATTTGGCACAAATGTTAACTTAGATTCACAGATTAACTGATATCAGGGGGTCAAAGGTCGAGGTCACAGTGTATACAGTATATTTCTGTTAATGCAATATGTTGGGAACACCAGGTGGGACTGCACTGGTTACTTGAGGGACACAACAGCAAGATGATAAGTCACATGAGACATTCTGACATGTACGTAGCAGTAGGAAAAGCTTGGGGGTAAATAATTAAATTAATGAAAAGAACAGAGTCAATGGTACAGTACCTACAAACACCTGGGATCAAAATATCAGCTGGTAACCTTTGTGCCAGGAGAGTGTGCACGTTAGCAACATTTAACATATTTCAGTGTAACTTACTGCTAAATATCATTGTGTCTTTCATTCAGGAAACTATTTTTGTTCTTAAATCTCTACGGTGGCTCTTGGCTCCCTCTTTGTTTTTCTTTTGTGTTTCGAGGGATGAGCTCCTAACAGCTGCAGCTTACGTTCACCATGTTCCCCTCCACCTGTCTGAAAACACAGCCCAGCTGACGGGTGGGAGGGAAGTCTGAACATCACCTTCCTTTTCTAAGCGTCATGACGACAAAAACTGATCAGCATGTGCCTCGGGGGTTTGAAATGTGAATGAATATCTAATTGAGTGATGATTCTTTAGTTTAAAAAAGTATGTTTGTGTTAGTATGCATCAACAGGTTAGTGCAGATGAAAGATGCTGGATCAGAAGGTTAAAGGTCAAACTTCACTCGGTGGTCCCAGGTTGTTCTGTGAGTCTGCAGGATCCTCTGGACTCGGCTGTGGATCTCCTCCCAGTGGGATGGACTGGGCTGACTGGTCTGGAGCCTAAGAAACACCAAGAGACGACACATTACTAGACAAATTTAATAATAGTGATGGCGCCACCTACTGGCAACAGGAAGTAAGCTTTTTACAAATATCATTCGATTTACATACAATTTTCACAGTGTGATGTGGTATTTGATAGCGTGGACCGTAATGAGCAATTAACAAACAAGGCTGGACATCGCGTGACGGACGCAGGAAGTGAAGCGTCTCTCCTTGCCGCAGTGCGTAAAACTTGGGTACGTGCGCTTGGTCATTGATCGCTCTCTCCACCGACAGCAACAGGCTTCAAAATGCCTGTGCTCAGGCCCGTTAGTGCTACTAGCCCTAGTTTAGACTTGGTCTCCTCTACATTCAACCCTTTGTGCCAAACAAGTAATTTCTCAAATGACAGAACCAACTGATCTGGAGGCATAAACATGTTTCATCAATACAATATAAATGTGTGTGGAAGTTGGCCGAGGGCAGTGGTGAGATGACAGATTGCACTGACAGACAGATATGGATGAGAGGCTATACTGCAATTTATTACTGTTCACTTCTGTCTATTTGAAGGGAGGGGGGGAGGGGGGGGGGATTGGCTGACTGACAGACTGGTGTCTTCTCCAGTCTGTCTTTCACGTGTAATCACATAAACTCACTACCTGCTTCAGAAAGTCATCAAGGACAAATCATCCAGAGACATGAATAGACTGAGACTTTGGGGCTTAGGGGGCAAACGTGGCCACTGGCATCTGTCATTTTCTTTATACATCAGAGAGTCGTGGCGAGACGTGCCCCTCTCCCTGTCGGAGGGAATCTACAGAGGCCCGCTCTAATCTCCCGCCCTGCAACTCCTGTCGCGTTTTCAATTGAGAGAAAAGTATCATTCATTTCCTACAATTTACTTTGCAATTTAAGATTGCTTATTGATTTTAATGTTTACTTATGGACTGAGCTGAAGGGACGGGAGAAAGGAGAGCAGAAGCAAATAAACAAACAAATGGAACATCGGTCCCATCAGTGTGTTCAACTCACTGCTGCCATGATCGATGACAAGGTCTCTCTGGATGTATTAAAGCATGCAACGGGTCAAATGCATCACGCTCAAGCTGAAACACAAATCAATACCATTTTCCTCTTTGTTTTCGTTTCTCTCTGCCTCTTCTCTCAGTAATGAACAAACATGACAAGACATCAGCTTCTGTAATTTAAGAGGTGGAGGGGAATTCATCCTGCCTGTCGAATGTGATCAAAATTAAAGATTGGACGTGTGTGAGTGCACGCAGGCACACACACAAAGCGGCGGCAGTGTATGACTAATGTCTGGGGGGATTGCCATATATTTGCTGTACACAGTAATTGGAAACTCATACAGGTGTCTCTTCTGCTTTTAAGATCCTTTAAGCAAACACGGATGATTTGCACAGATAGATCAGGATAAATTCGGGGCAAACACCAACAAGAAAGAGGATTATGTTTTTTCCTCAGACGTGATTGTGAAGAAAATCTACTGGTTCCGTGGCTAGAGAAGACAAACTCAGAGTTCAGAGGTGATGTGGGGAGTGATGCACACATGTACAGCTGAAAGTAGAGCCCTTTACATTTGAGGAGAGATTACGAAGTTTTAAAGAAAAACATTCAAAAACTGCTGCTGTCTCTCTTCTTCTTACTTTGTAGTGAACAAACTAATAGCTAAGAAGCTGAAACCTCATGAAGACGGAGCATTTGAGCCAGGACCCTTGTTGCTGCTGCAGAGCTGCCAGAACCAAATTGATATTGTTCTAAAGCGTCAGTTTGTTTTTACGCAGAGGAGATTCTTGATACAGCATAAGATATAAAAACAGGTTGAGCAAACACTGCATAACTAACAATCATTGTTTGTGTGAGGGATGACTTCAGAGATGCAGAACGATTCACTGTCGTTGCAAGCAACATGTGCCACTCCCAAAGGTGAGGATTACTTAGGCAAGATATTTTTATGTCATCATCACTACCATCTGACATTAGACAGATGGTAGTGAGTGGGGTGGGGTTAGTGTGATATATGTCATTCATCAGCACAAAGGATGTTATGATAATTAAAAGGAACCTTAAAAAGGTCCCTAACTCCTAGTGCAAGAAGTAAAGATCGACTTTATAATTGGTAGGAAGATGAGGAACGCTCATTTTCAGGGTCAGGTTGAGGGAAATGTATTTACCTTTCTCTGATGGACGTGTTGCTGAGATCCAGACGACGTCTGGAACTTGGCGTAGCCAGGGCAGATTGAGCAGGATCAGAATCTATCACAGAGTTTTGGGCTTCATGTCTGGACTGTGTCTCTGGAGACAGCTGCTCCCTCACAGATCCTGACTTCACCTGGAAGAGGCCAGATGGTTTAGGTAAAAGTCAAGAAAAGATTTCTTTTAAACCAAGGGAATGACTTTTACACAAAAATGTAAAGATAATAACAAGGAAATTAATGATATTTCAAGTAGAAAAACATGTGTGTTAGGATGACATGAGTGTATTGTTTTAAGTGTTTAAACAAAACAGCACTAAAAATATATTAAAACAGAGTCAGTTGTGTAAATAAGTCCACTTTGTAGTGTGTGTAAAAGATTTGTCTGAAAGTAATGAGACAATTTTCTCATAATAACCAAGCATCTTCAGTACACAACATTTAAACACTTTGCTACTGATGTGCTATTGCACTGAGAAAATTGCTGACTGTTGGTCTAAAGTGTAATGATTAGACTTACTCTGGCTGTTCTTGGTCTGTAACTACCCAGGAGGGAAGAATCTGCAAAGACAAAGAAAAGTTAGAGTTGTATGAAAATCACAGTAGCTTTAGGACTCCTGGAGGCTTGAACCTTTCCTCAACACTTTGAATGGTCATCAAGACCAAAAAAAAACACTATATAAATACAGACCATTTACCATAATTGAGTAAAACATATAGGGTGGCTTTGGGTGTATGTATTTTGTTCTACAGTACCTGTTTGATTAACTGAGAAGCAAAGAGAGCGTCGATGCATGCTGTCACTGTGAGGAGAGGAGGATGGAGTCACCATCACAGAGTCACTACAGTAATGAGAGACCTGGTGTAAAAACATGAGAGAAAGAGAACTGGCTGTTAAACAGAAAAAAGCGTACAGTGTAACTTGTCTGAAACTAAACAGGAAATATGTTTTGTCTCCTGTAATGAATGAAATAAATCAACAACAGCAAACATATTAGTTTGTCTCAGCCCCAAAGCTTTTCACCAAGATCACAATCAGGCATAAATAAAAAAATGAATGTTAACAGAGTAATCACCTTCAGTACAGAACCTCAAACAACATCGCTCAGGCTATCTTCAGGAATGTGCCTCCCTCTGCACACCAACCAGGAGTTGAGGCTCTGCAATGTGCACTGATAATGCATTCACCATGGGGCTAAGCTACTTCATTAGGTATCTATTTGTTAATTGCAGCTTGACTCACAATTACCGGGGTTAATTGTCGACAGGAGATTCCCCCAGGAAAAGCAGAGCAGGAAAAGCATTGCTCCTCTCTTTAAATAAAAAACGGCCGTTGTATTGAAGTGAATTTCCATTCATGTGTGTGACAAAAACAAACAACTCTGTCCCTAATCATTCCCTTTAATAACAGCATGCCAGTGGAGTTTGATATTCATACCTCAGGATTAGATTTGATGTAAATGAGGACGTGGGGGATTCAGTGGGGAACAGAGGGGGGGGGGAGGAGTAGAGGACTACAGGCTGTGTTGTTCTTGTCCATCGATTGTATATTATTCCCCAAGGCTGTGTGATCAGAAAGCCGTCTCTTTTATATGCAAATCTCTCATAACAATTATACGGTCATAATTCAAGTGTTAACAAATAACTGTGTACAAGCCTAATCACAGGTTCTGTGCTATTAAAGAACACTCCAGCCCCTGAGTGAGGATAACAGACCGTATTACAGGTCTGAAACATTTAGATGACGTCAAAATGCATTAACAGCTCAGGTAAAAAGATTAACACTGCTCTTATTATGCCCTCCACTTAATCTGCCCGCTAGATTAAGTCACATTTTGGGAAGCTCCCGCTGAGGTTTGAACTGCATCAATTCAGGATCCCATTAACGGCATAACCCCTGATTAGTGAACATGTGTATTACTGGTATTAAATAAAGACTCATAGATCCTTTTTTATCGGTATCTTTCCGTTTGGATGCGTACACATAAATCACCTGCAAAATTACAACAGGCAACTGTTTTTTACTGTGGTGGCAGATTGGTGTATTTTTAGCTTGGTGCTGAAGCCATGAGAAATAAATAAAACTCTAAATAAATCAAATTAAGTTTTTTAAATCACAACAGTGAGGGATCATAATGAACTAATTTAATAACAGTTAAGAGACATACACAGATCAGCCACAATATGAAAAAGCATTTACCAGTTTTCATGTTAGCTGATCGTTGTATTTGATGTTACTAACCAAAAAGGGCGGCTGGCTCTCAGTCTCCTTCCTGAAGTGGTGAGGCCCAAGCTGCAGGTGGCTGAGCCTCTGCCTGGCATCCTCCGAGAGCTGGCACATCTTGCGGTGAGTGTAAGGGGACAGGGCTCGAGTCCTTGAGGAAACTGTGGGCTGCTGGTAGCCACAGTCGACAGAAGCTTGTTGTCTTTCCTTCTTCTGTTTCTGGTGACTGTGGCCAGACGGGGGTGAAGAAGGAAGGGGATGATGTCTGGATGATGATGATAGCGGTGCAGAGTTTGCAATGTTCGCCTCAATATTTTGCTTTTTTTCCCCATCTCTCAAAGAGACATGGTCCCCGTCATCCTTCTTGGAGAAATGCCTGGACGGTGAAGACTTCTTCTCCGAGCTTTGTCTGGCCGGGGTTACAGATGGCTTCACAGGAGAAAGACAGCAGTTCTGGGGAGGCAGGGACACAGTATGAGAGAGAAACAGAGAGAGAAATGTTTATGTGCTGTTCTAACATGTCAAACTACTCTCTCAGGTCTTCACCTCGAGGTGACACACACACATTTGTCTCAGCAGTTCAGATTTCTCTGCAGACCAACGTGTTAGTCCTCCACCGAAGCACCAGGCCTTTTAGCTATTAAGGCAGCTGCTTTCACTTTCAACACAGACTTGTTCTCTCTAGACGAAAACCATTAAACCATTAGCTAATCATTCGGCTTAAGTGTTACAACAACAACAGCTCTCACAGTCGCCACTTCCATGGAGACAACCTCTGCAGAATTACTTCAATAACTCTAATGGCCACTAACATCATTCTCCGATGCAATATCCCTCTTCCTGTGGGTAATGCCAGCCGGGGATAAATACATTAAGATAAAATGTTAATTGCATTTGATGGCCATCTCCAGTCTAATATTATAAAGAGGCATTACCTGGCTGTAAAAAGAGATAATCGAAATGCTAATTGGGGAATCACAAAACATTAAAACTATTTCTAAGAGAAACCAAATTATGAATAAATCCTCATTAATGTTGCCATTTGAGAGTGGTCTGATTTAATGGAATTAAGACGAGTATGCCCTTCGCTCCACTCATCCTCCACCATCTCCAGCTTGCTCAGCTCCTCTCCTCTCCACTGTGGACCAACACTGACTGTCACTGTTCCTGAGTGGAAGAAGCAGCTCTGATGTGATTAGCTGCTCTTGGTATTAAGAACAAAGCTTTGGTTGTGGATTAGTAATAAAAATAACTTTGGGATTAAAAACTAGCAACTTAAGTTAGAGTATACAGAGAAGGAGAAGGCAGTGCGTACAAACTGCACTGCTAAAGAACTGGGTGTATATTCACAACTATAGTTTCAGTTTTTTGGGGGAGTTTTTTGGAAGTTGCTATCCATCTAAATCTATTAAAACATGGTTTGTCAGCTGGGGGGCTGACAGTCGGGGAAATGCCTACGCTGAGGAGCCATTAGGAAAGAGAAAATGGAGAAATTCTACTGTCTGACAGCCACAGCGGTGCTCTGATCCAGACATCCCCCGAGGGGCCAGGAGAACACTCTGACAATCTTCTTTGCTGTGAATGACATCCCATTTAAACAAATAGCTTAGCCTGGGAAATGCAAGGCGGTGTTTTTGGTACCACATGCCAACCACTGTGTGATGGATCATGTGGTACTAAGAGGAATGCTTGTGAAAGACTTTTATTCATCCTGCTTTTAGAAAATAAAGAGTCTCTTTTCAGCCCACCTCTGGAGCTTTTGTCTGCAATCTATGGATCCAGCAATGGTCTCTACAAACACAAATGTTTAATTTCATCATCCAAAGTGATAGAAAGTCGATAATTGTGAAACAAAAAGCCAAAGAGCACAGAGAGAATGTTTGGCAATTTTGCTCCAAAATTTTCCATCATCATTTAGTAAAAAGCTTTGTGCTAATTGATGATTAAATAAGTCAATTAAGTGTATCAGCTCTGTGTTGAGAACACTGGATGGGAAGCTGACAGACAGAGAGAAAGAATCACAATGAAGTAAATCTCTTAAAGTTATTATCTTAGACGCCTGTCTATGAACACATCAACGTCAGATATCAGGAGACTCAGCTCATGCAGGTGATGAGGACAGGATGGAGGTGTGTCATGCAGAATTCCCTAGAGCGCTCTCAAAATTGCAAGGTGAACTAAAACCGCCTCAAATGTAATAAAACATGACCCTTGGTTCAGACCTCCGGGTGCAACCCTGAGTCTGCCATGTCTCCTCTCATCCTCACCCCCAAACCTGCCATGAACACAAACAGACCCATTGGTCACTGTGCACATACTCCCCCTTTCCTCCGCTCATATCTGATCTCAAAGGTTGCTGATGTAGGCGACTTTTTAATTGGACCGAACCAACCAGAATGACAAATGTCAGTTCAGTTCACTTGTTATCAAACCGATTTAAGCTCGTAAACTGGACCTAAGCAGGACAAGTGGAAATCAACCCAAGTCTAGGACACAGTGGAGGAGAATCATGTCTGTTATAGTAAATGTAAAATGATGTCAACTCCGAGCTAGTCGCAGATGTGAGACATCTCGCTATCAGTAACACAGATCTGCCGCCGCGTAATTACATTCACAAGGAGAGAACGGATACCTTTGAAACACTGCCAGTATGGATAGATAGATGCAGTAGCCATGGCAACAAGAGAAGGTGGGTATGTATGGTGAAAACAAACAAATCTGATGGTGAGCGATACTCATAAGAGGCGACTGGAGATGAGTCGCCAGTGTTGTTACTGAGGTCAACACTTGCATAGAGATGAGATGAGAGTATATGCAGATGTGATGTGTTTTAACCTGAGACACTTTGAACTGTCTGAGGTGACGGTTGCTCGACTTATGAGGAGCAATTTGTTGAATTTTAACTGTTTACGTTTGGACAAAGCTATTCTGAAAGGCCACAAACACGCAACAACATTTAGATAGACTTGTTCCAGAGCATTTCACATATCAACAACAAAAGCACCAACAAATGTAAAAAAAAACTATACCATGTGTGTGTGTATGTGTGTGTGTGTGTGTGTGTGTGATGAAATAATATACATACAGGCAAGGCCGGCCAGCCTTCTCTCCCATCACTCTCCTCTATGACTGATGTTGTTGTGAACTGCACTTTGAGGGAGATTCCCTAGAGGGAGAGAGACAAAAGGACCGAGCACAACACCTTGAACAGTGAGATGAAGACAAAGGGACAGATAAAAGAGCTTGTTTGGGGCACCAATTTACAACCACAACACTTCAATCTACGCATGGCTTGAAAAAAACAAACAAATTGCCGAACAGTGACAGGCTCCAGTGATGTTTAAATAATATGGCATTCAGAGAGAGAGAGACATCCAAATTGCTATGTAGGCCTTCAAACACAAACACATAAAAGCAGCAGAGAGGGGAATGGTGTTTAAAGACATTTAAATATGCCGGTTACGGGAGGATAGAAAAGTAACCTGCAGCCACGGAGAGATGGAGCAATAAAAGAGGGAGAGAAAGAAGCGAGGAGAAGAGATGATATAAGAGTTGAGGTGATTGAAAAGAGAGGAGGTTCTTACTTTACTTTTTTTTGCAAAGACAGATGACAGATGTACAAGGAAAATGCCATCTCGTCTGAATGAATAACCTCACTTTGTCCGGGATGAGACAGTGCTTTTGAATTAGTTATCTTGGTAGCGTACCTGCCTGTCATGGGCACATATGTACGAGCCACTGATATTAGAAGGAGACTCACTTAGAGAAGGCAACAATCTTCTCGGCTCTGTGAATGACATGTGTAATATTTCCACTCAGGCAAGTTAAACTGTAGCTCTGGTCCATTAGTGGGCCTAAATGACATGTGCTACACTTGTGCCCACATTCATCAAGTATATTTTTTGGACTGATGTGGGGGGGAGAGAAAGTAAAAACCCTTCACTTTTACTCCTCTGCAATTTTAAGATTATAAGTTATTCATTATATTTTTCAAATTTTAAGTTGGTTAAAACTAGACCAGCTTGTACATTACTGCAGTATAGAATTAGAGACAAACACAAATCACTTTTCAATGTAATTGTGCAAAACATCATTAATCATGATGAATAATCTGTTAGCTGAGGCAGCACAATTGAGAATAGTAATAGGCCACAGCACATATTTGCATTTGACGGATGTTACAACACTTTTTCCCTTTTCTTTTTTGCATTTATCATAGAGGCACACAACAAGAATAAATCTGGAATTGATTTTGTTTGCGGTCCCTTTCCATGCATCTTCATTTTCTGCAATAGTCAACGTGGAACTAAATTCTCCTTATTATACAAGTTCTCTGACGTACCTCATCTACCAACAGGCGAATCGGAACAGAACAGATTTTTGTTTCACCCAGTTTCCTCTTAAGTGTTATATTTTTCATGTGCTAATTACCACTGGGGATATTAAGGATTTAACACAAACTAAATTGAATCTCTATAAAATTACAATTGTATGTGTTTTCGCAGAGTAAACTACTTTTAAAGAAACAAATCACAGCAGATGTAAGGGGAATCTATATCTGTGACAGGCTATTCCTTCTCTGAGCATGCATGTGAACCATTTTGTGTGAGTTATTGTTTTACTGTAGAAAGGAGTAAGTCACTTGATAAATCTTGCTTAATGCTCAACAGAAAGAGTTCTTGTCCTAACTTGACTCTGTAGAATATATAAGTGTAATTCATAATTAATTTTTAGATGAATATAGACCCGGGGTGTTAGAAGGAGGATTAAGAAAGACACTGAAGGAATAGATGGAAAACAGCTTACAGGAAAGAATGAGGACTTCTTCATCAGTATTTCTCTCTCTGCCGCTCGTTCTCCTGAGCTCAGTCTGGGAACAGGGAACAAGAAATCTTTGCTGTTTTCCTCCATTGTGGCGAGGATCTCACCCCCTAAACAGGGAAACAAACAGACATTAAACAGGGGCACAAACCAAGTTAGAAATCCTGTTTTGCAGTGTAATGACTGGATACAGTGGAGACTTAAACCTGAATCATCAGAAAAACGTACCTGGAGGCATTAACTGAATCAGCTCAAAAGATGTTGTGTCAGCTAAGAGGAAGAAAAGAGCAAATTGACTGTGAGCTAATGATCAGCCTCACAGCTAATAGCCTGTAAGCTTGCATAGCAGAGGATTCAGGACTAAGAGATGAGGAAGCAAATCCCAGTGGGCCGTTTACCTTCGAGGAGGTCAGCTACATCAGCAGGGTCAACAACGGTGGGGAAGGTCTGGTGAAACAGACAGGGTGCAGACAGATCAATAGTTATAACAACACGAGACAGACTGCCCGGTGTCTAACTCTGCCACTCTCCCCGAGGAGGAGAAGGCCTCTTCCATCAGGAGTTAGGGCAGGAGCGTTCATCCTGGAGGGCGGTTGATTTACATCTTCAGACTTAGAGCAAAACTCTGCTCAGTTGCTTAATAAGCTTCTCACTACTCAAAAAGAGATGAGCAATTATGAATGAAAGCTGGCGAGCCTCAAGCCTGGAGTGAATGCAAGTGCAAGTAAGCAACGAACAGCACAAACATAAGCATAAGGATTTAAAAAGAAAAAAGAGAAAGAAAACACTGGGAAGGAGATTTATTTTGTGCTTAATCCACTGCAGATAATATGAACAGATGTTAATATCCCTGAAGGGTTTTAATATGAAGATGAGGTATAAAATGCTTTTATTTTTGACATTGTAATATACCACAAGTCAATGAAGCAAATCTGAAAAAAGACGCCAGAAAGAGACAAGAGTCCAATACTTTGTGTCCCAACCTTATTTCTGAATGAAATGTTATTGTCCTCACCTTGACAAACACCATTTTGTGGTGAAAGAGTACAGGGAAGACAGCAGGCAAACAGGGAGTCTTCCTGTACTGGCCCATGACACACACACTCAGGTAGATATTGTTCTTTCTAGACAGAAGCCCTCCTGGACCTGTGACCTGAAAACAGTGACACACCCATTCCGTTGTTTATCGCTCTCTAGGTTTTCTATAATGACAAAATGTATTTATTTTACAAAAAATAAGCACAAATTAAGTGGACAGTTTAACCAAGGGACGGGGGATATGACAGTTGATATTGAGAATTATCAGGATAAATGTCAACTCTGTATTTCTTTTAAGATTAACGACTGGTTTTTGATGCTGGGTGCTGGTTGTAAACTATTCCTTATGAGCAGAGAATGAAAAACACTTCTGAGGTCGATCAAACTGCGGTCAAGCCAGCCGACACTCGTGTCCCTGTCGTCAAATCAGCCGACACAGAAATTCTACTGAACATGTACTGACATTTATGGTTAACGCTTCCAAAGCTGTTGACAGAGAGGTCCTGAACACAGGCATATCAATCTCACTCTGAACTTATTAAGCGTATAAAAGTGTTTTTATAGAACTTTGAAATATCCAGATATGAACTGATTTTATTGTACATATGTTGGACTTTACTTTGAAAAATCGCTTAATCTATACAGTAAATATGTTTGATATTCAGTACATTGATAGTTGAGAGGTCCTGGACACAGGCATATCAGTCTCTCTCTGAACTTATTGAGCAAAGGATTTTACAGTACTTTGAAGTATCAAGAAATTACCTACTTGAAGATAAAAATGTGTGATTTTTATTTCGTAAAATCTCATAATTGATATTGTCAAATTTCTATTCATAAAAATGACACAGGTAAGACAATATATATATATATATATGCTCCATATATGTATAGGCTCCACGTCAACAGTTTATTTTGAAAACCGGACGTAGGCCCACATGTGTTCTTCCTCTAACTTCGAGTACTCCGTTGCTAGCCCCTCTCTGGGCGGTTTGGATGCGTTTATCATCAGTATAAGATGCCGTAGAATTTTGTGTGTCTGCTGATTTGACCAAAGAGATGCGAGTGTCGGCTGGTTTTCTGTTACCGATTCAGTGGTTGAAGTGAGAAAGTAAGAATTTAACCACATAAAAAGAAACCATTGTACAATAGAAACGATTACAAAAACATGAAATCATCTGAATGTGTCCTTGTACTTAAACACGAGGAATCCTAACAATGAGGAACATGCAGTTTTGTGGATTAACGGTCATCAGCAGAAGTTAAACAGTTAAACTAAGCTCTTACTTCTGCTTTTACTTCCTCGTGTCGTCATCATTATCCGCAAAGACGAACTATAGCATCGATGAGGTCATTCTTTGAACTAAATCCGTTGTCAGCTAGTTCCTAGTGACTAGCTACAACATTTTAACCCATAGCTACGGATAATAAACACAGATAAACAGCCGTTAGCTTGCTAGCAGTAGCAGGTCCAGTGGGAGACTCACTGTGTGAATGTCCAGCTGGACTTTACACCTCAGAGACTTCTGGTGAACTTTAGAGGAGGAAAGCCTCTTCTTCCTCTTCAGAGAAGCCATTCTGACAACTTTCAAACTTCGTTGTCATAGCTGCCAGAACACCAACAGTCTTGTTCTCTTCTCTTTAACACGAATTACGCCACAAGAGGCTCACTACCGCCACCAGCTGGTACGGAGTAAGAATCAGACTGTCCAGCAGGGAAATATTCCCCCAAAAATGCGAAACTAGGGCTACGTTGCAGCACAAACGGGCCCGAGCAGGGGCGTTGTGGCGTTATCCTTGCCGCAGTGCACAAAAAACATGTAACGCTTCAAAATGCATGTGCTCGGGCCCGTTCAGTCACTGTTACAGTCTTCACTTGAATTAATTTGTTGTTGTTGCATCTGTGATGATCTACATTAGTGTCTATGAAATCAGGAAGGTGAGCAAAAGCAGCTGTCGCCAAACAGTTTTTGAGTCATGTGACCAAGAAGTAAAATTTAAATCCCTGTTAAATCTGCCCCCAAAGCCTTTATAGCATTTAATTCAAAATGTCCTAAAATCTAGAGTTTAATAAAGCAGTGCATGTTCAAACACCACTGTTAACAGAGCAAACTTTGCATGATCACAATCAGATCAATCCATGTTAACACACACATATACACACACATGACCGGGGTCTATGTCTCTCTATAGTTATTTGGTCTCTTTATGATCGTTTGGTGAGTGTTGATTCTCTCTGTGGTTACATTGTGCATATTGTGTGCATTTTTTGCATCTTTAGGTTAATGTACATTTCTCTGGTCACGTGTCGTGTTTTTGTAGACTTGTTTTTTTTTCTCTGTCAGACCCCACAGGCCACTGAGTCTACAACGTCACGATTAGGTGATAAACATGTTTATTGCGTAATTGATAATAAAACCAACAGTGACTCCGTTCACACACGACATTAAAAAGCATATCGACATATTTAACCTGATCACATTTACACCAGGTGTTAATTCGTCTCCAGTGTCATCCATAAAAAAACTAAAACTGCTCTTTTCTTTCCTACATTTGTTCTTGAAAAACATCAGGAGTGATGAGAGGACGGCTTCATGTTTTTACTGGCTAATGGCTGCTAGCTGCCTTGGTGCTGGTTTGAAACAACCGTTAAGAATAATCAAGTCAACACTACTTGTTGTTGTATATGAATGAAGAAAGCAAATGCATGTCCACTTGTCCAAACTCCAGACGGTTTAGGGCCGCACCTCATTGTGTCTTTGGTGCATTTATACCTTTACTTTCATGTCATCAAGCACTATCTGATTGCATTGGGATAAACAAAAACACATTTTAATGCCAGGTGTAACAATAATAACTTCATCCAGGTCAAGTCATAAAGTAAGTCAGGAGCAACAGAGAAGCATGCATCTATTTACAAACATATATAAATACACAAAAAATTAGCTGCTGAATGAAGGCCTCAGATTAAATAAAAACAAAGTACTTTAGAATAAAATGAACGGGAAAAGAGCTATAACTGCACACCCACCAGAGCACTTCAAGTAATGAGGGATTTTGTGTCTGATGTTTAGATAAATACAGTTGATGCACCACACACAGCATTTTTGTTCTTCCATGCTTAATAATCATCAGTTGAAACTGTCATGAAACATGTCAGGATTTGCTTGCTACGTTTCCCTGTTTTATGGGAGCAGCAGAACATGTGTCATAAAACCGCCATCTTGAGCCTTAGGATCTATTCCATTTAGAATTCTGTAAGTGTTTTGTCTCCTGCTTTATAACGTGTCTGATAGAGATACTAACTATAGTCTGTCTTCCCTTCATTTACAACAGTCCACATTTCATGCTCATTAAATAACTCGGGAGGACACTCGGATTTTATTTCCTCCAAATACCAGTAACCCCACTGTTACAAGTCTGTGAATATAAGTCTTCAAAACCAGAGAAATGTGGAGCTTCTGAAGGCAATGAAGTGTGAAGGATACTCCTTCCCCGGTGCTCTGCATTTGATACACGCTCAGTCTGTGTCCGTCTGTCTGTCTAGTGCCTGACACCCTGGCTCTTCTCCCTCTGTCTGTCCACTGTGTCTCTGCCGACGCCATTGCCCTTTCCGTTGCCTGTCGGGGACTTCACCTCGGAGCTGGAGACAAGAACATATGAATGTGAATGACTGAAGTTAAGTTCAGGAAATAGCAAAGATGCATTAAATAATATGCAAAAAGGAAGAGGTTAAATCTGTGAATGATTTATTTTCTACTGGTATTTAGTTATGCCAGATTCAGCTTTACCTTTGTATGTGAGTTGGTCTGTTGTCCTTGATAAGGTTGCTGAGTTTGTAGTAATCAAGGAAGGTACGAGCCACGTTCCTGCCCAGCTTCATGTCTGAGGCACCAGAGTTAAGAACAGTTTTCTGGATGAGCTGCAGGTGAACACATCTCCTACCTCAGAGGTAGCCAGATTGGGACCATTGGTGCGGAGCAGTGTCATTGTGCTGTGGACTGAATGTTATAGCTGCAGGTTAATATGTCAGCACAGTGTTTACACAAGTGGCCAAACAACCTTTTTTTACTCCTCCTTGTTTTTGCAGTTGTACTGGAGTAACTAATAACATTGATTATTATTAATTGATATATTGTTTTAGGATATTTGCTGGCATGGACCCTGGCTTGTAATGCAGCTATGACTATATGTGAAGTAGTTCATTTTATAGAAAGGTATGTAAATCAGATGCATTAGGGAAGCAGCTGAAAGTAGGAGATTCCATAAACCTCAAGAGCCACATTCGTAGATACAGCTACAAATTTACAGAGTAAACTAAAGATTTCAACTTGAAGTTACTTGAGGTCTTAGCTTAAATTACAACAGACTTTAGGAATTCATTTAGAATGTTTTTCTATGGTGCATGAAACCTTCAAATTTACACAATGAACACACAAAAGTAATTACTTACATGCTGATGCCTGATTTAAATTCAGAGGTGAGCACAAACATCATCCGCCTGCTCAACTGGCCCTGACTACATTAGTGACAATATCAATAACTTCACTGCTTTTACAAAACAGACGAGCGTCCATGAGTGGTGTTGCTACGGCTGTGATCATTAAGGCAGCAGGGCAGGTAACGATGACAATCATACACACATAATGAAGAAGTGGCGGAACAAGATAGCGACCATGTTCCCAGTCAGGAGTAAGGATATAGTAAATAAATCCTAACAATAACGCCAAATATCAATCCATCCTTTCAGACATGTGTCTCTGTCTCTGTCTCTTCCATTATCCAACATCAATACCTAGCATCCTTACATCTGTTCATAAAGACGCCAACACAAAACAACCTGAACCATAAATGTGTTCACCCTGTATTGAGGCATTGATGTTTGGCTTCCTCCATTCTTCTATCTGTCACGTTTCCCCTGTCATTACCTTGTTGATACGCAGATACGGCCTGATGACAGCTGGACCATCTATCCGTCACACCTGTGTTATTGAAACAACTGGTATACAGACAAAGACGAAGATTCCAATTTCTCATAATGATAAAAAATGACCTGCGCTGCAAAACTCGTGGTTGCTACAAAGATGAAAAGCTGTTAACTTGTAAACAATCCATCCTTGGAGTGAGCGGGCTGCCTGGGTGTAGAGTTCAGGCTCTGTAGTTTGTCAAACAACACACACAAACACACACAGGAACACACCCACACACACACATTCAGGGGTACACCTGGTAAGTTATGTCTGTGAATATGCAAGAAAGTCCCTCTGTAAGTCTGTCACCTTGGCCTGTGAGGGGATGTTTTTGTGCGTGTTCAGGCGTCTGCACAAGACTTCATTCTTCACCCGGCAGGCTGATGGCAACTCTCTCCACACGACTCCAGAGTCTATATTTACACCCCATCTGGCTGTTTGTCTGTGTGTCCTGTGAGTGTGTGTGTGTGTTGGCGGATGGGTCTCACAGTCTGTCTCACGCTGGATGATGATACTGATTAGACGAAGATAAAACACAGATGGAGAAAGTGAGGTTGTGTCCTCACTTTTATGCTAATCTTAGCGCATAATTGTTCTAAACAAGATAAGAGTCTGCAGTCGTGCTAGTCGCACAGCTGTGCTTGGAGCTAAACGCTAACATCAGCATGCTACCTGGCTGATAATTTGGCTATGTATAACATGCTGATATTTAGCAGGTCATCATCTTAGTTTTGCCTTGTTAACATGTTAATGTTGTTTAATTAGCAATGAACACAAGGTAAAGCAAAAAGGATGGCTGTTCAGTCACATCAATTCACTAACAATATGTAAATGTGTGTACTATAATTTATACCAATACTTTCAGCAGGTCCTGATTATTGCTAGGATGTGAAATATTGTCACAAGTGAAAGGTTTGGTCAGTAGTTGGTGCTAGAGAGCACTACTATAAGCATTTGTTCATCCTCTTGAAACCATGAACCATCAAATAGTTTGAGATATCTCAGTCTCAAGTAAAGACATGCTCATCTCTACAGCCATGCTGCTGGCAAGCCCAAACTAATCTACTAGTTGTGAGGAGCTGATACACTAATGTACAGTTCACTCACAACCATTTACAATAAAGGAAATGAGCCCCTCTTCATGCATCTGTAACATCTCCTTTCTGACCTCGGGAAAGTTTTGGGTGTTTTCCTCTGCTCTCTTTCATCAGCAGAGCTCAGTGCCAGTCCGGATTTTTTTTGGCCGCTCACGCTCAGCGACACAAATATCTCCCGGACGACCCCTCCACGCGCAGATGGCCTCTCAGCTTGGCTTGTCACGACTCACTGTCTATTTCAGCAGGTTTCGTGATGGACGGTCAGCTTCTGAAGGACAACCTCATCCATGGACGCAAATCGTCTGAGACACGGAGGATGCCCTGATGCTTGTCTGGCCCGTCGCCGGGGGAACCCATAGGGCCTGGAATGAGGCTGCTGCTGACGTGTGTGAGTGTGTGTGTCTGAGCCAGGAAACAGTCGGCCAGCTGTAGAGACGTGGGCGGTAGAGGAAACATTCAGACAAAGTTCAGGTGCTGCAGTCCATATGAAGGCAGCCACATCTGAATGCACCGTGTGTGACTGATCCTGATGATATTGTTCATACTGCATCATGAACTCGACTGGATGTCTTAGCATTATCATAATCATTGTCTTATCATTATGCAGCTTTGAGGAGCTCAGAGAGGTGAATGGATTTGGCCTTTCCTGTCTTGTCACTGTGAGGCGTATTCTCCAGCATCTCCAAACACACAAGGGTCTTGTCTAATCAATAGCAGGTCATTGTCATGGCTCAAGGACGTGGCAGTTTAGGTGCTGATGAGATTGGGATACGTGAGACAAATGGGACGGGGACATCATGACTTGTTTACTGCAGCTGTTTACTGTCAGCGTGGCATTTAGCGGCTGGTGTCCCTCGAGCCTGGTCCTGGCAGACAGACAAGGTGATGATCAGACAACAAGGCTCCCAGTGGTAAAATGGACAAGACATGTGGAGGATGCTGTCAAGATCAGACGGGAGTTAACAAGGAGACAAGCAAGGGGACATTCAAGCCATCAATACGGACCAATGACAGGTCCTGTCACCGCGCTGACGCATAGAGCGCTAATTATCAATGCTAATTAAGAGGCTAGTCAACAACAGCAATACAGAAAGGCACATTTTTTGTCCCGAATAACGATTCAACAGACTGAAAGACCTCACGTCCTATTTCCCAAAGGGACCAGGAGAGGCTGATTTAGGAGGAACTGTCACTGCCAAGGAGACACGCGCCGAAACTTGAGCAATAAAATGAAAGAGGTGTGAGAAAGGCTTCTGTTTTCTCCCTAACAGCAACACACGACACTGATTTATGCTGCTCTAAAACAGTGTGAACTCGCAATTTTTATCTTCCTGCTTTTTTTTTACAGGAGTTCTTCTCTTTTTGTTGTTAAGAAAAAGTTCAACTTTGTCTATAAAATGTCCAAAAAGAAAAGTGCTGTAGAACAAAAACTCCATGATGATATAACAATATACATGCAGCTCTCATCTGGGTGCCTGGGGTTTATGGCATCAAGTCTCAAATTTAGTTTTCTAACTTCTTTGTGCTGCTTTTAAAGATTCCTTTTTAAAAGGTCACATTTTAATTACAGCAGAAATGAATAAAATAAATAAATAAAAATAGGCATTAGATTCTGCAGTTTAATTTGAGATATTAATTCTAACTTTTACTTTTCCATACTATATTTAATGCTTCAACTGCAAAGATGTGAGTTGCTCAAGTTTCATCATGAAGTTTAGTTTTTTTTTGCATATGGAACGCTCAAGTCAAGATTTTGAAAAGTGCCTTTTGCACTTCACATGATTTTAAAACATCCACAGACCTTTCATGAACGTCAACATTTGCAAAAACTACTGCAAAGCAACTGAAGCTGTGTGTTTGTGCATCTTTGTGAGTACCCATGAGGACACCAGTCTCACCTGAGCACGGCATTGATATTTGTGAAATCATCTGTGTATGATTGTGTGTGTGTGTGTGTGTGTGCGTCTATGCGTTTCTATGCGTGCACTTGTCTGTGTGTGCACGTGGGTTTGATGTGTATGATGTCTGGTAGTGAAGCATATTTGCCTCCCAGCTATATCATTTGCATAGTTGTCACAGGCTGTCCACTGGGTGTCAGGCTCACTGATGCATGGCTCTGGTATTCATGGAGTCTTACTGTTATGACGAGGTGCGTGCTAGGGTGTTGCTTTTTGAAGACAATGGAGAGGATGACAAATGTGTGTGTGTGAGTGACGGAGAGAGAGAGTGTGCGCACTTGCACTTTTAGGACGAGTTACAGCCAGTTATATAGGCAGTCAATCCGTGCTGCATCGATGCATCTACCTGTCCACTGACGTCACACAGTTATACTGAAGGATAACACAACAATGTTGCCCTTGACGAGAATGTGAGTTACCACTTTAGATTGGATGAGCACTGTTTCCTCAACATGACTCTCTCCTGAAGGAAAACAAGCTGAACATTGCACTCGTCTTTCTCTCAGAATTGTATGTTTGAGAAAGTCCAAAATGTGCATGTCTACACTGTGACAGAGAAAAAGCTACTGCTCAAATCAACGCGGGAAAAACCAGAGCGGTGAAGATTTACTGTCTGAATGACTTTTAAAGTTTTCGAATAATGCTTCAAAGTCTCCAAACAACACAAAAAGGCACACACACCAAGGTAAGTAATCCCACATAGCTCACTCACACACACACACACACGCACACAGAAACACGCACGCACGCACACAGAAACACACTGGAAAGAGTCAAGCTGAGTTTTGAACAACGTCCCAGATTCTCTCAACCTTGATCCATTCTACTTTACAGTTTCTACTTCACAGGCTTAACTGGAAGATCCATCGCAAAACAGTTGGACTATGACGATGACGAAAACCTGGTAAAATTCACAGGCCAATATGTTTAATTACAGAACCGGAGCATTCTGTACTATTCAGCATTTTACCTGAAACTAACTTTATGTACAGTTTGATATGAAGGACACACACACACACGCACACACACAGAGGTGCTAAATGATTAGAGGACGAAGGGAAGACAGACACACGACGGAGGTTGTCCCCGCTGTTTCAGAGAAGAGGATTCTCAGCTTGACTAGATGATATAATGAGCTGTTATGTTCTGGGTGACGAGATGAGAGGAAAGGACGGAGTAGAGGAGAGAGGAGGACATTAGAGGAGATGGAAAGAAGAGATCATAAAACAAACACACAGACACAGACACACAATGCATTTCACTTTTTTTCCAGAGTACTTTCAAACTGTGACAAAAGTCTCAGCTGTGACAAAGGTTAAGGTTTCAATTTTTGGTGGCTACAAGTCACAGCAGTGGAGGAGGAGAGTCAGGAAAGATTAAAGGGGAAGGGCATCGTGTTCGGAAGTGGTGGGAGTTAGGAGCCCAGGTTATTACTTATTTGTCATGTATTAGTTTAGAGGACTGTGCGGCCCTCTGCGTGTGTGTGTGTGTGTGTGTGTGTGTGTGTGTGTGTGTGTGTGTGTGTGTGCGTGCCAGGTGAGAAAGGTGGAGGGAGGGGGCGTTGAGATGCTAAAGGTCTCTGTTGATGATTTGCACGCTCCATCGAGCTGACTGCTGGGGCGTAAAAAGCGACATGGTTGGTTCCTTCAACCCGCCTGACCCCAATCTCCACTCTACACCAGGTCCCTGGGCTAGCTTGCCCACCCTGTGGAGCCCCTCCTCCTCGTACCCCTCCCCATCTCGCAGGGAGAAACACACACATGCATGTATGAACAAACACTCACACACATCTGAAAAACAAAAAGATCAAGCAAGTCCTCCCGCCAGAGCTGAGTCCTCTCCAAATTTGACCTTAGGAAGAAATATCCCCTCAGCAAACACACAGAGGCTCCACATTGCTTATCTTGCTTTAATGAAAGCACCATGTGGAATTGGTTATGTGCAGCTGTTTGTTTGTTCTGCATAGCAGCCAGACACCTGTCCCCTCAACGTAAGGAAAGCTGCAAGTTCGAGGGGGTCGTGGTGCAACATGTGTGTGCACGTACATGCCTGTATTTACATCTGTGCATAACGACAGTAATTTAAAGACCTGAGATGATACTATGAGAAACATTAAAGTGAGACACGCGCACACACACACAGACACACAGATCCCTCATCAAAGTTATAGTTATCGTTTATCCTTTTCTTTGTATCCTCTTTCGAGAACAACACTTAAAGTTTTCAAGAAATGGGATGATTTTGATTTTCAAAATATTTCCCATCAATGCGATGTGAACTGACCAGTTTTTCACTAATCCCTCATGTAGGAGTGAATCTGAAATAACAACATCTAAGACTGTGCTGGCTCCTGGCACTAGAGGGCACTAGGGCTGCGTCTATGTCCAACTCTCCCTCCACCTGAGTGTGAGTGTGTGTAGGGGGAGCACATGCTTTCCATATGTAGTGTCCTTATCGCTCTCTTAAAATCTCTCTTCTCCCCTCTTCTCCATCTCTCTATCGGTCAGATCAGACCGCCAGCGGCCAGCTCTCAGGAGCTCTTCAGCCCCGAGAAGGTCAGCTGAAGGAAAACTTCCTCCCATCTGGATCCATTAAGGCACCTGTGACCTTGGTTCCCATGATGAATGTCTGTGAGTGTGTGTGTACGTGCGTGCATGATCGTCGCCGACAGGAATCACGTTTGTTCCATTGTTCTATTGTTTATTGCAATCAAAGCCTCAACAGCACGCACACAGCTCTACACAAGCCGCCACAGGCCCCTTTCTCCTCGTTCCTTTGTAAATTTAATCAATAGGCGCAGCGATCGCATCCGTATTCTGTCACTGCACATCTGTGGCAACACAAGGCAACAAAAGAGCAACATGCTTTTCTAGTGGGAGCACGTGACCTGAAACAGAACACATGCACACACACTCACAACCAGGAATGCAGATATACAAATAATGAGTCCAATGATTACAAGATCAATTGGCCGGATTTCAATGGGAGAAATACACTGGAGGAACACTGTGTGTGTGTGTGTGTGTGTGTGTGTGTGTGTGTGTGTGTGTGTGAGTGTGTGTGTGTGTGTGTATAGGCTACTTTTTCCGACTAAGATCAGTTAAACAGGGTCTACTTGTTCAATCAGGGACAAAAGCTGTGTCCATAACCAGTACATAGATCACATATGTTGAAGGATACATGTCTCCTCTGTATAGGGCACAGGTGCGTTGCTGCCAGCCGGCATGTAGCTGTAGAAGGACACCTCTAGAGTGTAGCAGTAGGAGGTATCGTCAAGGAGACCACCAAGGAAACGTCTACCGGTACCGGCCTTCACCACATCTCGGTTGAAGGACGTGTTGGACTTAGGGGATACAATAGAAAAAACAACATCAATTTGAAGTAGCAGACAGATAACACTTCAGTCAGGACTTGGACCGGTGTCTTATATCATCTGACAGCGGGACAGTATAGACTGGATATCTTCCCCAGTGGAGATCATTGGCCCAAACTAAACATAAAACTTGAAATACCAGTACACATTCTGAATACCACGACTGAAACCGTTATGAGTCCGTACCATAGACTGTATAAAGATGGACAACATCTCTTCACTTCCTGGACAAGGATGCCACCATCTTGCACTTTTGAGCTATTCAAGGACCTTTTGTATTCGAAAGATTCAGCTGCTGATACTAGAACAAACCATAGACTGTATTTAAATATGCAAGAGATGAAAGTTCCCCAAAAGTAAAGTCAAACCATCTTGATCGCTCCCTGCTGCCTGCCTCCATGGTAGGAGAGTGGACAAGTCAAAGTACAAGTGAAAGTACACGTAAGATGGCGGCACACGTATCCAGGACATTTTGGCTTCATTTGATGGGCAAAAAGGAAATTACAGTTTTGTTTATGTGTAGGAAATAATTTGCTGCTCAGTCATCGGTTAATATTTTAGTATTAACAATATATCAAATGACTTTACTGTCTGTGATGTGAAATGAGTCATTTGCGGAACCCGCAGAGAATTAGCTCTAAATAAATCAAGATATAAACATTTCTCTGATGTTTTAAGGTAAAGGTTTAAATATGAGAGGTTAGAGGATATAGGTGAAGTGAAGTGTCATGATAGGAATATTAAGGTGTTTCTGTGTAAATAGATGACAAATCATAAGCAGGATGATAGAGTTGGGTAATATTTTGAGTCAAGTTAAGTGTCAAAACTATTACCACCGTTATTAATGGTGTATACTGTATATTCTGAAGGGTCTTGAGTCGGTCGTATGAAACCTGAATCAATCATGTAATAAGTGAATTGGCCTTTGACAAGCTAAATTAAAATAAACCTCTTATTGCAATATGAATAATATATCCATTGAAATCTGGACAAAAATCATTTGCATCATAAATATTTGAGTCCAAATCTGATCTGACTCGTGCGTGGCCGTCCACTGCTGCTGCGCTGACAGGAGTTTGCTGGTTGATAGATGAAGAAACAAAGTAGTTACGGTCAGTGTTGTTGTCTGACAGGTCTCATCAGTGGAAACCCATTTGTTTCTCCGTAACTTGCACTTGTGGGCCTCTGGAGAAGCCAGGAGAAATAATGAAGGGTAGAGTTTATTCTAACAGACACACTTTGTTCAATGTCATTACGGAGCTTGTTTGTAAACGGCTTAAACAGAGAGGAGAAAAAAAGAGAAAAAACTGAGTCTATTTTGGGTTTGAGCGTGTCAGCGGTACACTACACAAACACACACCATGCTGTCTTGGGAAGAGTGTGGAAAAAGTTTCCGTTCACTGTCACTCCACTCTGCTGCAGTGAGAGTTGCCTCGCTGAAATGCAGACTTAGCAGCTACCAGTGGGAGTTTGCCTTGATTGTGTTGTGCTGCTGCTGCTGCTGCTGCTGCTGCTGGGCTTTAGGTAGTGCTGAATGGGCAGGGGGGGGGGCAATGCACAGGGAGGGAGATGACCCCTGGGCCAGCTGTCATACAAGTAATACAGATACAGAGAGGGGATTTGACCTGTTCGCCGGGACACCAGATACAGTAGAGACACTGACAGTCAGTGACATTTCCACACATATGTGGGTGAACATCGACCTGTCGGGCTCCTCTCCCGATCCAGGTTGGCACAGTGGCCGCTGGGTGTCAATGGGCAGTAAAGGTTACTCTTTATGACGTGTGTAAGTGGCTCCGCTAGGAAATGTCACCATCAGTGACAAAATGAAGGTCAGTGGAAGCGACACAGGCCCGAGAGGAAACGCTTTGATGGATAATGCACCTGTGTGAAAAGGTGTTATTACAGTGGGTTATGCACATGTGGCCGGATGAGACGCATCGCAGTCGCTGGATGGATGTTTCCTCCCACGCGTTTCCTCTGTTAACTGTCTCTCCTCCATTAATCTCTAGCGCTTTAATTCCCTCCTTGCTTTTTCCTCACCACCCTCACTCTCTGCAAAGTCCCTCCTGTCCAACTACACCGGGTTTTAGCCAACTAAGAGGTGCTTCAGCAGAACACCTGCATTGCTCACACAGAATACCCTGACCTAGTTTCACGACTCTGTGCTTCCTCATGACCTACGTTAGCTATTTGTGGTCTGCCCATACATAAAGTGCGAGTGCACAGCAGGGGGCGGACATGACTCAGGAGGAAGAGTGGGTCTTCCACTAATTGGAAGGTCGTTCGTTCGTTCATTCCTCCAGTCTGTGTGTTGAAGTGAAGACACTAAACCCCAAATTGTCCCTGACTGCTGCTGTGCTGGATATAGCAGCGGCGTATGAATGTGACTCATAGTGTGAAGATCTTTGAGAGGTTGTTAAGGCGAGAAAAGCGCTGTGTAAGTTCAGTCCATTCATATGTCTGTGTTCTGTGGATCTGCATCTGTGACATCTGATTAAACCTGCAACTACAAGTCAAATCCATGACATATATGCCTCATAGTGTGAGAATGAATAGCCTATGTCAATAACTTCATTTAATCTTGTTACTTTTGTGAAAGACATTTAGCCAAAATCAAATCCGCTCTTTCTTTTCCTGACCTAGAAAATTATTATTCACGCCTTTGTCAGAAAACTACATTGCACTATTTACATGTACCAGTCAATCCTCAGTGTCTCGGCTTTATCTTGTGCAGAACGCTGCTGCTCACACTTTCATTGGCTGCAGGTTAATTTAAGGATTGTTCTTAAACTTTTGAAGCTCAGCACAGTCTGGCCCCAATTAATATTACAGAGCTACTAACTACCCAATGCACCATGTCGTAGTCTAAGATGTTCCAATCACCACTTGCTAAGACAAAGCTGGTAACTAAGGGGGACGAGGGACACAATCATGGCTCAACACATATTTTCATCGAAAAACCTTTAAAAGCCTGATTTTAAACTGGTTGTAATGGATGTTGCTTGTTTTTTAAATATTTTCTTTTGGGCTGTCTCGCTAATCTTATTTTGTTCTGTGTTGTTTAATGTGTTTTTTTTAGGTATAGTAACCTTGTTTTGATATGTGCTATAGTAATATATATTTTTTAATTTACATATAGAAAATTATTTCCTATTTTAGTTTATTTTATTTCACTTCTTATTCTTTGTCCCGTTATAAGTTACTAACTTTCCCAAATTGTTTCAAAAGATTCATTACCTCTTCTTTATACCCAACAAATATTGAAACAAGTATTATAGATTATAGGGTTAGAGTTAGGTTAGATCATAGATACATTTAACAACTTTTGTGGGTATGTTGATGAGTTCACATTCTCACTCATGAATATGTCTCTGCTGGCTTCATGACAGTAGCAAATTAATACACACAGAACCTGTGGTCTGTGGGTTTTCCTGAATCAACACTCCGGCTCACATGCTTGCACCTACACATATTTACACCAGGGAGGTGCTCACTGCAACCAGGGTCTTCACTCTTGTGCCACTAAGTGCAGCACTTGGCAAGTCTTGTAAGTGGCTGGCTGAACACCACCTCACCAGCAGTTGCTGAGATATGGCTATTTCATGTTTTATTTTAGCCTCAGGCCTGAAGCCGGTGACATTCTGCTCCTGAGCGCCAGCCCCTCAACATGGTGTGTTTGTGTGAGTCTGTTTATGTGACTTACGAAAGAGAAGTCTGGTGCATTTTGGCACAGCAGTCTGGGGAAGACTGCCTGTCTCTGGACACGCTCCTCATCCTCGAACACGTTGCCGTACATGAATCCATTCAGCATGGTGGAGTGGGCATGGACGTCAATGTAGAACTCCAAACTCACCCTCTGATGGAGGGAAAAAGAGGGAGGACAGTGGAGGAGAGAAACAGAGAGAGAAGGTGAAAAACAGCAGGTTAGCGAGGAAGATGTCATATTTGTCTGACCCTGTCTGCAACAGTCCACACCACAGTGTATCCACTGGGAGAGAAGGGAAGGCCTGTCTTTGCTCTGGGGACACTATGCTGAGGAGAAGCTTCCACCCAGGAGACGACTCCAGACCCTCCAGGCATTACAAACTGAGAATACACTCATATCTGAAGAGAGCCACACAACCACAGAAAACTTCAATGAGACCATCCTCCTGAAGGGCATACCTACAATACACACACACACACACACACACACACACACACACACACACACACACACACACACACACACACACACACACACACACACACACACACACACACACACACACACACACTCATGTGGATGTCACAGATTCTTCATATACCCAATACCTATTTATCAGGTTAATATTGACTCCATATTGAGTGTGTAATGCCTTTTCTCTCCAGTATAAACTGTGTAAAATGGATTGATAAGATCTGTTTCACTCGCTTGACTCTGTTATCACTCTACACACACACACACACACACGCACACACCATATGCCTTTATCTTGTGATACAAAAATGGAGCTTTCACAGACTTGACTTATTCTCTGACCTTTAATTAGAACCCTCACTAGATGTGGGAACATCATAGAGATGCACAGTTTTGGATGAATCTGTATTTACTGCTCGTAAAGTAAATTATTGGAAAAATATTCCTATAACAAAAACCACTGGAGGGAAGGTGAAATTAGTTTGAGAGATTTGTCGTTGCTGAATAGATGAACAACATTATAGGTACACTGCAAAAACATATGCCATGCTCACAAACTCAGTCCAACCACTGTTTTAACAGACAACTGACTTATTCTGATGGCTTATAAAAGTGTAGTGTGTTCACATATGTAAGTAACAAAAATCCCTAAGTGCACTGTTGGTTGGACACGACTGTCTCACTATACAGCATACAATGTTAAAGTACATTATATCATCTGCAATTAAGAGGAAAATATTCTGTCCTATTTCTAGGTCAACGTTCATATTAAGTTAATTCGGGGAAATGAAAAACTGAACTCCTTTGTATCAAAGGTCAGATTTCCTTCCTTCCATTGAGCCAGGCGTCCTCATCAGTTGGATTTGATCAACTCATCTGAGGCTCGCACACATAACTCAACTTGCAACGCGTTATAAGATTCAAGATAAGATCATTACTTACTTAGTAGCATTGTGATAGTGGGAAAAATGGCAGAACTAAGTGAAACTGTCAGAAGTCAAATTGTTATTCTGAACAAAGAGGAGCTTTCTCTGCATCAAACCCTGGCTGGACTAAAGGCTTCCGAGAGGGGGCAGTGCATGAAGCTCTACAGCACTCTGCTAAACTGAGATCATGATCAGGCAGAACCAAAGTGACCCCACCATCAGGAGATCAATACAGCAGGATCACTTCCCTGAGAGATAGAACTAAAACTTTATTATACACAATCTGCTTAATATAAAACTCAAGACTGCCGTCAAAGAGAAGGCTGTCTCATGGTGGTCTCAGGTGGCAGTTTCTCAACCACCTCTCAGGAGGGGAAACAAGGCCAGTTGCTCAGGGAGGACAGAGAAACACTAGCATTTCTCAGTGGACGACTCCCAGGAAAATGTCCCATTTACTGATGAATCCAAGTTTAATGATGAATCCAAGGTGTAAATGGGAGTGGGACGCCTCTGCTAAGTTGTCAACACTGTGACGAGGAGGAAATAGCGCTCCACTCCTCAGAGACATGCTGTACCCTCTGGTTTGTTTCTTTGTGTACAAGGATTCAAAACAACGCCAAACACTCTCAAAGCTCCATAAGAGCTAGTAAGACACTAAAGAAGACATAGGACTGTTACGGACTTTCCTCCACAGTCACCTCAGCTCAATCCCATTAAACATTTATTTGGCCTCTTAAAGACTGAGAAAGCCACGCGTTCAGTGACATGACAAGAAGCTCTCTGGAACATATTCTGGGATATCAAGGTTCTGTTCAGCACAAACTCACGGAGTCGATGCCTATGGATTAATTTAATATTCATTTATCACTTGTAAACAATATTATTTTACTAAATTCAAAATTGAAACAAAATAGAAGAATCTTGACTGGTTGACTTGCCTAATTAAATCATTGAATGTTATATTTATCACCATTAGACCTATTTAAATATAAGATATATTAGAATATTTCTCCTCTCAGCCTCCTTTCTCTTTCTCATCACTCCCTTCTCCTCCTGGTTTCATCCTCTCGCTCTTCTTTCTCCTCTTTATCTCATTCCCTCCCTCCCTACCTCCCTCTCTCTCTCTTTCCGCTCATTCCACATTCAGCACCACACCTTGTTCCCTGTGGATCGTAAAGAGGGGGAGGAGAGAAAGAATGAGAGGGTAGAAAAGGAGAGATAGTGGAAGAAGACGGGAAGAGGAGGGAGGGAGGGAGACAAGAGGGAAGCCGGACAAAAGACAAAGAGAGACAGCAATGCATAAGGTGTGTGTAGGTATGTGTGTGGGTGTGTGTTCGCGTGTCTGTGTGTGTGTGTGTGTGTGCAGTAATAGACAGAGGGGTAGGGAAGAGCAAACTGAAAAAAAAACATATAAAGACGGGGATGATGGGGGTGATGGGGGTGCAAAGAGAGAGACAGGGAGGAAATAAGTACATAATAACAAACAGAGAGAGAAAAAGAAGAAGAGAGCTAGAGAGAGAGATAGAGAGATAGAGAGACATATAGATGTGTGAAGAGAGGTGCAGAGAGATTGACAGGATAGAGAGAAAGAAAAAGAGAGAGAACGAGAGAGAGAGAGGGAAGCAGTGCTTGGGCGGCCCGGGCGACGCAGTGTGCCTGTGTTTGAAATTCCGCTCACAGCCAAAGCAATTTCCTGGCGGTGGCTGTGCTGTCAGCTGCTTGGCTGGCTGGTGGTGAAATATGGTGGCTGGGAGTCGGCCGCTAGCAGCCCCCGACAACCTGATGGATGGAGCCCCAGAGGAGAGGAACAGCAGCAGGAGAGGGTGAGAGAGAAGGGGACAGTGGGAGGAAGGTAGGAGGAAGGGAGGAAGGGAGGGAGAGAGAAACAACAGAAAAACTAAAAAGAGAAAAGGAGCAAGAAGGAGAAGCTAAATGCAGCCAACGGAGGTGGGGTGGTGATAGGAGGTACAGAGAGAGAGAGAGAGAAAGAGAGAGAGGTATAAAGACATAAAGGGAGAGTTAGATAACAAAGGGGGAGAGAAGAGGGAAGAAGTAGGGGGGGCAGAGAAAGACAAGGAGGAAGCGAGAGAGGTAAACCCAGTTCCATTAAGCAGAGGAAGGAGTTTGAACCAATAAACCAGGGTCCATCCAAGGACAACCAGCCTAATCATTACCTGGGTGTCCCCCCTCTGGAGGAGGAGGAGGAGGAGGAGGAGGATAAAAAGGCAGTGGTGGGGACAGAGGTGGTGGAATTGGAGGAAGGTGCAAGTGGGCGATCAAAAGTGGCAGAGTGGTAACAGAGGTTAACCAGCTGTTTCATGCGCACGTGGAAGTGAGTAAGTCAGGTGAATGACGGATCTCTGTATTTTATTAACTACAATATTATACTATGTATGATTTTTGAACATCTGAGTTTACAACCATTGGCCTTAATATGCTGCTTTATTCTGACTGAGCTTTACACAATATGTTGAAACCTGGCTGCATGATTTAAGTCAATGGATTTGTACAGATTTTAGGGAAATGTTTGAGGTTGAAAGTTCTGTGTAGGTCAACTGAGTCCTTCACATTAAACACAAAGATATGAAAACCCAAAAAGTCTGGATTTAGCTACCTATTGCATCAATGTATTTTGAGCACAAAAGGAAAAATTCAAAAACAAAAAAGTTGATCAAATATCTGCAGCAAGTTGTTATTTTTTAATTAAGCAAAATAAAAAAAAATCATGTGTTTCACCTTAACAACTGTGACTATGATCAAACATTACCCTGGTCAATGGGAAACCACAACATTGATAATATTTTCTGACGCAGAATGAAAAAGACTGGGCACACACATTAAGTACGCCGACAATGATGTCAACTTGGGAGAGCAACCAGATTCAAGAGCTCAGTGGTGATGGCCGACATCACTGTCAATGTGCTCAAAATAAAGCAATGTGATTTCCGCAGTGTCATGTCTTGCCTCCTGCTTTTCTTTACCCCAATGCCCCCCTCGCCCCAATGTTTCAGGTCCAGATATTGTCCGGAGTTCATGTCTGTAGTTGCTCATAAATAAAGGTGTACTATCCTGCTGAGACAGGAAAGGAACCTTTCCCTAACTGTAGCTATAAAGTCACACGAAACATTGACCATTATTATTATTAGACATTTTACCCTATACTGGGACTAGTTTGCCTTGCCGAGACCATGTAAAAGACAAAATAAATCATGAAGTATATAGACAGGGGTGAACACATAGCTTTGGCCATGTATTCATGTACACAACCAGTCCACTGAAGAGGGAGGACGCAGATCCAGCAGTTTGTCCCTGTGGTGGTTTCTCCTTCACAGCCTCACGTGAAGGACGCTAGCTATAACAGTAGTAACAGCCATGGAGCCCTCACAATGTCATGTCCAGGCTTACTACAATACTCTGTTAATGCCCTGTCAATCAAACTGAGACGGTTCTGAAGGCCCCACCACTGTGATTGATGCTTCAATTAACAACCCGCTCTGACCTCCAGGATTGTTCATTTGAAATTGTAATTAAGCAATTAGGGGCAATTAAGAAACAGAGACTGCCGAATGAAAGTCAGAAGACAATTTAAGAGAGAGAGAGAGAGAGAGAGAGAAAGAGAGAGAGGGAGGGAGAGCAACCTGTCCAAATTAAACATCTCTCACAGAAACAATAGCTCCATCTCGCCACAGAAACTCCAGGGAACTCTCAACTTGTGGTGAACTTGCAGCGGCCGCAAACAGTTTAGTGGAAACCTAGAAGGTCAAACAAATGAATTTTGTCAGACAAGTACTTATCTCCTGCATATTAATTAGAGCCGGGTGCGGGGGGTGCGGCGAGGGCCATAAATGCCGGGCTTATCTTTACACGGGAAGGAAAAAGGCGCTGATTGAAGCAGGATTACAAGCTCCTGAATAAAGCTCTTGGCATCAGCAGGAGCATACCTTTGGAGGAGAAGGGAAGCAGCTGCTTGTTCAGGAGAAAAAACGCTGAACTTGTGTGTAATTCATATTATCCAATACTAAAATGTGGCCCATCCTATCTGTGGACGGAATAAGCTGGATCCAGCTGAGCTTTGAAGTGGGCAGCAGTGGCCTTGACGATAGACAATAAGGCCTGAGACTAAGGAAAGCCAATAGCTTTTTTGTCATATATCTACTATATCCCATCAAAATTCATGTTCAATAAGTGATGTAATTATTCATAATTACTTTGAGCACCAGAGGGCACTGTCACTGGAACGCTAACTGACATCGCTTTAGGGCTCTAAAACAACTGCTGCCGTAGTTCCTCTTGGGAGGAGAGAATCGTAAAAAAGGAAATTCTGACTATTATTTATATTTTAACTGCTTAGTTTGCAAATTTAGAGAGGAAAGAGTTTAGTAACATTTTCCAGGACTTTTCCTGCAAGCGGCCTAGTAGAATCTGCGAGCGAACAGATGTAACAGAGAAATAATAAATATCTCAGGATGAAAAACAGGTGCTACACAAAGATGTCGACATGGAAAGACAACGGGATTCAAGAACTCCCATGTTAATAAGGGCAGACGGAGGTGTCGACGCTAACACAAACACATTCTCTCCTTAGCAGAATTGATTCATTCATGTCCTGCCACCTGCTGTACCCGGGTACCACCCCTCTCCTGAATGTCCCAGATATGTTCTTGTTGTTGTGAACATGTCTGACCTGGACAATCTCCTGCTGCGCTTCTCATGTCAACAAAAAGATCAGATACACTTTTTCCCAACATTTTCCAAAGTTCATGTTTGAAAACCGTAATTGACAGAAGAAGTCCCATTAAGCAAGGTCCAAAACGATCTGCCTGTTTTTATATCTGCTTCACAGCCACCTAGCCTGAACTTGTGGAACTAAGTCAGGAGCAGACATTCACTCTGGGTCAAACTTAACTTCATGAAAGGGTTGGAAAGAAAAGGTGTCCTATGACTTAAATACTGTAAAACTGTATCCAAGGTTTAAGCAGGTTCAGGTCACGGGGGCACACGGTGAGTGACCTTCTTATGATGTAGCCGTGACAGAACATGGCAGATGGCATGACCTGCTTCATGGACGAGAGTAAATGACACAAAACTCTGCCTCCGTCTGTCTCCCTCTCTCTGATCACCCTCTCAGTCTGCACTGTGCTCTCAAATTGATGACGGTATTTGTCTGTTTATGAACACAGAGGTGACTTGTAATCAGGCTGAACGGGCACAGGCAGCCCTCTGCTTGGGGCCTGTTAGTGCCACATAAGCTGCCACATCTGTTGGTATGGCCAGAAGAGGGGCAGGAAGCTAATGGGTAGAGACAAAAAGAGGAGACATGAAACGCCATCGGAAAAGAAAAGACCAACAGGGGACATGTTGGGAAAAGATACTTTAAGTGTGTATTAATAAGAGGACAAAAAAGCGTGAAAATTGCCAGAGAGTGATAGCTTCGTCTGTATCTTCCTGTGAAAAGCAAACAATTCAGTATCCGAAGAAGGGAGAATAGAGAGCGGGATGATGGAGGGATTGAAACGACGCAGGGATGATGGGGAAAAATTGGCTGTAAATCTCAGAAATGGATCAGAAATGGCTGGCTGATTTTGACATCTTTACGCACAAGGAGAGAGGAGAGAGAAGACAGGGAGGCAGAGAAAAAGACACAAATACACGCAAAGAAAACTTCACATTTATAGAGCAGATCTCAATGTCGCACACAGAGAAATAAGAAAGACAAAGAGAGAGACTGTGGTGTGGGGCTGCAGACGTCAGGGGCGTTAGGGAGGATTTCAAGGTGCAAAATTCATCTCGGAGCTGTGACAGGACCTAATACATCTGTTTCAGATGGAAAATTAATTTTCTAATATTAAAAAGGTCAAAAAGAAGCCAAGGCAACAATGACCTCTTTGTCATTCTTAACAAATTATCCAAAATGGCAGTGTCAAATTGGTGGGGATACGCCGGCCAGTGATGAATGCTTCTGGTAATCAGCCAATCAAAAAGAATTCTTCTTCTGCTTTTGATAAATGAGCTGGAAAAGGAACGCTTTAGGAAGGAGATGGGTCCATTTGTTTCTTTGGTCTCTTTTCCTTTTTTTTTCTCGCTCTCCATTTCTCTTTTCAAAACAAACAACAGGGTAGCTTGGGAACAGATTATAGCTCCTTGCATCACTGACTCTTTCAGCCATTTTCCCTGCTGACCAATGTTCAGCCACAGATGGTAAATGATGGAATTTTATGAAACAGCTTGAGCAGGCTCACCTTCAGATGGATGTAGAGGAAGGTTACCTCCAGCTATAAGCAAATGCTGTTGTTGTTGTTCACACAATGGCTGTACTTGATCACACCTGTGTTTTACATGTCGCGTTGTATTTACCAGTGAAGTGCTCGTTCAAAATGTGCCTGTCGGTACAGGTTGACAGCTTGGCCTGCGTTAATCCAGTTTAGAGCTGCAGTATCCAAACAACTTCACACAAACTACTAAGTTTGGAGGTGCGTAGCCTCCAAAGGGCCTAGGTGGAAAATGTGTAGACCCTGGTTTTATAAATCTGTGCACATGGATTCTAGAGATTGTTCTCAGATTCACAATTTTGAGTGATATTTTAAGTTTTCTCTAGAGTCCCTCACACGGAAACACTTCAAGGTCGACATTGCACTTCCTCTACAATGCAGCCAAGCTGGATCAGAGTCATGTTGTTCATCTTTATATAAAGTCTACGAGGTGAACAGAATTATTCTTTCACAGTTGGACTATATGAGAATTACATGAAAATCCCCTTAAAAATGTTATTCACATGATTTTAATCCAAACTGATAATCTTCTGCTCTGGTTCACATGGTAGAAAGTAATTCTCCTACATGACCTGTAGACACAGAGCTACATTGGCATCATTGTCCTCTGTCAAAATTCCCCTTAACTTATAATATGAACAAGTATATTCTAATGGTGTTGACAGCCTGATATACAGTAGTTTACTCTACCGTGTCAAATTACTCTCACTTTTAAAAACAGATGAAAAAGCCATAGTGTTGCATTGTTTGACATTCTGTCTTTGTGATCAACACAGCAGGTGGAGTCTCTCAACTTATCAAACAAGCAAAGTGGTGTAAACATGGCTGGTTGTGCGTGAACATGAGGAGCTACTGTCTGAAAGCAAAAATACAATGGTGGAGACGGTTTAGTTTGTTGTGCTGATCTAAAAAATAGATGTATTGTTGACTTATAATTATTCTTCATAATAACACAAGCATTTCCATGAATAATATCTGAATTTGAAAGGAGAAATTACTTCCATTGTCAAAACTGTGTACACACTGTATTCAAATAGAAATAAAGGCTGAGCTGCTGAATGGACTTTAAGTTACGGATTTTAAAACATAATTTCGAGCGTAGATGTTCTGTGCTCTGTGGAATTTATATACAAATATTTTTCAAATCAACGTTTACAGCCATCAAAACCAACGCGGCGTAAATTGCTGCTACACGCTTTGATTGAAATGCCACTTGTCTGAGAACTTGCAGCCAGTTATTGAAGTTATTGCCTGAACAGAAGAAGGAAGCTTTTTTTCCCAGCAGAAAGAGAGCGCGGCTGAATTCACAATGATGGAGAATTGCTTTGGAGTGATGGGGGTGTCTGTCACAAGAATGGTGGATGGGGTTTCAAACCGAATGGGCTCCTTTGTGAAACGGAGGGCAATGCGACTTTGAATTATGATGCCTTATGCATAGAAGTGGGGATATCTTAAGAGGTCATGGCGACTGACAAATACCCAGGGTCAGATTTGTATACATGGAGGTGCACAGAATTCCTGCACTGCATCTATAACTCAGTTAAAGCTCATGATTTAAATGGAAACTGACAAGATTGGACAATGCACTGAATGGACATTAGTATTGTGTCAGGACATGTGTTGCAATGAGCGATGATACCTGAGTAGAGGTCCACAGCCGCTAAAAACGCAATATAAGCTATTTCTGATGCAAATCAATCATATTTGTTTTAGCTCTCTGAGAGTTTAAACATTTTTAAAACACATATGTTAATATATGCAATATTAATGTGAATGATTGAGCCTGGATATGAAGGTAAATGATTAGATTCACACAGCAACTCACATATCATTCATAAACTGCCAGCAGAGCCATCAGGGGCTACTTAGGGTTCAGTGTCTTGCCCAAAGACCCTTAAGCTGCAGAGGGGAGGACCACACCGTTTGTTAACCATGTGTGACATATTCTCCATCCAGCAAACAGCATCTGGCCCAGAACACAGTGGATAGAGACCAACTTGTACCAGTCGAGACGTGGGTTTGTTTCCAAAGCAGCTAATTATCGATCAGTGACTGGGTTCTCCTTCTGGTGTAATCTGCCAGTGAGAGGATGTTTTGAGCAGAGCAGTGGGATTTGTTGTAAATCAGAGTATAATTCTAAATGTCTTGTAACACAGAGGTTTTCTGTGGAGGAAGCTACGATTACTGTTAATGTAATGTTCTAAAGTCAAGATCATAGGTGGGAGCTGATAAGGTTAAGCTGATGGTTACCTCCAGGTTAGCAGGATTACACAAAAGCTACTGAACAGATTAGTGTGAAAGTTGGTGGAAGGTTGTGGTTAATTTTAGTGTGGATCCTGATCAGGGATCAGTTAGTTTTTTTTCACTTTCTTTAACATTATGAGGGTGTTTGCAACATTTTCACTGATTTCTCAGGAAATAATTCATCGATCTTGATAAAAAATAATCTGAGAGGTTTTCAGAGACTATATATATATAATATGAATGTGTGCAATTTGGTGCTGAATGAATTTGAATCAAGTGAATTTGAATGAATGTGCTTGGCGAAGGTATGTGCTTTCTGAATGCCCTTTAAGTGTTCTATTTTATGAATCATGAATTAAAATCCAACAGGAATAATATGAACTGAATGAGATTCTAATGTGTCCTACCACACTATACTTAAAGGGTCGAGCTGAAACTCCAAACAAGCTAATTTAGAATGTTCTTTGCTGCACTAACGGTGCAATTACTATTTTCAACTGGCTCTTTGTGCAAAATGATTAAATATAAGAGCAGGGGCTTGCACATATAGCTGATTAATTCCAGTCCTTCCCAGGCCCCCCTGAGCTACAGACCTCCACCAGTTAACTGGCTTTGTGGGCACAATTTTAATGTAGACAGTATGAAAAATAACCTTACATTTGAAAATCACCTCCCATGTAGCCCCCTTTCCGTCTCTTATTAAACAAATGACCACACAGAGTTTGCAGATAGTAAATGCGCCACATATGCTAGTTTAGCCCGATGTGTTCGGCTGTGGCTGCTGTCGATCTCTTGTTAATGGAGTCCTCCAGCAGAGCCCTCAAACCCCGGTACCCTCATTAGACTCCATGCCCGCTGTGAGAGAGGAGCATGAATGGAGGGCAGCAGCATAGGGCCTCCTGGCTGCAGGGTTGGCATTGAAACTGGCATCTGGGAGCCTCAGACATGAGTAGTGTGTCTGATGGGATTAGCTGGCTGTGGTGAGAAGCAGATAGAAAAAGAGAGGTTGCCCGAGTCTCCAAATGAACTCTGCAAGACTGAAAGCAATCATCGGGGGGAGTGGGGCAACAGGAGGACAAGTGCCGGTGAATGGTTATCAACCGGGAGGGAGAGGGGCCGGAAGGTGTCTGACCGCCACGAGTAGACTCAGGAAACATACGGCACAATGTTGTGTTTCCCGGCCGGAGAAGTCAGTGTTCAGAGAATACATCTAGGTACAGCACATATCTATATAGTGAACTGTGGAGTCAGGTGGCAGGAGATTCAGTTCTTTAATGGGCTTCAGCAGTGTAAGGTCAAAGTCTGAACTAAACTCAGCGTATATATCATTGATGCTCTGTCCACACCAATGTGAGTTTTTTCCCCAAATTTCACATGTGCCCTCCAAACTGCAGATTTTGAAAAACTGTCAAAGCTTTGTGTATTACATAGAACTTTAGACGGTGAGCCAGAAATGTTTTAGATGATGTGACGAAATGGATTTCAAATACCTAATAATCAAATATATGAATACAAATATTCTCTTGTACTATTGTTTTGGTTTTGAAGCTCACTTTCTAATGTTCTGCTCTGATATTTGCTGATGTGGACTTTATCATGCATGTTTGAGCATTAGAACTCATTCTTGTGTTTTCATCTGGAAGGAGATTTTCTTTAAAAGCGGAGGGGGAAATATCTGCAGGAGTGTAGACGAGGGTTGAATATATTCAAATTTGTAGGCAACCAATAATTTCAATAATTAAGGAATGAAGAGGCAAATATATACATTATTATAAGAAAATATTTGAAATTTACTGCTGCAAAATTTAATTCATCACCTGAACCTTCTAGGACGGCTCAATTGGCTGAAGTCTGTAACCGTTACTGAAGGTGTGACAGTTACAATTCATTTGTAAAAGAAACATCTGAGAGAAGCACACACATGCTGGCAGGAGAAACACAGATTAATGCTTTTGATAAGACATGTTTCTCTATGTAATGCTACAATACTGTAGTTTGTGTTCGGATGTGTATGTCTGTTTGCTCAGGCAGAGAATGTGTGTTTTTGTGTGTGTGTGTGTATGTGTGTGTGAGTGTGCGTATGCGTGTGCGTGTGTTTGTTGTGTGAATGACAGGCATGACTGGATCACCCTGCCATGACAGTCTATCGATCAGTGTGTCAGCACCAGGGGAAAAGGTTAATCTGCCCGACGCCAGCCCTGCGCCTCACCCCATCTCTGGCCTGCCCCGCATCCCGCCCCAGCCCACTCCCTCTCTTATCAGGATTAGAGGAATGTACAAAAGGGCAGAGTATTCCCAGGACACACACTGACCTTCAATAATCCCACTAACCTGCCGCTCTGCTTATAATTAACATCAGGAACAAAAAGAGAAATCCCTGGCCTGCCTGCGTAGAGCTGCTCTGACTGGGAGACTTAATCCGGTGGAGGAAAAAGTTACAGTACAGTTAGAGAGTGGAAGCATGGAGACCTGCTTCAGTCATGTGTTTTGAATGGCCAGAAGGGGCCATCTGACATTCTAGTGGTGCTGACTAGCCCATCCATGCCCCCCAGTGCACAAGCCCCAGACACAGATTGGAGAAACATGCTGAACCAAGCAGGGAGAAGAAAACTGTTCTTGGGACCAGTAGATATGTCTGTGAAGGAATGTTGAGAACAGAATGGAGTACATGTATCTACAGTGTGTGAGTGTGTGTGTGTGTGTGTGTGTGTGTGTGTGTGTGTGTGTGCCTGCTCACAGGGTCTTGGTTCATCTGCATTATGAGTTGTTTGACAGCGTGCAGCGTGGGGTGGGCCCATGGAGAGGGATCCTGCCAGTGGCGATTCAAGTCGAAGCCCATCAGAGAACACCTGTGTACAAACACACCCACACCCACACACACACACACACGCACACACACACACACACACACACACACACACACACACACACACACACACAAATTCAGGGTAAATTATAACCGTGTCTGCCTCATGAAACCTATTACAGATGATAAATACTACCTGTGGAGTTTTTGCCGATTTAGTTTGTATCTTGCAGGTCCTGTCATTAGTTTCACACTATTTCACTGATTGATAGATAGAGCTGGTAATAAGTCAATAAATAAAGCACCGTGCCAACAAAGGTAAGGATAAAGGCAACTGCTATAGAATAATCATGATTGTCAATTTTCCTGTGTCCACAATCACTCCTTCATTCACCCCTTCTCCACCCTCTACATCCATTCTTCAACCAAGCTTTCCAAGGAACCTGTAGAAAACCCCACAGATCGGACTAGGATCTGTCATGCTGTGGAGTAATGGTGCTCCATTGCCATGCTTTCCTTTATGACCCATGTAGACATATAAGAGACCTGATTCATAAATTTTGAGTTTTGAGTTCAAGTGTAAAGTTGCGGTAACATGAACTATTTTGATCATTTGTGGGAATTTTCAGTATTAGGGTACTACAATTGTTAAATTAAACTAAGCCTAGTTTAACATTTCAAATTAATTTGATGAGTTTGAAAATATAAAACTAACTGTGTTAAGTTAAAGGAACTTAACGGAAAAATTCAATAAACTTAAGACATTGCTCACTCATTTTCCTTTTGCTCAGTATAAAGAGTAAGTCTTCATTTGATGTGAAGAACTTACAGCTGCAGTGGGTGAAGCTTCTTTATACCAGAGTAACAGGTGAGGCAGCTGTTCACAGGGACTCTGTTACATTCAATACTAACCTTCATTGTAATGAAGGAAACAACCATGACAAACAGAAAGTTAACATCCTGTGTCTATCTCAGAATACAAAAGATGAGAATGAACAAACTGAATGAGGGAAATTCAACTCATCACACATTAACAATAAAATACATTATTTAAAGAATTAAATAAACATAACTTGAAAATAATAATTAAGTCCGCAAAATGTTGTATGATTCAAGTTAATTTATTTTATAGGACATAACCAGAACAAATATTTAATTAGGACTGGATAGTGGTATACCTCCATGTTCTAGACTATTGTATCATGTTGTACATCAGTTTATGAAAAGGTTTAATCTGCCCAACTGCAGCTGTTAGAAGTTTTGAACCGTTTGTGACTAAGGTGTTTATATCTGTTTAGGCTCTGATTAGACTCAGAATATTAGGCTCCATGTGAACATACCTTTTTAATAAATCCTTTACTTTCAATCGTCATTTACTAATGATATAATGTATACTGTGGAGCAGTGATACAGGGCAGCCAGCCATGAACAAAATACAATTCCCAGGTTAAAAGCGATTGATTATTTGCTCTGCATGTAAGATGAATGTGGTGTGTGTGTGTGTCTCTCTGTGTGAATGGTGTGGTGAGGACCATCACTTTCCACCTTCTATCAATATGCTGATCATCACCACTCAGTGTGAATAGAAGCTTATACAATTAGCCTTTAAGAATCATCAATCTCAGTCAACGATATTAAAGAACTTGCCTTGGTTGGAGAGCTTCTTTCATTCGTTAGCACTGTCCTCTTTGTGCCTTTGTGGAATTTCTCTGGGTACTCCAGCTTCCTCCCACAGTCCACAGACATGCAGGTTAGGTCAAATGGCACCACTAAATTGCCCATAGGTGTGAATGTGAGGGTGAAAGGTTGGTTGTCCCTTTATATGTGATAGAGTGGTGACCTGTTGAGGGTTTATCCTGCCTCTCGCCCAATTTCAGCTGGGATTGGCTGATGAATGCCCCCTGCGACCCTCAAAGGATATATGGTTTAGCTCATGGATGGATGGATGAATGCGCAACAGATTCCCGACCAGTATTTTAACGAGCAGGGGGGATTTCTGCCACTAGATGGCACTCACAAACACACCAGAGGCACGCTGTTGATGCTTATCTCAATGTGCATTAGTATTCCTGGGGCTGAACCCATTAAGTAAAAGGCAATGAATAAGGGAAAGACAAGAGAGGAAAACAGAGGAGAGGAGGATGCCCACAGAGCTGCACCAATCGTGATAAAGCCAGAGAGGAGGAGAAGATGGACAGAGACTGGCAGAGAGAACAGCCCCATGGCCTAATACTATCTTCTAACAAATGCACTGCTGTGAGCTATATGAATTCATTAGCTCCCTAAAGGTGGAGTTAAGAGGATAAAAACCCACGTAGCAGGATGACCGTGAAATCTGTGAATTCTATCTAATGCGGTGACGCATTCAAATTAAGAATTAAAACATGTGCGTGTCTGTGCATGTGTGTGTGTTTGTGTGTGTGTGTGTGTGTGTGTGTGTGTGTGTGTGTAAGTGCGTGTGTGTGTACCTGTAGTTGCCCAGGTAGACCCCATCAGGGTTTAGCATGGGGACGATCTTGAAGATCACGTGATCCCTCAGGATCTGAGCCACAGGATGTTGGCTCACCAGGAAGTCAATCACACCTATACACACGTACACAAAGACAAACACACACACATTGGGAAAAAAAGACTTGAATAGAAAACCGAAGACAGGCTGGCAGTTAATTGAGTTTTGAGAAACAAAAGGAGAAGGAAGGACAGCGAGGGGCATCATCAGAATCAGGGGAGGAATAGGAGACGTCAAGCCTAAATCGATACAAATGGAATGGAGCTGACGGCGCTGGAAAAACAGACAGAACACAGCGGGCGAGAAGCCAACTCATCTGATTCACAATGATGCACTCACACATACTGAAACACACACACAGCGAGACATTAGAGATGGATGGACAGATGGACAGATGGATAGATAGATAGATAGATAGATAGATAGATAGATAGATAGATAGATAGATAGATAGATAGATAGATAGATAGATAGATAGATAGATAGATAGATAGATAGATAGATAGATAGATAGACACATAGATTGACAGACAGATAGACAGATAGACAGATAGATAGATAAATAGATAGATTGAAAGATAGATAGATAGATAGATAGATAGATAGATAGATAGATAGATAGATAGATAGATAGACAGATAGACAGATAGATAGATAAATAGATAGATTGAAAGATAGATAGATAGATAGATAGATAGATAGATAGATAGATAGATAGATAGATAGATAGATAGATAGATAGATAGATAGATAGATAGATAGAAAGAAAGAAAGAAAGAAAGAAAGAAAGAAAGAAAGAAAGAAAGAAAGAAAGAAAGAAAGAAAGAAGGAAAACGCCATCTGTGCACCTTGTTAACTTTAATGGACTTTCCTGAGACTTTCTCACTGAGCTGAAGTGCTGGACAGGGACCACTTTGAAAGGTAAGGCCGTGCCCTCAGCCTCTCTAACACTCCATCCCTCCCCTCCTCAAACCTGCTCCCTATATGAAGTGTGAACCAGAAGGAGTGAACCTGCCTGCTCACCTCAGTCGGGAGCAAGAGAGTCATTAGATCATGCTAAATTTGTCTTTTAGGTTGTTCAAGATACCCTCGAACTAACACAGTTTTTCCTGAGACGTTACACAGAAACACTGGTTCTTGTATCTATTCCTGTCACTTTCAGACAGCTGGGTTTAGGTGCAGAGCATCTGTCTTGTACAATGTATTAACAGGAGGGAAACAAATATTATCAGATGAGTTTATAATGTATGCAGTATGATTCAAAATAAGGTACTTAAAATGGTGTTTTACGTTGCAAGAGGATGGAAAAAGCAGGTAATTCCCTAAGGCCCTGCGATGAGAGGGGGTGGCCCAGATAACAGTTGATTATCTTAGTCCACAGAACCAACACTTCTGTGAGAACCATTTAAGTATTATGACCACCTATGCAATAACACCCTGATCAAAAAAACCCTAACAAGGCCCAATGCCACGAGCTTTCTCCTAAAACCTTCATATTTCGATGTTTGGTTGAAGACTTAAATAAATAGGAGGGGTTTGGTTTAGGTCCCCCTAGGTCCCTTTTACCTGGGATCCCTAAAGTTCCTTGACACACCCCTGCCTGTGAGGACAGTTGACCGATTTTCAAAGTAAATACCAACTGCTGATATGTCTTTAGTTTCATTGGGCATCATACTGTGTGTCATGGTGTCCCATTTGAAATGAGACATTTGTTTTTTGACAAATTCAAAAGATAATTTATTGCTTGTCTAGAGTGTGGTTATTGACTAGCAAACAATAAACAGAGCAGAGGTGCAGAATATAAATGAATCCAATCAACCAGAGCGTTGACCCAACATTAAATCTTTACCTTGACAGATGAAGGAGGCCGGAGACTCTCCAGGGTGAACACGAGACGTAAGAAAGACCAACTTCTTCTCCCTTTCTGGACTCAGGTGGTCCGGGGCTTCTTGAAGGTTTTAACAAAGGTAGAGGGAGAAAGATGTGATGTTGTTAATACACAGAAGTACACATGAAATTTTAAAAAGCCTTTGATAATAAATTATTATGATTTTAAGTTGGTAACAGAATAATATATTTACAACAGATATTTCTATAAGATGTGTACTACAATCTAGTGGTAGACTTGAGGTCAAAACACACACCCCTGGCAGTCCATATTCAGCCAGACACATAAGAATCAAACATCAAACCAACACATAGCACAGAATATTTATCAGTAGAGGTAAATTATAAATCTGTGGAGGTTGGGACCAGGCAGCCACAGGTGTGACTTGACAGAGGTCTCCTCTCTGAATGGGGTCTTCAGCACTGGCTGAAGACGTCTCTCTGGCTAGACACTTCTCTCACCCCTCTACCTCTGCTCTGAAGGTCATATTGGACTGATGAGTCAGACCTCGGACACTTTCCTTGAGATTTCCTACTCATTTTACTCTTGGACAAAATGTATCAAATGGGAGAATGTGGACATGGAGACAATTTTACTAAAACAAAGGCAGAGACCGTTCTGTCCTTAAAACAAATCAGAGATTAGATAGTGTTCTTGGGATATAAATGACTACATCTGAAGCATTCAATTACAGAAGCATGACCTCAAGTGTTTCCTTCATTACTGATAACTACTGCGAGATGTTTGAGGGTAAATTCCAGAGATGGTCTGTGGTGTATTTGAAGCTAAGCTCAAAAAGAAAGAAAATGCTTAATTGTAAAAATCAAATTAACCTTCACTTGTAAGAGGTTTTATTAACCTCATGTGCTGAGGATCGTTCTCAGTTAAATTCCTCGAGGACAGTGCAATGAAAAAGCTAAATTACAGAAAAGCACATACACTGCAATCTGCCTTTCCAGCACAGTAACATTTTTTTGCTGTTTTCTTGGCCAGTGTTTCTCCTCTCATCTGCGGTTGCTAATGGATGAAAGTGATTGTGTGCCTCATTGCTATACACAAACTTAATCTTATTGATTCTTCCACCTTCCTCTGCTGAGCAGAGAAAATGCTAATTAGCAACAGGCTACGCACCTTCCTTCTCCTTAATTCCAATTGTGCCTCAGAGTGGTATGAGTGTGTGTCTGTGTATGTGTGAGTGTGTGTGTGTACATGCGTGCCTGTTTGAGTGGTTAGGCGTCGTAAACAAAAAAAACGTTGTTCCATTAAAGAACTCTCCCTCTGATTTTATTTCGCTTTTCTCTCCTTCTGCCCTTCACAGAGACAAATGGCTTTGCCATTCAGGAGTCTCCGCGGAGCGGGGCGGGCCGTTTGTTGTAAATGTGAGTGCTTGCGGTTTGGCCGGCCGCTGGGTGCCTGCTGGCTGTGAAATTCCATCACTTAGAAATTGTGCTCTGGCCTCGACCCCAGGCCACCACACTGGCTCCTAATGCAAGAGCGCAGACATAACACACACTCAAGTACAAACCCATTGTATTGTGAAAAGCTGCAATTAGGAAATGGAAAAAGCATAGGCGCACACACACACACACGCACACATACATACACACACACAGCGGATCTCCCTACAGTAAAACCAAGAACCAGAAAGTTGTGAGCCAAACAAGAGGCAGCTGCCAAGGTCCCGACTGTTTGGGGACTCAACCATTGTGGCCATGCTACATTTAGTCTCAGTGCTAGTGTGCCCTTGCTGCTTCATCTTCCAGCAGCTTCTGGAGCTTACAGTGGATCCACTGTTTATCCCACATCATTCTGCACTCTGTGTGTGTTTGTGTGTGTTTATGTGCGTGACAGTCTCCTCAGGGCTCTTACAAATGCTCCCCAAGTAGTTGTTGTGTTTATGTGTCTGTATCTTTGCGTTCCTCTGTATCTAACTGTGCCCAGTCAAGCATTGTAGCACAAAATTAAGTCCTGCTATTCCATAGGCACCGCAACATCCAGCGGGAACCTGGAGGAGAAAAACACCAGAGCCAGGTTGTGTAGGGGGAATCCTACATTTGGGTTTGGTGTGGGTGACGCAAAAGATCAAGGTTGAGGTCAAGTTTAAGTTGAGCCTCAAGAATACATGTACTGCAGCTTCTACTCTTGACCTCAGGGTGTCAGTAGAGATCAACAGGCGGGGTGGCTGTGATAGGAGGGCGGTGGAAAGTTGAACGAAAGACCAGTAAAGCAGAGAGAGAGGATGAGGGTTGGATTGAAAGATCGCTTTCTAACACCACATAAATGATCTAACTCTCTTTACAGGAAAAAGTTTTTTTCTTTTATTTGCTGACAGTTTCTTTTGAATTAGTAGTAGGAGGGAAGAACAAGAGAGAACAGTTGTGTCTCAAACACAAATGGCCTCCATGAAGAAGAATGTTGAGCTGAATGTCAAATCAGCTTTACCGACAGTGTGTACATATGAGGAGAAAAACATTTGTACTCAATCGATCCACCTTGTTTGATTGTCTTGATTAATAAGATGAACTGCATTTTCATTTCAGTGTGGTGAATACTTGGTTTGCATTGGACATGTGTGTACATAGAACCTACAATTAACAATTAATTAAATGACTGATTACCATCTGATTTTATTCTTGATTAGATGATTTATTATTTAGTGTATGAAATCAAGAAAATCTCTGTCTGAGCACCACTGAGACTAATGCATGGTTTTATAACAGGCAGATTAAATTACTACGCTTATGCTTTGCTCTCTGCTCGACCGAAGAACACAATTCATCAGCTATACCGTTAATTCAAAACTCTGCTAGACGACTACTGACTAAGACCACACATAACAGAAAATAACACACAACCCACATCACACCTATTTTAAAATCAGCATGATATGAACTTGCAGCAGACTACTTATCTGAAATGATTAAGGTTTATGAACCAGGAGGACCCCTCCGATCCTCTGGATTTTCTCCTTAAGCTGTTCCATAAAGCAGAACCAAAACAGTTGGTGGTGCTGCTTCCAGCCATGACGCTGGAGAAGCCTTCCAAAGGATCTAAGATGAGATGGAAATATTGATATTTTTAAACGTAAATTAAAAACCCATCTACTGATTCTGGCTTTTATGTCTTGTTTTATAATTCTATATTTGTATTATCTGTATTTAATTTGTATGGTTTCTCTTTTTATTGCTGTCTCTCTCCTGTTATTGATGCCTGTTGTGTGCATTAGCCTCTAAATCTATTGTGTTTTAAATTGATTTTAATTCATTTTTAACATCATGTTTTGTCATTCACCTGTTTAGCATTTGATTTATTTGAAAGGTGCTGTATAAATACATTTTGACATTTCAGTGACATTTCTAAATCCCTTATTTGATCAACACAGTCCAAACCGCAGATCAGCTGTAGTGGTCATGTGCCTGGCATCTAATTGTAACTCGTATTTGTGACTTTAATCCTTCACCGAAGTATCGCCGCTGTAAAAGTACTTCAGAGAGGTCATGTCTCTCATTTACGCAGCTTTTTAACGTCACTTCATCACAGGCCTCTCTGGGCCCGTCGCTGAACACGACTGAAATAAAATATATCTAGGAATTAGGGAGAGAGGGATGGATTGAGAGAGGAAATGTGTGTGTAAGAGAGAGGAGGTGTGTGCTACAGCAGGAGGGCGGAGGCTGCTCGGGGTGGAGGAGAACGTGACAATGAGTGAGTGAAAGTGGCAGAGGGAAAATTTATGCCCACACTTCCAAATCAAAGTGCTCCACTCAGCATATTTCTCACCTGCCAAAGTCAGGCGCTGCACTGTGCGGCTCATTCTCTTGCAGCTTGTCAGGAGGAAATAAAGAATTAAAAGATGTCCGACTACGATCAGCTCTGATGAATATGTAAATTGCAGAAGGGAAGAAAAGTGCCTGTGAAAAACAACATAAATCTAATGGATACTGAAGGTCAGGCCTGATTGTGCTGGTCAGCTCTTTCTGTGGCAGGGAGTCTTGGGAACTTTGGGTTCGGTCCCATATAAGTTGTGACATGATGTAATTAACCGAGCTCATCCTCATCATTCTTCTTCAGTGGGTACAAAGGAAGCCCTGTCAGGATCGTCTCGAAAACTCGCGGAAAATATTTAAATACATTTAGCAACTTTCATAATAAATTTGATTTGAGCAGAAGCAGATTTTGCTTACTCTTTAATCTCATCGCTGTCCAAACTTTCCTACATGTAAGGCTGAGGGACGATTTTAAGACTGGCACTAAAATTTATGAGAGCAGTTATCTTATTGGACAGCAAATAGCATCTTAGGTTTTATAATGGAGCCGATGAAATATGGGTATCTAAACTGTTTGGCACACGATGAAGAGGGAAAATATGCTACAGTATAAACTGCAACCCTGCGTCATTCTGCACAGTAATACAATAAAAAAAAACAATGTCACACTGGGCACAGCTTCATACCACATTATACAACAACTCTCAAACCAAGGCCTCTGTATATCTCTCTCGCCTCTCTCTGCTCTGTGGGTTTTACACTGTAATAAATTAGCCTCACTTTAGTGAGATGGCAACAAGACACGCTCGGCGCCCTGCTCAGTGCGTCATATCGAGGAGTGGCCCGAGCTGTAAATCGTCACCGCCGCTGAATTTATACAGAGCCTTGGGACGAGATGCAGCACCGCGCACTGCCCAGCTGAGTGAGCCCCAACAAGCATCAGAGATCTGCACCTCTTCAACCAGCACACACACCCACCCCTCGCTCCACCTGCTAACACCACCCATTCCGCCACCTCAAGGACAGAGAGAGAGAGAGAGAGTGAGAGAGAGAGAGAGAGAGATGGGAAGACAGAGAGAAGAAAAGGAGAGGCAGGGATGTCGGCTGATCTGTAGAGAGCTCTAAAGTGATAAAGAGTTTTATGATGCCGTTTTCTTCCCCCAGTGTTTGACCAGGTCCCGACTTAAATTTTGTTTTATTGTGTGCATGTGTACGTGCCATGTGTGTGTGTGTGTGTGTGTGTGTGTGTGTTTGTGTGTGTGTGTGAGTGCTGCAGTGCCCATGGCGTGTTGCAGATTTATTCCGCATTCAGCTCATCTTATGGTGTGGAAGGCAGGGGCCCTGCCAAGGCCTCCTCACACTTCATTCATAAAGCATCCCCCTGTCACTTCACATATTGCACAGCTAAAGTGTCACCGAGGTGCAGGGTGACGGGAACGAGTCCCATCATAAACACTGCTAATTCACATGAAATAGGAACGCAGTGTTTTCTCTGAGCATCTGAGACGTCTGGGAAAAGAAGACTATCGAGGGAATGATGGAGGGAATGATGTTTACACGGACAGATAGACAGACAAAGACAAAGAGGATGATTAATGAAAAGACAGAGGACAGTGAAGGGGACAGAGAGACAAATCAAAAGACAAACGAAAGAAGAATGACACATAAAACTTCATTTAAATCTTCCTCCTGTTCTGGTTTTTATCTCTTTGCAATGATGGTTGTCTCAACCAGTAGATCAAATCATTGAAGTCGATTTGTATCACTGATTAATAGTTTGCGTTTAAATTGTTCATTATAGTATAGTTATATACAGTAATATAGACTTTCAACCAACAAATAACTAAATTAAACTTATGTAAATGGCATACTGGAAAATTGACAAAAAAATCCTGAAGATTATTGCTTTTGCTGACTTTTATGTGACATGAAATCTTCCTTCGTCGTGTCGTCTGTATTTCTCTGCACTCCCTCGTCTGACCCCACCTTCCTTCTTCACTTCCTCTCTTTCTCCTCCACCATCACAGCTATCTAGGATGTGTACGCAGCTGAAGAGAGTAATCATAGGAATGTGTTGACCAGAGGTGTGTATGTGAGTGTATATATATATATATAGAGAGAGAGAGAGAGAGAGAGAGCGAGCGAGCGAGAGAGAGAGAGAGAGAGAGAGAGAGAGAGAGAGAGAGAGAGAGAGAGAGCAAGAGAGAGAGAGAGCGAGGTTAACAATGGCTATGGCGAGACACCTCAATCGGCATCACGTCCAGACAGAACGGGGAGGGACAGACAGAAGGAGAGAAAAGAAAATTAGGAGAGTCATAAAAGGGGCAAACGATAGAGACAAAGACACATAAAAAGGGAGAGAGAGAGACTGAGAGAGAAAGATTGAAGAGCGGAGGAAACCCTTGAGAAGAAAGCATGTAAATATACCAACGGCCTCTTAAGTGGAGATGAAGAGGCGGCAGGATAAAAAGCTCTGAGCGCTTTGTGATTATGGATCAATTTGCCGCAATCATGAGGGGTCATGGCTGGTCCCTGTGAAATGGAGAGGTTTGTGCTCCTCAAGGGCAGCCGTGATGACAATGGAGGTCAAAGCAGACGGGAGTGACAGAGTGACAAAGGGAAACACGCAAACAGACATGTGAGCATCATAAGCACGGGAAGGAGGGGGACACGCTCCGTCTCAAACAAGGTGCGAGCCGGACATCAGCATTCCAGCCCTCGCCGCAGGGCTGTCTAATTATGTAAATGGCAAGAGGTGGTGGGGAGATGCACGCCTTTGGCCATCATTGACCATGGAGCAGACTGGTACTACTGTCAGCTCAGGTCCTGTTAGTGCCGCAAATGGGTACTCATGTGGATACAGCATGACAATAATAAACCAAATGAGGACTACCCTATTTCACAAACCATTTAGGACTGAATTAAAGCAGCAGAGTGTTGTACTGCGGGGGACAGAGCAAAGCTAAAAGAGGAACTTAAAGGTCCAGGGTGTAGGATTTAGGGAGATCTATTGAGACAATTGTAATATAATATTCATGAATGGTTTTTCATCAGTGTATTAATGACCTGAATCTAAGATATTTCTACAGTAGCCCTGAAAGAACAAACAGTCTCTCACGAGGGTCTCACATTTTGGTGTTGCCTGAAGGTCACAGTAGGTCATACATGATTGGAAGGGGAAGTTGAGGCGAGGAATGGATGCCACTAAAGCCTGGTTCCCAAGCCTAGAGTCTTTGCCTGATTTCCCTCTTTCGAAAATTTAGAACTCACCAACAAAGCCCCAGATCTGAATCAAAGTGGAGGTGGAACTGCAGTCGCCACTCGCTATGTGTGAACTCTTCAAAATGCAAGTTGTGAGGCCTGCTGAATTACAGCCAATCAGAGCAGACAACCAGAAACTTTAAACCACTAGAGGTCAGCAAAAACAAGGTTTTCAGCGGTTAAATAATATTTAAGTTAAATAGCCTAGGGCATGGAAAAACAATCAAATACTGTATTTTTATACATATGCTGCTGAAGGTGAATCATATTAAGACATAAATGTTTTATTACCATGAGGGATTTAACTGTCATTCACTGAAAAGCTATAAACAGTCAAGGTTGAATGAACCATTATGTTCTTCAGTTTGTTCGTTCATCAACAAGACCTTGACAGAATTAATCATTAAAGGTTATAAGTGATTTAAAGTTGGGAATAATTTAGAGCTACATTCATGTTCTAATTGGCAGAATTGCATTCTCATTATTATTTTACTCATTCTAACTGCTGGGGTCAATTAAATATGGATACATGCAATGCAAGGTTTAGAAATCCTCCCTTGTCTGCTGTGAGAATGTGAGCCTTTATTCTTTGTCTAGTCGTCAGCACCAACAACAACTTCAAGCTTTTCTTCATGCCACTTAGAAGCAGCCGGTATCTCTTACAGTCACACACTGTTTTGTGGAGCCCTGTAACTGTGGAGCACGAGTGTGATAGACAGTTAGCACTGAGTGGTAGACAGAGATTCACTGAGAGAGAGACAAAGAGGGGAGCTCTGTCATGTATCAAAAGCAACGGGCCCTTTTAGCGATATGATACGGACGTCTGGTGCAAAGGCAGAGATGCGAACTGCTTAGGGTTTCAAGGCATTGGTCACAGGCCTCTGTGAAACCCTGATTTCTCCTCTCTTGCCTTCGGAAAATGATGACAGGAGGAGAAGCACATAAAAAGGAGGGATGGCTGGTCTGTGAGCCGCATGATACAGAATCAGAGGCAGCCAGTAATGGCATTTTTTGAAGAATGTGCCACTGAACTTTAAGGGCTGACTTTCTTGAAAGGACAAGTTACAAATAGGAAGAAAGGAGACGGAGAAATGATTTCCCAGGGATATACCCCCCACTGTGTTGCCCTATCGCAGTTACACAGCGAGGGAGTGTGTTTCTCTGTGTGTGTGTGCGTGTGTACGGGTACGGCACATGGCTGTGTATTTGGACAACGAAAGGAAAAATGGTTGCATGTGCACAAGCGGACGTACAGTACAGGGACACCTCTGGCTGAACTGGAGCAGTGTGTGGACAGAGAGGACACAGTTTGTTCTTCAATGTCATTCAGGCCACTGTTGCTCAGAGAGAAGTTGTAACCAAAATCCATCTGCCAAGCAGAGCAGAACAGACGGACACAGACAGAACTGATCTGTAGTTCTTTATTACTCCGTCTCTTCCGACTTATCAATAATTTCTCAGCCGCAGCAATACAGCCGGGCTGAGGTAAACAACCATAGTGCATCCCAGCTTCAATAACGACCATTATGCCTCCAAGCTGTCTTTCAGTCAATTTTTTCTTCCTTTCTATTCTGTTTGATTCTACCGCTTTTCTTGTCTCCCTGCTCTTTTTTCACCTCACACCTCCAAAGCAACTCAAAGCTAGTATAGATCACATTCAATCTGCAGCCCTGTGTGTGTGTGTGTGTGTGTGTGTGTGTGTGTAGGTGTGTGTGTGTGGTCATGTGTGCATTGCAGGCATCAGCGCAGCACGGCGGCAGCGACAATGTCATCCAGCAGTTTAGTAACAGGCCATTACCTTGTTAATATCAGCCTAATGGGCGGTCTGCTATTTATTTTAAACCACAGTCATGTTTGTGCCATTATCAGCCACTTAGTGCTCCACTTAAAGCAGCAGTCCACCGGGACACACCAAAAACAATAACAACATAACAAAGACAATGTGATAATTGGCCCTGTCTCTTTATTAGAGCCACAAAATAAGGAGCCAACGACATTTTGCTTTACACCCCTTCCCACTTTTAAGACGTGAGAGGAAAACAGAATTTGTACACTTTGTGAGAAATAATTATTTTAGGTCTTTGGCTTGTTGATTATATAGCAATTTACCATTTTATGTTGTGAAAAGTAAGGTCATGTAAGGTGAAGACATTTATCAACATACAGTCAATAATGTATTTGTTTTATTTATAGAGAGATATTTGTAAAGTCACAGTAGGTGCTGTGTGTTTATATTTACATGGGTCAGTTGTGGTCAAACTACAAAAGTGTGTCGCTTTAAATGTCACAAGGAATTCTGGAACTGCATTGCCAGAAATAGTTGTTGATTCAGATTATAAAATAAATAAAATGATACTAATGATGATGTGTTAAGCAACCAAGCTGTAAATAGAGTAATCACAATTATGACACAGTCATATATGTTCTGAAAAGGCTCATTCGGTTAGAGTTGATCTCTGTTTTGATACTCATGATATATTTAATTTATTCAATAATAATATATAATATAATATACAAACTATACTATACTAGTCTACTATACTGTACTATACTATACTATTACTATACTATTCTAAACTAAACTTGAATTATGCTAAACATAAATAAACTATTACTATTCAATTCTGTACAAAACTTTAGCTATAAACTATGCTATGATATACTATAAACACTATTAACAAGGTGTTTTTACACTGTATACTTGTACTTTACTTAAGAAACAGAAATGTATACTATCACCACCACATTCAATGTGATGATACTTAAAATACTAACACTGAAACTGGGCTGGAACAATCATTGCTTTGTCTTAGAAAGGTACAAACAGATGACGACATGTATCATTACTAGTGATATGCATAATTTTCTCCCCATTGTTTTTCTTCACACTTTCACTGGAGGGAGGAGCCAGGATATTTTACTATAATTGTTGTGAGGAACCCTTATTTGCTTTTTTATATAGTTTTAACAAGCTCCTATCTTTCCCTGTCAAGTACTAATGTAAAGCATCCCTGCTTATCGCCAGGCACCTTCAATGTGCTGCTGCTGTTTACTGTGGAATATGCTACAGAACTTGACTCCCACCACAGTTTCAAACTGTCAGTTTGACACTTTTCTTTGTTTATGATCAAACATATATGCTAAAACTCAATAATGGCAGTTTAAGTGCACCATCTTTAAATATTAGATGTAGGAAGGCTACTTTTACTATGCTACAGTTATTGCCTAAAATGTTGCACTAATCCTTAAGAACATCTCCTGATAGAGAATTTATGAGAATATAAAGTTTGCTCCTAGCAGTAGTCTTTATTTTTTGCACATTTACAATATTTCCCATTTTAAGGTGACCAGGCCTTTTCTGTCAGGAGACTAACTCTCCTTGTTGTAATTTAAATCTCTCGTAAACACACATTTTTATAGGTGTGTTTTCAAATAGTCATACCATATATTAAAAACAAATTGTTATTTTTTATTTGATCTTGTTTTTACTATTTTCTCATCTGTAACGGGTTTATTTTGGAATTTTTGCTCTAATGTTGTGTGACCTTTAAATACTTTGAATTGTTTCATCTAGTTTAAATTGTAAATCGCCTTATAACCTTTTGTCTGAAAATAAATAAAGTTTATTATTATTATTATTACAATTATGTGTATATTATTATTAGAGTTAAAACGCATATGGGCAATTTGTGGTTAATGCAAAATATTGTCCCACATTAATTATGTATCACCCATTTAAAACCCCTGGATTTGGATAAAATTGACTAAAACAAGATGCCAGATAATGCCACGTTTAATGATGAAATACATACGCATTCATTTGAGCGTATCCATAAATAAGAATCATATGATTATCCCATTTTACAGTAGAGTGATATAAATACAGAAAACATGACAAACTATAGCCTGCAGGTCTTTTCCTGCTTTGCTTCCCATCTCAAAGTAAATCAGCTCTCTTTCAGAATCAGTAACTACTCTCTGAAGTCTGAGAGGAAGAAGTCCTGCTAAGGAGACACGGTCCATAGCGGCGCATCAAGCGTTTACAAAGACTTTGAACTCGGTTGTGGGTTTGTTCAGCTCTTTAGTGATTTCCAAAGCTTTCAGCCCAATATCAGCTCTAGTAATGGGCAATTCTTTTCATTTTTCAGACATAAAGTCACACTTTCTCCTGTCAAGCTTTTTCAAAGCAGCCCTCTTTGGGGCACTGGAAAGATTTTGTCTGACTCTTGGCACATTTTTAAGACAGTCTCTGAGGACTCACAGTCTGGGCTGTTTTTCAATGACTCCTGCTTATTGATCATTATATGTCCGTCTGTCACTACGCTTTACAATGTTAAAAGGAAGCTTTTGTGTTCCAGTCTCTGTCTGTTGTATCTGATCTAAAAATGTACTTTTACAAATGTAATTCATTTACATTCAGACAGGAACAACTCTGACACTGATCACACAAAATGTCCAGAACAAAATACTGCAGATCAATTCTCATTGAATTTCCAGATGTTTCACTTATTTTGCTGATGACCGCAAGGACCAGAGGGGACATGGTCATATCAACATAGACTTAGCAGACCACACACCTCTGCAAATAAATAAATTCAATCAAGCTGCACCGAATTTCACACAAATCAGTCCCCTAAATATGCCAGATTTGTTTTAATCAAGATCCATGATTTATTCCCTGGATCTAAATCCTTATCCAGATCCCAGATGTAATGGTTTCTCCTCTGATGAATACCACATCATTCCACCGAGTTGTCTGGTAATCCGTCCAGTTGTTTTTCGAATAATAATAATAAAAACAATCAAACAACGCAAATAATCTCCTTGGCAAAGCTAAATAGACATGGAGGAGAGGACAAATGAGTGACAAATGCGTGTTGCATGAATCCTCTGGAGATCATTATCCCCATGTGCAGAAAATTAGTGAAGCGAATACATCTCCTTCCCAAAATTGAATATGACCTCAGCTGATTGATATTATGATGGATTTTATATCTTCACAGTCAAATAATCTGACCTGTGGAGTAATTGACAGGATGGTTTCGTTTCCACTCTGTGATCAAAAAGCCTAAAAATTAAAGTTCTCCTTCTCCATCATCTTTGTGCAAGTTAACTTAAAAGGATTTAAATGCAGTGTAACACCTGCTGTTAATACGACTCCCTGATAAAGCTGACATGTAATGTTGCAGATATCATCGAGGCTTATCGCTGGAAATTAAATGACTTCTGGAATATCAAAAAAAAACGATTGGGCTACTGTATAACTGCTGAAAGAGAAAAAGATTTAGGGAAACGGGAGACGACAGCCGGAGAATATGAATTCAAGTCAAATTTTTTAGGAGTAATAAAGTGAACATGCCCACGTCTGAGTAGCTATATCACTGCATTCAAAGCCAATACCATGTGTCTACTATGAACTTCTACACTTGAAATTAAGCGAGCATTGAAATGGTAATCGAGCGCATGACTCCAGTTGGCCTCTTGATCCTCCAACTCCTGATTGGCCGGCCTGATGCAACGGCCACATTCTGGTTGGTTAAGGATTAACGTGGTTGCCGTGACAACATGCCGTCCGTAGTGCTGTGATGGAATGGATGTGTGTGTGTGTGTGTGTGTGTGTGTAAGCGTGTTAGTGTATACGTTGTTTGAAGTGGCAGGCCTTTTCAGCTGCTTTGATCAGGGAAATGTTTGTAGTGGGGGCAAAACCTGGAGAACAAACAGGACTTCAGAGAGATTAGCGATCTGTGGAACACACACACACACACACACACACACACACACACACACACACATCACACACACACACACACAGACACACACAGACACATACACATGCTTACACACATTTAGGCTGTCTAGAAGTCAGCTTCCTCGATAAAATCAGCCACACTTAGACAGACAGCTCCTCAGCTGAAATTACACTTGTTCTCTTTCTCATGCAATGAAGCAAAGACGAGGAGGAGGCGAGTGGGACATCAGGAGTGGACACATCTGCTGGCTGACATTCCTGTGTTCTTCCCCTCTCCTTCACACCCTCTAAACTGATGTTTTTGACGACGCACACCAAGGAAAATGGATCTGGAGAATCTATTTATGTGTGTGTGTGTGTGTGTGAGTGCTTGTGCCACCCCTGCAGGAGCAGTGTAAACTCATCAGCTCCGAGGAGAGGGGCCAGGTGAGTGCTTTAGCAGCCAAGGTGTGACACATGGACCCCACGCTCCTCCATCATGCTATTCTGAGCGGTAGCATGTGTTACTGTGCAGCGGGAGGACAAGACCAATGTGCAAGTAAGGAGCTGTGATTCAGACAAATACCGCAGACTGCAACCACCCGGACGGCTCCCGACCTCCACCCAGACGGACAGCGATGTAGCTATTCTCAGAGCCACCAGCACATTACTCAGCCCCCAAGGTGGGATGATAAGTCATCCACTGAGGTCGCAGGGGATGCTATGTCTCTCACTGCAAGTAGTTCAGAATTTGAAGAATGGAGGTGCAAGGCTGAAACAAATGGCAATGTGCTCCTCATCTCAGTTAGCAATCGGACTGATACAGTTTCACTTTCTGTACAAACTTAGTTGTTGTTTTTGGATACAATATGTTAAATTTTCGAAAATATATTTTATTGACATTTCAAAATTGTCATTCTAGAGGTGACTGGATGACTTCTATTGAGATGGCACCATATCTATATATACTCTATATACTGTATATAAGGATGGAAAATATGACAGCTGCCAAAAAGTAAAGCCAAAGTGGATATTTTGGCTTCTCTCTGAATAGTGGGACAAAGTGTCGTCCGTACGACAGCTGGATCTGTTCGGTATAGCTTTATTCAAAACATAGAAGAAATAAAACCGCAAAAGGAACACAAGATGAACCACATGTAGTAATGATTCAATCTCAGGGACACTTCCCTGCAACTGAAGGAGGGATGTTGGTGAAGCAGGTGGGCACAGTGGCCTGATAACACCCTGAGAAGTCTGCCCCGCAGGAGCAGATTATAAAATGGCGATGCAATATTAATTGGTAAAGGTGAATGCCAGGGAGTTCAGGGTTGTCCGGGGTTTGTCTCCCACAGGAAAGGCTGTCAGGAGCTGAGAGCTACAGGCAGGATGGGCCCCTGACCTTGTCTGTCAGCGGGAGAGGAGGGCTGGGAAAGAAGACCCCAGTCCCACTGACACTAAAATCAAAACTCTGCCAGTCTGCAGCCGGTCTGCTGGGACACAACCCGACAACAAGACAGACAGAAGGACACAGAGGGAGATGGACTGTATAAATGTGATCTCCACAATACAACGTGACAATTAATGATATGTTAAACGTATTCATGTTGCACAGAGGGGTCTACAGTAAGATTCTTATTGATCTGACGGGGGAGGTTTATTCAGGTTCATTATTATTGTGTAGGAATTTTTGACCATCCTCACACATTACTGTATATGCCACTAAATATTATGTATATAGTGTATATTACATTATATCTGGACCGATAAAGAGAAAAGTGCCGGACTAATTCAACAGATACTCCCTTGTCTCTCTAAGCAGTGCCCAAGGTCCAGTTATAGATAAAGGGCCGACCAACAGTACATGGTAGTGTCTAAGTTGAAGGACTTTCCGAATTTAAACTCTTTTGCGTATTTCACCAGGGTCCAAAAAAACTTCCAAAACAACTATTATGTTTGAAACACCGACAGCTCGGCAAAGAAGTGCGAAGACCGATTTTCTTAAAGCACTCACAAAGAAAAACTTCAAAAGGACAATCTGCAAAAGAAGCGAGTTGTTAAGAAAACAACTATTTGCAAAATGTACGTCACCAATTATGTTATTTTAGACTAATCAAAAAGAAAAGTGTTCTTTAAGAATTGATTTGAAAAAGGACATGAGTCTTCAGAAGCAAATCGAAAAATCCTATTGGTCCAATCAATAGTGAAACAGGCACAACCAAAAGGTCCTTGTCTTATAACTTCAAATCTTGGCTGAAGCAACATTGGAAGGTTTGTGATATGTTCATGGCAAAAAAAGTGCTGAACATGACGTACTATAGATGCACTAAACAAACTCAATGCACACAAATGGGGGGGCCCCGTTCCTGACAAAGGCCATGACACCGAAATCCTTACAGGCAGAAATATATAATATCTTCCTTTCAAGATGTGAATATAGTTATTTCATATAGTGGCAATGTTTGAAGAGAGGGAGTGGACGAGGCACGGCGAGCATATGGGAAAGAGTCTTGTGTCATCATGGGGACACACAAACACTGGACACATGTCAGCTTCAATTAACCCTCTCCCATCTGTCTGTCTCTTTTTCTCTCACTTCTGCTTGCCGGATCCCAACTAGGTCAGGCAGTGCACTAAGTCCCCACATGCAGGGTGCAACTTAAAAAAAAAGAAAAGCATCACACCAGCACAGAGACAGGAAACTTTGTTGTTTTTCTTGTGTAACACAATTTTTTTTTACCCTATTCACTTCAACCGTCACCTGTCAAAACAGATCAACCATATTAAATTATCAATGCAGTGGACCTCAATAATTCAGGCTACCCACAGTGTGTCATGCTGACAGTGTCCTGGAGTTCCCTTGCTACTGAGTGTCCCTCTGGAGAGCTCGGGAGCAAGTGTCCCTGCTCTGCAGACGGTGGCAAATTCACCGCTGCTGCCAATCAGCCAATGGACTTGAATAAAAGAAAATGCATGATGACATTTGGAGCAACATATTGTCTAAGACAACATTACAGTATATGTACAGTCTTTATAGTAAAGGGATCTCAACTGAGAGGCCGGTAAGATATAAAGTGACGAAAAGACAGATGCACACAGATGGAAGAGACAATACACAAGTTATTTTTCCAATTTGATCTGTTTTGGTCCTTTTAAACTCTAATTAAATTCAACAGCACATTACTGTAGCATCAGTAGCACACATGCTCCCATCCAGAGGAGCGGGGTTGTTGGTGTGTGCGCCTGAGACAGAGTGAAACGTCCCGCTGTAATGCTATTTCCCAGAGTCTGACAAATGAGGCGGCGGCTGCGCTCTGCTGTCGGCAGTTACCTATGAAAGAATGCATCAATCCAAAGGGTTCTCCAGTTTCAGCTGTCAAACAGCTGCACATTCTTCCCTCCACTTGTGGCGCGAAAACACACAAACAAACACACACACACACAGACACACGCACACACACACTAAGCACACTAAGCACACAAAACACACAGGGATTATATGTCACAGACACGCCACCTCTGCCCTCCGTTCCTCTTCTCCTCCATCCCGACACCTCCTGGCAGATCCCTTTCCTCTCCTCCTTCATCTGTACCCCCCCCCACCCCCCACAACACCTAGCCGTGTGCAGGTGCAAGGCTGCTGGCAAACTGTCAGCTTGAGTCTCCTTTACTTAAACACACACACTCAAACACACACACTCAAACACACACACACACACACATACACCCAGCTTGGCTCCAGCATAAGCTGTCGATTCTGTGAATTGGTCTCCACACAGCAAGCTGGATCACACTCGCACTGTCAACACATAAAGGGAGACTAACAGCAAGAGGGCTAAAGGTTGGAAAACACTGGCTAGGGAAAATAACACAATAAAATATAAACGGAAATAGAATCTGTTTGGGCAAAACTTAAAAGAGCCTTTCTTGCGTTCCTACTGAAGTTAAAAATATCAACTCATTTAATTCAGCCACAGAGATGCAACGATGAGGAGGCTAACTCCCCTCTCCTAGGGTAAGGGGGGTTAACCTTTAATCATAACCCCCCCAACCCTCTGCACAGGGGGGTTATATGAGGCTGAGAAAGACAAAGAGGAGTTTGAGGAGCAGAAGTATGAGGAAGAGGGGAAGGAAGAGGGGATGTAAGATGAATGAGAAGACAAGAGATGAATGGAGCTGGATAGAGGGAGGAGAGCCAGGAACACCATATCAGATGAACTCTGACACTATGAGGGAGGCTGGGTACGAGATTCAAGTCAAACCTGAGCTGCTGCAGGTGTCGTCAGGATATGTTGAAATAAGAAATGTGCGGCAGTCGTATTGATGTGCACTGAACTTTCATAATGAGAAGGATCATCCCTACAATCATTTAAATATTTGAACAGAACAGCAGGAAAACCAGTGACTGGTGGGAAAGAACCACTTTCTATATATCATTACTTGATAAACTACTCAGGGAACCACAGGAACAGAACTTTTTACAAAATGCAAACAGAGTGAGTCTTTCTCTGCTCTGTCACGTCTTCTGGAATGTAACAGAATCAGACCAGTTTTACACAGATTAATTACAGTGTAATACACACACACTATCAGACTGACCCTGTTCTGTGATTGTCAGAATAGACTTAATAGATACGATTTGTTGAGATTAATATCAACGTTACTGATTGAAAATTAAACTATCCTGCAGATTAAAGATATACTGATAGAGTCCTCATGTGCTGGCTGGAAAGGTAATACAGTTTAATGAATGATCCATTGTGGCATCAGCACACTAAAACCATTACATGCACACACATACACACTAGCACATGCACACACACATATACTGTACGTGGACCTCGTGGTGACCTCTAGAGCTGTGAACATAGAGTTGGTGTCAGTCTACATGGCCCGGGGTCAACTGACAGCTCTAAACAAGACTCTCATTAGCACCAGGCCATTAGGAGCACCTGCTGGCAGTGTGTGTATGTGTGTGCATGTGTGTATGTGTGTGTGTGTGTGTGTGTGTGTGTGTGTGTGTGTGTGTGTGTGTGTGGTGTGTGTATGTGTGTGTGTTTGTGTGTGTTCTTCTTAACCATGGACCTGGGGTCCATGTTGACACTGACAAGGGAAGACAAGTGTCACTTTGGTCTTGGGCCCTGGGTCCCCTCAGATATCTGACCTGTGAATAGCACTCAGATACACACTGAAATGAGATGTTGAATGAGCTTTCTGAAAATAAATGCACAGCGCAGATGTTTGCGCTCCATAATAGAAGAACAAATATCTCTTCATGTCCAGTGGAGAGTGTTACTTCATCTCATGACAGATGAACAGTAGACCTGAATCTCACTGCAGATAGAAATAAATCCAGAGCTGAGAGCCGGTAAAACACTTCATCTCACTGATGGTTACTTTTTAGCATAAAGGTTGCTCACCTCAAAGAAACGTGTGTGTCAAAGATTTAGATTTTGTTATATATATACAATCGCTTTGCTTGAAAATCTCTGTAAGTGCAGAATGTGTCCATAGAAACTCGACAACAGCTGCAATGTTTTCAGATTCAAAGTTACAGCCCAGCTATGATTGTGAAGAAACAAGAGACCAATACTCAAAAAACAATAAAGCATTCACTTGCTGTTCTGTTGAGCCGTTTTACTTTGATTTAAGCACTTTGATATTTTACTTCAAAATGTCCATCCTCTTCTTCATATTTAAACTAACTGTACTTTCATCGTAGGCGAAGAAAGGAAGTGAACTATATCAAAATATTTTGTTCTTATTTATTTGGAGTTTTTTGTTCATTTGTCATAAAACTCACGTAACAGTAAGGTAACCTCCACATTGCTATTTACCTTTCAAACATGGTCGATGGTGCTTTTTAAGTCTTGATGCACTCAAAGTGCTTCACTACAGTTTTGCCATTTACCCATTCACACAATTGTAGGGCACTTACTCTTCATCTACAGCCATCAGGGGCAATTTGGGGTTCAGTGTCTTGCCCCAGGACATTTCTACATAACGGGGATCGTACCAACGACCGTCTGGTTAGCGGAGGACGTGCTCTTCCTCCTGAGCCACAGTCGCCTTTATATGGATTCAGGAATGTTTGATTCTGCCAAATAAAAAGGCAAATAAACAATGTAATTCAAACTGAAATTCTTCATACGTACTAATGTTGAAACTGTTTGTCTCTGCAGTGTGAAGTTCTCATGGTGGCCGAGGCAGAAAACAAGATACCTTTTATTAGGAGAGATGCTCAGTCAGCAGCTAACACTTATCTACACAACTTCCTTTAAACTAAATAATCTGCCAGATTAAGAAGAGATTTGAAGAGACAGTTAATCCATTTTTTATGCTGTTTGTACTCATCTTCGCATACACAACAAACTGTGTGCTGCGGCCCATCGAATATGAATACTGACATGCACGTCTAAGCATATGCATATGAGCAGACTGCACATGCATTCCAGTGTGTGTGTGTGTGTGTGTGTGTGTATTGGAGGCTGCATGTCCCAAGGCTGTCAGGGTTTTCCTAGAAATGGTATAATTTATCACACCTAATTAATTATACTCCAACACTGAGAAGAGTTATCCTTGTCACTCAATCAGCTCGCCACTCCGTCGGACGACAGGAGGAAAGACCCAGATAAACTCACAGAGTCGGAAAAGAAGTCTCCCTCTCTTCTCGGGCTGATTCGCCATGCCCATTTTGCCGGTTTCAAATTACCATTTAAATAAAGAGGCTGGCTAAATGACCACTGTTGGAACATAAAAAGAGAAATTTAATTGTTTTTCTTTCTCAAGGCTCTTTTATTCTCTTCTCTTTGTAGCTCAAGCTCCTCATCATTTTTAATTTGTTTTGTCTGGGAGGCATCGTTGATAAAAAAATCTGTGCAGGGGAATTGGAATGTGAAATGATCAATTCATCTTTGATTACAAAGTAAATCTAATCTCTTTAATGGGCAACACTGACTCACAAAGCTAAGCAGACTTGAAACAACTCAGGTATGTTCATTCTTTTTAGATTTGATTATGATAAACTATACAAACACGACACTAGCATGAAGAACCACAGGGTATAAAGTTTGTTTCAAGACAGATCACATGATTCAAAGGCTGCACTGAAACCACAGTCGACCAACACATAGACCTCTGGGGCCTGGAGAAGTGATTCATATTATAGTAGGAATGTGAGTTAATAGCATGTGAGTGGAAAACACTTTTTTTTGTTGTTGTATAGGACAGTTAAGAATTTAAACAGAATATAGTTTTGTTGATTTTCAGTTTTTTAACTACTTTCCTTGAGCTACTGAACCCAATTGCCCCTGATGGCTGTTTTGGCAGCGTGTGAGTGATGTGTGATTGACAAAGTGCTGCAGATATAGATGCACTTTAGAAATGTGTGTGTGAATGGGCGAATGGAAAACTTAAAGTACTTTAGGTGTTCATCAAGAATAGAGAAGGCTTACAGATCAATTACCATTCATCATCTTAGTGGGTGCAAGCTCTGTATTTGTTTCCATATTCGTTTCCCTTTTACTTGATAGGGCCAGTGCTCATTGATCAACAGACAAAATGCAGTTAAAAAGAAAGAGTTAGGCAAATTTGTATCTGTCAACAGACAACCTGAAATAAAACAAGATTTTAAATCATATTATAACAAATATCTTTGGATAATACAAGTTGTCTGATACCCACAACAGTACAATCTATACAAACTAAGTGCACGTTTATTTTTTTCAATAATTATTTTTAGTCTGAAATAAATTGATTTCAACTTTTTATTTTATTTTGAGGGAGGAGATTAATATATTAACACTGACAAACTAGCCCAAATCAGGATGAAAAAGACAAGGATATTTTGAAAGTCTCTGATGGATTATACAGTAATAGCGCTGCTTATTTTTGTGGATCTATAGATGTTGACATGAATGTTTAATTTGTATGATGTGTGAATGAAAACATCTCAAACTCGTCATCAGGGAGGTGAGCAGACAGCATCGGATCCGGATTGATTGCCCTTGAAATCCAACGGAATTGCGTAGCTTGTAACAAGCTTTACTTGCTATATTAAATTATCATTAAAATGCTATTAGCGGAATTAGTTGATTTCCATTTTGAACAACACATCTATGACGACTGAGGCACTGAAGGGGGTGGGGGTTCTACAGAGAGGGGGAACTGGTGCATCGAGGACAATGGAGGGAGGGGGAAAGTTAAAGTTACAAGAGGAGAGCAGCGAGAAGCAAGACGAGCAAAAGGAGGAGAGAGGAGAAGAGGATATGGCAGGGGAGGAGAGGAGAGGTGAGTCTGGGAGGAGAGAGGCGACGAGAGACAGCAGTGGGAGAGGAATATTAAGCAGCGGCAGTGATTAGGGTGGTGGTGCAGAGTGGCACTGTGACAGTGACATTGGTTGCCTTTGGCAGCCCCTGCCACGGTGATTCACTGGAACCTGCTTCATTTGGGCCATAATTAGCTTAAATGTTCAGAGAATGAAAAATTCATCATCGCTTTGAATCTTGTTAATTGGGGGAGCCGTCTGCATTAATAGAGGCCATTTGGAAGCTCTGTGTTTAAGTATGCATGTGTGTGTGTTTGTGTGTGTGTGCACGCAGGTACGTATGTGTGCATCTGTATGTAGCAGAGCTCTGTTTTGCATCTACTTACCGACGGAGCTGATGGATTCCAAACTTTACCAGTTTTTATCTCTGAAGCAGGCAAATAAGCTTCTTAAAAACGATAAGGACCTCTGAGTAACGCCGACAGCTGGGAGGAATTTAACAGCTACAGTCAGCACATCTTATCACGCATACAATTAACTGACAATGTATGGACATGCAGCTGGAAGAGGCTATAGGTGGATAAAAAGTCCACACGTAAGGAGCAGGGGAAGCAGAGTCACCCTGAGGCCGGACTTATCAGAGTTTTGTCACTATTTGTTAATCCTCCACTCACTTTACAGATAAACATGGCAACATTTTAGAATATAAGAATAGATTTTGTATGATTAAACATCATAACTTCCATCAGAGATACTGTAATATAAACACTTATATCGTAACATATCTTGCTTACAGATGCGTGTGTGTGTAAATGAATGCTGCACAGATTATGTGGAACTGGTTTAAATAGAAAATTAAAACAATTCCCCAAAAAAATGAGACAATAAAGAGTTCCACATACAATCACAATAACAAGACGAATTTGATCCTATTAGAGGAGTATAAGATTGACTCTTTTGCTACTACATATGAATTATTTACAGTAATGAGAAAGCTTTCTGTGCCTTTTGGGGAGAAATGTTGCAGAATGAGCAAACTGTTTAGAGATTCGTATCAGTCAGTGATGGACAAACAATTCAAAACATCACCCAGGATCAAAGACAAACTCGTCAACAAAAATGCCAGTGTCCTTTATCCCCTTCATGATTCTTCATTTTCACCTCGATAATTACAATAATATAAATATAAATAATTAATTAATTCAGCAGCTTTCAAAACAGCTCCTACTAAGTCCATCACAAAGGAAACATTTAAAAAACCCTAACAATAGAATCATACACAACCGATGAAATCAACTTATCAACTTATCAAAAGACAACTTGTGAAAAAACACGTAAAACTGAATGATTAATATAAAGGAAAAGGCAACAGATAAAAATAATTAGTAAAATTAACTGTGAGTTTCAAGACTGAGGTCCAATTCTAAAATAACTATGGGTTCAACATGATGAGCAGAGGGAAGGCCGGAGTCTGCTCAGCGCTTCTAATTAAGGTTTCAGTTTTTGAAGTGTTAATTTTCAATAAAAGGAGTAAATAAGGAGGAAACAAAATTGGTTCATGGATGGAGCCCTGTGGCACACCATAACGAGACAATACTAGTGGATGTAAAACCATCAAGAGACACGACAGACATTCTGTTAGGAAAGATTGTTGAAAACCAATAGAGGGCCTTCCAAACCAACCCATGTTCTCGGCCTGTCAATAACACAGCGAATCTGTTGGTAACATGGCTGACATCTCTCGGAAAAAAAAATGTTTAATCAAGATGACCAGGAATTACTATTTTCTTTAGAAACTGGTCAGTAGTTTATATGAGTGGCTGGACTGTAGCAGTCTTAAAGTAATCAGGAAAGCATCAAGAAGATAAAGAACTGCTTAAGATAGAAAGCAACCGAGGGACTCAAGTACTTCTTAGGTACTTGACTGATAAGAGAGTGTATGTAATACACTTGTGCACTGATAAGCCAAACCAACATGTGCTGTAGTGAGACCGATGACTTGGCAGGAGAGGTTAACAGCAGCAGTGACGGTGGCCGGTTGCTGCTGCAAGCACAAACATATTAAGACTAATGACCATTTATTTTGTTGCAGGGAGGCTGGAGCCAATCAGCGCACTACTGTAAGCGAGCCGAGAGAGCCCGACATCAAGCCTTCAACAGACAACGGTTGGGTTTGGATCTTTAGCTTGTGGCCAGCGAGCAATGAGTTTAGCTCAGCCTGGGTGCCTTTGTTATGTGGACTGTACTTCATATTCAGTAATAAAACATGGCAGTGTGTGTTCTACCGCCCAAACCAGTGTGTTTATCTGTGACTTCTCCTAGAAATAGCAAACCTTGTTACACTGAGGTAACATATGCACCCAGCACACCCTCTCTGAACTTCCCCTTCCAGTTTTATTTACGCATTCAAAACAGTAACAAAGTCATAAAGACGATGCATCACTGCTACCTATTGTGTGGCGCTGCGTGTCTGCACGTAAAGCAAAAGGTGGACAAGATGATTCATACAATTTTCCAAGAAGCTCCATAAAAGCAGTGAAATGACCACATTCATTAGGTTGGGCGGGTGACATAAATACAATATGTCGCCCTCTCCATGCTGCAGTGTGTGAGGACGACACTGTTTATGCGACAGACAGTGAGGCTGCAGAGCCCAGCCCAGTCTGGACCCACTCAGCCCAGCCCAGCTCGACCAAGCCAGCACTAATCCATCATCACCACCACTGAATCATTGCGCTGCCAATAAAGCCAGGCAGCAATACATTACAAGCATGTGGCAGTCTTTAGCGATAATGATATTGAGAAGTCCCCTTGGGCTGTGGGAAAAGCCTCGGCGCACGACACACTTGCTTACTGAGGCAATAATATATGGAAATGCATCGGTGTGCCAGACAGGGAGTGGTGGGATGAGGAAGTGAGTAGACCTCAGTCAAGAGGAAATGGGAAGGAAATGGCTTTCACAGTGACCCTATCAGTTTTCCGATGTGGACCCACAAGCAACATTCAAGGATGGGGCTCATTTTAGATACAAGCCTCTCCAAACAAGCCATCCTATAAGCAATCTGTTCTGTCAACACATCATCCCCGTCTAATCTCACTCCGGTGCATCTGAGTCGATATTGCAGTTTGGTTTGGACATGGAACATATTAGATACAGTTCTGACAATCATCTGCATGCTGTGTGGCACAGAGGTAAGCCAACAGCATGGCAACTGAGTGAATATAGCAAAGTGAACTGCTGGTCTTTGCCATTCCGTTATCTCGAGGCTGACATTGAGAAATCTGTCTCCCCCACCTCCACTGCAGATGCACACACAGGCCAAACACACCAAACCACGCCCTGAGTTAACTACAGAGTATACAGGTATTTTAGAAGTACATTTTTACCATTGTTTGACCAACTCTAACTCTTTTAAAAAAAAATTTGCATTGGAATTAGGTGTACTGGGTCGCTGTGTGCTGAGAAATTTGCATTAGCCCAGGGGTCATCGAGGTTTAATTAGACCCATTCAACACGCCTGGCCATCAATTTGGAAATAAAAACTCTTCTGACATCAGTTAAGTGGTATTCCAGAGTTAGAATAACACCTGTAAAGCTTGAGGCAGGTTTGTGCTGCAGGTTATTGGCTAGATATAACCCTGATTTGGTGGTTTTAAAATATACAGATTGAGGTGAAAACACCACAGTTTAAAATGAAGTTACAACCCCAACTTTCCATAATGTCTCCAAAGTGCGAACAATAGGATACGGCAAAACTGATTTGTCCGACATTGATTGAAAAAGTTGCCATCTGCCTCCGCTTTTTTCTGGTGTCCCTTTGAAGCAAGTTCTACAATGAAAGTTTGACTATTTCAGAAATGGGCTAATTTGCACCAATGTGATAACAGGCAAGGTTTATAAGATCATGTATATTTACAGAGCAAACCAGGTGCTGGCTTTATCTTTGCAAATACACATATGGTACACAATTACATTTTCTGAATTTTCCAAACACAAATACAGTGCAATCAAGAGGGAGAGAGAGAGAGAGAGAGAGAGAGAGAGAGAGAGAGAGAGAGAGAGAGAGAGAGAGAGAGAGAGAGAGAGAGAGAGAGAGAGAGAGAGAGAAAGAGAGAGACTTTGGCAATTGGACCCCACTGTGGTGTCACTACATTTGAAGAGGTGGAGGCTGTATAGCACAGGAGACTCCTCAGGGATCTTTGGTGATGGGATAAAGGGAAAACAGAAGATCTGGATGCAATGATAGGTCGTCTCTGCTGAGTTCGACTGGAGGCGTATGGGGTGAAGGGAGAGTCACACCAGTGATTGGCATTGATTGGCTGATATATGTTGTGTTATATGTGGGGATATCTGATTGGTTTACTGTAAACCCACATAGCTGATCCAAAATGATGGGGAACTGCTAGATAAAGAATTGTGAATGAAGGAGAGAGTCTCCTTGTTTGAACTTTCACTAAGCTTCATTATGATGCAGGTAGTGTGGCACTGTCCACCCTGTAAAAGGGTTTTCAACACTGTCTTAGAAAAAAAGAGACACGTTCAGAGGGGTTTCAATCATAGCTCAGCGTTCAGATCCCAACATGAATTTTATTTTGTAGTTCATTCGGATAAAAAAAAACACAAGGCAAGAAATGACAAAAAAGACGAGAAGAGGTTTGTGCTGATAGAATAAAAGTCTGGATTTATTTCAGTTTATCTATACATTACACAGGTGTTCCTGAATGCAGCAAAGAGAAAACACAGAACAGGATGCTAAGCGTCAAAGAGTTGCTCGCATAGCAGAGGTGTGGCCGGTTTAGCAAAGACATGAACACTGTCTATCGCATATACTTTTCTGTAAATGTACAGTTGTGCCTCTGGGAGGCTGAAGTAGGGTGAGGGAGTGCTCACTGCAATGGTCTTAATATTCTTTTCACATTACCATATCATCTGGAAATACTCCATACAGTGATAACCCTGTCTTCCCCCAAGGATGATTGCAATGCGGTTACAAATATTACAGACTGGTATATACCCAAACAGCCCTGTAGAGCTCAGTTGAGTTCAACTCTGTGGGTGTGAGAATGTAGTAATAGCTCTGTACGGATTTGTCATATCGCCATTGTCCCGTTTGACTCAATCTCAAGGCTGTGCAGACACATTCAAAGGTTTGAACATTGGCCAGTCGCCTTTCTCCCTGGCTGACCCTCCACCCAGCGGTGCTGTGGTACTAGGCGATCACAACACAACACCTGCATAGGAATTCAATTACACACAAAACTCTCTGGGTCAAATCCCTGGACCAGAGCAAAGCTTACAATTGAACCATTATGAGAACAGTCCAACGGATGGCTTAAGTTCTTCCATGAAACCAGCTCCTATGTATTCAAACACAAATTTCTCACAGTAGAAACATATTCCCCAGCAACATGTCATGTTCGCAGACATGATCAGAGTAAAAAAAAACAAAAAAACAAGGAAACAGATGCATACATACCAAAACACTCAACATACAGCAAACACTTTGGTGCAGAAAAGATTCCATTGGTGTCACTGCACAGGGTAAAGGAAACCATAATGCACTTCTTTTTTTAATTAGTTCAGACACTGCATGATGGTGCACATGTGACTTTAGCTCACAGTAAGTCAATCAATTCGATTGACAAAATTCAAATTTTCAACACAGAAAAGTTCATTTAAACAGTAGCCAGGGACAAACCAGATACATATATTTTTTAACTGATTTCCCAAACAGTACCCTGAAGACTCTCAAGTGAATGCTACAACATTTTGACAAATTTCATTAATTCAACCTAATGGCTTTTTAGTCCATAAGCAAGACCTACCAATGGAATCTGTCTCCTGTGAAACAACTTAACTTTGAGGCAAAGTATATATATATATATATATAAATATATATTCATTTATATATGTATATATACTTAGCTGAGGACATCTTCTACTGTAACATACATTTTCCGTTCCAACTGAGAATTCCTTTATGACAAACCTGGCTTGAAACCAGTGAACAGTGGTATCCATTAAGTTTATAAGTCGTTTGAGTGTGAGTTAATAATCACGTACTATATTGATACTGTAACCTGATCTAACCATTAAAAATGCATATATCTGAAAAATACACTGCAACAATGTGATATTGGTAGACCACAGGTCCTAGAAGCAGATGCATCCATTGAAAATAAGCAAGTTCTGAGGTACTTCTGAAACTCACAGCTGAGGATATATTCACTATCTACAATATTTGGATGGATAGCATATAGTTGATACAGTAATAGCAGGGTTACTGGTTTTGCGAAATATTTTGGCTTAAAATTTGATTAGCTGAGGGGGTAGTGGCGGTTGACACACCTGAATAAAACATAGCTGTATGAGGATAAAAACATAGAAAACAGCACCATTTGAGGTCCAATAGATCAGTTTTTGAACTGTTTGCTGGTAGCACCGTCAACCAGTAAATTTCAGAATGCAATACAGAGACAGAACACAACCACCGATCAACTGCACGACATTAGCAAAGAGCGAAGGTATATATATTCTGAGACGACCCCTCACGCAGACACCCCGTTACAGCAGCATCTTCAAGCTCGTAATAAAACGGATTTCTCTTAAGAATGATATTTCTGTACTAAGGTGTTTAACAACTTTTATATGCTATACATGTTGAGAGTAACCAGGTATACCTTTTCCTATAGATTTTTTTTTAATATACACACATAGTTTACAGTCACTGACAAACAAACACCAGAGTAACAATGAGGTAGGACGGTGAAGTTAGATGAAGTAGAACCGGTTTGTGGATTGTATACAAAGTTACTGATAACCTTAAGAAAAATATAGGCCTAGCAATGTGTTCCTCTCATTTGTCTCATTTAGAAGTAAGTCTGACATTGTATCTGAGGCTCAAACACTAATGGCTCTTGTGAACCCTTGGTTGCAAAAACTGCGAGATGCCATTTATCTTGTTCCACACAGTGAAGCTAGAAATCTCTTTTTACCAATGAAACTGTCAAAAAGCAACATTAGCTGTCTTACTTCTAGAGCTTCGAAAGTTGTTCACAACATACCCCAAAAACACCAGGCTAGGAGGAGAGGATCTGCTTTTGTGTCGATAAGATGTGCATTTTAAAATCTAGTCCATATAAATGTCAGGAGAGTAACGACCTAAAGGCGGCACAGGAAGAGGATCACAGATCCTGCAAAGATATACTTTCTTCCTAGCTCAACTTGAGTGACAGTGCGAGTACTGGAAGGTCTGTTGCTGTTACAGAGCCACACTGGCCAACAGCATCCATTAACCTGCTGGGTTATCCATTGGTGTATGTTACCAATATGCTGCTAAATCCCAAACTGCTCCTCTACAAGTGACTTGGTACATTTGATAGAGATTGGCCTTGCCATCACAGATGAAGCCAGATCTGGGTTAAAAACAGTACTTCCATGCAGCTTTCATCCACTAAAGATGGTTTTAGTTAAAGGATTAGTCTTAATCACGCTCCAGGAAACCAGCCTTTGAAACCACACCCCCTTTTGGCATCAAACAACAAATAAACAAACACAAACACAATACACAACAATGTGTCAGACTTTTCAGCAAGGTTGCTTTGCACAGCAGAAATCTTTTTTCTTTTAAATCACATGTATTTTAAATAAATGCTCGCACACACAAATCTCACATGTTCCTTTGTACAGGGGGGGGAAAAAGTAAAGGACACTAAAGGAGGTGACTTTTTTAGGAACTCAAAAAAATATATCAATGACGTGTCACTATTTTGGTGGCTTAAGATTCACTAAGCTCTTAGCTTGGCATGAGCCATTTTTTGTGCAAACCCTGCTGATTGCTCAGTCAGCATCAGCCCCCTTCCTTATCTTGACCTCAACTCTCTATGGTTTGGCTTACAATTACCACTCATTTGTAAAAATACACAATCGTCTCCATATAATAAGTCTTATCTACACATAACCAGCATCTTGACACAACAAGTTAAAGCACATATTCCAGTCATCTTGCACATTTCATAGGTAAATATCTTAAGATTGGTGAAAATTTATTTGGTTGAAAACAGATCATGTTGATAAAAGAGTTGTTGGCTTTTGCTTGTCAATTTGCCAAGTAAGCCATCTATTGTTCATGAGGCCATGTTTGAGATATGGAATCAAGTTTCAACATCATTTCATTAATGGACATCGGGTTTTCGAAGAGCTCCAAAGATTATCAAGCTTGCCTGGAGCATTGGCATGTCAGGGGCATTTCTGACTGACGAAAAAACAAACTAATGTCTCATTCTTTCCATAAAAAAAACTAAACTAAAATGTTCTAAGGTGCTCCATGATAATACCATGATTATTAGGCCTTAATCTATATAGACATTTAAAAAAGGACAAATACCGCAAATGCATTTCTTTAGGATTTAAGAAACTGCCCAGAAGTTTAAAGTGCATTCAATGCAAATGATTTGTGTGTATCGAATTGCTAGAGTACAACAGTTTAACGATATTGATTTTCATCTTACTGTGGCAGATTGTTAGAGGCTAGATTCTAAACGAGGCTTATCAACGTTGTGAATGTAGCTTAACAGACGGGCTCTGTCAAAATATTTTGCTATGGAAACTCTCTGGTTTCATAGAGATCACTTTGGCTAGAAAAGGGGAGATTTATTTTTTATATATTTTTGTAGATTCCCTTGATCTACGTTTGGATAAAATATCAAGCTTAAAGCCAACAATTCATACGAAAAAAACTATACAAAGAAAATACAGAACCGTAAAAAGAAACATCAAATTCTTAGGTAATATGGAATTAAAACATAAATTAGTAATGGAACCAAAACTTGACCAAAACTTTAAAACCGTAACAGGAATATATTACTAGAAACTGAAACATACATGTTTGGTGGAAAAAAATAAAAAGATGTGTTTTATGTACACTCAAATATCCCAAAAACGTAAGGTAGCTTAACAAAAGGCTGATCTGAACTGTTGAGATAACAAAACAAAAAAACAAGACAGACGAAATAATAGAGAGAAATTAACCAACCAACAAACAAGAATCTAGAGTGTGAAGAGAAGAAAGGCTTGATGGGCAGCTCTGCAGCAGATTCACAGTTAGCCACAGCTATAGGTCACAGTTGAGATTTCAATCTGCAGCATTTTAGTTCCAGCCTGCAGACCGCCACACAAACCTTTTTGGATCAAAACAATAAAACAACCGGAGAAAGAGAAAGAAAGAAAACCGTTTAAAAAACATACAAGAAAAAAAAATGGACAATTTTCAAAGTTCTGATGGCATAGCTCAGAGGAAGCTGTCACTGGAGCGACCTTTCTTTGTTCGGCGGTGGCATGGCTTAAAAAAGAGGGGGTTATTATAGGGTTCAGCAGGCCCACACAACTTCAACAGCACAACAGTTTTTCAGACAGCTTTACCCAAAGCTAACACTGCTTCCACACAAAGATGACCGGAGCCGCGCAGAGCTGCACTCGGATTTTCTCACCCACGTTGGCCAAGGGGGACATTTTTTTTACCGGGATTGGGAGGGGGGCAGAAAGTTGCCCGGCTCGGATCAACAGCGTGAATCACACAGACAATTAGTACCTAGCCATCACTTACATTCTCACAGCAAAGTGCAGGTGAAGCTTCATCACTTAAGCTTCCTATACATCTACAATCACAGCTTACTAGAAAACCCAGGGGCAAACATGTCCCTGGTGATTGCCAAATCCATTTTAAGGCCTTTCTCGGCATTAACATGCCTGAATCACTACAACTCATTAAACAGTCAGATCGTCTGAAAGTGACATGTTGATTAAGAGTAACGCAGCAAAATGCCATCAAACCCTCTGTCCTTGTGCTCTCTCAGTGATGGCAAACGTTCACCGCTAAAAGGTCAACATGTAAAACAAAACAAATACAGCATTCCATAGACTCTTCCTTTGAGTCATACTTCCTATCAAACCCCTGTAAGCCCTCATCCTAATAAAGGGATTTGTTGTGATTGACCTATATTTGAAGGGGGTGCACACACTCATTCATCTCAAGGAGCAACACAAGTGTTGCTAAATGTAATATGGCTGTTACCAATTAAGACTTTAACATTTGAGATGATGACGTTGCATTCTACGCATTAAGTACCAACAGCGAGTAAGTATCTGCGGTGATGGGCTCGTCACCAAACATCCAAGCTAGCATCATCATCTTTATAGCATCAGAAGACTTTGTCTAGGGAAATAACCTCTAACTTTTTAAAAGTTTAATGACGCAAGATTATGTTCTGACACAGAACAATAAATTAATTTCACAATCACATCTAATCTCTCCTTTGACACAAATGCATATACCTCGATAAACCATCTCTCTGTACCAATTCCATGACAAATTTGAAACAAACAAAAAAGAAATCACTCACACCAGCTCATATTAGACTGATCCACATTCGTTCAACTTCTGACTGTTGGGTAAAGCTGTCTGACGGTCAATGAGGAAACTGGGCACTGAGGAAGGTTATGGTTGTTCTATTGGGAGGTGGGAAGAGGTCTATTTGTGTCAACATTTCACAGAATAACAAATCCAATGTGTCAAAGTAAAACAACTCCTGAAACTGTTACAAATATCCCCCAACCAACCATATCAGAGTCTCCTAAATATCCTGTGAACCACTGGGGGCAGAAGGCGCTGGTGTGACAACAGTTGTCCACTACATGCCATCGTAGGTGAAGTTCTCCATCTTGACTGTCTGTCTGATGAGCAGCTTGGACTCCCGCCGCTCCTCGTTCTTGATGGACTTGTTGATGTCCATTATCTTTTCACAAATGTATTTGTTCACTTTGGATAATCTCTGCGTAATCTCTGCACTGTCGGCTGTCTCTTGAGACACTCTGTCGTACAGACACTCTGGGGAAGAAGTTTGTGTTAGCAGTGAATTGTAAACAAAGAATGCAAAATTACTGATATTATCTGTATCTGGTGTCTAATGAATATTAATCGATGACAGAAAGGTCATATGAGCAGAGAAAATCACTTGTTCTGCACCTGATGTTTTCCAACAGTTTACAGGAGGTCCTTCACAACAAGGATTCAACTTTTTCATAATTTATATTGTATGGGTTTAAACCTCAGAATCTTACCTCGGACGATTTTCAGCTTGCTGGGTGACAGTGGAGGTTTTGGCAGAGCATCTTTCTTCTTTTTGGTGGCCACTCCTGTGACACTGCGGTTTTTGAGGGTTTCTGTGCCCCAGATCATTACAGCCAGGTTCTTTGTGAACTTGGAGTCTCCCTGGGTCCGCTGGAGCTGGTGCCACTTCTCCTCTTCAACCCAAATTCCCCCACCGAGGTGTACCTGTGGAGACGAGAGTAAACACCAACGTGAAGACCGCATTTCAAAATATAAATCTACAGTCTGCCAGGGACACAAATATTTGTACAGTGTTGCCATCTGCATGCTGCCAGACATATTCAAAAGTCTAATACATTGCAGCTATGATTAGTTCAGTTTAAAAAACAACAAAACGAACATGCTGATACCTTTATGCAGACAACAACCTACTCTATGTGGGGCAGTCTTATCTCATCCACACTTATTTGCTCATGCTGAATTTCAAACCACTGATGATCTGTCTGTTCCATCAGTGGAGGAAATAGAACATTTAGGTTTTAACAATGACGTGCTGTTAGTAGCCCTCCTGTTTAAATCATAGAACACCATTGAACAACAAGCTACAATACATATATTCAAAAAAACTGAACAGCCAAAAAAATAAAGAAACTTTAAAGAATTTGAAATTAAACCGTAAAACAAGCATGGAGTTTGTCCTTGTCTCTCAGTTATTTGAACAGATACAGCAGATGCTAGAATATCAGACTTCAGAGTAGTTGTTTATTGTAATTTTTTTAAACAAAAGAATGGATTTGATCACCAGAAATGCTGGAGGGCTTCTATTTATGGGTCCATGCATTTAGTTTAGTACCTAATCTGACTTATATTGAAATGCAGTTGATAAACCAGTGACTCCGCTGCCAGTAGCGGACAAGCTGCCCGAGTGAACAAGACAACTGACACACAGGTGATCTGCAGAGCAACCACAGTCAGTGAGTCCAGAGCAGGATCGACAGTGCAGACTGGGTTGGTGACCACTGATCTAAATAAACAAGCAAGATAATATCGAGTCACGGAAGACCACATCTTAACCAGCTCCCACTTAGAACAAATTACAAATCCCAAACAGCACCACTTTCACCAGCTTGGATACCCCACGACGCATGTAGCCTGGATTACCAGGACCATGACCTCAGCCTGTAGCTCTCTAAACACTGTCACCGCATGTTGCATAAGCATGGACCAAACACTCCAAGCCGATTGCCAGCCTAGGCAGACTGCCCTGGTCTTCTAGGTGAGCTAATGCAGCAGGGAGCATATGCGACTCCCTTTCCCTTTTCTGCTCTCTTATCACCGCAAAGTCTTTAGGCTAGCATCCAAAAGGATTTTCCCTGTGCAGCTAATGTGCTTTAGGCCCTCAGCCAGCAGACAAGCTTTTTACTGCCCTCAAGTTAGACAAGATTGTTTTCATCCTCCCTCCCTGTTGCTCTCGTTTATCTCTCTCCCCCATCTCTCCTCATCCTTCTCTATCTTCTGTCCCCTCGCGCTCTCACTAGGGCTAACCTGTCAGTCACTTTAAATTCCTCTTGTGCAAATAATTAATATGGGGTCCCTGATGTAGGAGAGTTCTAATTTGCAAGTGTTCTTCACGCTTGAAGGGGCTGCAGGCCACAGAGCTTGTAGTACCAATTCCCCCCCTGTCATCAGAAACAGGACGCTGGTTGAATTACAGCGGTGGGGGGAGTAAAGAACCCTAACAGGCTAATAAACACTGATGATGCTGGCTGGGCTTGCAGGAACAATAATAATCTTCTCAACCTTGTTTACCTGCTAGGGCAGGGAAGCCAGGGGGTAAGAACTGATCAGCTATGACGGCATGTTCCCAGGTTCACGGGTGTAAAGGAAATACTGCATTTCCTACAAAATCAGAGTAGTTCCCACGGTCACCCACCAGAGGAGAGACAGATTTACAGAGAGGGAACTGAAGGGTATCGGACTATTAAAAGGGACACAGGTGTTATTGGGGTTATCCCCAAGTGCAGCTTAAAAGGCCCAATCTGTAATGTAATTTTAGTCAATATATTACACATACATTGAAATATATACCTGAAGATGTGGATGTATGATTAGATAAAGTAAGAATTTGTGTTTCTCCACAGAACATTATTGAATTGCAGGCCTGCTTTACTGCAGATGGATGACAGAACTTCTCTAACAAGCTTTTAACAGCATCTGAAAACATCTGATTAATTTGTCATCTGTTGGACTATGTTTAAGGCCTGTCAATCAATTAATGAGTGATGGCATCTTTCATTCTTGTGTTTGGAATTGAAGTGCTGGGGCAACCCTTGTGTTTACATTTGGATGAACGATTTGGCCTCCTAGAATAACTGTCAGAAAAAAAAACGCTGAATGAGATGACAATGATGATAACAGACGGGAACATGAGAAGGACCATGTGGAGGGTTTGGTAGCAGATACACAGGGATGTGATCTGACGAGGAAAAACAAAACAACACAGTTTAAAAGGTGGCAATCAAATGCCAGCTGGAGGGGGATCATGGAAATCCATGCATCCTTTACTGAAGGGAGACTTACCTTCCCATCATTACAGGTGTATACTGTTCTAGGTGAGGGCGAGTAGCTGGAACTGGTGTTGGCTTCTTCTCTGCAGGTCTCCTGGGCGTCAACAATGGGCTCAACCACTTCAGCCTTGATTGTCTGAGTGCCATTGTCATGCATAGGCTCTGAAAACAGGATTTGATTACGTTTATTAGTCCGACAAGGCGAGATTTAAATTAGACATTTAACTTTACTTAGATACATGCCAGAAATACACATCAGTTAACACCAGTTGAGCTTGAGTTGAGCTGAGGTCAAACATAAACTTTTTTCAACACTAAAACATTACAGATTACTTTAACATTGGACAATGTGTTAGCTGTAAACAACGAGATGCACTTAAATCCCTGCACTAACTGTCTTTAGACCTTCAACACTGGAACAGTGTGCACCAGCTTGTTTGCCTGCTTCCCAGGCGTTTTTTTTAGCCCAGTAACTAAGCTGGCTTGGTGGCTGGCCACGCTAAGCTCCATCGTAGCCGCCGAGTTTTAATATCGGTCAGAGGACTCCATCCTCTGCCTGACAGCACCCTGGAGTGCTTTAATCTCTAGCCTGTACATTAGATTGTCTAGCCAGTAGCCAGGTGCCTCTGTCCAGATCTACAGTGGAGCTGACGTTAACACCAGCATCTGGCAAAGGCTGACTTTGTGTACTGCTGTAGGCTGGAGTGACCCGTCTTTTAATCACACTTACAACTGTGGTCAATTTGATTTACAGTAACTTCCTGTGTAGGATTTAATATTAGTGTTGTTTTGTTGGTTTCAAGATTTTCAAGAGGTACAAGAGAGAGTAAATCTAAGGTGCAGGTTACTTGTACAACAGCAAATTGATCTGCCCTTCACATTCGTCACACTGTAACTGCGATCTTTAAAAAAAATATAGTGCTGAAACAAGAAACCACTTACTTATTTGCTAAGTGAGCATGTAGGGACTAGACAGATCATATAGAGGACTCAAACACCATCCTGTTTAAGGATCACTCTAATCAGTGGTTCATCCTTCAAGCTAACATGGACATATTTGCCACATTGAGTTGAGCATCTAAACTCAACTTTTATTTTAGCCTTGTTTATTTTCACTTATTGCATCAAAATTTTCCAAGGAGAAGAAAAGACATTAAAACTCAGAGCTTGAGCCAAAACTGACAATTAATCCTAAAAAAGAAAAGCTTTTTACCACCGAGAAGATGATGTAGATTGTGTGATAGAAAATCCCCAGATGAACCTCACTGCATCGTGTAACACAAACAGCTCGTACTCTGACTGTGTGCAGCCATGTCCTCTTACTGTAACTGTCCATTCCAGGGGACAGATTTTACAGTCCAGGACTGACTGATATAAGAATAAACATTCTCTGCATTTGGATTGCAGTTTTCCATCTACATAACTATAAATACTTGCTGTACATACCCAGTGGTGTGAGTCTGACTGATTGGGACACTTTCTCAAAGTGACTGAGTAGATTAAAGGTTACTGTTAAACTGTGACACCAGTGGTTTGTATGTTGCTGTGCATGGTCTTGGTTTCTCACCGCTGCCCAATCTCATAAGAAGTACGTCTTGCAGCCTCCTGTTGAAGTCTCTCAGTTCTTTGACTTCTGTCAGCAAGCTGCCATATTCCTTCAGCTTCTTGGCCTGCTGTACGAGCTGTCTACGGGTTCTGTCCAGCTCCTGCTGCAGCCTCCTCATCTCCTCCTCCTGTTGCCTGTAGCTGTGAACCAACTCTTCATACAAGACTCTAGGAACCACGGCTGCAGCTACCTCCGACACACAATCTCTATCAACCTCCAAATGGTGCGGTTGTTGCTGCGGCTGCTGCTGGTGATGATGTTGCTGATGTTCTGCCTCCATATCTTCATCTTCATCATCCTCTACCTCCTCAGCAAGCCGGTCCTCATCCAGATCCTCTTCACCCTCCATACAGGAGCTGGCTGCATTCCTCTCAAGGCGAGCCACTACTGCTGCAAGGCTCTTAGAGGAGTTAGACAGGGGTCGTCCATGGTCCTGAGACAGGGCCTAAGGAAAATAACAAATGTCAATTTAGGCAGTGAACAAGCTGGTGATATAATGTTTGAATTGTGATAACTAGAAAATTCAGAATATGAACAAGACATTAATTTGCCAGGAAGAAGTATGGCTGGGGGCCGGGAGGGGCTAGAATAGATTAGAATATGCGACTAAATTTGACTCCATCTAGAACTTTGAAGACAGATAAGATGACGTGACAGACTGACTGCAAACAGCTTGTTTTGACTTTGTGGATCTCAATAGGAACTGGGAGCACAAGAGTCACCGAGTTCTTTGATGAGCCGCTCAGAGGATTTGTCTGTGAAAGGGCAGCTGTCCAGAGTGCTGAATTTGTGTTAATCCAGCATATGGTAAAAATAGCGTAGGGGATTTTGGGTGTCATCCAAGTTTATGGAAATGCGACATTGTGACATGTATCATTAACAGGAATATTTATATAGGACTACTTCCTGTGTGTACACCACAGAGTGAGATACAGTCACACAGTGTTGCTACCAGATATTTTCATGAGAAAACTTTAGCGTTCTCACCGACATTATAAAATAATGTAAATGTAAATAATGTAAGTGGGATAATTTATTATGATATATTTTTCAAAATAACACTCACAGAACAAAAGGGCTGATTTTCATTTGAGCTAGTAGAATCCTATAAATGTTTGAATGCTGTTACCAATAGATAGACATAGCAGGATTAAGGGTTAGTGTGATTGTCTGGCATGATACTGGTGTCACTGTCACAATCAGATAAAACCTGCTCATTTAAATACACACGTGCTTCCTCAAGAAAAGAAGCACAACTAGTGGTTTATTTAAGGGCTCCTACCTTTTTATGCCTGAGTGGCATCCTCTCTTCTCCAAAATTGTTCTCAATAGAGTTTCCTGAATTCTCGATGGACATCTTGGGAATTTTCATCTTCTTTTGCATTATACTGTCTTCAAATTCCTCTACTGCATCTGTGAAGTGCAGAAACAGAAGTAAAGAGAAACTCATGAAGTTTCCACAAAGTTAAATTGATTTGAACAAAACGTGACCGCACTCTCTCATCCATTTGTCCTTCTCGGGCCGAGGACGTTTATTCTCTGCATTCATTAAACTAACATCAGCATTCTTCACTAAATAAAATCAAAGCCTGACAGAGATCCGCGCGACAGTGTGTCCTGATCATGCCGCGCTTGAACATGAACGAGGCTGTGAGGGTGTCAGTCAGGTCGGACGGATCCTGCAGCCCAGACAGCTCAGATTCGGGGGATTAGTGATGTAGCTCGTTAAAGATCGAGCATTGAAAGCGTCAGTGGGCAAACATGAGTGGACCTGCAGCTAACGTAAAGCAAATCATGTTCACTGGCGGCATCAGCACATCGACATGATGCAGCGTCACGAACACAGACATGACGCTGACATGTTACCTATATGTTGGGGGCACGGATGTGTCCTCGACGCGGCGGTGACTGCAGCGCCGCATCCCCTCTGTGGCTCAGACGGAAAGATAAGCCAAGCTAACCGGCTAACCGCAAACCCACCGCAGCCCCGGGCTCACGTCTCCAGCCCATTTACCAAACCTCAGCAGACATGTCAGTGGGTCGACCACGGACTGTCAGAGGTGTTGTACATGTCATGACAGCTCTGCGTCCGCACGCAGTTAACGAGCGCGTCAACGCTAACAAGCTAACGCGGAATGAATACACACGGAGCTAGCAGGCGCTAGCTTCATGTTGTAAACAACCGATGTGACTGGCTAACGTTGCATGCCACGTATTTAGCGAAACAACCCGCACTGACCAGTAGAATCGAAAGAGCTAACTCAGGCAACACGACACAGTGAGTGTTAAAATCTGAAAAGCACAGGCGACGAGGTATGACAACCTACCAAACTTATCTTAGCATCTACCTAGCATACCCAGCTAGCCACCGCCGAGGACGTTGTGGCTATCAGTGTCAGACTCCAGCTGATCACGTCCTGACAGATCGGACAAAAGGAGCCGCTCCGACACATGTCCGAGCCCCGCGCTCGTCCACGTCCCAGGGTCAGACAGGGTGAAGCTGCGGGGGGGACGAGGGAATGGGACGTGTCGGGAGGACAACTCACCTGCAAGGGCAAGGATCTGCGCTTCGCACGGCTGGCCTGCGCTGCCATTCTCTTCAGTTCTGTGAACCAGATACACCTTCTGATTATCAAAATCTGTTCCGTGCAGAGGTCTGAAATCTTCCACTCTTGAAACGGGCAACGCGTAGCACATATCGTCTTCAAAGAATCGAACAAACACATACATTATTTACTTCTCCCTGGTCCTGCACTTTGGATATGGTTGACAGTTTTTTTTTCTCACAAAGTATTAAAAAAATATATACACATAGGGGGGGGCTGGTGATGGTGTCTGCGCTCGGCTACTCTTGTCTGGTCCACATCACCAGGGATGAGCATCAAGGCATGAATAACAGACCTGACAGGAACTTTGTCCTATGCAGCAATTATCAAAAACAAGTTTGTTTATTTATTTGTGTCAGGAATATATGAAAAAAATATTCACTTCCGTAATTTTAATATTATTTATATGATCCTAACTGTCACTTTCTAAACACTTTCATATAAATATAATTCACACAAATACCAATAAAACATCAATATTATAAACAACAAAGGAACAATAATACAGCTAATGTTTTGAGGCATGGCTTAATGGGAGGAGGCAGGACATCTAATCGACCTGGGCTCAATCAATTTAGACACTTGCTACTTCTCACTTGGTCTTTTCTGTGGGGACAGCCAACCGAGATGATTACCTGCCCGCTCACATTTCATTGTTCTCCGTGAGCTTTTGTGTTTCCGGGTGCGCACCTCTCATCTGCTCCTTGTATCACAGCAAACAGAATTAAGGCCCGCTGACAGTCATGAAGTCTTTGTTATTGTAAGACAGCCGGGTGGCCATACAACAGGAATGATTTCCCTCAGTTCTTATTATAATGGAGAGCACCACAGTCGATAAATGACACTAACAATTTTGTTCTGCTTGGGCTGCTGTAATTGAAAAGTAACTGATACAGAAATATATGGGGCCCCGACCCACGATTCTCATACCGAAATTTTGTTTCACAATCTCAGGTATTTAATTGGTTAGGATTAGGCCTGTTTCTGCTGATATCTTCCCCCATGACGCCTCTTCACCACTTATTTAAAGACAAGTAAATAAACAAAACAATGGGACTAACTCTGATCATATTGCCAGTCATTTTATTTCAGCTACTGGACAAGTTGTTGTCACTGTCATCTTACATCAGGAGGATTGTTGGTTTGAATCACGGTTCTGGATTTCTGGAGGTCATGATTTCCATCCCTGTCAGTTTGTTTGTTTAAAAGTAAGATTATACAAAAGCTATCAAACGGACTCCCACGAATGTTTGTGGAAAATCCATTCATTTTTGTATTTTCTTCTAATTCTTTAACAAATATTGCATTTTTCAAAATTTGTATCGTTTTCCCAGGTCACAATTTATCGATCTTGATGAAAGAAAATTTGGAATATTTTGGTGTAGCTTGATTGAATTTAAGGGGAGGGGCCTTCGGGAAGGTCTGCCTTCTACTGAGTGCAATTCTAGTTATGTTCATAGTTTCTTTAAAGCTGAGTCATGGTCCTTTCTTATATCTACACACAGCTTCTTTGTCAGATTCCAAACTAACAGGAATGAGAGTGATGGATGAGGTTTGAGCAGCGTCTGAACAACTCGACCAGAGGATTACTTTTAAGCTAAGCTTTTGTTCAATGGCTCTCCCGTCTTCAAGGCAAGGTTTGTCACCATAAGGCTGTTCCTTTCTCTGGTGCTCTCAATCTTTGAAGTGGCCGGCATTTAGAAGGAGAACTCCACCACATTTAAAAGTCCCACATGATGTTATAAATTCCTGCAGCCTGGAGAAGTTCAATCAAAATTCAAACAACAACTTTCTCATTAAGTTTGAGTTCATGGAGGTGCAGCATGATGGTAGTTTGCCTACAGACACAATAAAAGTTGAGCTACCCAAATATATTTTATAAGTATTTTTCTTAACTTGCTGGTCTTCATATCTACCCCCCCAAAGCATTCTGAACATGTCAAAGTAATTTTTCCCTCTAACTTTAAAGTTAAATTCTATATTTCTTGAAAAATCGGCACCAGTTATTTTCATGCAACTTTCACAGTTGCTGTCATTAAACTCTGCATCATTCCAGATACATTGTTTTTCCAAATAAATATTCATTCATATGATTTAGTCAGTTGCAGTCTTCATATGGTACAATCTCAGCTTCTGTCAGAACTAATTCCAACCTACAAATAGTCTGACAGCTCAACACAAACATCAAACTAACATTTCTGACCTGTTGTTACATTGGGAAGCATCAAGACTGCTCAGGCTGTCCTGGAAAGGATTTCTTTCTGTCTCCAGATGCAAAACTGAAGATAGAGAAGCGGTGTTCAGTTTGTATTCACCACAAGCTCCCAGAGAACTGCAGCAACACTTTGTTCTTTGAAATCAATGCTAAATACTTTTATATGGCCTTTTACTAAATCAAATAGTTACTAATTTCTGAAAGTGCATTATAACTCTCAATCCTTTATTTTTTATTCGACTTCTATGAATTTTTATTTTTTTAAAGCTTATTTTCGTATTGTCCTAAGTTACTTTTTCAATTCATCATGGGGCCCTTTCTATTTTCTGTGAGGAACTCACCACTGTGCATATTAACTGGCCTTGACAGTTATTTTATGCAATGTTGCTCCACTGCACTGCTCAACATTCCTGTTCTTTCTCAACCACGTTTAAGTTTAGTCACAGGCAGTTTTGTCTCATTTTTTTGTCTGTAAAGATTAGAGAGGTTATCCAGGTCATCGTATCTTCAGAAGTTGTGCAAGTGTAGGTAGGTAACTGCACTTGTTTGTGTTTCTTGAATCACTATTTTTTGCGTAATACTTCAACTGTATCGTTTGTCTATTAATCATGAATCTGCTTGATGGTCGTCTCTGTGATGCTCATAATCATCTGCGGCTCGTTTTTTGGGATTAAACAAACTAAAGCAAGACTCAGCAAAAACAACACAACACACAATATGCCAGTCCTGTAGCCGTCATAGAAAATGTCATGGGGACTGTGGGAACTTTCATGCCATTTGCTTTTTTTCACAGAGATGCTTTCGGTTTCTCAAAACAGCAAACAGGGGAAGCAGCTTACTCCACTTACAGTAAGTGAACTCTGCTTCTCAGATGTAAGCTCGACCTCATCACCTGCTGCTGAACCTGTAAATCGGGTAGGTCCGGACCAAGCTCCTTTTGTCTCTTTTTTCTCGTAGGTTTTTTTTTGTAAAGAAATCACCAGATTTCCCACAGTTCCACCTGAAGCCGGTCAGCTCGCAGCAGACGTAACTTAGTGACGTCTCACATACCTGAGATGGCCTCGAGGGTCGACCAATCACATTAGAGTAAGATAACTTACTGTCAACCAGGAGCATTGTATGCGTAAACCATTATTATTTCATTACTTTATGTGACATTTTTATACAGGCTTTTTTTGTCTCACAATGTTGGAGGAGGTGGCGCCTCAGAGCCCCATGATTGACCAGCCGCCACTGCCCATATTTCTGTGAGTACTAACATGCTTTATTCACATGTCACACAACGAGAAGCACAGGTGTGGTGTGACTGTTGATGACTGACAAGATACAGCCTCTTTGTGAACCATTCGGTCTCTTTGTGAACTTTCAAGTTTTCTACTTCGGCTCCATCCAGATAGAACTGAGACCTCATTCGAATAATGTGGTTCCTATTCATTTTCTCCTTTGATTTACACATGAAAGTTCCTCTGCAGTTGTCCCACATGTTTATTTTTTAGGAAAGAGATGTGCAACATAATTATATCCAAACTGTTTTGACATTTTCAATATATACTTAGTTATAAGCTGTTTTTTATGTAAATCACATTTTACTTACAAATGATCGTTTCCTTCAGCAGCCCCGAATTTGTAGTGAGAAATAGTGTAGTGAGGAATGAGATGTGCTTAGATATGTGAATGATGTTGTAAAAATCACGACATATTAAATGTATTTTGGTTTTAAATAAATCATCAGAGCAGATTGTTTATCTGAGTAACTATTAAAAAGGAGGCTTGTTGCATCTGTTCAATAAAAAGCAACAAATAAACAGCGCTACTATTTACAGAAATAAAGTCCTGATTGAATGTGAACATTTTTGTGTTGTTTCAGTGTTTCCATTTGCTCTATTAAACATAATCTTATAGATTTCTACTGGATTCTTCAACAATAGGAAAGTCTAACAAAGAGAAGCTATTGTAGAATTTCATACTCTCATTAGAGTGTAAGAATGGGGGAAGGTCAAAATGATGCTTGAATCTTCACTACAAGGACACAGAGAGAATGGGATGATTATCTAAAGAGAAGAACTACTTTGCACAAAAACTAACAGACACACATAGTCACTTTGACCCATAGTGCTATAAGAGCTACATGTGTACAACAGTTAAAGAGAATGGCATGCTTCACTGTCAGCAAGTCTAAAATGATCTTTCCACACACAAAATGCTCTTAAATCAAAACATTTAAATATCAACTTAACAGTGTTTCTGTTGCCATACATTGAGTTTTCACCATTATGAGAATTAAAAGACAAAGCTGCTATTTATTAAATAAATACAATGACCTAGTTTTGAATAGTGAGTTACTCAAATAGAATAAAAATCTGCTGTGATTTGTCACAAGCTATTGGCCTGTTATCATCTGACCGTACAATGATTCATTACATCTGAAAGACAAACTCCAGATAATATTTTAGCAAATTTCTTTTTTATCTGAGGGAGCAGCTGATTGGGTAAAGACTGGAGTCAGGACAGAAGCCAGACATCATGTCCTGCCTATTAGCTCCACACTGCCAGGCTCATCTATCTTTATTGGTCATCCATTAGCCTGCATTAAAGGGAGACACGGGATAATAGCAGTAATGATGCTGATGATGGAATTATACTGTGGGTACACACGTCATCATTGCAGCGTTACGCCTAGAATCAAAAACGGACAGATGGACGGACAGATAAAATAAAAACTCCTTTTGAGGTTGATTAGTTTGTGTGTCTATGTATGTCACAAACAAACATCAGAAGAAAGTGAACACATTGACGTCTTGCAATTTAGCTTAAAAAAATGACTTTGGTGCTTCGAGGTGTTTGCATTAAGTTCACGGCACGCACACAGCCAATCTAAACGCAGCACCTGTGCCAATCTGCGCAAAGGACAGATGCTGGTACAGGTGCGTGCGTGATGATGGTTGGCAGCGATGAGCACCAACCTGAGCAGCAGCGACGTACACACACATGCACACACACACACACACGCACACACACATCCACCAGACGCAGCAAAGTGATGATGCCAGGAATTAGACAGCCAGGACGGAGGGATCATTAAGGCAACTTTCTGGAAAGGCGCACTAAGATCAGGAAGAGCAGCGAGCAAAATGGAGATATGGGTGTCTGGTTCCAAGATGATGGATTCAGAGGCGTGAGCGTCTTGTACGGGCCGCGCATTCCAACAATCAATCACAACTGTTTACAGTCCAGGGTATTGCCGTTTCCCTATTTTTGTTGGAGGCATCTCACCAGTCTTTCTCCTATTATGCCTCTTAATTAGCTCCGCATGAATTACTAATCAACCATGAAGAAGGCATCCACCAATTTAAAAAGTGATAGCCCATGAAATGAACAGCACAGCCTCATACAGGCACATCAGTTTCTAATGCTGAAGGAGAAGAGAGACAAAGAGAACGACAGAAGCACGCACACGCACACGCACGCACACACACACACACACACACACACATAAACACACACACACACACACACACACACACACACACACATACACACACACACACACACACACACACACACACACACACACACACACACACACACACACACACACACACACACACACACTTTATTGTGAATAAAATCCTTCATTAACTATTTAGAATGGTATCAGTGCTGGCCCTGCCATCCTGCTGTGTGTACTCAGTGATCCACACAGGAGACATTGATCTTCTTCATAAGGAACATAATGACCACCAGAGAAATACTGATCATATTTCAGTACCAGTCAATTCAGTTCATTAGGGCCGCTTTACCTCCCGCTGAGGACCTGTATTGATCTTCCCAGTGTCACCAGACTGTTATTCTCTGCTAACTAGATAGGGAGCTCACAAAACTGTAATTTATACAGTGGCAACAGCGAGAAGTGGCGGACACGGCACAAACAAACAAACATAAAAATATATTAAAAAAGACAGAAGACTGCCCCATCTGTTTGAGAGCAAGCATGGACTGTCTGTCTCTGTGCCCTTTCTGCATCGGCATCAAATGTCAAACATGACACAAGAAATCCTAAAAGTACCCGAGCTGTCCCTGGGTTTCAGGGAGAATTCATCGTATGCCTTTAATACCTTTTCCACTGGCTCCTCTAATCTCCACTTATCTGGCAGCCAGGTGAGCCGCAGCACATGGCTGGTGGGCAGGCTTTGGTCTGTGGGAATACAGCTCATCTTAATGGTATTGCTCTCCCTTTTCCCCTCTCTTCCCTTTGCTTCTCGTGCCCCTTCCTCCGGGGCGGCTGTCAGACCGGGGTGTCGAGGCAGCCAGAGAACCTCAGCACTGCTGCTGTAGCTGACAGCAGGAAGCCGCTGGGATTGGACGGGAGACCGCAGCCGCCTGTCATGCACAGGGGGCAGCCAGGCTTATAGGTGCACAGCATCAGACAGATAATAGCAGGTAAAGCTCAGGCTAACCAGCAGCTTGTTAGTCGCCAGGGGATGCAGGACCCCTGGTGGGTGGATGTGGGGGTCACACATGGAAGGGTCAGAGTGTTCTCACAACTTGCGGCCTTTACCTAACAGACGCAGACCCCCACCCACGCACACATCAACAGCAGTCAAGGAGAGCCAAGGTCACAGATATCAAATCCCTCCACAGAATCATCCCTGCAGCTTACTGTACACTTGGCAGAGGTTAAGATTGATTTGGAGCTTAATGCCGAGTGTTGGTGCAGCAGCTGCACATCAAAACCCAGCAGACATCTTATTAGGTTTTCTTTTCCCCTTACTTCAATTCTCTTTTATTGTTTTTGGTCTAATTTTTGTAGAAAGAACTGCAAGTCCCCGAACCACAATAACAACTGTTTATGTCATAAAGCATTTCCTGTGTAACTCCACTCTACAAAATGCAAACACATTTTTATCTGTTTAAGCTAAAATGACGGTGACTTAAACTAAGTTAAATCTGTGAATAAATATATGATTCGCTTGCAATCACGCCACTAACTTTGAAAATCAACTGAAAGCACAATATCTCACAAAGCATATTCCTCAACCAGGGCAAACAAACACCAGCAAGGATTCTGGCTTTGACTGTGAAGAAGTATGTCACATGTCATGTGTCCCCTCTGCCGTCCACATGCAGGATGCCAGCTGATGTGACACCGGGAAACAAGTCTATCTCACATTTAGTTCTTTGGGGAGGAAACCGTCAAGACGAATCTGGCAATCGGTTGCTATATGACCTGAGACACACAGCCTGATAACCCAGCCCGTTGCTGAGCTGCCGCCACCGGGAGACAGGTACAGCAGATTTTAGATTTAACGTTCCAATAAAAACAGGTTTCATATAAACCAAGTCTGCACAGGTTTGACAATGTTGTCGATCAACAGCATTTAATTGTGCTGATGTTTGTTTAAAGACTCACTACATGTCTATTCTCCATGTTTCGCCAAGCACTTTTATGTCATGCAGTGCAGGATATGTATACATCCATACATTCACTAAACATTTTTGTTGAAATTCAGTTATAACACTAGTTGCCTGGAATTAGTGAGTGAAAATATATCTATATCATCATGGTCTCTAACAGAGGTCAACACAAAGTCACAGGACAGCAGGGAAGTGTAATAGGCAGGGGAATTACCTGAGTTTAAAGGAGTTGGGCTAAAGTATTGTTCTGAAGTTCCCTAGGTAAAGACTGTGGATGCTTTTCTCTATAACTGAACCTGTCGGCTGGTGAGAAAGCAAGGCAATTATAGCACATCCCTACAAAGGTCATTAATGTGTATAATTTACATTGATACATACTGCACTGTTTATACAGACCCATTGCACACGCATGCTCCACATGAGACAGAGGGGGCTGAGGCACAGACTGAGAAAAGGTTGTTTGTGACCTTGAGCGTGGCAGCGAGGAATCTCCTGGCAACGTGCGCATACCTGCACTGCAGCTTGTGACGGTGAATATCCTGTTGTGAACAACTCAGCAGAGTGGCAGGTTATCATATTAATAATTTAACAGTAACAGGTATCCATAATGGTAGAGCAGACCATGTTCTCAAATATTTAGCAACCTTAAAGCAATGAGGATGCAAAAGGTTGAGAGTAAAAAGTGGTGTGTGAGACAAGCGATGTCCTTGCTCCACACACACACACACACACCCACACACACACAGACACACACACACACACACACACACACACACGCACGCACGCACGCACACACACGCGCACACACACACACACACACACACACACACACACACACACAGTCCGTAAAAAAACCTCAATCCACCAGTCATAACACAGAGACGGAGTGGCATCAACCTCTATTATCTAGTCCCTATGCTGCTAACACAAAAGGCTCCCTGGAACAAAAATCCAATCAGTCCTCTCTAGGAGGATTTGCTCCACAGCAGCGCTCAGCGACACTGGTGGCTCTGCTGGTGACAAAGAAATAATCTCAGAGCCCGCAGCCTGTTTACTGCCTCCGCCACATCGCCCTTTTAGAGAGAGGACAGACACGAGTCTATACGCTTCTTCTGTTGTCATTTACTGTCCTCTGAGTTTAGCTCTCCCTCTCCCTCTCCCTCCTTTCCTGCATGCAGCAACAAGAGACACATGGTTGACTGCGTGTACAGGGCATGAAATTAGGGTGTTGGCAACATAGCATGTTTACTCTAAGCATTAGTAATTGGTCTGGAAACAAAAAAAACCTTCAGGGCTATGGAATAGAGGCCGGTTTTTAATAATTATTTGATGACAAATATTTTCTAAATAGTTTCGATGTTGTGTTGTCTCCCATAATCCCCCCCTCCCCCCCTCCCTGTTTTATTTACTGGCTCCTATCTTTCACAGTCGTCCATTCTTTGCCTGCTAAATTATCTCACTCATTCTCCATTCATTAGCATGCTGCTGCTTATTTAGCCACGCTGCTGAGAAGCCTTCAACAAAATCAACTGGAAAATACTCAATATGAGGCGGCCAGCCCACCCCCGTCCTCTCCTCCCTTCCATCCTTCATCTCCTTCTTTGTTTGTTTGATTTTTTTTCTTTAACCACATCAAAATGGAAGCACAGTCCCCCATAATGAAGAGAGGAGAAAGAGTAGAGGAGTGAGATAAAAAATGCAAATTCTCGGAGAAAGGATATAATTAGGGCAATAATAGGAAGAGTTGTTTTCACAGCTGCTCATTTACACAAATGCCTGATAGTAGTTTGGATAAATAATGTCTGTTTTTCCTGTATTTCATATTTTTCGGTGCAAAGTCTTCACTAAAAACAGATATCTGCAGCTCTACTACCAGAGAGCCAGTCAACCTTACAGTCCCTGAGCAACCCACAGATGTCTATCAGCTCAGGTATGTACCACAGGACTAGATAGTGAGCAGGAGGTTGCATTTAGGTTGTTTCAGACATGTCTTCCCTCTTTCCATGGGTCAATTCAGGCTGGATAGAAACCCACCTCCTGGTCTGCATCTAAAATAATATACTTTTCTAAGAGTGGAAACTACGAACCAGAATCAACCTAATCTTCTCCAGTATCATCCAGTTTTATGTGAATTCCTTTTTCCAAGTTTTCTCCAGCTTTTATCCATAACAACCAAGTAAAGTTGTAATGCATCTCCTTTTTGCCAACCACTTCCAGTTCTGTGACTTTCTGTCTGTCAGCGTGAGAGGGAAATACTACTGAATAGGTTTAATGAACCCCAAGATATGCACATTGCATGTGAATACCCATCCAAGGGATTGTACTGGGAGCACTGTGGTGTCATGTGTGACTATGGAAATGGATTACATGTCTCAAAGGTCAGGTGAGAGGGGCCATTATCAGAATTGTGGTTGGGGCCCAAGGGAGGTCAGGGCCGGCTCGGGGCATATCAGGTCAGTCGTCTTCATTTATATACGACTTCCCTACTCTTAGTGACCACTCACAGGGCGTTACAACATGAGTAATGTTCCCCTACTCACACACATATTCATACAATGCTTCTATAGCACTTCTAAATAACTCAGCTATCAGGGGCAATATGGGGCTCAGTGCCTTTGCCCAAGGACACTTCCACACAGAAAAGCAGGGGATTGAACCATTACTGAACAAACAACTTTGCCCTCTGAGCCACACCTGCCCACACAAGTCAAAAACTATTTGAAAACGGAATGAAATAAATAAATTAACCACGCCCTGTCTGTCTCTTTACCAGCCACCAGCACTCAATGCTAATGTAAAGTGGTACGGCAGTAAGAACATCAACTCCCACTGACCAGCCCCTCTTCAGTCACAAGCTTTCTTTCCTTGCTCTAACCTCTTCGTTTGAGTCAGAAGAATGAGCGAGAATAGCTCATGCTTGCTTCAAGTATTAAGGACAGAGCAAGAGGTCCATGAGGAAGGCTGGCTTGATTTACTTATTTAATGGATTATGTGTGCTGGACTTACTGTAGAGATCCTGCTGCCACTGGCTGTTTTCTTTCAGGAGTCCTGCTGCAGTGTCACCAGTTGCGGATGAAAATTACATTTAAATATTATATTTTTTAAGAAGTGAGGAGGTTGTCTATAGCATTTAAGAGACATTTAGTGAGCATGGCTGAAAGGGGCATAAAACACAGAGCAACTCAATAAAAGACTGAAGGTTTCTTATGTTTCAACTTAACTCAAAGGGAGATCGTTGAGCTTGATAGAGATCATCGGATTAAAGTCTGCACAGTTGAAAAAGAATAAATTGGTTCGCACAAGGGAGTTAACTTTCATTTATATGCAAGTATTTAAAAAAGAAAAGATTAATACTCTGTGTTATTCAAAGTCAAAACAGTGATGGCACCAAGAGTTTAAATAACATTCCTGTGGTTTACGAACATTTCGTAGGAGGGAAACTCTTACTGCACCAACACCACAACAACCCTCCACGAGTGCAATTTACAGAGGGGCCAAATAAAATACATCATATTCAAAACAAAAGTGTCACCACAACAAAGACATAAATACATGCTATATAAGTGTATTGTTTGGATGACTGCCCAGAGACTTTCATCTGAGGAAATGAAAACTATGAAATGGTTGAGAGGAGGCCAGGCTGCTGCATTGTGTAAATTAGAAAAATAAACTTGACTTTTCTGCAGATTTTTAGATACAAATTTTGAAACCCAACATCTTGCTGCTGCCAGTAAAGAAACCAAGGCTGCACATAAAAATTGAGAAAACATTTTTTTACTTCCTTTTACTTTTACAAGCAACACAGGTTTTACCTCAGTCATAGTGTTGGTCCTCACAAAGTTTACTTTTTGATTTAGTTGGCAGTTGCTTGGCTTGTTTCAGTTGACCAGAGTACCTTCTGTAGGAAGCCAAGGTTATTGTCCATGACAGAGGTTTTTTGCAGTAACTGGCTGACCCACAGCTATTTCTTAGTAGTATATTATTCTTTACTAACTGCTGCGAGGTACAGGGTCCACTATGTGTGTTAAAATGAAATAATAATATTATATATAACATTTACTATTTGACTGATATGAGGTAATTATTTGAGCTTGTAATAACGGCTGATTCCCTGGATTATCTGCATCAGGAATATTGCAGCTGGTAAACAAATTTGCTGCTTTGTGAGCACACTGCACCTTCCTTTAGATTAATCATATTTACTTTGTCAATGCATACTAGAATTGAGTATGATTAAAGAAGTAGGAAAGAATGATTCAGGATATTATTCAAGCTGAAGATGTAGCTGTGTGTGAGTGTTTTGTACAGTCTTTGTGACCCTTTTAAAAAAAATATGAATATAAATTGAAATTTGTTGATGTGATTAGATGTGTGACAGTTTCACTGTTGATGATTTTGTTTAGAAAATACCCTGATGAGGTTGTTACCATGGCAACAAAAGGCTAAAATGATTATGTTTTCAATCATGTAGGGACCATCAGCTCCATACCAAATAATTGTCTTCACACTCTCCGTATGCTCATGCCTTTATGATGTTAAATTTATATCCTTCACTTTCCACAGCATCACCACTGTGTGTATCATGAAAGACTCAGACGCGGCTTTTGAATATGAGCGGCAGGCTGTGCAGAGCGTACCTCCTGACCTCAGAGATATGTACAGGGGTTTTGTCTGGAGAGAGCAAAGCAGGAAGCACAAAGAATAACTGCAGAAGAAGATTCTCTAATGAAGAACATTTCTATTCTGCTCTGACAGAAACAGCGGGGAAATGGAGATACAAAGGGAGAAGTGATCGAGTGAAAAAGAAGAAAGTGAGAGCAGGGATCTGAGAACTGCCTATTATCTCCACACTGCTTCATTGCCTCAGATGCACACACATGCTGGAACGCGTCTGTGCGCAGAACCCTAACAGTGTGTGCACACGTACACACGCGCAAATCTGCCCAAATCTCATGAATATGATTGACCTTTTTCCACTGTAGTGCTGAGAGAGCGCATCAAGGGGAAAGGAGAAACTAAACAGAGGCAAGCAGAGTTAATTCAGAACAACACATTATTGGGTTCTGACTGCAGATATGGAAAAGGACAATCTAATCGATAAGCCAAAAGAATGACAATGGCCTCTCGAATCGATGTCTGCACCCCATTTTCTCGCTGTGAAAAAGACAAAGCCCTCAATGCAGGTGTTTTTGTTGTTCTGTTTGCACCTGTGAGTGTGTGTCCATGCTTGTGTGTGTGTATATGTGTGTGTGTGTGTGTACCTGGCTGTTGTTGTTGTGGAACAGTTGCCAGGACTAATCATTATTTAGTTGTGGCGGGGCTGGAAAGGTCAGCAGTCTGAAATGTCAGGCTGTGTTCAACAGGAGCAAGATGCAGCCGTGTGCTGCTCAAGTGTCCAATTAAAGAAGGCCGAGTGAGGTTTGAGTGGGTCTGTGTGTGAGTCGGTATGCATGCATGTGTGTTTGTGTGTGTGAGTGTGAAGAAGAAAGTAAAGACATACTGTGCTATTGTTGTTTCTTTTCCTCCTGTGTGTATAATAACTGTATTTATATGTCAAATTCAAATTTAAGTATATATTCACTTGTGTGTGAATACAGATATAAGTGTGAACCAGGCTTCAGAGCAGCTAATGAATGCCATTATAAACACAGGCCTCTCTCCCTCTCACACCAGCACCTTCTGAAGCCACCTGAGCCTATTAGCTCGTTCACACCCGGTGATTCCCTCTGCTGTCCGTGATGTGGAGCCGAGACAAAGGGCAGAAAACAAGAGGACGGAGGCGATGTGAGAAAGTGAGATCACTAACAAATAACAACAGATATCAGGTGTTACACAGATGAGTCGCCCACAGCAGGGAGGGAGGCGCTTGAGAGGATGACAAGGAGCGAAGGAGCAGAAACTCCCGAAATCTGCAGGGAGGAGGAGAGGGTGTCCCGGCTGTGTTTCCCTATCGGAATCATTCATCTGAGAGCCTCACCTGCTCCTCTCCATACAGCCATCATAATAACCTTCACCGTGTTCACTGTGCGTGGGTGTGCATGTCCACTCACCTAGCGTGAATGGTAATAAGCAGCAGGGCAGGATAAAATATGTCCGTTGAGTTAAGGATATAATAGACTCCCCTGAATAATGACCTGCAATAATTTACACAGCGAGCCGAGCACTACACAGTGTCGGAGGAAGAAACCTGGAGGAAGTGAGGAATAATAAAAAGCCATCTCAGGTCCCGGCCCAGGTGAAAACGAAACCCTGAAGGAGGGAATTTCTTCTGTGTCAAGAATCATACGCTCATGTAAAAGGAGCAATGAAAAGTCATAGAAGTATTAAGCAGTATTAAGATTAATTTAATGGGATGGCATTGTGACTGTTTAAGGTAAGGTTGGTAGGTTGTTTCCGAAACACTCGTATTTGTCCAGTTAGCCAGAAATAAATAAAGTGAAAAGTGGAAAAAGGCGATTTTGGGACCAAATGAGATAATTGGTTAACGTACCTGTCCGTCACTAACCTACCGGCCTGCCTGTGCACACCCTGCCCATGCTCTCACTGTGCATGACTGCACAAGCAGGAGAGTATTCATCACTGAAGAAGAGACAACAACCAATAGCTAATGAGAGAATTCCAGAAAAGTCGTCCTCTATAAGTCAGTCCGTTCATGTTCATGTGTTTTAGGGACGTAGCTTTTGAAAGTGTAGCCTACTCTTGCTCGCTGTGCCAGTCTTACCAACCCAAGCTTTATTAAGACATTGCAATATCACCAGAGTAAAACTTTGGAGCAACGGAATAAGTTCTCAGGTTGTCGTGCCATTTATCTTACTTATGAGACAAAAGTCTGATGCTGCAGGTTGGCTAAAAACAGAGTGGACAAAATTGAAATAACCTTGGTGAGTACAAAGCAAAGCACTCAGTCCCCTTATTCTTTTCTTATTTAGAAGCATGAGATTTCATTTTATTTTCTTCTCACAGTTTATTCTTATAATGAGCTAGACAGACTTCTAAAGAGGCAGCTGCTTTGACAAAAGAAACAGAATTGTTGGGACTGTCCTCTGTGTCAGTGACCCAGATCAACTTAAAATGCAAAGTCCCACTGAGCTGTACCCAGCCACAATAAAGTGAAAATAGTGAATAAAGATTCCCAGATTCCTAGAATTAGTATAGAGCTCAGTCATTGTGAAAATTGACAAAGTTTGTCACCATTGAAGCATTCTCCAAGAGGGGAACAGAAATCCACTTATCCAGGAGGTGCAGGGCTCCTCCAGGGAGATGGGAGAAACAAATATCTCTGCAGAGCTACATTATTCAGGCCTCTGTGTGAGAATAGCTGCATGAGTCACCTCCAAGTAAAACGCATACGACAAATATATTTCTCATTTTTTGAGGTGAATCTAAAACTGAAACTTGTACCTACAGTAAACTTTATAGAGATATAGAGATATATCGCATCTTTTGATCAACAGCCTGGGAACAGCAAACAGTCTGATGTCAGTCGGTTGATGCAAAGACATCGCATCGTATTATATCAAATCCTTTCCACCTCTTCCCTCCTCACTCGGCCGTAGAAGGTGTTTGTATATAAGTGTTCTCACATTCTCTCCCTTCTTCGCCCTTTGTCTCTTCCTGCTTGCCCTCTATCAAACTGTGAAGGCCAGGGGGCCTGAGGAACAGCTGCAAAGTAAACCTGCTAAATTAACCCAGTCTGCATGAGTCTCACATACGCATTATTCTAATCAAAGCACATTAGATCATCCAGCTACTTTAGACATATGGGTCTCTGCATCCTCCTCGCCGTCCCCATCTGTTTCTCCTCCCGAGTTTTTCAAATTTTCTCCCCGCTCTTCATCTCGGTGGATCCTTCGCTTTCACAGCTGCCTCGCCAAGACACTGGCATTAATTTCCAACAGTGCAGCTACTTTCTGACACGTTTTCACATCCAGTCAAACTCGGAGCACCATATGCCTGCCTGATTGCTAACATGTTAGGAGTTTGAGGTGCGCACGGGGTAAAATTCAAACCACTCTGCACAAACTCTGCACATATTTCTCCTACGCATACAGGAAATAAAATGAAACCCTGGAGAGTACACTCGCTGCAATATGCTCATAGACAATATCTGAACATCTTTCATTTTCCATGTGTTTCAGTGGTGCTCAAGTGTTTCTCATCAGAGGAATTCATGTAAGTATACGGCAGCATCTCAGTAGTACATAATAAATCATTTGAGTTGTTCTGATCGTTTGTTCAGATTTATCGTAGTAGATTTAAAACGTGTATTTATGATGGCATTAATTCAGTCTAGGAAAAAAGTAGCAAAAAAACACAATCATAACTTACCATAGTGACATAATTTAAAGACCAACATTCTAAACAGCAACATAATTCAATGACTATCATATACTGTATTACTAAGATCAATTATATCCTAAAATATGAGGATAAGAAAATGTGTTGTATTTTTGCACTAAATATATAGAGTGTGGATTGTGAGCACAGAGCATTTGAGTCGTGTTTATGAAAGTATTTACTTGTTTATACAGGGAGTATTCAGGGACATATGGACGTTTGGATGTTTAAGCCTCTTGTAAACACAGAAAGTAAAATGTGTTGACATGCATGGGACTCTCTACATTACATCCTGTTGAGCAACTTTGAAATGCTAAGACTAACAAACAGACACAGAGACACTTCCAGAGACTTCCAGCACACAGTAAATAAATCAGGGCTGGTGAATAGTCTCACATATGTTAAGAGTGAAAGTTAATGAAACTAATATTCGCATGAGATTAAAACAAACATATTAAATGGTTCCGATGTCTTCACCAACCCGGCAGAAAACTAGGAGCCAAAATACCATCTGAAGATGAATGAAAGTAAAGGTAAGGCTAATTCAAATGTGACCCAGGAGAAGGTCAAAGACTTTTTGTTAAAGGGACAGTTCACCCAAAAATGAAAATGTACTATTTATCTACTCCCCCGACATTCAACTTCAAACAGCTTGATTTACACCATGTTTTCTGTCCACTGTTATGTTCCAGCGGTTATTACAGCAGATCTTGTCTGGTGAGAATTCAAGTATTGCTGTTTACCCCTGAAACTTCAAACGTGTTTTGTGGACTAACACCCTTCACCCACACCTCCCTCTGCATAATAGATAAACAGTGAATTTTCATTCTTGGGTGAACTATCCCTTTAAAGTGTGTGAGAGAAGGTGTTTATTGAGACACTTATCTGACATGTTAATGTCTTATAATCCTTTTGCCAAAGTCTCCCACGTTCCTCTGGTTAAGAAACACATATCCATACAAACACAGAGAGATGTGTATGCACACCTGCCTGCCCTTATGACATTCTGTGACAAGACCTAAATTCATGAGTTCCCTGTCGTCCTATTATAAAAGCTTCAAGGGAACTTTTTTTGACATTTAACAAAAGCAACCGTCAAATTAGCAATATTTTACCAGTGCTCACCCCGAACCTAATGTGCAGGTATGTGCTTGTGTAGGAAAGACAGCAGGTGAGAGTTTCAGTTTGGATAGGAGGGAAACACTTGGGTGCCATACTCTTGTGCTTCTGTCACTTTTCAAGACAAATTCTAAAACATGGGATACTGAGCCTCCATCACAGCACAGTTTTATATCAGTGGTGTTGAAAAAGAAAGGAGGATTGTGAGAGGGAAATCATTAGATCACTTACCTGAGTTGGTGATGGTTAACAGATCGAGACGCCGCTGTTGCTGGAATAAAAGGAGAGGGGACGGTTAGACAAATGTCACTGGAGATCATTTAAAAGATAATTTACATAAATTCTCAGATAAAATATGAGCGTGATTGTTACCACACATGCAGAACGTCATTGGTAAAAGGATTTATTGGAGGTTTTTCCTCACAGGGTTAAGGACAGAGGATGTCGCACCTTGTACAGTTTGCTAACACATATTTGGCAAATTGGGATTTGTGAATATGGGCTAAAAAAATAACATTTAATTGGTCTGTGGCACTTATCACAACTCTAAAGTTAGATGTGCTCACTAAGACGCACTGAGGACACATTTAATATCCAGATGCTCAGATCCCATTCAGAGTTGGTCTGGGACGCATGTGGCCAAATTATTTTAGTTGTATGAACACAAACATGTCCTGGGTTCTGACCTGCAACTGTTTCATAATGAAGAGAATTAATTTTTTTACCCTATATGTTTCCTGTTCATGGATTTACTTGCGGCCACCGCCACAATTTCATCATTGACCGACTCGTATTGATTTTTCTATATTTCTTTTACTATCTAAAATGAGTAAAATCTTATTTTATTGTAAAGCTGTGTGCTGCATATTGATTGGTTCAGCTCCCCTTCTTTAAATCTTTGACTGTTTAAAAGCAACATTTACTCTTTGTGAACGTGTTTATCTCATATAGACATCTGGAGATACAAAAGGAGACACATTGTAATGGCAGGTGTGACATTTTTTTTTGTTTAGTTTAGTTTACTCAGAAATGATAACTTCGATACTAGGTTGATGTTAGTTAGCTTCACATATGTAAACTATATGAAACTTTATGTTATTAATACAGTTTCATACTTCTTTCAAGTGTGTTGACGGTGCTTCTGTTGAGTCTTGAAGTTGTTCAATACCCAAGTGGCTTCCTCACCATGGTAATGTGTGTGTGTGTGTGTGTGTGTGTGTGTGTGTGTGTGACCTCATTGGTTTTGATGGAGAGTTTTTCAAAGAGTGTGCAATTTTACACTTGATGTCTCCAGCAGCTGAGAAGAAGTCTAGAGGAGGTGCTAGCTGGGTTCCCCTCTCTTCAACCTGCTGCCTTTCTACACACACTCACACACTCACACACTCGACTGTCGAGCACTGCAGTAATCAACACCCCGGCCCTCTTCATCTACCAGTCCCTCAGGAAACAAGATCTTCACCTCCTCGGAAGGGAGGGCCTGCAAGCATGTGTGTATGACACACACAGTATGGCTAGGTCACAATCAAAGCTAGCTTTTAGCACCAGACTTCATTAACATCCGAGCACTATACTAACCAGTTGCTGAGGGGATACGCAAAGAGACTCTCAACATACTTGGAGTCCTTCTATACCCACATACAGTGTTGCCTGGAGTGGAGCTCTCTGATAGGCTACTTATTTCAGTATTAAGCACAGGCTTTTACTCAGAGAGTGACTTATAATATACAACATGAGTGGAAAGGGGTCCAGTGAGTGCAGAGATGGAATAACTTTTAACACAAGTTCTCAAACACTGTAGTGAGAGTAAAGAATGCAGCGTTGAGAGTTAAAGTCTTCTGACAATTATTGTATCAATGGAAAATAGTTTGAAATGAGGATAAAGAAATAATTTGTTCTACTTTTGTTGTATGGACTCTTTTTTATTATCTCATTCCGTTTTGACTTCAAATTTTGTGTTTTGAATTTTGTTTTAACTTCCTGCCTTTGTGTGGTTTTCCTCCTTCATTTCACATGTGTCTTGGTCCTTTGTGTATTTAATCTCAGTGACCGTTTTCCTATAATCTTTATTCCCCTGTGAGTTATGACCAAGTGAAGTTATTTGACCTTGCCTTTTTTGCCTCTGTGTTTTGGATACCTCTGCCTGATTTGACTGTCTACCTGAATCGGTTTAAATGTGTTGTTGCATGTGAATTAATATCCCTATCCAGGTCCAAACCCTCAGGTCGCAAGCGATCAACAGTGGCAGAACCTGTGAATTTATTCACCATCACATCTTTTTAGTGAAGCATCAATAAGGATAAAAAAAAGGACTAAATCGTTTTCAGTTTTTTCCCCACAGCTGAGCAGGAGCACACGACTCGGCTCATTTAAATGACTTCATTTCGGGCTCCACACAGTTATTGCTTCTGTGCTAGTCTGGCTATAGATGACATTAGGATGCACCGGCATTGGACAAACCTTGTTTCACATTGTGTATAATCTATTCCACCATCTGAAATCTGCTATTACAGCAGGGGACACTGTGCTGTTCAGACATCACGACTGAACAACCGAATAGCAAACTCAAATTAAGGTCATATAAGAGTGGGACTTTTGTGGCCCACTGTATTTAAGTTATCCCTATATTTATAAGTGTATGGTATATACAGAGAATATAAAGTATTATTGTGAAAGTAGTATTGCATTTCCATTAATTTGAGGGAGAAAGTTAAAAAAGGTAAAATTCTAGGCAGCAGAGGCGAAGAGTCAGGTTATGATCAAAAATAAGAATTTCCTACCAGGTATTGTTTGATCTTATCTGTAAGCAAAAGTGTTTATGGTTGAACAGCCGCACTTGAAGTGAAAGCTGATTGCCATATGCTATATTACCATAGGGGGAGAATGGTGCACACTCTGTGTTCAGTTTATTGCGTTGCACTCAGTCGTTGAAAGGCTTCGTACCAGACACTGTTGTGTAACAGATGAAAAATTACAAATGAAACTCTACCTTCCTTCTTTCTCACCACTGCACAGTCGGCCAATAACTACTGGTTTCAGAAAGTTAGAGAAACATCCAAAAAGACGTTGAGGGGAGGGGGTCACAAAGCTATTCATAGGAGGAAGCCGTTTAAGATACCCTGCGATTCTGGGAAATATGCACCTATAATGTTTTATTAATAAGTTACCTGGTGCATGTTTATCTAATTGAAATTTGAAGACTTCTTAAATATATCCATAGTTTTATGTATTTCATTCTTTTTTGAGAGTAAAACACGTCTGGTAAAATATCTGCCTGTAAAATAAACTAGGGATGAAATCAAATCTTAACAAGACAGTCACATCGATTTTATAGATGAAATGGTTGTGAGTTAATGAGAACAATGTGGGAGAGGTGAACATTCTCAGTGTATTGAGGATGTTGTGAGAAGCTATATGGAGAGCTGAGAGTCAGTTAAGTAGTGAAGAGAGTTAAAGATGATTGTGTTGTGAGGAGGAAAGGTCATTCCAACATGTGGGATTCATTAAAAATAAAAGATAGATTCCTCACTTACATGCAGGGATTTATGAGGTTGAAGTCAAGGTGCTTTGAAATAGGATTATTTGGATATTTAGCGGTACGTTAGCTGCGAGTGTATCAAGTGCATGGTGTGTGTGGTGATATGGAAGCTAGAGTGGGTGGCCATGTAAGCAGTAGAGGTCACTGTGACAACATGAGACACAAGCAGAGATCATACACTCCACCACCACACACTCACATACATAACACACACGCGCTCCACCTATAACCTCTAATGCTCTCTCACAAACACACACACTGTTATCACCACCTTGAGAGACAGCTGACTCTGTACAGTCAGTCCGATCAGCAGAATCACTAACAAACAAAACTGCTGCTGAACCCTCAAATAAATTGTGTACTCACTAAAAACACCACAATGAGATTTATTCAGCAAAACCTACTATGTCTAACCAGAAATCTTACACAACACAATCCTACATACACTTACAATTTATGTTATCAATTTATAGTCATATGTTACATTGACATTTTGTTTAAATGTCTCCTATTAATTCCTTTTAACAGATATTGATTTAACTATTTTCTATACACACAAGAACATGATAATAGTTAACAATACAACTAACACTTTCCTGCAATGGTGTATATTATAAGAGAGATTGATTCAATTGGATTGTGTAGCACCCTCTACTGGCAGTATAGACTTCTGCAAGTGAAGCTATGTTAGACTGAAATATGATCCATGATTTAAAAAGTATCTTTCATTTAAAATTATATTAGGAATGGAATCAGGAAAACACATCTGTAAAGACACAACATCCCCAAAACCTTCTGAACCTGATGCCATTTTCTGATTTATTCTTCAAATCCTCACATTCCTAAATACACACACACTGATGGAGACACGCAACCAGCTGTAACCAGCTGATGAAAAGAGCGAGCGCTGTTCAGCCTGCCAGGACTTACACAGATAATTAATCTGTAGTAGAGAATTACAACATACTACCACTGCTCTCACTTCCTGCTGCTTTTGTTAGTCCTCAGCATGGATAAGGTGCTTAGTGTTCTTTAGGCAGGAGAGAGAGAGAGAGAGAGACAGACAGACACACAAAGAGGAAAAAGAGGGAGGATCTGACGCAGGGAGAATTACATTAGCAAAAGCATTCCAGGGCAGAAAATAGGATTGAATTAAACTTTATCAAACAGAGCCAAGAGCGGAGGGATCACACCCTGGTTGAAGCCAGCCCAGCGTGAGAGTGGCTGGCCACTGCTCACTCACTGCGCTGATGACAACAACAGTCTAAACCAATGGTGGTGAGCATTAGTTTTAAATTGATTGACTAATTTCCATGCATCCATTATCTTTACATCTTATCTAAGGATCTCGCGGGGGGAGGGCTGGAGCCAATTCCAGCTGACCTTGGACAAGAGGCGAGGTACCCTCTTGACCATTAGCCAACAACTGGAGACAAACAGCCTTTCATGCTCACACTTAAACATATGGACTGTTTAGAATATCTGATTAACCCTTCGGACTGTCGGAGGAAGCTGGTGAGAAAGCCCTCAGACATAGGTAAAACATGCTAACTCCACTGCACCACCTGTGCATACACACTGCAGGGTTTCTGGGTTTCACTGAATTGGATAACACAATGATTTTCCGTATGTTTTAGTGTCTATATGATAAATTTAGTGAGAGTAATTGGACTGACCTTATGCAGAACTCTGACAGGGTAAAATCATTATTTGCAAACGAACTGTCCGGCTCAAGTCCACAGATATTTACCACAGTTGAAGCTGGACCGGACCTGCCAGTTTTAGTGTTATTAGGTCAGAAAACGAGGAAGCAGTAGGGATCCAGAGGTGACAGCTGCTCCAGCTGCTGCGGTAGTCTAGCCAGCCACGGTGGACTCTGGGGTCCTGTGGCTCGAAGCACAGTAAACAATAGTGAGATGGACCGTGGGGCTGGAGTTATCTTAGACAACAGTTTTATGTGAGAACATGATTAAGTTTGAATTTTGAGAGGTGTATAACTTAAAGAGAAACCTGCTTCTATTCTGGGCTTCAAACCAATGTAAAATTGATATTCTGACTAAAAGACAAACTGCTCAGTTTCCCTGTGGAGGTGTTTATCAGATTCTCCTGTTATTAGTTTCTATTAGTATCTCTTGACTACTACTATCTTTTTAAATTTAATAAGGAGTCATCATTCTCAGACCTGGCACCCCCCTTAAACAAATCTATAATTTTCTAATCAGTATAAATAACTTCATTAATAGAACCAATCAGCAGAGCCAATAGCAGACTGTGCCACCGTCTTAATCTGTGTGGGAAGAGTGAGAGGGTGGAGGGGTCAGTGGAAAAACCATTAATGCACTAAACCCCTACTTTATGACTAAATTAAATATTCATGCAAAATCTACCCGAAACCCATTTGCCAACATTTCCTCCAAAATTTACTTTTCATATTTGCTGATTGTTATCACACAGAAAAGAGAGAGTGAGTAAGTAGACAGAGAGAAGAGGCAGAGGAAAGGAGGAGGGCGGTTTAACTAAAATCCCAACCATCATTTTGCAGCTCATTTCAAATTAATTTAAAGTCAATATGGCTAAATTACACTGCCGCAGCCACCACCCAATGCACAGTTTTCAGTGATGTAGCTGTGGGATGGAATTATTATTAAAGGGAACCATTAGCAGAGAAAGGGGGTTTATTCCATAAAATGGACTATTACTTTTATTATTCAGATTTTTATGTTTATTTCATTGACTGTTATAACCCTAATCTAATGTTGTACATGGAATCCAGCAGTGAAATAATTGCTCAAAGTTGAAAACAGTAACATACTCTTTTAGTTGTGATGATTAACAGTTGCATTGTTGCACAGCCAGCAGCATTAGCATTTATCTCTGGAAATCTGCTAAATATTCTCTCTTCTTTGAGCTCTGATTTTGGTCTCCACCAACTCCTCCCACATTCTGTGGAGTTTTGTTGCTGAAAACTATTCATACGAAAACAGTGAGAGTGACCCAAAGTATTAAAGGGTTAAAACCTGAAAACAAATAAAAGAAAACAAGCTGAAAGACGCAAAACACCCCACAGAGCTGTAGGAGACCGTCATATATATAAAAAAAAAGAAACAACCCCAAATGTCTGTGAAAGCAACATATAATGACCAATAGTCACATTTTATTGTTGGCAACATCTAGCAGCCGAGGTAATTATGACGGGAGCAAAGGCAGAAGTACGGTGATGTACAGAGCAATAAAGTCCCTGTTACGTGGAGGCTTGGGTGATATATGGGTTGACAAACACAGGACTTTCACACCAAAGACCACTACTCATTTCCTGTGTGAAACCGATTGCCAACCTTGTTTCTAACAATCATGATGGTTCAACAATCATTTATTACTATAACTATAGACTGAAAGTCCCATAACCTTAAATAAAAACTTATTTCTAACAACAATCAGCTCCTGGACCTTACTCATTAGTTTTTTACCTAAACCCAAGTACACTGTGACTGTTTCACAACCTTAACATGTTTTATTTATCACGAGTACCGCTGGTACGTTCCCATGAATATATGTCTGAGGGTAGGAACAAGTCACCTATATGGTTGTTTAGGTTGGAAGACTTGTTGAGCAGGTGATAATTCTCTCTGGTTTCATCACTACAAACAACCCCTTTAATATGTATTAATTTGATCATTTGTTTTATATAATAACTGTAGGATGGCAGTCAGTAGAGCACAAACAGTCCTCTTAAATGTAATCAAGCTGCATCAAATTGCAAACACTCAGAAATATCAGTCCCCTAAATATAGCAACAAAATGTACCATTTAAGATCCATGAAATATTCCCTGAAATCATAAAAAAAAGTGTTTAAAAACACTGTATCTCGCAATGTTAAAGAAAGGGATAAAAAGTCTTGCTCATCCTGATCTGCAGTTAAATGAAATGGGATCTGACTCACACCACATCCTTCCACCAGGTTTCGTGACAACCCATTAGACATCCTCTTCGTAATCCTGTAAGCAGACAAACAAATAAACAAACACACAAACTAACCAACAAACAGACCGGGCTGAATTACTGCCCTGTGCTCCAATGCCGGTTTTATACCCTTACTGTGTTGATGAGGTCACAAGCAGGAAACAGGCATCTGCACCCATTGCTGTCCTGTGTGAGCAATGAACGAACACTCACACATACAAACATCAGGGCAAGGGTTGATGCTTGATGGGGTTATTAGTGAGAGAACATTTGTCCACAGCCTGACTCATCTTCCATCTTCCTCTGATCCCCTCATCTGATCCCTGTCTAGCTCATCTGAGTCACTACTTTTAGTTCAACATGTGCACACACACACACACACACACACACACACACACAAACGAACAATGCCTGCACTGATCTCTAGCACTCTAGAGGTAAAAGGGGAAACTGCTTTTCTTCTTTCCCATCTGTGTGTCTGACTGCATCTTAGTCATCATCCCCTGGTAACAAAGAGGGGAGGTGAGGTAAGCATGAGCGAATGGGATTTGCTTTTCAGGACACGTTTGGGCGTGGCTCTGTGGATCACTGAATTTGGGTACATCATACTGTAAGAGGATTACAGGTGCTCACAATTTAAGGCTTCCTAAAAGTGTGACATTTGATAGTTCCAGACTTTCATGTGAATACAACCGTGTTTGAAAATAATATGTGTATTATTAGATCATATCCGTAGGCAAACGGCCACTTGCCAGCAGTAATGTGACCGTGTCTCTGCTTGCATGACAGAACCAGGTAGTGTGTGTTGTGACGTTGAGAGGAGGAGAGAGAGGATGGAGCAGACGGGATGGAGAGCAGGGATTTGTTGCGTGACCAGGAGCCCTTGGTTAAAAATACAACAAACCAAATGAAAGATTTATTCCTTCTGAGAGCAGAGAGCAGCTTCCTCTTGAGCGATGGAAGAGGACAGCGGCGGCCACCTGCACGGAGCACACAGTCCTCCCTGCTGCTGCCTTTATTACACACTCTCTGACACCATGGACTGAAGTAATCGGATAATGTGATAAAGAGCAGGCATGGGCAGGTTATAAGCGCAGCTGATGCTCACACATGAACCTGCAAGCATGCAGTCAGGCTGTTTGTATGTGGTCATATAGACACATGCATCAAGTCACTGCATGCCCCACCACCAGGTTTCTCATACCAGTTAAATTCAATTCCATCTCCCTTTCATTAAATATTCATTCAGGCCAATTAAAAGAGCAGGTAAGCTGGTTGTGGAGCCCCTGGTTTCAGCCTGTATGACCACCATGCTCCACTAGACTCCTTTTAAATACTCAGACTCTTACTTTGAAAGCAATACCTTGGTGCAGCCCAACAATGTTTTCAATGAGATGATAACAGACCGTCTCCTTAGAACCATACACTGGACTGGAGTGCCCTTGGGTTTAGTTTTACTGTCGTCAATATTCAACTAGTGTATAACCTCCAGTGACAACCAACTAGAGGACAACTCACTACCTCCATTAAGACAAGCTCTGAACAATCTCTAATTATGTTTTGGCTGAACAAAAATAAATAAATGGAAACACTGACATGTCTTCTTGTGCAGAGCTAATAATTAACTGGTACGCTCTCTGTGACACATGGGGAGGGCGATGATGGCTTCACACATCACAAAACAGTGTTATGGTTCATAGAATGCATTCTAAAAAGGGGTTGTGTTCTTTCAAAAAGAACTCAGACACTTCAGGGGTCAGGATTTTCTTAGGCTGACTAAGTCCTGACCGTCCATTTATTTAGCCCGATGGTCAGCTGACAGCACCTCTGTCTTACTGTCAGACAGTGATTTGTCTGATGGTGAGTACATGATTATTGATTCAAGGCTTGGTCTATTCTTATACCAAGTATCCTAATGAACTACCTCACATTCTGATAGGATGGGCTGTTTCCGGACCCACATCTCCCCATAAAGAGTTCTTTATCTGCTGTTTGGTAGATAGGAAAATACAGGACATTGAGTAGAGCTTCTAAAATACTTGTATACAAAATACATCGTACCACTGCTCAGCTGAGAATCAGTATCTCTACAGTATTAAGGATAATTCCAATCTCCTAGGCAATTTTTATTGTGGTTCTGAAGTACGAGGTTAAGAACAACACTATGGATGAGTAGAAATGGACCCGAAAGAGTCAGCAAGCGAGATTAAGAAAGGTTGTACTGTCAGACTTTGTTATCGGGGTTGTGAAGTATTACACACATACGATGAACTGGCCATGACATGTGAACATCAAACCTGAGTCTGCATTCATGTTGCATGCAAACTATAGCAAGCCCTCTCCATCAGTCCACATCGTTCCTGAAGAACACACTGTCCCTTGCATCAAAACCTTAGCTCATGGTTGAGTTGCTGCTCTGACCTGCACAGTTGATATCATGTCCGGTAAGAAGTTTAATCATGTGGCACAAGGGCTAATCCAATAGAGCTGTCCATGGTGCTGAAGCAGCAGATGGATTTATAGGCTGTGCCCTTTTCTCTCAGTCTGTTTCATCTTGGATCTATAATATTCTCTAAACCAGAGAATAAATACCTGATACTCTGTAACAAAATATTTCAGAGAGATGACAACAGATTTATTTTTTACTGTAGATGTTTGGTGTAACCGGAGAGTGGAGCAGGTAAAATGAGGAAATTAACCTGTGTAATGGCAGTTTTTAATTACATTACAGGACAGCACAAGCATTTCTCCATTCTGGTTGCTTTAATTCTTTACCCAGCTGCGGCCGGGGGCTAATGCTGAACCACTGAAAGATTCGAAGCAAGAGCTATGAACAATGAACTCACAATACATTTATACAGTTTCAGACCCTCCTCACACGGAGGTAGAATGTTGTCCAATCAGCTCTCTTCATTGTCATGACCAAGATGACCAATCCCGTGGTCTGCCCCAGCAGAAGTAGATCCTCTTTGAAGTACCATCACACAATGAATGTTGATTCTGACCAGACTAGAAGAACTGCTTCTTGAGTCTAAAACCTGTTTCCCAGAGACCCCTGTCTCTGGTCATAACACCTATAGCCACTCTGCAACATCTGTTCGATTGGCCCCTGCTGTTAAACCTTTGTTATAACAACAGGCAGATGTCTCCAACAAATACACATCTTGGCAAAGGAAAGTCACAGATTATCTCAGAGTCAAACCTGCAGAAACATATCTAATATAATATTCATATATACTTGTCATTCTACCATTAAACATATCTAAATATAAAATCTCCCGTCACACCTGCACTGACCTCACAGCCCTCAGCTGCTGCAGTTACATAATTCAAAGTCATGGAACTTAACATGGCCCTGCTTATAGGCTAGTGGTGTGTGAATCTTAATACTCAGATATAAAAAGATAATACGGACATGAGGAAAAAAGGCCTAACTCGATAAAATGTAATTTTAGAATCAAACATGTCACAGATAAGGTTATGGCGTCATTGGCTTGTAGGCATATCTCTGTGGGCTGAGTGGTGCGGATTCACTTTTATACCAGGTGTTGTGGGTATGTGTAATAAAAAACAATAACTGCGGATCATTAGTGCTACAGTAGATACCCTTCACCCCAGCGGATCTAATTGTGTAGCCGGTCTGTCTCTGGTCAACCTGCCAGTCATGAATGTTGATGAAAGTAGTGACAGAAAAAATTATAACCGAGCATCACTCATTGAGAAGGTTTGTAGTTTTCGCTGCCAACTGTCCATCTTTAGATGAACACTAGCCTTACCATCGTCTTTGCACATGTCCAGTTCAAATCTATCACTAACTGTATTTTTAAATAATTTTAAACTGTGTGTGTGTGTGTATCTGTGTGTTTGTGGCATGTGTCAACGTGGGTGCACAAAGGGGTAATGTAAGAGCCCCTGCTGAGCCACTAGTATCCTCTGTGACCTGGCAAATAATCAATGACATCGTTTTGACACTGGGGACCAATCAATGACTTGAAGACAGCAATGGCTCACTTGATACCTCAACTCACAATTCCACTCATGCACATACACACAGAAGGACTCTGTCCTAACATCATTCCCCCAGTGGCCAGTGCTTGACCCCTGGCTGATGGAGTGCAGGTGAAGTGACCTGGTATTTACCAGAGAGCGCTGCATGAGGGCCTTTCCAGTGGCAGAGACACAGTCAGGACAACCTGCAGGGATCTGTTCCAACATTACTCGCTCTGATTAATAGGCAAGAACATTACTTATCCACCCTCAACATATCTGTTTTCTGTTAAAGCGTCTTCTTTAAGGCGGCGGAAAGGTTCTTCAGAATTGGTCTTTTTTCCTACAGAGCTTACAATGAACTTAAACATACAATATGTAACTCCGCCCACTGAGGTCGCTCTCAGGGATGAGATGACACATCCAAGTTTTATTTACATTATGAAACTAATGAAAATTGATTATCAGGATTCATTACAAGCGACCTATACAAACAATGGAAAGGAAAGAACAGCCGACTGCCTAACTGGATAGCAATGTGTTTTTCTTTCACATATGCTTTTTGCCATGAATGTTATAGCAGAGACAGGCAAATCCCTTGAGTAAAGCGCATATGATGCAATTTAAAGGCGACCATAAATAAACATCCCTTAATATAACAGGGCTTTTCTCTGGGTTTTAACATTGCCTTAAGCATTACGGATAATGTAAGTATACGAGTCAACAAAACATATATCATATGTCTAGTCCTTTATATATATATTTGAATAAAGACTTGTAACATATAAAGTTATAATTGTGTCTGTTTGATCATGTTATTGCACTGTTAGTGTGACTGAAATCTCTATTAAAATAGGTCTTGGATCAGAGTAAAAAGCTAGAAGTCACTGTGTTTTTAAGAAAGCAGCCTTCCATTATATTACTGAGTCTGGTCTCCTCTGCGTGCGTAACTTTTTTTTTATCTTTAGGAAACACTTCAGTGCCGGTAGTAAAGTGGAAAATCCACCTTGGTTTTATGGTGTTATATTTCCATCATTTTCTGTTAGGGCTCTTAAATTAACTGGGAGAGATGGAAAATGAAAGTGATATTCTTCCATATGGGACTTTCTGAGGTGTCAACAAACTTCTGCAAGGTTTTTGTGCCTGAAATAGAAACCTTTGCTCGTGCACAGCCGTGATCCTGCACACTGACTTGCCAATCTCCCTGTCTTCAGACCAAACCTTACTGGAGTATCGGTTGACAAGACGTAAGGTTGAAAAGTTCACCCATCTCTCTCCGGGCCTAATTGGAGCTGAAGGTCAGGAGACGTGTATGTTCCTATTGGTTTATTGCCTTTATGGATCTTACAAGACTGTTAAATGTCTATGTGTGCGAGCTGGGAAACAATCCTCTTCTGTTGTGTCTTGCTGTCTTTTTCCATTTCAAAACCTGCTCTTTTTCTGTGCTGATATCCTCCACAACAAATTCAAATGTCTGTTATCTTCAAGTAACCAGACAGTGAGAGACATTTAGAAAAGAAATTAAACAAAATGCTGTGTGACTAAAGCGTTTTGTCCAGCACAACTTTTCCATTTAGCCGAGTTCAATCAGTTATTGGGATGGAGTGCTGAATAGTTGTTTAAAGCTGAAGCAGGCTGGACCGCTGTTCACTGGTAATTAAGCAGGACAATAATTAGCTGTTAGTGGAGGAGAGGGAGGGAGGGGAGAAAGAGTTTGACAAACACAAATACAAACAAACAAAAACAGCACAAACACACACACATTATATAATTAAACAGCAATATGTGTGCATGTGTGTGTGTTTGTGTGTGTGTCCCATTTCAAAACAGCAAACAACCTCTCCAGATGTTGATGTATTGACAAGATGGATGCACTATTTAACTTCTACTCACAGCCCAGAATGAGAGAGAGAGAGAGAGTAACTAAGAAGAAGCAGGGTGGAGGATGAGCTGGGAGAAAAGGTAGAATGAGAAGTGAAGAAGGAAGACGTTCAAACGGACACTAGAAGAGGAGAAACTCAAAGAGGGAACCTGATATTATGAGCAGCCTTAAGTGTGTTTGTGGAGCGTAGGGTTTTCTGTGCTGTGTGTCCTCCTCTCACTCTTCCTCAAAGGTTCAGCTTGCTGCCAATGCTGAGAGACTTGGAACCTAAAAATCAATTTTACATCATAGCTTCAAAAAAGGCTGCAGTGACCATACAGGGGCCTTGTTCATGGCCGGTTCTAGCTTTGTGAGTATGTGTGTTTATCTGAAGGGGGCCGGTCAAGAGGTGGAGTAGGGCTCTTGTTGAGCATGTCTCCTATCTGAAGGAGACAGCGATGGCAGCCACAATGAGATCTCACATGAGGCACTGCCATTCTGCTGATTGCTGGATATCTTGAGGCATGTGTGTTTCTTTTTATTCAGTTTGATTCAAACAAGAAAAACATCATTGCTGACAGAATCAAGACGGAACACATGAAGGGAGAAGATACATGAAGCATAAAAGCAAGCAACTGAGAAAGGTACATCATTTATTTATAAAATGACTTGCTAGATAACATAAGTTAAGTTAAGTAATTATTACTTATTGAGGGGAATCATGTGGGGTATCCACAATAAATTTGTGTGATGGAAAAACTCTTTGCTTTGTGCTTGAAACATCACTACAGCAGATTTTCTCTTTTTTTCAAATTGTCTGTGACATTTTGTAAATCCATCCCCCATTCGTCTTTGTTTACTGTTTGTTGTTTCCATGTTTTGTAGTTTAAACTGAGCAAACACTGTGTCTGTCCCAGGCTCCTTTACCAGTTGGTTTGTATGTCAAACAGGAAACTCCTTTCATTGAAAACTGCCTCCGTATATCCTTCACCATGTCCAAACAGTGTCTGTGTTCAACTGTTACAGTGACCTTGTTCTTGAGGTAACAGTCTAAGGTCTAGACTCAAAGAAGCTGGCCACCCTAACAGCGGCTTATGAGTCAGCTGCTCAAGTACTCACTAGAAATTAAGCCCTCGTGAAACAGCCCCTGCTGAGCTACCAGCCCACTGCAAAGAGCAGCCATGCAGTCTTTTGGGCACTAAACTCAACACTCTCTTCTCCCTGGCTGCACACTGAGAGTGGTTGGTCCCTGCTCCAAAAAATATGTTGTGATTCAGTGAAATACTCACAGATTATGGGAAATGCATTATGGGCAATGTAGTTGATTTGTTTGTTAATGCTCTTAGCATTCAAGAATGTTTTTAGAGAAGCGTTTCAGACATGGCTGACCTTCTAAGTGAGGGGAGCGATAATGTTTCTTTGATGAAAAAAATTATGAGACTAAGAATGAAGAAGATTGAAACCCAGATCATGTACCTGCTGACCGACTGAAGGCTCAGTCAGTGAGAGACATGTTTGTGGCAGAGGATGAAAGAGGGATCTCAGCGAGCCTACCAGCTCTATTGCTTTTATAAAAAACTGTTTTATCAAAATTCAGGGAAATGGAAATGAAACAAATGTTTAAGCATATATATATATTTTTTGTTATATATCATGTGTCTGTTATCTGCTTCAGAGGCTGACAATTTGTTTAGTAAACGTCAGTAATTCAGTCCGCTCTTCAGAAAGCCCTCAGGTTTTAAGAAGTCATTTTCAAACAACGCTCAATTGGTCTTAATAGGTTGACATGTTTCTGTACTCGGAGAGGATCCTTGTTTTCAGTGGACACTGGAGCCTATTTGTGGCACAGGTTGCACCAGCACTAACCTTGCCCCATCCCCTCCCCACCTGGATCTTGCAGTGCCAGACCTTATACTGCCCTGGCACCTCAGTCAAGGTCTCCCCACCTCTCCAGAGCCTCTTTACTCTCCTGAGATAAAACAAACAAGAAAACCGTCGTTTGACGCATCTGTAATCACCTTAGCTATATCCGCTGGAACTGAGGGCTTTTAATTTGCTATGCTTTTAATTTGTTTTCACAGCAGTTTCGAGCAAATTGAATTTGTTAATTAAAGCAGCAAAATGAAAAGCTGAGCATTATTGACGAGATGCTAATTGGGTTACTGTGGAAATTGGAAGAGGGGGGTGAAGTAGTGTGGGTGGGGGCTAAGGAGAGGCTTGAGGGAGGGAGCAGGGCATTTTGGGGTATCAATAGTCAGGACAAATCATATTATAGAACAGTACAAGAAAGGCTACGTGCCAAGTGGCCCCTTGACGGCGGTGTTATGATTTGTGTGAGTGAGTGTGTGTCTGCGCACACAATACATCTCCCCAAGCCTTTTGGCAGTCATGTACATACACAGACAGACAGCGGATTTCTTTCCAACACAAATAAACACAACCTCTTTGTGCGTACACACACACATGCATGCAAACACTGTAACACAAACAGACAGAAACACACACGTACACATAGTAGCATCTGTCTTATTTCAATAAAAGAGGCTTCAAATCTACTAATATCTGGTATATTTTACATTCAATACTGCGTATTTAACACTTGCTTTATCTGAAGCTGTTTAACCAGGACTCCCCAAAGCCTGTAAGAGAATTGGCAAAATGTAGCATTGTTCCAATTTCTACCATTATAAAAATTATCTACAATAACGGCCAAAACTAATGTGGAAGTAGTAAAAGGCTTTTAAGGAGATGTTCTTACTAATGTGATCACATGTGCGAGCCCAAACCACAGATGCACATAGGTGTGGCTAATTCATTTAAAAAAACTTTAAGAATCAATCACAATCCTGCTCCATGTGGTCCAATCTCCAAAAGGGGGCAGGGGCAGCAATAACATAAAGTTAAGTGAAAAAATATCTTATTATCAGGAGTAGTTAGAGCAGGCAAATCAAATCAGCTGCTCTCCCTCTTAAAAGCAGTGCTCTCCCAGACATGATGTACAAAATGGTCTGGAAGGAGAGTTCAGTGTGGTTTATCCTGAGAGGATGGATTTGTCTGGGGGATGCAGGGTTCAGAAGTACACATATACAACAGCACCACGAATATGATGTAAATGTGCAGCAATCCAAAAAGACTTACAGAGCAGATTATGTTAAAATGACATGTCAGGAGAGGTCATTATACTTCTACTGCTGCTTTGTGCACTTAGGCAACTTGTGACAAAATTACATTCACTGTGTTGCATCCAATTAGTCACATTTGGATATTGGAAATGAAGTGAGTCTAAAGAGCCAAATGAGAGATGATGACAATCTTTACCCTTTTCCTTGAAGTATGACTCTTTTTTTGTCTGTTTTTAGTTTTAAAAAGATAATAGGATTTTAGAGTAATACAAATATCCATTTTACATTTATTGCTTGGAAACTGAATTATTGTTATGAGTAATTGGGTCTCCATGACCTGTTGCGTGGAAAAAAGTGTTGGTACCCTTCCGGCAAAGAAAGAAAAACCCATAATGGTCACTGAAATAACTTGAAACTGACAAAGTAATAATCAATAAAAATGTAATGAAAATTAACTAATGAAAATTAGACATTGCTTTTGAATCATAGTTCAACAGAATAATTTCACAAAACTACCTAATGAACATGCCCTGGACAAAAATGATGGTACCCTTAACTTAATGTTTTGTTGCACAACCTTCTGAGGCAATCACTGCAATCAAGCGCTTTCTGTATTTCTCATTGAGACTTCTGCACCTGTCAACAGGTATTTTGGTCCACTCCTCGTGAGCAAACTGCTCCAGCTCTCTCAGGTTTGAAGGGTGTCTTCTCCAGGCTGCATGTTTCAGCTCCTTCCACAGATGTTTAATAGGATTTAAATCAGGGCTCTTAGAAGGCCACTTCAGAATGGTCCAGTGTTTTGCTTAGTCATTCTTGGTTGTTTTTAGCTGTGTGTTTTGGGTCATTATCCTGTTGGAGGACCCATGACCTGCGACTGCAACCAAGCTTTCTGATACTGGGCAGCACATTTCGCTCCAGAATGCCTTGATAGTCTTGATATTTCCTAGCCTCCTCCATGTTTCTCAGTAAGTAGAGTGTTCTTTTCTTTGTATGCTTCATTTTTGCGTCTGTGAACATAGAGCTGATGTTACTTGGCAAAAAGCTCCAGTTTTGTCTCATCTGTCCAAAGGACATTCTCACGGAAGCTTTGTGGCTTGTCAATATGCATTTGGACAAATTCCAGTCTAGTTTTTTATTATTTGCTTTCAACAGTGGTGTCCTCAACAGGAATGATCAATATGCCTTTTGTTTTCTTTGTATGCTTCCCTCTCTCATTACTAGGAAATAGCTAAACAGTCTTAACAAAGTAAAATACAGGTCAACTGGACTTGGTTGAGTTTCTTGCAGATGTTTGACCTGTTATCCAAGAGGTTTCATACATATAAAGGACAAGGGACATTCATTTGAATATAATAATTGTCAAATATTTGGCCAGAGAAGATAGGTGATTTGAAAGAGGAGAGAAGGAAAGCATCCACGTCAAATTAAAGAAACTATCTCTGAACAGAGGAGGAGATTTAAGACTCATGAGGGTGGGTCAAAGACTCTATACAAACCTGCATTTCTCAAAAACCAACAGGAAGGTGGGTCCATTCTCTCAGGTAGCCTCAATTACTCCTAACGACCCTACAAGTCAAATACCTGGAACTCCCAGTAGTCAGTAAGAAAACTTTCAGTCAAGCCCGTTATCTTGAGCTGGTGTGATGTCTTCACCCATGTGACCTTGTCCACCTTCTTTACTTCTCCCTCACTTACGCCATCTCTACACAAACACCTACATACAGTATATACTCATACACCACAGGTACCACATGCCTGCTGGTTTGTCTTTTGGTTGTTTGGTAGTAGTTTCTCATATTCATAGTTACCTGTTGTAGCTGTAGTAGGATAACTGATGTTTGTCAATTAAGGGTGATATTGTTATTGTTGATGAATCATGTCATGCTTTAATCTGTCATTGTTGAAGTGTTTGGATTCTAACCTTCACTGTTTGAACCGTAAGTGTGAATGTATCCCAGATATCGACACTTATCATTGGGCACCAATTTGAGACAGAATTTACTATTTCAGTTTTGCACAATGACATTAGGGTGGGACCCCTTAGTTATCTATACCCATTAATAATTCAGTGAATGTTAACAGAACAGCTGTTGATAGCATTTAACATCAATACACTGTAAACTTAACCTGCTCCTTCAATCACACAATACAGAAGTATTGTCCTGTGAACTGACAGCATATCTTTGCGTGGTTATGTGGCTTGTCAGCCCTACTTAGTTGTTACATTTGTTGTTTTTACTTTGTGGCGTGCTTGTTTGGAAGCAGCACCATTATAAATACTAAACAAGTTCCCCATACCCCATCCGGTTTTGCACTTAAGCTTGCCTCAAGCATTATGATACTACTACAATTGAAAAGAATGCTTTAGAAATGCATGAAAAAGAAGGAGGCACTAAAGTCCTATTGTATAATGAAACCGACTGAAGACTGTGCAGCCTTGTTCTGTAAACAGTAGATAGAATTCAAAAGTCCTTTCTTTTGCTTTTAATGCGTTTGTTAATTACTTTATTAACAATGTAAAGAATTACATAACATTGTTTGCTATGGTGCTATTGTGATTTAGTAATTAATATCATTAAATGGTTCAACAACATGTCCTTATGAGGTTTGTGTCTACATGAATACATTCCCACTCGGAGTTACACATTTAGTCAAGTGCCTTTTTGCACAAGTGAAGGTAAGGTAACGCTCCCCTGCCTAGCGGTGCAGTTTTAAACATCACTCCCTAACCAGCTCATTGACCCCTCAGAGCTCTGCTGAGGTGTTAAGTGTTAAGATCACTTGGTCTCCCTGCAGGCACGTTGGCCCAATGTACTGCTAATGAGAAGAATTCACTCATTTGACCCGAGATCCATGAGGGTGAGGAACAGGGGTGACAGGAGGGGAAAAAATAAAGTAACGCAGGGATAAAGGGATAAAAGGTGAATGAGACAAGGCAAAAAAAAATGAGATTAAGGAAGAGATGGAGGCACAATGAGAGAGGTGTGTTGTTTGGAAACAGGGAGGGGAGCAGGGAGCTGGGTGAGACGCTGAGCAGTAGTTGAATTAAAGAGGTGATTATAGCACTAATTATAGGCTGAGCCGCTTCATTGATAAGGTCCCAACCCACACCTGACAACACTCGCTGCCCTTTTCTCTCTAATGTTAAATAAAATGCTCAAATGCATACACGTACAGGGAACGGTGGATATAGGAGGAACACACCCATGAAAGGTTTTGTCGTGACAACTGTTTAAATCGCTTTCTGTCCTTGTTTAATCAACATCCATCTTCAGATCACAGCTACAACATATAAGTCACATTATACATTTTTACATATAAAACCAAAAGACAAAGCTGTAACCACAGATTTGCTGTTTAAATCCTGCAGGTTAACGGCAAGATTCACACAAGACAGTGCTTCAATCTGCAGAGGGGCAGCCTATGTATTGTGATTATGAGGTGTAAATTAAATCAGGATAGAGTCTAGACAGAAAATGCAAGCCACATATTTTTCATTTCTTGTATAACTGACAGTGTTTTTGTGTTTGGATTTATATTCATCATTTGTTTGCAATTGATTTCATCAAAAGAAGCCAAGCCTCCCCTAAGGTTATGGCTCCGTCCTTGACCATGGTGGTCCGGGACAAACACACTGAATACACGGCGCTCCATTTCTCCAAGCTCTTTATTTTAACCAATTCTATCACATAAAACCCCATTTTGAGAAGGTGAAATTTGAATGCTATTCATGATCACTATTACCAGATGTCCTCATCTAAGAGAGTGCCCTCCGTGATACGAATCAACCCGACAGCGACTGAATTGTTGGGCGCCACTGTATTTTACGCTGCCAATAGATATATCTATCTTGTTCATAAAAATATTTGTGGCTCTGTTTTGCAATCATAGAAAGGATACGTTTGGGGGAGATGCAAGAGCCATTCTTTGGAGAGTGCTGAGTACAGAAGGCACCATCTGCGTGGAGCACACAGCTGCCTGCCTCATCAGAACACCCTAATATTCCAGTGGAAGGGCTCTAAGTACCTGGCAGACCCAAGTAGATAGATAACAAAGAGCCTATTAAATAACAGACAAAGTGGCCTGTGAAGGTATGGGTGGGGAATGTAGGAGTGTGTGGTGGGAATTAGTCTTTTAGCTCCACACACACACAGCGATGAGATAGCCCCAAGTTATAATTAAAATTCTCATTCCCATCTAAGGTGGTAATTTTGATCTGAGGAAGACTGTAAAGCTTGATGTCAACCAGCTCCTATCTCACTCTCTCTCTCTCCCTCTTTCGCTCTCTCCCTCTTTCTCTATCTCTCTCTGTCTGTGAGTGCATTTCTCTTTCGTCAATCTTGATCAAAATCAATGTTATCTGTCCAACCTGGTAACTCTTCTTTGCCCTTCCTTACCCTCAAAGTCATGTCGGAGCCACCTTATATACGAAAATACCCTCTGCTACAGAGTCTTATAGATTGTATGTGATATGTTGAAGCATACTCTAAAACACAGACATGTATATATATATTTTTCCATCATGTTCTATGGCATGCTGGCTCAGATAAGGATTTTCCCCCCACCATCTCTCCGGTGCAGACCTGCTTCTGGTCAAACCGAGCATTGACAAGCTGCAAGAATAGTGCAAAATGGTGAACTTCATTGATGATTCTAATTCATTTTATGCTATTATACAGTAGAGATGGTCAATTCGGGAGCAGGACAGAAACAAAGCAATTATACAATGGTAGTGGCCCTAATCAGCATACTGGAGGATATAAACTGAAATCGCTGTCTGCAAGCAAGAAGCAAAAACAAAGGTCAGAAAAGTGCTTTTCACAAATGGATTGTCCAGCCAAACTCTCTGCAGTGGAAAACACTCTGATAATCTATACTCGTAAATTGTTTCACTTGTGTTGCCAATAAGTTGTGACAACATGTAGTTTTCGATGTAGGTGCCAATCACATAGATGCAAATGCACATTCCTGCTGGATACTTTGTGATGTGATCTGATTCCTAACTTTTAGTTCGATTTGTAAAAATCCTGTCTTTAAGTTTTACAAACAACACTATTGTGTTTTTAAATTGAATAAGCTTGTAAACCATAGACCGTATCAAAGGATGGACGACACGACAACTCCTCAAAAGTGAAGCCAAAGCATCTTGATCGCCCCCTAATGTCTGGCTGCAGTATTAGTCATTAACCCAACCTTTATTATGTTAGTGAATGGAACGTTATTTTTCCGGACATTTAGAGGCAAGAGGAAATGCCATGGGTTCACGGTGAGGGTATGTTTTAATACCACTTAAGATAAGTGACATTAGATGTCCACACAATGCCAATATGAGTTAATTACAAATGTAAAAGGGAAACATTACTGACAGACCGTTAAATAGACAGAGGCACACTTAGGAATGACACTATAATTACTATATGCTCCTAAATTGCAGCTTGTTTTGTCAGTCATGTTTACTGTAGTGCATAACATTTCTCACTGACTCTCCAAGCTCTGTCTCTTACTTTGCCCCTTTTCTCTGTCCTCTTTTCCGGCTCATTACTCCTAAACAATTATATTGTGGTAGAAAGCCTCTCAGTCTCCTGCTGGCTAAAATGAAAACAGTCAGTGCAGAGGCAAGACGATAGATCACAGTGTCAATGCCAAAGTTATCATCACCTTGGTTGATTTATATTTCTTCAGTGCTTTATTTCAGTGCACTTTGCAAACACACATACACACACACAGATACACGCTTGCACACACATGCAAAGCCAGAAAGTTTTCCCAGATGAGCAGGCTGCCTGCGGTGGTTTGAGGAGGCCAACTGAGTGGCCATCATTCTGATAGAGCGGCTTCATCTAGGCTATAAAATTAAACAGCCAATTTCACTTGGTAATTGGATAGTGAAATATTTGTGGTGAAACTTCCTGCCATAAGATACTAGTGTGATGCAGTGAACTGAGTGAAAACATAGGCGAGGACTTCACCATTAACTGTCACAATGGTGTAAAAAACGCAGCTTTCTGTGACATCATATTAGAGCTTTGTCCACATTTAGATCCACATTCAAACCCGAGTCCTTCTTTGCTTTTGCAAATTGGAAGTAGTTGTTCCCGCGAATCTGCTAGAGTTATTGAAGATATGGTTGGAACTAAACAGAGTGTTAGTATTCACTGTAACACATATTTTAGTTAGTCTCTCCCAAGACGCAAAAGCAGAAGCTTTAATTGCCATAAATACTCTCTAATTAACAGTCTGGAGTCCCTGTGATGTTTTTCACCCTGCCCACACATTAATGCAAAAATAGCATTTACAGTACAGCGTAATATTTGTTAATTACCAGCGTTTGAGAGAGGGAATAAGGGGCTATACACCAGCAGATGGCAATACCTCAGGAGTTAAGCTTCCCGTTTCTCACCATGCTGTGTTTGCCAATATAAGCTGCAGATACGCTACCCTTGGGTGCTATGAACTGTGCATAGAGGAATGAGTGTCTAGGATCAAACGCTCAAATGAGCCATGATGATGGGCCTAGTGATACGTTCTGCCGTCTTCTAGCCCCGGCCACAGAGGCGTTACCTCATCAACCCATTCCACTCTTGCCTTATTTTCCTTGCCCTTAACCTCTGGCTCTACCGTTTGAACTTAACTTCAGAAGACTCTTATATGTTTTAATGAACATTTTCAGCGAACCAAATGCTCCTGGCAAGTTTGTCCATATCATTTACAAATGAAGAAGACTCTAATGTATAAATGAGACCATAAAAGAAACAGTTGATCATTTGGTCAAAGTGTAATACAATGACTTTTGCAGACAGCAAGGTCCTCCCAATTTGTTTGCACCACCCCTGCCAAACAGTGCTTCTGTATCCTTCCTCTTACTCTGTGCACCCAAACTCTTAAAGAACAGATGACAACATGGTGACTCCGCCTTCCCCGACCAGAACAAGGTGGATGGGTTTGGTCGAATATCATAGACAGCTTTTATTAGGAATTTTATTAAATTGAGTTTAACAAGCCCACACTTCCTCGATTGATTCTCATAAACTGCAGCAGTGATTTCCTCTCCTTTCCCTTCAGGTTAAGATTGAGGTTATTTTATTGTCCCCCGTGGGAGAAATTAGTTGTAGATTACGAGTGCTGCTGTATCAAACCAGACACTGAGTAAAAATAACCTGGTGACCATCCCCTGAGAGCTTTCGACTATGGAGCTCGGGAGCTCAGAGAGAAATCTGAGGTTGAACAATGAAAACAGGTCCTGCTGCTGGTTCAGTGAGTTCCTGGGTTCATCAAGAATTTTCAGGCGCTTGGCTAGGATGCTGAGGATTACATTTTCCATAATCACAGACCACTGAGATGGTTCTGAACAGATTCATGTTCTTAGACTCTTCTTACATTGGAATCCACACCACTTACACATCAGACTATTGTTGATGAATGAGCTACCTTTCTCCTCATCCAGAGAACCTTCGAGATTCTCCAGATCTTGTGGAGTAACATTGGACAGTTCTTACAACCCCTCCACAGTCCTCTTATCACTGTATAATGACTTGATCAAACACTCAGTTGCTTGACGTGTCTCTGAATTAATTATTATTAATTATATATTCACTATGCAATCAAATTATCAAAACCAGCAGAAGTGCTAGTTTAACAAACAAAGTTAGACACGTGCCATGTGGTTTACAGGAAAAGGAGAAAATATAATTTCTTCAGGTATCTCAGACCTTGTTAGACAAACAGAATCATGTATGCAGGAAACACTAAGCATTATGTGAAAAACACCAGCCAATAACAATTGAAGCTGTTTAACTTGTGCATCAACAGTCTAGTCAGCCTGCCAGCCAAGCAGTCAGTGTCAGGGATGAGACATGGTCATAATCCAATTCTGGTTTTTACACGGCGTCATGCCTTTACCTTTGACAGCATGATTGATGTGTATGTAAATGTATTTGAGGAGGGCTGTGAGCAGCTAGTTAAAGCAGACATTTAGGTCTGCCCTGTCAAAGACGAATGCAGGGAAGGAGAGCGAGGAGAGGAAGAGGGAGGAATCCAAAACAAAGACAACTATTGATCCCTGAATGAAAGAAGATGGACATTGGAGGAGGCCTAAAGAAGGCGCCATGTACCTCTCAAGTGTCTCTGAATTCATAGGGAGGCAGGTTGACGGCTCCACAATAGCGTACTATGGGGAGTATCTATCGGACACATACAAAGCACATAAAGGTTAGTACCTTTTCAAGTGACCCCTCCATTGTCCTCTTGCACCCCTGGCCCTTCTTTCCCTTCCCCATTCCTTCAGCCAACAGAGAGAAAGAACTAAACATTGAGGTCAAGTCACAGAAGAGATGGGAGATTGCTCTCAAGACAAGTCGCTCAAGTCAGTGTGAGAGTGTCATAGGTAGAAGTGTAGGTCTTGGTTTACATGTATGTGTTGCAACGAGCATTTTTGTGCTTGCATATGTGCTTTCTCTTCTCCCTCTCTCACGTTCACATGTCCCTGTGAATGTTTTAATGTTCAACAACTTTAAGGGAACAACAGTCAAGGACCTTAAAACGGTCCAATCGTTGCCACAGTGACAAAGGAAGTGGAAAATCCCCATCCCCATTAGTAATGCACACATCTACTGCTATTTGAAGCCATCAGTCATTGGACACAAGTCTTTCCTTTGGAAATTAGCATGCAGGTACTATCCTGTGGAGCTGCTGCCAGTAATCTGTCAGGATATTGCCAATCTATTATACTAAACAATGGGGTGAATGCATTCGCATTCTATCCTTCATGATGGAGAATTGGGCTGAAGTAAACTTCAGATGATCAGACAGAAATAAAAGATTATTTGATTCCTGTCACTGCTGACTTTTAAAGCAGAATGATACACGGGAACTTAGACACTGATTTAATTATCTCACATAAATGAAACTGAGTTGATTTACAACAGCAGCAGGTTGTAACAGGCTACTGAAGAGAAGAATATAAAAACCAAAATGAGATTTTATCTAAACTGGTTATAAGATATGAATGAAAATGTGCTAATATTGATGTATGCAAAATACACTCAGCTTCAGAAAATACCACTGAGAGCTTCAGTTATTCAGATATTGATTATTTTACAAACAGGCCAATTCTATTAATTAGATTTAGTCTTGTTGACATGATTAGCATAGCAGCTTGATCAGTTATATTACTAATATCTTTCTTTCTGTATGGGAAGGAGTGTGTATAAGACAGTGGTGTCCAAACTACGGCCCGCGGGCCATCTGCGGCCCGCCATCCATTTTTAAATTGGCCCGCCTCAAAAATATATATATAAAAAAAAACTTCTCAGTTAAGGCCGCCACGCTCCGCCACCCTGAGCGACGCGATTGTCAACAGTCCGCTCCAGGACAGGGGGGCGTGGCGGCGTGAGGGGCCCAGACCTTCGTATTTTTTTCTGTTTGTGGCCCTCGGGATAAAAAGTTTGGACACCCCTGGTATAAGATGTCCTTTTTTCCAGCACATGGCTGTATATGTGCATGTCTGCCTGCCCCTCCAATGACATAACAAGTTGAAAGTATATGTAAGTGTTGCTTACTCATTAAAGCACACACAGAAAACTTATTCAGGAGGGAGACAAGTCCTTTCAAATTCTGTGATCCACAAGAGAATTGAAGACGCAAACTTGAAAAGAGAAGGCACACGTATATGACATGCCTCAAAAGTAGGAGGCAAACAAACAGAAAATGAAGACATTTTTCTTTGAGACGGCTGTTGATTTTCTTTCTCCCTTGTTATCAATAGGAGCTACTCCAGGAAATGTAGAAATGGATTGATGGGAAACAGAATACTCATTTCCCGCAAAATGTGTCCACAGCCGTCAGATGGCATCAAACAAAGAAACACAAAAATATGGAGAAAAGGGGAAAAGAAGAGTACAGGAGGGAGGGAAAAAAGGGGAAAGGAAAATGAGATCCCACATACCCCCTCCATGCCCCTTTGTGCCCCATGGACCCTGCACCCTGCTCTGCTGTGACTCTGATGAAAAGCAGGCCGCAATCCCTTTCAATTTGGCCAGTGTGCCCCAGTCCTGTTAAAGGCAATCGACTGGCTGAACAGAGGCACTATATCACAATATTCAGGTGCAGACGAGTCCAGCAGAAGAGAGAGGAGACACAAGGTGCCTTCAGAGAGAGAGAGAGAGAGAGAGAGAGAGAGGGACTCTGGCATCCATCTCTCGCACACTTAGGTTGACGCTCAAGCATGGAGGAGAAACACACTTTCATCCACACACCCACACACGCACACACACACACACACACACACACACACACACACACACACACACAGTGCTGTGGTTGGGCAGCAGTGGGAGAGCAAGAAAAGGAGAGGTGAGAAAGAATAGAAAATTGGAGGAAAAATGAGACCCGTCACTTCCTTCATTTTTTCTTCTCACTTTGGGTAAAAAAGAAAAAAGGGCACAATAAAAGAGAAAATGTATTTTGTCCAACTTGGGAGTGGGTCGCTGAAGAAAAGGGAAAAAAACGACCAGCCTGGAATGACAGCAGCGTGTTTGTTTGTGATGGGTAAATGCCTGTGTAGGTGTGGGGAGGTCAGTGGCTTGGCTAGAGCTGTTTGTTATCAGGGGTTTCCAGGCCCCCCGGGCGTGCCGAGCTGCTGGCCTGAGTCAGGGGGCTGAGCCTGAGGGAGGGTGAAGAGTCAAAGCCTTTACCCAAGGATGGGTGAGAGGGCATCAGACTGGAGAGATGAGCAAAAGGCTTGAAGAGGGCTGGGAATACCACATGAAAGATCGGATTAATCCTACAAATATCCCGTTTATTGACATTTCCTGCCTCGAATGTAATTAAACATCTTGTGCCTTGTGCTTGTCTGATTCCCAGAGGAAGGTTATTCACGGAGCCCTTACAGCAAAAGCTCTACCACTCTCTGTTTCACGCCTTACCCTGGGAACCGAGAACAACAGTTGATCTGCAGATCTGAGATTACGAGCAGGTGTGAAAGGTCAGTGCTATAAGAGGGGGCAAGGTCGCTAAAAGATTTCAAAACTAGCAATAAAACGTGGAAATAAATTCTGAGCAAGACAGTTAGCCAATGCAACGACGGGAGAATGAGGGGAATGTGTTCATACCTTCCGGTTTTTGTGAGAACTCTAGTCAGGTATAAATTACAGGACATCCAGGATCATCAGGCTGTGAGTGACGTGGTAGAGGAGAGGTCTGATGAAATAAAGGGACAGATATATCTCGGTGTCGTCTGCATAAAAATGAAAAGAAAATATTGTGATAACTGATAGCATGACCCACTGGTATATTTATATTGATGCATAAACAAATACAATTGTGGGAGTTAGTAGGAGGAGCTTTAGCACTGGGCCCAATATTATCGAATATACTGATTGAATTAGCGGAACTGATACTGAGAGACCGGTCACCTGAGGAGGGCGGCTGGCTTGACTGTAAGTGGGCAGGAGCTTGTAAGTGACCCGGGAACAGTGGAGAATGTTGTAAACAGTAAAATAGGCTTGATGCTAGCATGCAGCAGAGGACATCAGTGAGTACTGCACATTGAGATTAAGGATCACACCGTCTCATCCAACTGAAGGGCTGTGCTTTGGGAACTCTGAGGAAATGTAGGCTGATAGCAAAGACTCAGGTCGAGAATTTATTGCCATATGACGCCTGATCTGCTTCATAGAAAATTCCTATCACATGCAATTGTTGAGAGTGGTGGAGCTATATAACTGTAGGCAAGGATAAAACTGCAGCAAGTCTGCAATCATAGCATTTAACCATGACCTGTCAGTCATCCCAGGATTTCGATCCCAGCTTATTTCTAAACATACTGGGTTGGATCAATCCTCTGTATCTGGGATTCAAAAGTAATCTACCCCTTCAGATACAACAGCCACTGTACAGCCAACATACAAATTAGCTTTATACCTACACATGACTGCATGCACAGACTCCCTTCACCATGACAGAATCCATATATTTTATTTTTATTTTAAGCTATTTGTGAATGTGAAAAGTAAATTCAAGATTTTATGTTTTACAATCAATATTAGCAGCAATCTCTGTGTGGCATATAAGGAGTACACAGAACAATAAACATCATAAAAACACATTTTATAGGTCTTGTGTTTGCTGAATACAAAAATGCAACACTTAAAAAGAAGGTGACATAAAGTTTCCAACAGCATCTGTACAAAATGCTGCTGTTGGATAATGAACTGATAGATATTCTGTCTCACACCTGTCACCTCACACGCCACCTGGGCTCCACTTATATTGGTTTTCAAAACAATTGCAGTTTAAGCAAGACGGTACACAGTGACACAGCCAAATGCAACACAGCCCCTCCATCGATTGGCGAGAACAATTAAGTTAGAATCCAGATCTATATTTATCCCCGCCAAGGAGGTTCTGTTTTCATATGTGTTTGCTTGTTGACGTTTTCATCAATTTCCCAGGGAATAATTCATGAAAAATAAATTTCACATTTGGAGGACTGATACTTTCAAGTGTGCACAAGTTGATTCGGCTTGAATAATTTTAAGAGGACTGTTTGGCCTTGGCGGAGGTATGCTCTCTGTATGCTCAAGTAGCTTGATTGATATGCCTTGTGTAATGTTCAATTGGTCATTTAGGAAGTGGACGTGAACAATAGTTTGGATGTTACTGTAATACGGTTTGTATGAAGCACAGAGTAAACATTATTTGATTGGACTAATTCAGGTCCTGTTCACACCTGACAGTAGCATCCATCTAGAGGAGGCCGGAGGACGCAAGCAGGGTAGGCGCTCCTTCAATGTGGCTCAAGACGCATCGACATTGCAAAAAAATTGACAATATGTAGCTCGGACCCCCTGTAGTCCGAGTGATCATATCTTAAATGTGTCCTCAATGGATTATGGGTCCATTGTCACCTGTCCACTTGTGATCTGACCACCTGAGACAGATGTCAGGGCCCCATAAAGCCTCATATTGACTTCAGGTGCACTTTGTACAGCATTTATTCACTCACAAATACTATGGATTAGGTTCCCAATCACTTATACTTGTAATATTGTTAGAATGGATCTTTTCACAGCAAACTAATTCAACTAGTTCAATGTACATGTGGGCCTATTGGTATTCTTTCAAGAAAAACTTCAAAAATACACGTGTGCTAACACCTGAAGTAAACAGGCCAAACTTTATTCCTCGCAAGTAACTTTTGACAAGTTCTTCTCCACACTCCGGAGTTGTATTCAGACATGATAGAAGGGAGTGCTGGAGAGCAGTCATGTAGAAAGAGAATGCTGTTACTGGAGTTATTAACAGGCTCCTGTGTTTCCCTCCTCTCAGCTGAGCTATTCAGAGCATAGCGTCCTCATCTGCCATAAACACATGCCGACAAACAGACGCAGCAGACGGACACACAGCACAGCCCCTCTACGCTCTGCACAGTAATATGTTTTTTGCCCATTTACAACAAATTAAGTTTCCCTCAAAGTGAATTTCAAGCTTGGCTGCCTTTGGAGGGCGAGCAACTCTATTTTCATTAATTTTCATTCTTTTCCCCTGAACAAATGATCTACTGTACAGCTCGCTCTGCGTTACTCTCCTCTCCCTCTTTTCCTTTCTCTTGTTTTCTCTCTCCTTTGCCTTATTTTTCCTGCTTGCTGTTAAATTTGGGCAAGGCAATGGAAAGCAATTACGCTGTCAGAAAGTGTATTCTGATTTATTAAAAGCCTTGAATGCTATCTGTTTTGTTCCCTCTTTGTGTCGCCCTGGGGAACTGAGTCCTGACACCCAAATGAGACAGAGTGAGTGCTCCCCTCTCAGTGCTTCATCCTGAGAGTCATCTAGGAAGCCGGCAGAGTAAATATCCATTGGCAGAGGAGGACAGATAGACGGCTGTAGCACATCTGCGAGGATGGGAATAGATTTACTTCTGGAGCCCAGAGGTGGGAGACAGGAAAAGACAAAGAGAGGCAGACAGAGAGGGAGATGTGTCTGCTCAGTTTGAGATGACATTCTTCTTTCTCTTTAATTTCATAAACCAGGTTGTCAGCTAACCACCGAAGAGGGAAACTCCAGTTTCTCAGCTACGTAGGCCCACTTACATCGACTATTTCAGAGAACTTTCATCAGCTTAATTTACTATTCATTGAAGGAAATGTAAGGTGAGCAAAGGAGAGAGACAGAGCGAGAGAAAGGAGACAGAGCGCTGATTATGAATAAGTTCCAATTTCCAAAACAAATATTATCTCTGTCTGGGTAACCCAAAATCTCTTGGGACAACATCATAATAAGGATCAACAAGGGGTCAGTGCTGTGTGACATTGAACCAGCACATTCAGAGAGCTTCACCTGTGATACATTCATTCCTAAAAGTATAAACACACCACTGGCACAGACATCCAAAACACACTCCCTCCCTTTCATAGTACGCTACGCATTAACATCCATGCCTAGCGCACCCCCCACCTCCTCGCAATCCTCACAAGCTCTCCCTCATTAACGCGTTCTTGATCGCCAGAGAGATGGGAGAGATGCTGGGTGGGGGATGCGTAATAAAGCATCTAGTATCCTGGGGGAACCATTGGTCGGAGATAAGAGGCATACAGCACTATGACGTAAAGACATAGATCATAAACCTGCTTATCTTCTGCTCCCTCTGGAGCAGCCAGCTTCGTCAACTATCTGGGACAAAGGACAGTCATGGCTCAACGCTTTTCTCAGATTCCTACGTTTGACTACAGATACCGCCATGTTGGTGCGAAGCGTCTGACAGAAAAAGGGTCACTCACTAATGAAGCGAAATAGACAGCTGCATAAAAACAAGGACTGTTGCCGAGAAACCTGTCATTATACAATGATGACCTTTCCATCTTTGAGGAATTTCCTCAGAGATCTGGCACTGAGGTGCTGTAGGCGGTGATTAACATATTATTAGACAATAAAGGATTTAGCTCTTTCATCCAGGTACCTGTTGGCTTCTGCCATGGAAAGTACAAAACTTACTGAGGCCAACAGGGAACAATTTACGACAAAAGCTAAAAACATGGAAAACAAAATTGCAAAGAGGTAATGCAAGGACCCCAAAAGTTCTCAACAAGCAGAAGACAAACACAAAGAGAAACTTCATCAGAACTTAGCTGAGGAAGTAAACAAATAAAAAAATTAAGTGAAAATTTAATTTTCACTGCTGGATGCATGCACATTTTCTTTTACCTTTTTAAAAAGGATTTATTTTTTCCTGTTTGATGTTTAGGCCACAGCTAATGCATTCATGAACAGTCTGCCACTAAAGGAAAAAAAAACCTCTGTTATCTCGAGCTGTTTACCTCTCAGCTCGGGGAAAAGCAGTTTACTCATTCGAGTGGTGCCAGCTTGCTTGACTGGTGAAGTGCTTGTGTCTGTCTTGAATATATGCTAACAAAGAAACATATAAACCATCTATGTTTGGGGGAATATATCGCTAACATTTCTAATCGTCTCTGTGACTCCTTCTGTCTCAGTTGTAAGTGATACTGAGGTGAAAAATACTGACAGTTATGAATATGTAGTTTTTTTTGCTTCATACTTACTGTATGATTAAACCCGTCTGTGTTGAGAACAAACCAAAGACTTGAGGCAATGATATAATTTCGAACCAGAGTCAGCACAGAAGCCTATGGAGAATGTAGCCATATTATTGAGGTCCCACTGATACATGAAGCAATCAGGAGTCAGGCTCAGCTGTCAATCATTCTAAAACGTCTTCATAACATCAAATAACTATTTAAAATGGAACTTATTTACAGATAAGCACTGGAACAAACATCATATGATAAGAACTACCTAAAATGAGATAAACCATCTAGGAGATAAATTCTTTTAAAATGTTCTTTGATTTTTTTTACTTTGGTCCAGGTTCCATTCGCCAAAATGGTGGAGGAATGCTATGACAACACTGTAGACAGCCACCAGGGGGCTATCAAGGGGCCCTGGCTTCACTTTTCGGGAGCCATATTGTTGTCCATCTTATTATACAGTCTATCTACCAAACTAGAATGGACTTTCCAATCTTTTTTGAAACACATCTATCATGTGGTTTGATTTTGAATGGAGCTGATTGGCTGTTCAGGTGTTGGGCTATGAAGGAGGCAGTCAGTCATTAGTTCTCTCTTTATTCCAAACCAATCACAGTCAGTGACACTGTCAAGAACACAACTCTGAGTCCACTTTCAGCCAAACTTGATAATAATTAGTAACTCTAATTAGAACTGGCATTTTGTCAAAATGGATTCTGTTATTGTATATGAAGACAATGTGTTACGTCCAAAAACCTTTTTACAAAGGAAAGGAATTAATCATTCAGCTTCACACAAAAGAAAGAAGCTGTTCCTAATGCTAGACAGCTCAGATATTTTTGATTACATGTCCATGATTTTCTTAGATTAACTCAGATTGCAGTTTGGCTCCTGGACATGCACGAACACAGATGCACAAATCGTTCTTGTCCTTGATTGCAACTTCAGATTTTTGTCGCAAGACCTAAGAAATTGTAGAAAGCTCCCATTCATCAGAAAATAATTTAGATAATAATAACTTTGTTTCTTCTCTACTGACAAACAACCTTTTTGGCCTTCAAACCTACTTTTTCCCATGCACTGAAATACACATTTAAATTTCAGTGATTTACAGTGCTGAATGTCCTTATGATGTAGAAATCATGAGATATCTAATTAACACGTGCGAAGTCCGCGTAGCTCTTATCTCATCCTGATATGTCCGGTAGCAACGTGCCAGACCCGTGGTGCGTTTCCGGTGTTTTCTGCGTCTCTGCTGACCTTCTCCTCTCTCCACGGCTGGAGTGGCTATTGATTGGATCTTGGCACTCAGTGTACAAACACAGAGATAAGGAGAGAGAGAGAGAGAGGGGGAGAGAGAGAAGGAGATAGAGAGAGGCAGCCAGGCAGATATAGCTGCAGTGCCCACTCCGCTCCCATCCTCTTGCTCCAGACCAAAGAAAAAAAACTGTTTTCGAGACTCCACTCCCACCCAGACATGGCACCTGAACACTGATAGCAGACAGGATTAGGTCTTAAATTCAATCACAGCAGTCTAAGTAATGTTAAGTCACTTCAACACAGTACAAGTGATCCATCATAATCTTACTTTGACTTGTGAGACTTTAAAAGAAAAAACAAGTACAGAGAGAATGTGACATCTTTTCACCCTGATGTCGGATGAGTTCCATGCACGCTCTGTCTCAGGCAGTCTTAAGGCTGGTCAGTGGCCACTCCACTTTCCCAGCCCGAGGTTTCTCATTTACACTTCTTTCCATCTGGTGTACAGGCAGAGGCTGTGCTGTGTCAGAGGTGACTAGTAGTGTCACAGCCCCTCCCTCCCCTCTGGGACCAGCAGAAGAAAAAAACTCAAACTGCTGTCTCCGCAACTACAGGCAGACACCGCCTTCTATAAAAAAAAAGGAAGCAAAGAAAAGCGCTCTGTCAACAGGAAAGCTGGGCAAATAAGTTGCTTTCAATTCCATATGGCCAGCGGACGTGTGAGGGACGGGACAGAAATTAGAAATTACTTTGAAAGATGGAAGCAAGTTTGCCATCTTTCCAAAGAGGCTGGTTAGCATTGGAGTAGGTCAAACACGTGTTTGTCTCTTTCTCTGTGTCTCTGTGGAAACTGATGCCTCAGGGGGAGAAAGAAGGAGAGGTTTGTTCAGATACAGTCTGGACGGCCTACAAAAGGAAATATTCAGACAGACAGGGACCAGAAGAACAGACGCAGGGGCCATGAACCCAGCAGAGCAGGAACAAGAGGAATCCAAATCCTTCTCCTCTGGAGAATAACAGAAACTCTTCTTTGTGTGAGTTTGTGTGTGTGTGTGTGTGTATATTCAGTACACGTATGCGTGACAAGCATCATAGGAAATTGCCAAAACGCAGCTTACAGTAGACACAATGTGTTTTACACATATATATTTTGCCATAACAAGGTGTATAAGCTGTATAGTAGGACCTTTTATGTGGAAGAAGATTTAAATTTAACCTTTAAATTAAACTATGCCTGGAAAAAATCATTGTGTTGTGTAGTAGAGGACATCTGTCTGGAAGAAGGCCAGCTCCAGTAACAACAACCCCACTCATCACAAAGGCTTTTTGGAAAGACTGGTCCTGGATTACTTATTGCCTCTCGTCAAGTCTTCATTGGATCCCCTCCAGTCTGCCTACCGACCTGATGTCAGAGTGGACACTGGACAATGCCTTCACGTACCGTTTACCGTGCCTACACCCGCTTGAAGAAGGCCAGGGGGCGCAGTCTCTTCTATGACTCCTACAGTGGCTTTAACACCATTCACTCTGCCCTGTTGGGGAAGAGGATGACTCTTATGCAGATGGATGCTCCTCTCGTGTCCAGAACTACCTCACCAGACGTCCTCAGTATGTGCACTTTCAGAACTGAAAGTCAGACACAGCGGTAAATACACAGGGGACTGTCCTGTCCCCTTTTCACCTCAAAACGCCTGGTTTGCTTCAGACTTCAACCTTAATTTTGTAACAGCAAACAGGTTGTTACTTGAGGACCTCAGAATATTAGTTTCATAAAGGGACAGCAATTCAGTGATATAATTGTGGGCCAGGCCATCGAGTGTGTTGAGTGAATCTTAGAAATCTGTAATAAGCCAATGTTAAGACTCTTAAAGAGCAATATGATCCCTTGGCTTGTTGTGTTTTAGTTCAGTGCATTGTTTCCATGACTCATGTCAGTTGTGAGACCCAGACTGTAATCTACACATGAGGAAATGAAAACATGCACAGTGGATAGAGTCTCCGGAGCTCAGAAATGAACAGATTTTGTCAGTGTTCCTTAGATGATAGAAACAAGATTGGATGATATTGTGCATTTGCGATTCAAAATGAACACAGCCAGACTTTTGACAAAAGGCTTGTTAATGTTAAAAACAGGACCAAGAGGACTGTTGATCTGTGTGCACAGGTTGTATGGGCCAACAGTGTGAATTATACACCTGAATAAAGTCAGAATTGAATGTGAGGTCTTAAAGTCAGTTGGTCTTTTAAGGTGGAAACACTGTTGGGTCTTTAGGTTCTGTATGTAGCTGTAAATCATTGGGAGACAATCATTTTCTCTTCCCTTTTGTTCAGAGAAATGTTCAATGTCATCATGCTCAGTGATGAGAAATACAAAAATGGTGATACTGTAACATTTTAAGTTGATGGGAAAGTTAATTCCCTGAAGAGGTGAAATTGAATCTTATTCTAAAGTATCGACTGGAAGAAGAAAAATTGAAGTAAAGTGAAGAATAGGTGAATTTAGAGGCTGATCTGAAAAATTATTGTGAAATACTCTGGACTGCCATTTTAAATCATCCCATACTGTTACATCTGTCTTCCTGTCTCTGTCCCTCTGTCCACCTCTCTCCATTAAACAGACAGCAGCAAAATTGAAGGGACTTCCTGTTTCAATGTAAATTAGACAGTGAATTAATGTCAATTCATGCTCTGCTTTAGTGAATCTAAGTAAGACAATAACAATTCCTGACTTAAACATAAGCAAACATCCCCTCACTCATCAAGAGACAGAGAGCTGGAGGTAAACATAGAAACCAGCCAACGCTATTTACAGTATCATGTAGGCTGAAGAGCAGACACTGTGTTAAGAGGAATATATTACAGAAAACAAATTAGTCAGCACGATAGAAGAATCCCTGTGCAAATAGCCGCGGCTGTTAAATCCATCCTCATGAGATAACTGTTCCCATTAGAAGGTTAAAGTTATTGTCGTGTTGCTGCACAGGCTCAGCTTCAGAAATGGCAGCAATTGGTCCTCAAACTTTGATGCAGACAGAAAGCTCTCCTCATCCCTTCCCCTCTGACCTGCGCGTATGAGTGTGTGTGTCTGTGTGTGTCTTTGTGTGTGTGTGTTGGGGTGGTGGTGCACATGTGCATGAGATATAGGGGGGAGGGAAACGGCAAGAGAAGGAGCAGACAGAGAAAGAGATATGAGAGGGTGGGGCTGGGCTGTCTGCCACCCAGGCCCGGAGAACATAAAGAGAAAAATACGGCCATAAAAGCTCTCTATGACTATGAATACTAATACTGACTCCAAACCGACCAAGGCTGCTCCCTCTGCGTTCCTCTCTGACTCGCTCAGAGAAACGACGTGATTCACAATAAGGTGAAAATAGCGCTCTGCATAGGCACCATTGTTTGGCTTAGCACATTTAAACCATGTTATACACAATATAACAGCAGAACAGACAGAGAGAGAGGAAATAGCAGCAATGCAAAGCATACAAGACCTTTGCTTTGTTGGCCTTTGAATAGGTCAGTTATTATTTGTACAGGTATGTTGTGATGTATTCCACACTGTATTTTATTTTTATCTTGTTATTCATTTTGCTGTTCAACGACAAAATGTTGTTTAGTTATTTGAATTGATAACAGAATTTAGAAACTGAATGGTAGCAGTGATTCTAAATGAACATATTGTCATTTCTACTATACATCTTTGTAGCTGGATTTCTCTGCACATGGGCTGAAGCCGGCGTCAACGTGCTGTAAAAAAAAACAAAACACTTTGCTTTCTGCAGTGGAGTGTATCCGTCGTGTCCTGCCTCCTGTGAGCTTTAACACGTCTCTAACGTTAACAGGTCTGACCTGGACAATCGTCTGAATTCTTCATATGTGAGAGGATGATGCCAAGACCTCAGCTCATGTCTAAAAACTGCTGAAGATGGAAGTAAACAGATAGACCACTGATTTTGACACTCCGAGTTAGAAGGTTAACAGCAGCTCGGTCACATTTGAATATCAAAACAAATCATGTTGAAGTGGAAAAAATAAATGATTTGAATTTATTCAACACCACATTGAGATATCTAAACTTATCTAACTAATCTAATACAAGTATTAACAATTTATGAAACCACGATGTTAAGTAAAAATCCAGTGTATTTGCAGCTTGAATGCCTGATGTTGCTCAAAGCATGAAAAGGCCAAGTATCGATCTCTTTTTTCCCCATTTCAAAACAACACAGTGTGACAAATCTTCTCAGCTTTGTGGTTGGCTGCTCTGTAAACGGATACTGTAAACCAGTAACTCTCCTTCTGTTCAATCTCTCACAGAGGAGCTACTCAAGAAGTGTGTGCAGGCCAAGTGGTTGATGCACCGTTTTCATTAGTATATTGCTGATGATTATTTAAAAAACATTTACTGTTCCAGCCACAGTGGTCAAATCTCAGATCTTGAGAATAACAGAAAAATGCTGTTTGCATTCTCCTTTAAAATATTTAACTTTAACATTTAATCATTAGTGAAGAACCTGGTCTTGGTATTTGATCAGTATTACAAACTGAAACAGTTCAAATTGTAATTAATGGTTTGTAAACATATACGTTTTGTGTCTTTTCTCCCTGTGTCATGAGCTGTATCCATGTGGTGGTTTCTACATTTCTTAAGTCCTTCTGTATTTCTTTGGTCAGGTCCTCCCTGTAAATACCTGTACTTTCATGGTTCCCCCCTCGCAGCAAGCTTTCCCTGACAAATGTTGGAGGACAGAAGAAAAAGTGGTAATCTCTCAAGCATTTCTAATGAGTTTTTCTCCTACAATTATTTGATAAGAGCAGACAAGACTAGAGGCAGTGTGTATGATACACTAGCTCCGACTGCCGAGGTGAGAGCTCTGCTGATTACACACAGTGCCATTCACACATTGAAACACACGCATGTGCGTACGCACAGGGACGTACGCACATACACACACACACACACCGAAAAATACACACAAGCGTGCACACACCCAGAGGCCTATATGGTCCGTCATCTCCAAGTGCAACACTTCTAATAATAACATGAGAGGCTGAAGTAATGACTGGCAGGCACACCTAAGTTACCAATCTAGGTTTCCTTATTCGGAACACACACACACACAGTCTCACACACACACACACACACACACACACACACACACACACATACTCCCTCTACTCCTTACAACCCCTGATCCTCAAAACAGTTCTACTCCTCTACTCCAGCCACAACCACACACACTAACCTACTTTCAACACTCTGACTGCTTACCACACTGAGTCCCAGTTGCTCCCTCTGCAGGTAGGGCAGGTTCCTGCGTTCCAGGCTGGCCAGGTAGTGCTGCAGTCTGGAGTAGGTGTAGGGGTAGCAGTAAGCAAACTGGTAAACATCGTCCTCTCTGTCGAAGCAGAAGGCGAAGGACATGACGTAGTTGCGCCGGTGGTCAGGGCAGCGGTAGTAGTACACGTTTTTGGCGGGGAGCCTCTGCCTGCAACAGCAAAGTACAAACACATTATAGAGACATTACAGAGGTCAGCGACAGGACAGATCTTTTAATGAACAGTGCACTGCAATTTCACAGGAGGAGAAAAGGGCAGAAGCATAAACACCTGTGTTATACAGATAAATTATAAACTATAATTCTCGTTTCCTTCCTCCAGGGAGGAAAGAAAAGAGAAGGGATGTCACTTGGTAAACAACAGCTCGGAAAATCAGATTGTTATCTAACATATACTGGAAGGGTAACTGTTTAAACAAACAAACAAATAATTATAATTTGTTTTTACCTTCAGCCTCCCAAACTCAACAAATATCTAATTAAGTATCAAAAATCAGGAGATAGAATGAATTTAATCCAAACTATTTTTTATCATTAATCACAACCTTGTAATAGTAAATTTTTCATAAAAACTCCACCGTTGCCATTTAATCTTTCAAGCAAACCCGAGCTGCACAAACATAACAATCAACATTACAAATAGATTTATAATGAAAAGGATGTGAGCAGCAAAACAATGTAGATTCAATTCCAAAGAGTGAAAAATGAGCAAGTAATTTGATAAATTCAAATGCAAATTAACTTAATTACTTTATTTTTCCAAACATCTCTGCCAGAATTGCTGGCAGAGATGTTGACCAAATTGGATTTTAATCATGGCAGCTATGACACTATGGTAATATATTAGATCTTCTGCATAATGTTGTATGAATCGCCGTCTGAGTGAAAAGCATAAAATGTGATTGCAAATAGTTTATGGGCTTAGAACGTGATTTTCTAGTTTTTTTTCATTATAACTTGTGAAGGAAGTTTGTGAGTAATTCCCAGAAATGAACAGGGTTATATGGTGTTTGTAATATGTTGCATGCTTAGTGCTTTGTCTTCCATGTCGTTGTGTGCTGCTATCTATGAACTGCATTGTGCATTGCATGCTGTGTGTTGTACTGTTTGCTGGGTCCGGGGCTAAATAAAGCTGGCAAGAACGATCACTGGGGTGCAGGACAGTGGGAGTGTGGGAGTGCATGTTTTCTTTTCACACTCTCGATCTGTCTGTCTCCCTCTTCCTCTCTTTCCTCGTTTAGCCCTCATCCACTGAGACATGCTGACAAGGATGTTGCTTGCATGCGAGTGACTGCCTCATTTCCCTCTTCCTACTTCTCCCCTTTTCCTCTTTCCTGTTTTCCTCCAAATCTCCCGTCTTGTCCTGTCACTCACCGACTCCACCTTGACAGTTTACGTGAGGCCGACCGAGCACCGGGGAACAACAGTGCTGCCGGAGCAACTCTGGCAGCGGAGAGTGAGGATGAAAGCAGGAAGAAGATGAGGACGCTGAGTGATTGGTGGGTTGGGGGTGTTGGGAGCAGGGAGAAAGGTGGAATAAGGAGATAAGGGGAAGATGAGAGAGCAGAGCAATGGCAGATCTGGGCCTGATACGGAATCTATATGGGAAGTGGTGGCGGCTAGCAGCGTTGGGGCTGTGTGATGGCGGTGCTGGCTACTGACTGCTATCAGGAGATCGGACCTGTGATAGGAACAGCACCTGATAATCAACAAACAGGACAGACTGCTTTACGCTAACTCAGACAGAGTGAACTTCTTTCCCTGACTCACCCCTAAAAAGGGAGGACAGGGTGGAGACGCAGGAGTTTTATGTGTTTGCTCAGACAACTAATACGTCCGTTTGGGCTACAGACCTGCATAGAGATGCACAGAGGACACACCTGCGCACATCTTCAAACACCTGAAGGCGTCCCTGCAGGTATACAGAGGGAAACAAAAAGCTAAATCACACGGCCACTCGCAGACAGAGGGGGAGAGGAGAAGAAAGGCAGGGCTGATTATTCCTTCAGAGGAGGAGAAAGGAGAATGTATCTGCATGTGGCTATCTCAGCAGAATACTAATGCAGGCGGTGGCGAGCTACCACACCCTGCCTTCCCACTGGACCAAGCTTAGCAGCCCAGACTGAGATGGACAAATAGAGGAGAGGAGAAGGTTAATCTTGGGGTAAAAATGACATGGTTTATTCTTCTCTTTTTTTATCTAGCGTGAATATTATTCCTGAGACCACATGAAGTGTAAAATAGCGGAAAGTGTGAATAAAAACTGACCGGCAAGGACAAAACAAATCTCCACATGACATACTTGCATACGCATATACATACCCCCCACCGCACACACCCACCCACACACACACACACACACACACCCTGGTGGTGCCAGACCTCTGAGGCGCAGGTTAATTAAAATAAGATGACACCTCACCTCTTTACATATTTGGCTTAGTGCGTCCACACAATCCCACTGATCTCCGTTTCTCTTTCTCTCAGCGGCGTGACCTTGCCGCGGACTGGAAAAGTCCCGGCTATTGATTTTAATTACTGCTGCATGTCCCATCACAGCGTTGTAGTTATAGGCCAGAGAAAATAGCTCTGTGACTTTCTTAGGGAAAGAGAGTGCCTGCAAGGCCCCGACTAGGAGCTGCGGAAGGGGCTGGCACTGCTTCAGGAACCACAGTCACGCACACAAATATATAAAAAAGGACAAAATCTTCAGGACGTGCACACTAATGCACACAGTCCCTTTGGTTTTTATCTAAGCGGTGGCTGCTCCTGCTCGGCAGCTGGCAATTTGTTTTATCTAAATGGTACCTCCCTGTGCTTCTCCCCTGCCCATCTCTTGACGTGGTACAGTGCCGTCGCTCCCAAACAGAATTATCACTGCATGGGATGAGGAAAAAATGGAGACGCTTGCCCCAAGATGATAACGCACTCACACGTGGTTTTACAATTCTGTGATTACAGAGACACAGAAACACAAACACACACACACATACACAAACAGGAATATGCAAAGAGTCGCGGGCTGAAACACCATGACAATTTCAGACCCTGTGTGAGCTACATCAAGGTCATTCCTTTGACACTGAGCATCGGGACAAGTGAACTTCCAGTGTCTCATTGTAGCCTTGCAGAATGAGGAGAGAGAAGCCAAACAGAGGAAACTGAAACACTGGACAAAGACAGAAAGCAGCTGATAAACAGAGAAAGAGACAAAGTCAAAGGGACAAAACAGGGATAAGCGGAGAATGACAGGGGAGAAGGTTTCATGGTGAGCTAGCAGGCGGCCTTTAGCGAGGTGTCACTGCGTGCCGTGTCTTTGCTACATCTGAACCATCGGCAGCGACTAACTCCCGCTCTGATTCTGACGGCGCTGGAGTCTCTCTGACACCCCGAGATGAAGGCCTTTAAATTGGTGGCTTTCATACAAGCGACATCTTGTCCATATTTTCAATTCAATCAAGCGTAGAGGACACGCCACTCACTGCTGCTCTGAGCTCTGCCAAAGGCGGAAAAATGTACAGGACGAAAGTCACAAAGCATGTGCGCACACACGAGAATGGTGGGATCTGAGTATTTGGACCTGACACACACACACACACACACACACACAAAGACACACTGATCCACTCCACTCTCTGTGTTGTCTCGGCTTTCAAACGTTTATCTTGCCAACTGTTACCACTGTTAAATGCCTTCCAATATTCCCATATAGCTGTCAGGCTCCACAGCTCCCGACCAGCTCATTTAAGGCCAAGTTGGTGCGTTTGACATATATCATTTGACATTGAATGACATGTTTCTGCACTCCCTCTGTGTTACTACACCAATAATTGAAGAGGCAATATTTCTTGGCACTCCAAAGCGATGCCAGATGTTACATAGGCTCGTTGTTTTTTAAAACACGGCACCGTGTTCTTGCTTTGCATATCAAGTCAAGCAGAAAACCGACTCGGAATCATCTGAGGAGCATCAACCGTATGGCGGCGTATACTGGGGTGCAAAGAGGTGAGCATATGTGCAGGTGTGCGAACATGACAGCAAATACTTCTTCAGGCATTTATCTTTTTTTAATGCAAATCTAATTGCAACAAAGCTTCCTTCAGACACTGTTCCTAGGCAACCTGTGCTTGCTTAGTAATACGGTCGGCCTGCTGTATATTATATGTGGTGGTTTATTTATTAGACTGCAGCTTCAGGATTGTTTCAGTTTGGTACTGTATTACACGAGCAGTGAAGAGAGAGAGTCCCATGTGCAGTACAGCAGGAAGTCGTAGACAGAGTGCGATGTGGCTCACGAGTGCGGCAGCCCTGAGGAGACACTTTGTTTATCACCATTTTCCGAGGAACACCCTAACTTTCTGCTGCGGTGTGCGAGTGCAGGCGTAAAGTGGAGAAGAAGCACATTACGACCGGGGGCTGATGATGTGAAATAGCCGGGATTAATGCCGCCGGTGGAGTCCACTTGCTAACAGCCGAAAGGTTTTCGCTGGAGGCAGAAGCGCTGGTGAATTACGGGACTTTCCTGTAACGAGATAGCCGAGCCTCGCACACCTGTGGAGACAACGAGTGGTTAGCGCCGCTTCCCAGGTCAACAACAGAAATCTGATGAGGCTGAAACATGATGGCGTCGGGCACTCTCCCCTAATGGCTGCATCTAAACACCAAGAAGCTTCACTTCCATCAGACGGCCTGTTAACCGCTTCCTGTGAGAGCCCGTCATCAAAGCGGCTACCTCTCCAGTTAAGATCTGATTTTGTTTCATATATTTTACAGGCGGATTCAATTAGATAATTTGTTGCAGGATTGGCAGCCTTTACAGAGCAATGCATTTTCCAAGGTGAGTTTGCCAAAGCAAGTCAGTCAGTATCACTTCACATCCACAGTGCTTCACCCGAGTTCAGATTATGCAGCGGGCGTAAAAATGTGAAGTTATTTCCATAAAATTATGAAAGCAGTCATAAATCTTGGAGTGTCATCTAAATAAAACATGTTTGCTGTTTACAGAAGTAACCTGGTTTGTTCTGCTGATATGTTTAATACAGAGGGAGCGGTCCGGTGTGTGGTTACACGTCTGTTTGGCTCAGAGGTCTGTCCTTGTGTGTAAATCTGCATCTCTTCTAGTCATTTGTCTCTTTTTCATGTCAACCTCTTCCCAGATCTTATTTTACACCTCAGTCTTATTTAGTGTTCGGTTCAAAACAAAGTTGTCCTGTTGTTGGTGTGAGAGTTAAAACTACATTCTTTTCATTTGAATATCTGCTATGGACATATACGGCTAGTTTACTTTACTACACCTCTAACTCAAACTCCTAATCTGCTCCATTTACAGTCTGATAAAAATGCGAGAGATGTACAGCACTCATACATTCACATGGGAGGCGTTATCACCCCTGAGGTGGCACACATGTGGAATAAATACATGAGGATTCGCAGCAGCTGCTCTAACTTAAGCCCCCTGAGATAGTGGCCATGGGGAAAATGTCTTAAACATATAAAATAATTATTTACTTCAACTCCATTTTATTATTTTTATGTGACTTGTGTCATCATTAAATCTCTGCTGCAGATGTTTGTCATTTAAAGACGTCTGACTGATTGTCTTGAGATAAATCTCAGTGTGTTTAAATGTCAAGTAAAGGGAATAATTCTTCAGGTTGTAGTAAAATGTATTTTTAATAAAGAGTGACATTACTGTGACAGGGCCTGGTTGGACCAGTAGAGGGCCACACCTTTGAGTGAGTGACTGACCTGAAAGGATGGAAAAGCAATTCATGGAGAAAAGTCAGAATACTTGCCCATAACCTACAATAACTACAGAAACTTTAATATGTAAAAAAGTCCCATATTCACCTCATGATTAAAAGTTAAATAAATGCTCTCAATTCGATGTGAAAAACGATATGTGTGTAGACTGGAGTTTAGAGTCGCCTCTCACATAATCCTTGTCTTGATCACCCTCACAAAAAAAACGGTTCACTGGACTGTGCTGTCAGCTTTTTCAAATCAATCCTCAACTGCATTAATAAAGTAAAACCTTCTCTCATATATAGATCCCAGAGGGGTCTCGACTAGATTGAGCACGCTGGGTCTGCTGGTGGCTCGCTCCCCTGCGTCTTGTGGGGCAGCAGGGCAATTAGCAGAAAGCAGATGATCAGTGTGCCCTCGCCACTGTGGCGCCACTGGTCCCCTATGGGGCAACAGGGCAGGTGCACATTTGTCTGGAATAATGGGGGCACATAGGAAATACACACAGGCAACCATAAAAAATGAAGAAAAAAAAATCTAACACGCACACACACGGAGTAATAAAATGATGATGTCAGCGTTAAACCCCGGGTGAGCAGCGGTGGTGTGTAAGCTGGTGGGAGTGAGGGGGATGATAGGAGTGGGCTCTGTGTGTGTGTGTGTGTGTGTGTGTGTGTGTGTGTGTGTGTGTGTGTGTGTGTGTGTGTGTGTGTGTGTGTGTTGCGAGGGGGTGGGGGTTGTGGGTGTGTGTGCATGTGTGTGTGGGTGGGTGGTTGGTGTGTATGTTTGAAGGAGGAGAGAGGGACTGGCCATCTATTATTGTGTGATGCAGCATTTCCCAGACTGCAACATTATACTACCATCACATAATCAGTGTGTGTGTGTGTGTGTGTGTAAAGTGTTAACTTAATAGACAGACTGGAGCCAGACTAAGTCGTAATAATAATGTTGCAACAGTCCACAATAGATAGATATACACACACACACACACACACACACCTACACACACACACACACACACACTCACACACGCACTAAGCACCAATAGGATTTATATATACCAGTGTATTAATCATAGGATCATGCAGAAGATGCTTCTCTATTTGCATGTGGCAGTCCAATAGGGATTGTATGCACAGTAGCACGGCAAGTGACCAATTCTGACATTGACTCCTCTTTCTTCCATCATCTTATTCTTAGATTTTTCTTTACATTTCATTCTTGTAGATGTTATTCCAATCTGTTGAACAGATGTTAATCCAATCTGTTGAATGAGCAAACTCGAAGTGTATTTCAATTTCAGTTTTTATTTCAAACTGAATTTAAATACTGTATATCCATCAGTTATTGTTGATTGGCTGTATGGTTTTAATTGTATAAGTACATAATTTGTTTAAGTTAATAGTCTTAATATATAGAGACTGAAACTTTAGGTGACTGTGAGAATATCTGCTGATCTCACTGTGTCTGACTCTTACATGAGTCAAGCCAGTTACAGTGATACAAGTGTGTGTGTATGTGTCTGGGAGATAAGAGTGTGTGTGAGTATGTGTGTGTGTGTGTGCGTGTGTGTAATAAGGTCACACAGAGTGATGAGATCATTCTCTCTTGAAACGTACTGAGTGGAAGGCAATGCAACACACATGACACATTCTGAAATCACTTATTAAATCCACACAGAGATGAGCTCACCGTCTGTCGTCCATTACACTGATCAGAACGAAGAGTAAACCAACAGGTTGAATAATGCAGTGCAAAATTACTTTTGTATTTTATATTTCAAACTTTAGTCAAACATTGTATTATATTCACATTTTTGTCTTTTCATGTTAAAATGATGCATGTATTTTTAACTATGTTTATGTTTGTTAGACATCTGATGATTTGCTGTTTCCAGGACTATAACCAGGGGTTCCAACCTTTTATTAATGTTAAGAAACTGTAAAGAAATCCTCATACCACATGCTGAACAGCCGGATCATTGTCATTCCACTACTGTCAAACCATATTTCTAATTTCTTCTCTGTGAAATAAAGGCAAAATACCAGAAACATACTTTAAAAGTGGGTGAGTAGCTGGAAATCAAGTGAAGTAAATACATCCAAGAATGTAGAGGTTCTGGACTCATTCAGGGACCACACGATGAGGGGTGTTCACAAGGTCACCTCTCCTGAAGTCAATTTAGAGTATATGCAAAAAGGTAATTGTCTATTATTGATGATGAATCTGCATCAGACTGTAAGAAGCTATTCTATACAAGTAATCTTACTGCACTACAACTACTGGTAATATTGCATTGTATTATAAATGCATTGAAATCAATTTGCTGTATTTCCTCCAGACTTACACTGGAGAGAGTCAAAACTCGTAGATGATGTACTCCAATATTATGCTGGCTTAAAATAATCAAATATTTTTGGCCTGATTTCTAAAGGTGGGAAAGTGATTCATAGAAGAATTGCAAGTCTTAACATAATTAAGTTATGAATCAAAATTAAACATTTTTGCACAGTATTAGTAATGTTGTCAGGACAGAATATGCATAACTTCACTGTAGGAGCAGAGGACAAATACTAGTACAAATACTAGTAATTTTGTTGTTCTTCATCAAAGATGGAAAAGGTTTGGTTCCATTTTGCATTTCATAGTGTAAATTTAGCTTTTCGAAATGAAAAAACAAACATAAACCATTAAGTTTACTAGTTATATATGGCAATTAAGTGGACTTAGAACGTAAGTGAAAAGTTTAGCTCAGTCAACTCAAGAAAGGACCTAAAACTAGTCAGAACACAAAAAAGTCAGGTAGAGGTTTTGGATCATAAATGAGAAATATTTGGTTAAAATTAGGTCAATGTCCTGACACGAGAGGTACATGTGAGGTCCCAGTAGAGAAGATCACCAGTTGCTGCAGGCATGATCAGCACTCTCACCGTATGTTGTATCTGTCAGAGGATCAGTGCAACTGAACTAAAATCTCTATCTGTTCCTGGGGCCCCTCCCTCCTCCTTCCTCTGCCTCCCTCTCCGTCCTCCCTGAGGGTTTTGCTGGCCTTGGCACAAAGATGCCAGCTTGTCTGCCCACATTTCCCCTGGTACGAAGGTGGCAGCTGGGGGCCTGGCTGCCCTGTATGTCACACACACACACACACACACATAGACACACACACACACACACAGAATAGACTCCACGCCTGCAGCCCGCAGCCAGACGGGTGTCGCCATGTGTGTGCCAGGGATAACAGCACCCACAGGAGGGTAGGGCTGAGGGGCGGGAGGAGCAGAGGGTGAGGTGGAAGGAGGGAGAGGGGTGGTTGGATGGGCGCTAGGTCTCTCAGACAGCCAGATGCTGCCAATTAACTTCTCCGGCCGCCACAGGGCTGTAGGGGAGTCTGGCACCTGTACCAGCCAACTCCCCCACCCACCCCCAAAACACACAAACACACACTTTTTGTTGCACCACTGTGTGTGACTTGTGAGGTTGTTGAGAGCCACATGTCGCCTCAGAGCTTTGAGACAAATCCCACACGCACAAAACCATATTACTGTATCAGCACTGCCTAAATATTCTTCTCCTTCTTTTCTTTCCTTTTCTTTTCGCTTCTCTTCTGTTCTCTTCTCATCTCTTTTCTTCTCAACAGGTGTGCAGAGGCACACGTCCATGCACAGTGTCTGCAAACACAGAGACAGCTGTGCACAACTGACTGTGACCTCCTCGCTGGGAATATGACCCATGGATAAAAGCCTTTCTCCTCTCACTGTTTTTCACTCACTCGCTATATGTGTGTGAGTGTGTGTGTGTACATAAAGTGTGTGTGTTTGTCCGTGTGTGTGAATGCTGTCAGGCTGTGTTGGTGATTATACTAGACAGAAGGAATTACAGGCTATTACAGAAGAGAGCCTGTGGCTGCAGCAGCCAGAGCCGTACTGCCCTTAAAGGCTTAGGGCTCTCAAAAAGCCAGCCTATTATTTCCACCACAGCACACAGCTGCTTGCTTGAACGTCAAAGATATAAATATAGAACACAGGCATGAATCTAGGCTGTGATATAGTACTTGTATTTCATAGTATCATTTGAAAGAAAAACCTTTTGGAAGAAAAATAAATATGTTTACTGTCCTGTATTCACACTGGGCAAATTACTGTTAAATATGCATGTGGAAATCTGGCACTATTCTATATTTTTCCTGTTGTCAAGTGACAAAAACAAAACAAGAGCAGATCGATTTTACAAACATATAGATAAAAAATGGCTTATGTTCTCTTTTAAAATCTAATGAATCCAGTACATCACCATGAACTATTGTTACATTACAATATATAATAAAAGCTGTGATTTTATATTTAATATAACAGCTTTACAGCTGGTGATGTATTGATCCACCTGCCTAATAGGGTGATATTTCCATTAACTATATTTACACATTATTAGTATATACATATATATATCAATCGATAGTGATAATTATCACAGTAAATGTCACATTATTTTTTTTTAAATCTTTATTGACACAAACACTTGACAATCAGCAAAATATGTTATAAAGCTGAAATAAATCAATTATGTGTTATAGCTTCTTACTGAGCTTGTGCAATGGAAAAGCATTATACTAATATTTATTCAGGCTCTAGAAAGTTAAACTTTTACAGTGAACAGATATTTTCCTCTGGGAGAGTGAGTTTGAGTCCGGGAAACAGTCGGCTTCTGCTTATCCACTCTGATCTAAATGAAAGCATCGTGGCTTCTTATCATGAACATTATATCTTTACAAAATGTATCATGAGAAAGCTGTAAGATGTCCTATCACAGAACTTAATCTACAGAAAACAGGCCATGGCCATCACTAACCAGGAACATGTAAGCCTAACTCATGTGGCTCCAGTGTGTCTGCACTTTCAGAAAATTATTTTTCTTCCATAAAGTTAAATATCATTAGGTTAAATATCTGGCGTGGCTAAACATATAAAACAGCTCCAAGGTAAAAAAAAAGCAAGAGGGCAACTGCTCCAGGGAAGAGGATGGATGTGTAGCCTATAGTTTGAAACACAGTCTGAGTGAAGATAAATATTCTGTTTATCAAAGTATTTCTGAGAGCTTGGGAAAGAAGTAAATTTCATGCAAACTGCAACTTTGTACTGTTCCCTAAAGTAAAGACAGGTTAGATATAACAAAGGTAAAATATAGAAAAAAATCAGCTAATTATTATGACACTCAGATAAAAACAACAACGGCTCTTTTTTCACAGTTTACTTCACACAAACACACATACACACACACACAAACAAACACGCATCTATGGACTCGTAGACAGGTGTGCCTGTTCTCTCGCTGTTCAGAATGACAGATGACTTGTCACAGAGCTAAAAGGGAGAATATTTTACTGTAGATTGAAAGAGGAGGAAAGGAAGAGATGGGGGAAAGGAAAAAAAAAGAAGAAGAAGAAATTGCTCCATTACAGCAGAGGGGTAAATCATTCAATGTGCTGGAGATCACAGGATGGCATTTTCATTTACACACATGTTCGCATGGGCATATGGATGGACATGATTCACCCGGTCGCTGTCTGTGTTCTCTCTCTATCTCTCTTTCTCTCACTCCTTCTCTCTCCTTCTCTCTCTCTCCCTGTTTCACACATATGCTTCGGCTCACGTACATATATCCAGGCATGAGAAAATCTGAGAGGTTGGATCAATGTTGGGCTCTGGTGATTAGCCTTAATTGAGGAAAGAGGGCCATGGGAACAAAGAAACATTATGACCTTTTCCCAGTCAGTACACAGCATACGCTAATAAGACACTATCACATAATATCATACTGACCAGAATCTCCTAACTACATCAAAAGCCCTTTCTCACAGGAACGCTATGCAAATGGTCGGCACAGAGAGAAAAACAAGCCTCATTGGTAATTGACAATCCTTGCCATGTTTTTGTGCGTGAATGGTAATTTTCACTCTCCTGTGTGGAGAACATGCTGATCATTCTATCAGAGGAAAAGAGGTCCACGTGCGAGGAAAAGATTGGCAGTGTTTCACATCCCGGTGCTGTGGAATGGCCTGTCTCTCTTTCTGTCTCTCAATCTCTCTTATTTCTCTTTCTTGCTACAACCTTTTTCTCTCTCTCTCTCTCTCTCTCTCTCTCTCTCTCTCTCTCTCTCTCTCTCTCTCTCTCTCTCTCTCTCTCTCTCTCTCTCTCTCTCTCTCTCTCTCTCGCTCTCTCTCTCTGCGTGTCAGTTTCTGACTGAGTCAAATACCACTTGTCAGGTGTGCCCTGGTTGGACTGACATGAGATAAGAACAGTTATATGTTAGTCCTGACTGCTGCTAAACAAGAGAATACGACTGTGATGTGCAAGTAATGCATGGACCAGTGGCAATAATAATACTGAGGCCTGATGTGACAGAATCCACTATAGACAACAAACAGATGAATAATTACACACAGACAAGTTCAACAAGGTTACACTTAATAATTCAGGCAATGATTTACAGTGTAATTGTGTTGTATGAATCAAGTCAACAAAAATATGAGGTGATGTTTTAGAATTTTTGTTTGTTTGTTTGTTGTCTATTTTTCTGTCAAGTGTAATTTGAGTGGATCCAGATACATATAGACTTTTTAACATGGAGAGAAATAATGTTAGTCTTGGCAGAGGTATCATTATAGGGTCGGAATGCTCTTCTAGCTACCTGCAACAAGGAGGTTTTTGGTTCACTGTCTATTAGTCAGCAGGCGGTGTGGATCTAGATCTGGGGTCAGATCCAGGATTTATTTCACTTTCTTGAACATTGCGAGATGGAGGGTTCAACATTTTCTTTGATTTCTCAGAAAATAATTCAGGATCTTGATAAAAACTAAATCTGACATGATTTTTTTGAACGTGGGCAATTTGGAGCAGATTCAAATAAAATCTTGCACATATAGCATGTTCACAGTTTTATATTGGGATATGGGAATTGAGATTGATGGATTTCAATACGTGGTCAGACTGAAAAAGCAGAAGTGCAATGTTCTGCACTCACTGTGGAGTGCTTACTGGAAGAGGAGGTAAAAAGAGAAAACATACATGTTTTAGTGTGTAAGGCTACATGACTTAAATGTTCTATTCTTATTCGATACAGATGGTGCTTTCAGAATAAAAGCAACATATCACAGGCAATCACTGACCTCGTCTTAACTGCTGTTCCTACAGAGTGGAAGGAAAATCAAGCTCGACAGACAGAAAACATACAAACATCTAAATGATTGGCAGACTACAGATCAGCCTCAGTAAGCGCCTTTCCTGACTGCCGAACTGATAATATTTTGACAATGAGATTCCCAAGAAATGTGTTTGTGCTTTAATAAGATGGGCACGTCAGAGAAATGCCAAGGGTTAATGAAAATACACACCAGCCACACATGCACGCACATATAGGCAACGTGAAATGTTGGGTGTGATCACCAGGTATCATTTTGCTCTCTCACCTACTAACTGAATTACACAACTTACACACACACACATCCACACCCACACACACAGGCACACACACGCACACACACACACACACACACACACACACACACACACACACACAGAGCGATTATCACCAAAGGTACGAACGCCTGCTTGTAGCGGTTCCCACAGGGAAAATAGCCGTACAGCTTCTCCACTCTCATTTTTCATTGTCTGCTTATGATGCCCCATGTGAGCACGCTGACTTTCATTTAACCCCTCACAACTGACACGCAAACACACACTCGCATGCATGCACGATGCCGCCCCCTCCCTTCCTGTCTCCATCTCTTTCTTTCTTTCTTTCTTTCTCTCACTTGCTCACACACACACACACACACACACACACACACACACACACACACACACACACACACACACACACACACACACACACACACATGTACACACACCTTCTCCCTGCTCCCCAGCGTTTTATTACAGTGGCTAAAAGGGAGCTGTACAGGCTTGTGTCCTCCACATGCTGCAGTTCCACAGTGAGGCCACTACCACTGTGCTGAGATATAAAAGAAGAGAGGTATTAACATATCAAGGGTTGGGTAAATGCAGGGGGGTCTGAATAGTCAAACAATATATCAACAATTGTCAGAGAGAATTTGCAAAAATGCCCAAGGGTAAAAAAAAACATTTGTACCCGCCTGCGGAAAGGGCAGGGTGTCCTGCACAGGAGCAGCCATGACACTGGTGGGCACACTTAGCACTTTGCTAAGCACAATACAGCCGCATAAACTCCTGACCAAACAGGGGCTGACATGAAAGTCTCCTTACTCCCTGGACCACTCTGCTGGCCCAGATGCTACATGTACCGTATACAACTGTAACCCTGTGTAAAGGAATGCCTATGCAGCAAAAATGAAACACCTCTGGTTATGATTCGCTGGCTAAACAGTAACTGCCCATAATGGGTATTCAAGGATTATTAGTGCCAGGCCTGAGAATTTGCAGTATGAGGATCTGTTGGCAATGTCAAGACTAAAGTCAAACTTAATGAAAGCAAGATATTTTTGTATTTGAGAATAAAGTTAAAATGGTAAGAAAAGAGTAAATCCAGTGTTCCATCTGTCCAATGTTACGAGTTTTTTCCTTCTAAGAAGACATCTCTTCAAACACCTTTGTAATGTTCCGTCTACACAGTATATCCTGTTGAGGCAGCATTATGAAATAAGTATAGTATTTATTTCTACACATATATATTAGTGATATATTCCGAACAATTTGAATTTGAATTTGAATTTTATTCTCAAAAAGTTGAAATTATTCTCTTAATGAAAACATGACAAAATATTTTTTTTATCCTTATTTGTTCCTTTGCTTGGCCCTAATTATCAGTGAAAAGTTGTTGGGTCAATATCATACTTGACATAAGCATTACAAATGTCCAGAAGGAGCCTGAGCATGAGGAGAAGGACTTAAACTGAAGGACATTTGTGAGCAACAGTATGGAGCTGAAAAACTGTTTTGATCAGGAGAGCAGAACTGAGCTCCATCAGGGGCCATTTGACAGAAAGGGAAGCATACAAGAGAGGGCACTCAGAGAGCGCAGACCTTTGCCAAGGCCTAATGACCACTTTATCATCATACTGTATATATATGTATTGAGATCAGATACTTCCGGATCATCATCATGATTTGCAACAACCCTCACCTTTTCATAGATATTTAAACACTACATACGCCTGTTTTTTCATTGAATGAAATATGAAACTCTTTAAGGATAATGGCTACCTTGTTAGTAGTAAGTTACACATTGCATTGTCTTTCAAGTCACTTTTTTTTATAAGTACAGGATTACCTCCTCCAGTAATTCATCATTAAAAAAGTAAAACATATATATATGAAATATGAACATATATCCTGTATTCTATTTAAAGTTGAGTATGTTTTGCCTGTAGCAAAACTGCGCTTGCTTCAACTGCTCTGCTGCCCTTTCCCTGTTATCATGAGGCGAATGTGTTAACGTGTGCTGGTGTGTTCGTGGCGTGTGTATGTGTCTGCATGTGTGTACTGATTGATGCCTTCCAGGGCAGTAGCGTGATTGAAACACCTCCTCGCCATAAAGCTGTCGTGTGCGTGATGGAGTCACTGGGTCATTTTATGCATCACACCTGTCCCCCTTCCTCCCCACGCTGACACCCAATCAAATAGGAAAATGGGCATATTTGTTTTCCTGGCCTTGAGAGGGCTTGTGCGGAGGGTTGTATTTTTACGTGTGTGTGTGTGTACATGAAAGTGTGTGTGTAAGTGAGTTTGTGTGTGTGATACTCACTCACACATGAGGAAAGAAAGACTGAAAGAGCATGATAGATAGAAAGAACAAGGGAGAGACTTTTTAACAATTCAAGATGGACAACTTCAATATAGAATGTCCATCTTTGTCAAATTATACAACCTACTTCAAAAAACAGCAAAAAGTGGTGGAAAATAACTACTTAGTTACTAAAGGAGTGCATTCAGACACACATACTTTCACTCAAGGTGTTCCTGAGATCTTGTGTTCATAAGGTAAAAAATATACTTTGGTATATCTCACAGCGACCTTGTGCTTTGACATTCAAAATCCAATCACTTCCTCGAAGTGAATTTGAGATATAGTGTTAAAAAGAATACACACAAATGTTATGTATTTGGCCACTGACTGTCAGCTGTGCATTTGCTTTTTAGGGATTCTAACTAGAATGCTAACATTTTGACTGGTTATCGTATGATCGACCTATACTATTGACTCACTGTAAAATAGAGCAAACCTGGGAGCTGAGAAACATTTGGGAAACCAGCCGCATATCTAAAAATAACCCTGAAGGGCCCCTGGAATAATGACCGAGGCTTGCTGCTGCAGTGTCTAAGGCTGGCAAGACAAACGACATCCATTCCCGCTCGGTGCCTTTAATCAGCTTGTGATAATTAACGCCACACTCCATTGGCCAAACAAATATCTTTGTCAAGGTGTTAGTTGCTGTACAAGTTTTTCTCCTGTTCTCATAGACAAGATAACAAGCAGTCTTTAATTGCCTTAATTCTGTGTAGTAGTAGTTTTATAGACTTTACCCTGCGCTGTGTGCGGCTCTCGTCACCCGTTGTTTCCTTTGCGTCTCTCTCTTTCCTCCCTTCCCAACAAGTACATCAAATATTTCATCATGTTGGTGAGCAGTGGTGGTGGCATCAGACTTTAATAAGTGAATGACCTTGTGGGATTGCAGAGGGGATAGATTAAGTTTGCCTTCCCTACTGGCAGAGGCAGCCACCTCTGTGGGGTTTCTTATCGGGAGTTTTACTTAATTACCTGCTTTAATTCCAACATTCTCTAAAATGACCCCTCACCACGATGAGACAAGCTGTTTTAATTACACAAATGAATACGTTGCTTATCGGGCGGGATCAGCGCTCTCGTTTGTCACAGTAACAGTTAAGGATGCCTCTGATGATCACATTATCGCTGACTTTTTCGCCACACACAGAGGAAGGAGGCAGCAGATGCTATCTAGTTACTGTTTGCCGCTGTACTGTAGAGATACCGACGATTACAAAAGACCCATTAGGCACAGCCGACATGTCCAGTTAGTCACATTGTAACCAGATGAGTTTCATAATGTAGCTATGTGTCCCATAATATGCTGGTAACAACTATTATAGCCGAAAAGGTAGGGGAATTTGGATGTGTTGAAAAAGATAAAATGTGGAAAAGGGAAAAGTAAAACTACACAAAAGAAAACCTATATTGGCTATTCCCTAGGTCACCGACACTGGCCTGCTTGTTTATGGTAGTTATATAACAACATTTTAGAGTGTACAGAGGGTTCCTGTGCAGCACTGCCTGACCAAATTTAATGGGAGAAGTGTCAGAGAAACCATTATACCAGCAGGGGTACGCACAGCCCTATTACATATGGCTGCTGGCTGCTAATGTGTATTAGCAGGAGACAGAGGAAGCAAGGTGAAGATAAGTGATTTTGCAGAAGCTGGCTAAGTAGGACAAAGGAGGGAGGGAATGTGTTCAGGAGGGTGAGACAAAGAACACCGATCTGCAGTGGACACAACTAGGACCAGAGTGGAAAACAATTTTTAGTTAGTTAGTCATTTGCTGTGTAAAAATGTGAAATGCAGGCTTAAATCTCAGTGCAAAGTTAGGACTCCACTCTGACAGCTTGATGTCACAGGTGGACACCATCCTTCTGTCTGTCTGTCCATCAATCCATACCTGGACAGGTCACCTAGCGTATCGTAAGACCAACATACAGACATAAACAACCATTCAGACAATTAAAGAGCCTGAACTGTTTTTGGACTTTGGGAGGAAGCCGGAGTACCTGGTAAAAAAGTAACAGAGATACAATGAGAACTGCACAAAGAAACACCCTGGTTAGAGGTCAAGTTCTAACCAATAGCCTTCTTGTTGTCAGCGACAACCATTACTAACCATTCCACCAAAAGGCATCCCCCCTATCCACCTACCCATCTATCAAAACCTTAGAAATCAGCACAGGACTACTGGAGCATCTCAGAACACCAACCACTAACACAAGGTGACAGAGGTATTTTCTGTCATTTAATTATTTAGTGAGTATTGAAGGCTGCTGTTGGCAGAATTTGTTAGTTTGCTGTGTTTTGTCTGTCAGCAGCAAAAATCCTAACACTGTATTTTTTGACAAGAAAGGGGGCACCATGCCCAGCCAAGGAATCCCAATTGCAATGGAAAAAAACATAGAGCAGGATGCCTCACTGCCAAAAACATTAGCTTTCATTCTTTATTTAGGCCTTTGTCAAACTTTCAGTGGTACTTCAATCGGCTGTCCACTCTTTTCAAGGGCTAACTGGCCAAGTTTTGCCACTCAATGCCTGTGGTGCAGGAGTGCGCTGGTGTTAAAGGAGCGTGGAGGCTCCTCAGCTTGCTCTTTGACAGTCCCCTTGAACTCTGTGGCCACAGTGGTAGAGTGGTTTGATGAGTGGGCAATCTGTGATTGCCAGCTGCTGGTCTGGCAAGGGGAGCTGGGAAGTTGCCAGATTGAGTGAAGACCCAGTATACAAACAAACACACAAAGTGAAATGTGAATGTATGCTGATGCACACACAAATGATAGGCCCATACCAACATGCATAAACACTCACCCACTAAGAAAATGTGCATGCACTGGTCTGTATTGACAAACACACAACAAGCCTGACAGAGTAAATAATCTCAACATTAACACCATGTCCTGAAGGAGACTGGTGCTCATTGCTAATTCCTTCTTGAGTAGTCCCAGTGTGTGTGGCTTAGTGTGTATGTGTATTTCACTATTTAAATCTCAGGCCCACATAAAAAAAATCATAACAAATTTGAATCCCTACCTGCCCACCGAATGCATCAAATAACATTTTTATTTATATATTCATTCATTGTTACAGCAAGCTGAATAGAATGCATAACTGGGTCCCTATACTTTGACACTATAGATCTGTATCTCCATTGCTTATACAAGCTTACCTCTGGGCCTCGAACATGCACATGCCAGGGCCTCAGCCCAGAGATTACTGCTCCACATAAATATTCTTTCAAACAATATTGTGAAAGATATAAGCATCTACCAGAACATCAACTGAAGTCTTCTAGGAAATTAAAGTATTGAAAAAAAGTGTTGTGTGTTGTTGCTCTTGCAGTCAGCTTTGCAGATTTTATTCCATAGCCATGCAACAGTGTGGCTTTAGGGACGACAATGACGGTTTGGCCCTTTGTCCGTTCATCCACTGGGCTGAAGTGGCACCTGGATGGATACCATGAAACTAAGTTCAAACATTCATGGTGGAGCACGGTAAAAAGTCAATCTAGTTTACTATATCATTTGAGCGCCACAACAAAATAAGGAACATCAAATTATCCTGCCCTTTGACAGACAACAGCAACATGAACACTAGCCTTTGCCCAATGCATATTCAGATGTCATCAACCTGTGGATCCTAACTAGATGAGAGGTTTGTGTGTTGACATTCATGGCATTCAGACGGAGCGAGGGGCTTTCTGGCTGATTGCGCTGACATGTCAGCTGATAATTCAGGAAGTAGAATACGCATGAATAGGTTGGACGGCATTGTTCTCTAAATGACAAGATCTGTCTTCCCCTCCACCTCCCTAATTATCTTCCTCAGTTGTAATTACAAGTGTGAAGGTCCAGAGGACAGCGACTGTTGTGTTGTACTGTCTGCTCGCTGAAGTTAGATGAGATAGGCAGCAAGATAGCGGCTGTTAATGAAGGTTACTGTCTGCTGTTTCAAAATCACGAGCATTAATTATGAGAATGACGCACAATTTACACAAATCACTCTGTGTCAGTATATCAAATTAGAAAAATACTAGGGTTTCTGCTACTGCACTGATGTATACTACTGAATGATACAATAGTAGCAAAAGAGCAGATTATCTATCTATACCCAGTGTTTTCCACAGAATTAATCAAATCTATGGCGGTAACGAGGATGCACATGCACACGCAAAAAAGGAGTGAAAGATAAATTATTGCGTGAGCGACAGAAAACCATTGCCAGTCACATCTGCAGCTGAAAAAATGACTCTTGACTGTCTATGTGGACGGAAAAAAGGTTATGGACCATAGCGCGAATACGCTGTAGCGAGTGTACACGGTAGCCGCGCGAGCAAGCAAGGTTAGAAGTGTAGAACATTTTTGGTTCATTATGAAACCGTGGCTTGGTACTTAATGGGAAACACTGTATACCTCTCTTCCTTTGAGGGTCGTGGATTGGGCTGGAGCCAATCCCTGCTGACATTGGTAAAGAGGCAGGGCACATGTCAGACATGTTGGCAGCATATAGCAGGGCAAACATACAGAGGGAAACAACCATAAACACTTGCAATCACACTTTCGGTCAATTTAGAGTCTCCACTTCACCTAACCCCACACCTAACAAAATCTGCTGCTGGTGCTAGCTGCCACACCAGCAGCAGATTATGATCATTTTGAATATACTGGCATAAATGCTGCAAAGTTGTCCTTCAGTTGACAATAATTGTTCTTCAAAATCCACAATGACAGTTGGGACACACTGGAGAATTTCATTAAGAATAGTGATGATAGAGAACAGTGAGTGACCTGGGGGTCTTTAAGCAGCCTTGTAATTCTCTCTTAATGAAGCCGATGAATAAATGATTTGAGACGCTGTGCAAGAGGAGACTGATCCCCCGTCATCATGTCTCAGCAGGGCTAGTCCAAACCTCAGGGGAGTCCTCCTCCTTCCTCCTACCCTCCACCTCCTCCTTTATCCTTTAACACCCACATCTTTGCACCTACTTCCTCCCTTCCATTCGTTTTTCTCACCTTATAACCCTCTGCCACCCCCTCCGGCTCCTAGACGCACATCCCTCTCTCCCCTCCACACTGTCAGTGCTTCTATTCTTCTCTTAAACATATATTTCTGGACTGTGGGAGTTGGCAGACAGTGAAGGCCACTAACAGACTCTGACTGACTCATCCCCTCATACACAACTGGTGGGTGTCGGCGTGCTGGTGGCCCTCCAGTTTCAGACTCGTTCATTTTGATGCTGATTGTTGTTTTCCCTGTTATTGTTTTTCTTCCCTGTGACTTGAGATTGAGAGGGGGGGTTAAAAGTACAACTCTCCGAGATCAGGCAATCTTACTCTCTGGGCCAGAAAACAAAGATGACAGCAATAAAAAGGAGAACCAATTGCTCTTTCATTTCATTTCCACTGGGAAATCAGGCTAAGGGAGGAATAAAGGAGCTATAATAATAAAGTTTAAGAAAAAAGGCCTATGGCTCTCCATTCCCTACGCAAACCACGAGAAGTGGCCACTGTGGACAGCACAGTTGTTCAGGGTCACACACGTTATTGGAGGGAAGGTGAGAGGATGTGCAGCAAGTGGTGAAAAAAAACAGGAAGACATTAAACCATTACCAGCATTCGTGATTTTAAGTAGTTGAAATAGTCTCCTTTCAATTTTCTTATTTTTCATGCAACTGAAAAGAAGAAAATGGATAAAAAATGACAGACGGGAGAGGATGGTGCTGGGATTTACCTGAGAACCATACACAGTATTCAGGTGAGCTATTAAGATCTGAAACTGCCCTGAAAAGCTGATGCTAATAATTAACATAATTCTACTTAACCAGTGTTTTTTTAGCAGTGCATCATTCTATGCTGTGACATCGTTATATTGCTCATTACAGTGGCACACAGTGCAGCTATCTCCGCATGAACATCCAAGTTAATGGGCCACAATAAAGACACCACCGTCTTCATTTTATGGCTCAGTTTTCTAATGGCCTACTTGGCTGTCTTGCCTACTCTCTCAGAGGAGTCATCTAGGTCTCTTTAAGACCCCAAATATTCTCAACGCACTCTCTGCTCCTGGCCTATGTCTCCCCTTCATCCATTCTGCCAGTCTTCTTCGTTCCATATCCTCCTCCCTCTATCCCTGACAGCTACAGGCAGCCTGTCGCTAGCCCTGGGCCTTCTCCCTTGCCTTTAGTTTCATTAGCGGGCCCCAGATGCTTAGCTACTTATGAAATTATGAAGGGCCAAAGCCAACCGCCTCCAGATGGGAACAATCTATATTCAGATGAGCTGTTTCCTCACATTCAGAGCAATCCCACCCTGATGTCCTACAGTGTCGTCAGCAAACATGCTGACAAACACAAACACAAGCGGGTACAAGCAGATGCACACATCACCGAGGAGGCCATGTGCACATGTTGAGTACACACCCATGGCAAAAACACACACACAGGCACAGCTTGGTTGTGTGGCACCGCTCTTTCTCTCTTTCTATCGCTCTCTCTCGGAAAACAATAGTTTAGCTGCTGGACTGTGGTTCACACTGCTCACCTGAGTTCTTACCTTGTATTGTGCAGTGGACAGAGACACAGGTTTGATTCTCTTCCTTGGTACATTGGCCATTTTCCGAGTGGAGAGAGAGACTGATGAATCAACAGTGGGCTCTCTCAGATGACGTCAATCATTGGGGGGGGAAACCACCATAACAACATGAAGGCTAAAGGCAAGTTTGACACTAAAATACAAGATGATTATAAGGTGATGAGAGACCAATTGATGGCAACTTACTTTTTCACCCAGAGGGGATTTCTCTGTGCACAAACATATTACCAAGAATGATTAGATTGTAATTTGAGCTACTCTATATAATTATATTGTATACACATAACCAGATAAGAAGCCTTTGAGCAAGCACTGGTGCAATAAAGGGCTATTATATATAACAATGTGCCCTAGATGTTATAGTGGAATATATATAATATGGATAACTGAATTGGCTTGAATGAAAAGAGGGGAGGAGTAAATCATTACTTTAGCAACATGTCATCTCGACACCTCCTCTCTTTTTGTTCATACATCTTCTCCTCTTGGAACTTTAGCTCTGCTGCAGTAATTAAATCAGAGTTTTGAGACAGTCCAATCCCCTGAACTTCACACACCATTTCACTGCTCACATCTCTGACACCCAGACACCTCTGAGAAGCAGAGAGGAGACCCATTTCAATACAATCATACAAGCAACACATCCACAGGAGTGTCTTGACATAAAATACACACACACACACACACACACACACACACACACACACACACACACACACACACACACACACGCACACACTGACATACATACATACAGACACAAACACACACACACACACACACACACACACACAGATTTTGATGTGGAAACAAAGTAGGATGCTCAAATGACAGCTAGCTAAAGCAAATGGATGAGAGCTATTGGAGGTTGGGCGTATGTGTCTATGTCTCTACAAACTTATGCTGATATATATCTACGCAAAGAGAGGGAACGCACACAAACACAGAAGACGTTGAAGGAGGATGAGGGATGAATGCAAATAAAAAGACGAGAAGGATTTCTCTGGAAAATCAGTTTTTCCAATGAGAGAGTCGACAGTGGAGCAGTTTTGTGGGGCTGCCAAGCACGAATACTGGCCGTGCTGAGGCATCTGTGGAGCTGGAACCTGCTAACACCACTGTTGACTTAGCTGAGCCATCTGAATTCATAACAGTGTCTGACACACACAGACACACACACACACACACACAGACAGACACTCTTGCATGACCAATCCCGAGTCAATCTCAGTTATCAGATGTTTTTTGGGGCCATTTAAGGGCAGTAGAAACTACATCAAACATTGTGTACACATATTGACATATTATAATATAACCTTAAAAGTTTTGCATCGCACATTTGATAGCAAACGGTTGCACTCATATTCTTCCCCTTTACTCTTGAATACATAACAACAGCTCGTCACTATCTTTATCTGCTGTTTAGTTAAAAGATAGACTCTTTATAAAGATGGACGATAAGTCGCCACTTTCTCCTACGATCCAGAAATTTAGCCGAGTGTTTTGACTTTTTGGACGATTGAGATTCTTTGGCTTCCCTTTTGGGGAGCTGTCATGTCGACCATTTTTGTTCACTGTTTATGGTCTTGAGTTGTTCTGCAGAGTCATATACATATAAAAAACACCTTTGAAGCTAATATGTCATGTAAATATGTCGCGGATATACCTATAATTCCTTAGATGGAACGAGGGGGTCACCTTGTCATTTTGTTGAGCACACCCAATGATCACACAAACCCCTCACAGCATGCAGACATCACTGTTAGACAGAGTATGCAAAAACCTGGTATGTGGTGAGAAGTCTATTTGTTTAAAAAATACAAAATAGCAAGATTTTTATCTCGTGCCACAACGGGCCTACGCTAACAAAACATTGTGCAGTATTCAGGAGAACAGGCTGTCTGAACACAGAGGGGTGAAGGTGAGGTCTTCCGCCGACAATACTAAAAGCAGCCGCTGACTTTAAGTACAGTAATCAGGGGACTGTTGGCTGCAGAAAAACTGCAACGCCTCACCTAGTTCATTATAAGATGACACAACCAATTTGTACCTCTGCCTGCTGCAATCTACCAAATCTCCCCTGACAAAAGCATTTAGATTAGAGCACTTTCAGGGAGGGCAGCGCTGACATGGGTACCCAGCCTGTAAAAGGGGAAATGAAGTGCCTTTTTAATTCTCCTCCAGGCAAACATAAAACTGTCCAGGTAAGTCATTTGTGGGTTGAATGGAGAGCCAGAAGCAGGTTGCCTCTCTGTCACAATACCCTTGCTCTCTCCTCTCTCTCTCTCTCTCTTTTTTATCTACCCGTTTCTCTACAGGAAACGGCACAAACACACGCTATAACTCACACACACACATCCTCATTCTCATCTATTAATCTATTTGTTACATTTTCTCCCATTATTTTCTGCCACATAATCCTCTTTCACTTCCTCTGGCAGCATGCTAATGAGTTTCCGTGAACAAGGAAGCTGCACATGCAGTTGACTGGGCTCTATCGTGCTCTCTTCCTCTCTCGCAGGTTTGTCCTACACAAAAAAAGAATAAAGATGGAGTGGAGATGGAGAGAGGTGTTATTTCAGCTAATAAAACAGAGCCCTGTGTGATTACTTTCCTCTCTCAAATCTTTAAAAACAACTGGAGTGAGGCAGAAAGGGAATCACTTGCCCCCCGGAACATGAACACCACTCCACATTTTGGCGAGACTAACCAAACCGTGTTCCCATCTTCAGTACATCAGGTACTCCCTTCTTCTCCTTCCAAATATTCACTCAGATTCCCACATCACTCCATTTCCTCTCAGCAGTCAAACCAGTGACAGATCATTTGGTGTGTGTGTCTGTGTCTCACTTTCTCCTGCACTTGGTTTTTATTAAAAGATTTTGTCCGTCTCCCTTATCACATAGGCAATGTTGACAGAGAAGAAACATCATATATAACATTTCTTTAATCTAAAAATCTTATATAAAACCCATAGACTGTCAAATGATTGCTACTGCTCCCACTCCAAAATGAGACTCAGAGCGAGAGGAAACAGCACAGGACATTGTCTCTGTTTTAAATTAAACACGCACGCGCCCATGCAGATACAGGGGCCGCAGGCAGGATATACTTGTAATAAAATTACTTTACAGTAAAATATCCTAGTAAAGCTGTGAAATTGAGAAATTGAGAAACGTGGATGTGAAACGACAGTAAAAACTACTCTTGGTCTCATGAGGAAGACTGTGAACGTTTTAAACCTGGGCTGACAATCCGTCTCCTTCCTTTAGCCTCATATCTAGGAATTATCACCACAGGGAAATGAGCAAAGGGGGAAATATGTGGGGCAGACAGATCCGGTACTGAATATCAACATGAATTGGTTGCATTATAAGTCAACAACCAGAAAGGGAATTTATTCATTTCAATACATTGTGTTTTAATACTAAACAAGCGACTCAGACATTGTATCGTACCACTGAGACTCCTAGTGCAGCAAATCACACTTGTTATTATGCACATGAAGACACTGTATAATTGCGGTTTGTCTTGTTGCAGCACATCTGTAGGGAGCCAGAACATTCGTGTTTACACTTCCTCTCCATATACCTCTGTCTATGTGACACTGCTGATGACGGTGAAGCCTCAAATGTTCTCCGACGGCAAACCGGGGGTCGCTTGATGTTTTTATGAAGCAAGTCGGTTTGGAAATGAATCGTTAGTCTCGGTTTTATTGCTCAAATCACCCGAGCCAGTCCTTGTCCTGTTTGCCCTTAATTAACAAGCGTTCAGTTCTCCTATTAATTAGCACAAGCTATTAGCTATTTTACATCACTCTTCATTTGTCGACAATTAAAAGGTCTATTATTAAAAGGCGCTCCACATGGTTAATTGTGCAAGCGGCTCAGCGGCAGGGAGGGAGCGGGGAGAGGAGAGGAGAACGCCGACTCACTGAACGCGGGGAGGAGTCGGCGCGGGGCTCTGCTGTGGTTGACACAACCTTTACAGTCTGCCTGTCCCTGACACTCTGTCCTCGAAAGAGAGAGAGGGGCCGTCTCTCTCACTACTGTCACACTGTGTTTGGATCCAGATGGACAGAATGGCAGGGTGGCAGTAAGGTTGGTGTTTCTAGATATAGGAAGTTTCTTTATAGAACTTGAACTGTGGGACTTCAGTTCAGCTGGTCGCCATCACTTCTGCTGTTGCATGTCTACTTCACTTTATCTGTGTCTTTGTTTAAATTTCCACTCCGAATGAAAGTCACTTTAAAATATAATGAAAATAAAAAGATTGGCATCAGTGAGATGACACACTGACACTTGAGATTGCTGTTGTTCACCGTTTAGCATCAAATGTAAGGAGCCCATAATAATAAATTTGTATCACATTACTACTCTTTGGTGTTTTATTGTGTATTTCGACTCATTGTTTGTTGTTTTCTGGTAAGCAATGGCAGATTTCATATCTGGTATATTTAGCTGCATTTCTGTATAGTGGGAGGAAGTTGAGACACCTTATCCATCTTTATGTAGAGTCTTTGTTTTCACTAAACAGCAACTAGCTGCTATTGTGTATTCTCAGTGGATATAAGAAAAAGGAGTGATATAAGTACTGCTGAGAAGTTACCAAGATTGCAATGTCAAGTTTTAAATATGTTGGTCATTACTAAACAATTTTTTCTGCCCTTAAGTGGCCAAAACATACATTATTTGAGGTTCACAATGGAGCTGAGGGTGTGAGAATTGATTCAATAAAGCAATAATTCATAAAAACTAAATATGTGGACAAAGAGGAGATAACTGGTCCCCAGAGCAAAATACACCTGAAATCAGTAAAAGAAAAAGTGAAATAAGTAAAGGGAACAACCTAAGACTATTGAACTTGTTTTTAAAAACAGGGAAAATAAGTTGCTATAAGAGACATAAGAGAGAACTCAAGAGGGCGAGCAGACAGGAAGCAAAGCGGCCTGAAAACAATGTAAAGACAGACAAAGGTGAGCGCTGAGAGACACACAGAGCAGTGGTGGTATCCTGTCTCTTCCCCGCTCCCTGCCTCACCTCTCCTCACCCCTAGACCTCTGCCAGGGCTTAACAAGTGGCAAGGGAAGCAGGCAGGCCGGAGCTGCGCTGATTGACAGAACAATTACTGCTAACACGCACCCCAGTGGAGAGGCAGACATCTCCAAATAGAATTTCACTATGCTGTTGCATCACACGCTTACAGGAAGGATTTTGGTAGGAAAGTGCTTGACGGACCAGCAGACCGACGGACTTACTGACTAATGGATGGACGGACTGGCTGACAGCCTCCCCCAGCTTAGAGCGGAGCACAACTGCTTGAGAAGCGCTCCCCTACTTTTGTTGCCTCCCACAATAAAAGAAGAAGAAGAAAAAGGAAAAAGAGCGTTTTACCCTTGATCAAGGTTGGCTGCTTGTAACTTCAGAGGCAGTGTTTGGCAACCAATTTCCTCCAACTCTGTCTGTTCATCTGTTAGCTCAGTTAGAGGTGTAGCTATTTTTATCCTCACACCTGACTGGCGAAGAAGTGGAAAGTTAATTAAAAGAGACACCACACATCTGAACATTTCCAATATGTTATGCATCACAGATATAATAAGCTGGAAATGATGTGAAGACATGACTTTAAGGTAGCTACAAATCCGAAATACAAGTAAATTGTGATTTAATCATATGTTATTCAACAGCTCAGCGTATACGATAAAAAGAAATGCTGTCACATGAGAGCTTTACATTTCTGCAAAGATAGGATGGTGTGTTTTATTTAACATCGAAGATTCTGAGTTAGTAAATAGATTTGTTCATCCATCAGCCTCTTGCGGTGGATCCTTTTTTAATAGGACATGCACATTAACAATCAACAATCGACTAATTTAGAAAATAATGTGCAAGTTTATTGATAATAAAAGTAATAAAGCCCTGATAAGTTCTGCTCTGCACCACACGGGACTCTGTATGAGGCATCTGTTGGTTGATGCAGTCAGTCTCACGCAGCCATCCTGGCCATTACCCCGCCCCATGGCAGTCCGGCCTCCAGCAGCTGCATTACACCACGCTCCCTGAGTTTCTAATTAGCTTATCTCCGAAAATAAGGATGCTGGGCAATTCTTTGCTCTAGCAGTCTAACAACAAGCAGACTGCAGGGAGTGTGGTTGGCACCTAGTGTCACCAAGGGGGCTGTTGTCGTCGACAGACATGTTCACGCTCTTCCCTCGGTCTCACAAACTCTTTCACTTTTCTCAATTTCATAGCGTTTTTTTCCTCCTTCTACTTAAAGTCAATTACTAATCACGAGGGACAGTTTAATTCCATAGATTTCAGTCAGTGACTAATTTAATTCGATACAAGTGGCTGTTAATCAGCTGTTAAGTCCCTAAACTAAGATACTGTTATTTTACTGTTCCCCTTGTTGGTGCCAAAAATAAACAAATCAGTGTAGAAAATGTGAAGCTCCACTTTCTATACAGTGGATGGAGTCTAATAGTTTGACTTACTTTTTCACAGTCTGATCACTCACACAGCCATCAGTTTGTCTCACATTTCAGAAAGTAATGCAATCCCTTTTAATTAGTCGATCCATTATTCATTATTTATCAAGTATATAACGCCTAGCCGTGTTTAAATGCCAAATAATACAGTAAAGCTCTGTCAGCTCTGATGTCTCCTGGCTGGAGGGGGGAGTCAAAGAGTGAGGGATGTGAGAGAAAGGGATAAAGGAAGGAGGAGAGGATAGATCCCTCCACCTGTAGCTGTGAACGTCCTGCAGGACTGTAATCTGCCAGTTGTCTCTCACTGAGACGTCCAGCTTAGCCGAGGCCAGCCAAGCCCCGCAGCCTCCAGCGTCAAAAGATGCTGGGACCCCAGGACATGAGGCACCTGCACGGGGAGATAAAGGCTTCAACTCCTGAGCTAATACTGACGATTCTTTTGATAGATACAGACGTGGGGTGGTGGCTGCAGGGCGGTGGGGAGAGAGGGGGAGCAATCTTTTTCAGCTCACTCTCTCATTCTCTCCTCCCTGTCTACCTGTCTCAGTAATCTCTCTTTCTTGTACTTTGTGTTTTTTCTTCCTCCACCCTCTCTCTGTCTGTTTCTCTTCAAATCTCCCTCGCTTTCTCTCTCTGTCTTTCCATCGCCCCTCTCTCTCTCTGTACCTGTTTTATCCTGTCCTGTGTGAGTTTGGATCAGACAGGTAGAGCTCTCCACGCTCTGCCTTTTTATTTATTCCATATCTGTAACTGTCAAAAAGAAGATTGCTACTTTAGGAGCTGTCTGTGCTTTGTTGTGCTCACGGAAAGTCAAACAGAAGTGGTTGTGTTAAAAGCATCTTGACCACTTTGTGGGGACACAAACAATGTCAGCTGTGGTCTTGGGAGCCCCAGACAGTTGGAAATGGCTCTACACAAGTGCATGAGACGTGATGCCTCTTAAATGGCACAGCGCTGAGAGGAGCGGTTAAAAGAGTATTAGCCTGAGGAGGTAAATGGAGTCGGGCCTCGGCGACATTACCTCCCATTGTGTCTGTCACTTAAATACCTATTTATGAGAGCTTAGTGAAACATAAACATGCCCAGTGTTGCATGATTAGCATGTTAAGAAAAGCTTTGGGACCCAAATGACCCAACGAGTCTCCTGTACGAACTAACCCTTTACACACTACAGATTATTTCAAATGAGAAGTCAAGACCATTCAGAAAGTGGAAGTTTTCATGATCTGGGACAAAAATTACTGGGCAGAAAATGAATATTTGAGTTAAATTACCACAGCTTCAAAACACATGGATAGAAACGGGGACATAATGTTGGTTTGTGTTTTAGCACTGTCCACACAGTAGCTTAACTGACTGTGTAACACTCAACTGAGATATAACATCATTTTTAAAGCAAGCACTCACCACCTTCACCAAAAATAAACTATTGGCAGGATGAAACAACAGAAGTGGCCCTGAGAAAAATGTGTATCTCCACGAACACGACAGAGAAACAGTGCAAAACTGCAGCTATACAGCACAAAAGAGAGAGAGAGGTGACCGAGCTGAGCTGCGTAGTGATGCACTGCACAGTATCGCATGCGGCAGTTCATCTTTCCTGTCTACGGTGTCGTGCCCATTGTCTCTTCTCATTAGCCTGCGACCAGCACGCTACGACATGGTGGGTGCTGGCGCTAGGCTAGCAGACGCACACAGCTCGGGGTGGCAGATGCCGGGCGTTTCTGCTGATGCCCTCCATCAACTGATGACAGATGTCAGGGCTCCTCTTGGACGGACTCGACCCACTGGATACACCAGCCTGCTCGGCAGACACAGTGCCAACCCCCACTGCACCAGCCCAATTCCCTCGTGCCACACCTACTGATTCCCACACAAACGCATACAAACACACACACACACACTAACACACAAAGGCACGTGTCTGTTTCCATCAGTCAAGCGTTATTACATCAGACAGCCGTCATACTGGCAACCAATGGATCACATGCTAATGTGCCCGGACGCATCCACTCAGGAAATATAAAGTATCAGTCTTCAGAGACTGTGTGTGTGTGCAGGAGTGTGTGAGAGAGGGACTGTGTGTGTGTCGAACAGAGAAGGAAAGTTGTTGCATAAAGTACCACAATGAGAATTTTATAGAAGTATTATTAACAAAGTAAAGTACAAAGCATTCACATTTAGATCAGCCCATAGAAGAGCTCATGCAGTTGGCCTACTTACCATTTAGGTCTGCTGGTGGACTTCACCACAGGAGACATGCCATCTCTGTACAGGCTCTTGGTCTTGGAGAAGTTGACCACATTGAAAATGACTCTCTGAAAAACATTTAAAAACATAGGTGAGACATTTAATTAACAAAGCATTCGACCACTACTAGCACTGTGGATGAAGGTCTTTATGAGTGGATCTATAGGTTTTTGGATGCATTGTAAAATGAATTTGCTGTGTTGCAAACAAAATTACGAGCAACACAGCAAATTCATATCAAATAAGTTTGTCAAACCCAAAATCGTAGAGTTCAAAGAGTTCCAGGAGCCACTGTTAATATTTGGTCCCGAAGGTTCGAATTCAGCTAAATGTTTGAAGCAAAACAGACGTAACAATAATTGTAGTGAATGCTTTTTTATTTAACAATATTACTTCAAAACTACTTATCCGATTTCTATTAAATTGTGTGGGGTAGGACAAGTGGTTACAGAACTTTTTAAAACTTTCTTTGACATGGCTTTTGCCTTAGCTACTCTCCGAACCTTTCTCTTTGAGACTGAATCTGACCATAAAGTCATACCTTACGAGACCCTATGCAGTGCTTGTGTGTATCATTAAAGGGACAGAAATGTACTCTTTCTTTGCAACCATTGAAATTCTCATGTAACCAGGAAGTTGTGGAAATACATAAACCCCCAAAACTGCATAAGAAGTTCAGGCAAAGGTAAAAGTTGCCACAGCCACCGTGGATATCACCAACAACCCACAGGATCCCTGCACATTAACATGACAGTGGGGAGATAAGGCAGCTTTAATGTCCTGCAGATGATCCCATGTTGCAGTAACAAAGTTCCTGATGGAACGGCGGCAGCTGAGAGGAGTGCCGGCCTCTAATCTGGGAGGACATTATGGTTCCTCCCAGAGGGATGCTAGCTGGCCCAAAACATTAAGCTTCGCCTGGAGCGATGGCGTCTGGCTTTCCACCTCCACTGGACCAAGGACTTTCTTTCTTAGATTATATGTTGGGTGGAAACCCCTCCCCTCCCTCCTTCCTGCCACCTCCAGCAGCAGTGATTAGGATCAGAACAAGCAGGAAAATATGCAGAGAGAACTGAATAAATATGTGGTTTAAAAAGTCAAATGAATGGCGATGGTAATACTGCGTTGAGGTAAATGAATCCTATTGATGGGGCATATCAAATTACCAAATAAGTCCAGGTGGTGGAAGTTAACTGGGTGCCACTGAAATCCTATTACAGACTCCCCACCCTCCTCTCCCTCCCTTTCTTTCTCGTCTCCCTCCCCCTCATCCATTTCTCCCCTTCTCGCCCGCCTAGCATCAGAGGAATGGGGATTGTGGATTGTGGCAGGCTGATTCAGACTTAGGTAAAATGACATCTAACTGATGTTGAGACTGGCAGCAGGCTCCTGTAGCAGGGAGATAAGACCATTGCTGCTGGCATTTCAATTACACTTTACTGCCCTGCACATCTGTTGCGAGAGCTACTTTTCAACCTTTTCCCCTCAGGCAAATACAGCCTTACTCTGACTCCACTGGCTTTCTTCGACTGCACAGCCTCCTTCCTCATTCTTTATCCACAACAAATTCAGATTGTCTTCCTCCTTAGCTTCCCTCTACCCACTGTTTGTAATCTATTTGTTCGGCCTGTTTAACTCAGAGGTAGCCGAGACTGGACAGATGACAGAGAAAGGGAAAAAAAAGGGGAAAAAGGAAATTGAATCGCGGGGAGAATGATGCACAATGCAAGGGTGGGAGAGAATCAAGCATGACAAAAAGGTGTGGCTGCAAGGAAGACATATAGGAGCAGACACAGAGGGGTTGAAGAGACAGGAGGGTAGTTGTGCAACAGAGATAAATATGGGAGGGACAGAGTTACTGAAGGTAGCAACAGAGGGAAGTGAGATGGGCTCTGGCTGGGTGGACAGATGTAGAGGAGACAGGCGGGTGGGCTGATAGGCAGGCAGGGAGGCACATGTCCTGTCAGAGTCCCTCCATGACACCGACTTCACTGAAGCTAAACAGATTAAAAAAGAATCTCTACATCTTGTGATTAAACATCACATCAGAAAGTCAGCCTTACAGGGCACAAAGAACTTTCATAAGCTTAAAAGCAACATAGGGAAACCCTGGACCATTGACTGAAACATGCTGTTTGTGTACAGGACGTGTGTGTGTGTATGTGTTTGTGTGTGTATTACCACTTTGATGTTGTTTTATTCCTTTACAAGATCTGATAGTAACAGGTTTATTAGGTTTCTGTTAACCGCTCATGCTTTCATATATATAACTGTTTACTGGAATATAAATACTGATTGATTGCAACTAGTGATCTCTTTTAATGATTTCAACCTGTCTGTTTGTTTGTTTGTAAGCAAGATTACACAGTGACTACAGGACGGATTTTCATGAAATCGGTGGAAGGATGCTGTATAGGTTAAGGAAGAACTTGTTACATTTTTGGTGCAGCTCAGGGGTTGAAATCATTTCTTTGTGATAAAGGTCTTTTTCAACATTTGCAGATTTCGTAGACAATAATTGATGGATCTTGATGAAATAAATCAGGAATGTTGGTGGGACTATTGAGTGTGATTTATTTTCAGGAATAAGTAAATTTAATGTGGTTCCCAAAGGGGACTGTTTAATTGGCTGTGGAGGCATGTCCTCTTTGAACCCTATTCTACTTTTGAATTTGTTGAGCAATGAACCCAGAATGAACTCTTTTAAAACAGGACACAGACACAAAGAGATCAGGCCCAACACTACTGCAGTTTACCGGTTCGGTGGCTAATAATAGAATATTATACACCTTTTCATTTGATGACCCAGATCCTTATTAAGAAATATTCACATTGACATTAAGGTAAGTGATAAAACTGGAGAATATAAACTAGGCAGTTGTTTAACATTTAGCAGCATGACTCTCTCCTTGTATTTCACCTTCTTCTAAAGACAATCCAGTTACAGTGACTTTTGTGAGTCGTTTGTGAGAATCAAACCCCAAAGTTTATCGGTAAAACAATGCATAAGCTCCAGCCTGAGGAATTCTCAGGAATTTCATGGCACGACACAAACGTAATTTGACCCTGGTGTTTGAATTAACACCAATGAGGTTAAGATGACTGATTTTGGTATTTCCATTTCATTACATTAAATACTTTCCATCTGAAGAGCTGGAAGAATGTGATGTGTGTAGATGACCTGCATGACTGTGCAACACAACACAATCATGTCAGAGTACAGACATGTAAACAACACAGGAAGTGATCAGCGCCATTGTTGTTGTACATGAGTTTCACATTTTCCACTGCATCTTCAAACAGACGAGGACGACAGGAGTCAAATTTGTGTTTGTGCAATACTGTGACTTTCATGCTCTCTCTTACTTGCATACACACACACACACACACACACACACATAGACATACAATTTTACTGAATTAAAATCAAGCAAACGCTGTAGGGCCAATTCTCCTGATCGTTAAAACTCACACTCACACGTAAGCAAGACCAATTTGGAAGCCTCCACATGTGCGTACGTGTGTGTGTGTGTGTGTGTGTGTGTGTGTGTGTGTGTGTGTGTGTGTGTGTGTGTGTGTGTGTGTGTATGTGTGTGTGTGTGTGTATGTCTGCCCTGGAAGATTTAATTAGGCTGGGAGCAGTTAGAAGAGATTAACATCCATGCTGTCTGAGCTGTCTTGTCTACAGAGCGTGTCAAAGCCCTACGCCGTCCCCATCACCGCTGAATGGCAGACTGGAACAGGTGTCTCTGTGGTGTCAACGCAGACACACACACTCACACACACAAGCACACATACACACTATCTTCAACCACACATAGACATAAATATAACATCCAAGTGTGATACAAAGTTACAATTCAACATGGGATCATGTCAAAAGTAGAAATATTCTCAAACTTGAAAACAAGGCAGTTTGTGCTTTTGGCTGAACTGTCTTTGGTCGACAAAATCTCCCAACATGCCAAACTCAAATGAACCTTAATGGAGCAATAAATAGGATTTTCACTCTGTCACAGCCATAAGCAAATATAAAGTATCTACAAACACTTAATGTAAGAACGGATCAAAACCAATGGCCCAACAAATGCTGCAGACTGAAAATTATAATCTTGAATTAAAGCTTTGCGTAGTTAACTGTCACTATTTTTTGTCTTGCTGATATTTAATCTCAAATTCACTTGGATTTATACTGTGAGTTGTACATCAGGAGTCGGTTTAATGTTTACCAACTCTAAACCGACTTCAGCAGCCAGCTATAGACACAGCTCTTGGCACTGAAATAGTCCTGCCGGTAGCACATCAGGATAGGATTGCATTTAGGACCAAACACTGTCTTTTGATCTGCATCGATCCAGAATGTGGAAAGATAGCGTTGCTTCCTGGAAGAGGCCTCCATGAATTATTAAAGAAACCATTTTAGATGCGTAGTGAGAGACCTCTACACGGACTGAGCACTTTGTCCTGTTTGATGGTGAAGGCTGAACGGACTTGATTTTTAATGATTGAAAAAAGTTATAGAATTTAAAGTTACTGGGTAGATTAAGTTCCAAAACCAATCTGGCCAGATAAGGGATTTATTTTGTCAGGTAGAAACACGATGGTGACTTCATTTAAGTTAAAAAAAATAAGTCGTTTCTGGTTCCTCACTTAAAAGGGAATGATAGCCTGTTTTACAGTTGTTTACAAAAATCACCTTAAAGTTGGAATGTGCTGTAAGACTAAACATAGTAATCAAACTACCTTTGACATATTGATGGGTATGTGAAATACCATCACTGAAAGATGATCATGTTGCTCAAGAATTACTTAAAAAAAGAAAGCAAACTATATCAACCTCAATCTACAAAAAACATAAAGGTTAATTAAGATTATAATGTTAAAATGTTTGTACATATGGTAGGTGGCCACCAGCTCAGGGAAACTGTCCAGTCAGAGCTTTGGCCAGACTCCAGGGTGCTGATGGGTCTTTGTGCAAAACAACAACAACAAAAATAAAACCTCTTGTTGCTGACCCTCAGGCTCTGACCGGAGCGGAAATTAGATTCTTCCCTTAAAATCACTTCATCACAGGAACATTATTATCCCCACAACACTGCACTTGAAATGTTGCCCAGTGGTCTTCACAAAATAACAACTGTGCAGCGGAGACAAATTGTCCCATTAGGGATCAGGTGAGGTTACCTGAACAAATCACCGCACTGTGTTCCGTTATTTAACCTTGTGATTCCTCATCATAACACAAGCAAGCAGAGCAAATCTATGAGCCCTGTCCATAACCATCAGAGACAGACTGATAACTGCTGGCAGCTCCAGCTCTGTCTGTTCCTGTCTTGTTGTCTCTGATCAACCTGATGACTGACGCACAGCGTGCCAGCTACCCACTGTTCTGGGGACTACCTGACACCGCCGGCAGCTGAGTCCAGCACCACACACATAGAGATACACATCACAGATCATCAATTGCTAACCTGTTGTCATTTTCCTTTTAATAGTAAACGTAAAACTGTGTAAAACAGAATTGCGGCTTACAACAAAACATTATTAATGACGTTTAAGTAATCATATAGTGAAGTGATGACTAATTATTTGCTCATCACCTGGATAGTGGTGTTGACTGTGTTTTAAATGTTAACAAACACATGTTGAGCTGATGTAGACTTGTTGATGTGAATGTTATCTGAACTCTGAACTATGGTGAAATCTGTTATTCCACAAATGATTTAAGCTGAAGGAATAACAAACACCATGTTGCTGTTTCATTGCCAGAAATTTAATAACTGGTAGATTCAGGAATCTGCAAACCCATGGTGATGATAGAGCTAGTGGGCTAACCATAGCTACAACTTAGTTGTAATACTTTATTACAACTTGGGTTTTACTCTAATACTTCATTAATTGTGTTGTGACTGTTTGACAATGGTAAAATGGCTGACATTTTGGAACATGGCTGCATCAGGTTGTGATCAAACTTCCATAACCTTTGGGAGACAGTTTTATTTATAGACGATACCCCTTATAAAAATCATCACACTTGCCATGGTTATGTGCGGTTTCATGTGCAACTGCACTTTTGTTTTTACTTAAATAAAGTAGTTCAGATAATCAGGCAAACTATTGCCTGATTATAACGACACTAACTGTGTTGTTATAAGCAATTGAACCAGTTTCTAGAAAATAAAAAAACTACGTCTGAATAAACTGTCTAGTTTCCCTTAAGGCTGCCATGGCCCAGAGACTAGCACAGTCGCACAGGTGTGCTTTCAGCAGAATGGAAAGAACAGGTCTTGCACTGTAGTTATAACTGTCAAAGCAGCCTATCATATTTATGTAAAATGCAACTGTCTGTTTAGTTGAGCAGTCAGAGAAAGCAGAAAGCCTTTTTTAGAGGGCTTGTGGTGAATCTCCAGGGTGACATAATGTTAAAGGAAGCTCAGATATGGCTGTAAGCCCCCGTAAAGGCTAGCGAGAGTGAGGAAGGTCACAAGGCAGCAATTGGCGGGAATAACAGTACGATAGGGGAACACTGAGGGACGACCTGAGTCCCTGTGGACGTGGACGTAGGCCCAAGACTCATACGTGTAGGGCAAGACACCCTTGTGTGTGGGTGTGTGTGTGTGTGTGTCGGGGAGAAAGGGACGTGACCCCATCAGGAGCACATGCATGACCTTGACTAAATCCGCTATACGTAACCTGACAGACTTCCCAAAGTCGCTCGCTGACAATGTCACTGAGGTCAAATGAATGTTAGTAATGTCAACCAACACAAGTAACCCCCAGATATACACACACACACAACCCACACACAACCCACACACACCTAACAACTACTTCTCTCTTCTACCTTCTCACATTCTCTTTATTTGTCTTCCAGTGTCATGTTGTTGCTGACAGTTTAGGTCCCTCATGATCAATGTCAAATCAAGGTGCCGACACAAGGAAGAGGAGGATGGGATCCTTTAAACACATTACAGACACACAAACACGCACACCCCGCCTCCATCTGCTACTCAGGCGACTCACACAACCAAGCACATACACACACACACACACATATACCTGGAGGTAAACTGACAAAACAACACGGCAATATTCCTACAGTAGTTTTGGTTTGTTTGTACTTAGTCTGAGATGCCCCGTGGAAAAGTGAGCTAATATGCGGGGGGGAGTCATGAGATACCTAGCTATTGATCCTAGGGGCCACGAGTCCCAGCAGCATCTGTTTTAAATGTCAGCTTTTAATTTCCTTCTTCCTCCTTCACTGAAAAAAAAAGAAAGATTTATTCAAAGCAGAGCTGTTCCAGGAGATATCAGATAGCACGGTGACAGTCTTTTAAAGAGCTTTTGTTTGGTTACGGCATTCATGGCTTTTTGTATCAGACTCTTTTATTCAGCCCAAGGAGGAGGAAGTTTCTGCATCGGGCACCGAGTTGAAAGGCAATCTCTCTCTCCATTGTGAGGCCATGTACAACTGGAACTTCTTTAATTAGGGCTTTTCTCGCACTGAGTGACAGCAGCGGCCGGTACCCTGCAGACACTGATGGAGGTCACTCACAACACAAACACACACACACACACTCACACTCACAGGCCGCATCTTCTACTACATTTACTACAGAGCTACAAGTACTATTACATCTGAGTTAAAAAATGCATCAACTCTGTTTCCACACTACTGTCTTCAAGCCTCTAGAGCAGAATGTTTTGGAAATGGTACGGAAATGGTACTGGTCCTGGTTTGGCTTTCAACTCCTGGCCAGCGTCTTAGTCTGTACTGGCAAAAAACCAACATGTTTGGAAACAATAAAGTAGACGCTCACAACATGATTGGTTCTTTTCGATCACGATGTAGCCTTCGCTGATTCGTCAGGCTCCTATCACATTACCCCCTTCCAGAAGTAAACAACGGGCAGTAGCCTTGGCAACCAGTGAAGAAAGCTACATGGTTAATCAGTTACAAGCGTTGCTGTAGGTGACAATCTATCATTCGTGACCATTCCCATGTCAAAGAGGATGTGCATGCCCGGTGTATTTGCATGGTCATGTGTTAGGCGTTATAAGATGCGTTAGTAAACTAATATGGAAGGGAATACAACTAATATGGAGCCAAAAGACCAACAGTATGAATCCAGTAACACAGAGAGAGAGAGATACTCAAACACAAACAATCATTGGAATTGTAAAACATCACCTTTTTAGTTTTATGGAGGAGTATGTTACAGGTCACACAACGAGCTCGCCGTAAAAGACTGTCGAGATAAACATGACTTAACCTCTGAGGAAGTCTTTTACTGCTTTTCATTTAATTACCCAGCCACATTCTGCTCATGCTATAGAGACGCCGCGCAGCACTATAATAAGATCCCACATCCATGTTGTGATTTAATAATGAGCTTCTTTGTGTGCGTGTGTGTTTCCCCACAGTGTGTGTTCCCTCTGAGGTCGATATGTGTAGAATGGGTCATGGTCAGCTACCCACAGATTGTCAGATATGCAGGGACTCTACGTATGTTTAATTGACAGAGTGTTTGGACAGCTCCTCGCCAATAAGACCTTGTGTTCTTTGAACAGGCAGTTCCCGTTTTATTACCACTCGGCCCACACTCTGTGAGAAACTTATCCCATATGTCCAGTTGACACAAAATAGCACAGTATGCTTTCTTCCACTCTTATTCAGTGTTTTATTGTGTCACTTAGAAAGCTGTAATGAAAAGGAATGGTTATTTTACAAGAGGCAGAGAACATATCTCTACAGTTTACTCGTGCTCTACATTCAAGTGAGAAAGTAAAATACGGGCTTTCAGTTGTGACAGACCAACTCTCTCTCTCTCTCCTACAAATGTGGTTTATATACTACTACTTACATTTGGCATTTATTTGATTCCAGCTTGGATATACATCTGGTTCATGGCCAGTTTTAAGTAACAGCATTTTTGGGGGGAAAACATGAAGGATAGTCATTTCTGTTAAATGTAAAAATTTAATTTCAGCAATATCTCATTCTTCAAATATCCTTAAAATTGTAAAACCAAAATCCAAATGTTTTCTTAACCTTAAACAAATGTGCATTCCTAACATAATAACAAAAATGAATCAGGGTTTACTAGTTGATATAGTAGCAGATGTTTTTCTTAAAACAACAAAAGTAAAACATTTTTTAATGTTGTTTCCAGTTACAACTTTTTAGGGGATATTGCAAATGCATTTATTAGACATATTACCATAATTAAATTTAAATTCAATTAGATATAATTGAATTTAAATGTAATATAATCTAGGCGTAATGGTGTTCCTTTTAATGTATTTGTTGATTAAATTAAATTAGCTGTTTATATATTTATAGGAGACAGGGGTCATCTTTCTAAAAGTAGAAAGAATATAACTTTGCTCTTCTTGCGATTTCGACCCACATGTTCTTGCTCTGCTGCTTTGACGAGGACAGAGCTTTAGTTCCAACCACAGTCTCCACTCCCTCAGCAGCAGCACTGCCGCTGCCACAGGCCCTCGGTGAGGGATGAACAGAGCGGCTGGAACAGCCAACTGCTCCCCTTCCCTCCTCCCATTCCTCTCCACGCATTTGTCTTCTCACCTTCTTTTCCCCCCTCTGCCTTCTGCTTTAAATATGGAAGAGTTAATTTTCTCATTCTGCAGGCAGCATCCCTTTCTATTTATCTTTCCTCTTGTGTCTCCCCCCTCTTTCAGGCAGGGCTGTGCTGTCAGGCCCTTCCAGAGCAGTGGGGTTGTCAGGAGTGATGGATGACTATCAACCTTCTGCTGTCTTCCACTATGCTCCTGGGAGATTTACAGGCTCGCTGACTACCAGGCATGAAAACCAATCTCTCTCTCATTCTTCCCTCCCTTCCTCCATCCATGCCTGCCTCGCTCCTTCCATCTCACGCTCTCTATTTCAATATCTCCTCTGTTACCAAAAAAAGCTCTCATAATGGAGAGGTGTGTGCAAAACAACATTGAAATTTGTGCTCGGACAGAGGGAAGCGATTGCTCCTCTTGAGGGTTATTGTGGATGTGTCATGGGGACTAACGTCCTCAGAGAGATACGCCTGTTCTTTGACAGCCTATCTCGCCCATCTTCATCTTCATCTTCTGCATTGCTTCCAGCTCCTTCACAGAACTGCAACACATGAGCATTCATCCATGCTCCCCTTGCTACTGGTAATTATGGTATCCGGAAACAGTGCCTGGCTTATTGCTGTCTCTAAATAGTAATCGCTTTGTTATCACAAATGTTTTCTGTAATGGTTATTCAAAGGCATTTTGTTAATGCAATTAAACGTTTTGCCTGCACTAATGATGATTTGGATGCTAAATAAAATTGTGTAAACTTCTTTGCTGCAATGACCAGACAGCCTGAGAAAAGGAAAGTCAAGATATAAATGTTAGAAGTCTAGTTTGTGTTGTTTTTTACAAAAAGCAAATCATTGCTTTCCTCGAGTACCACAGTTAAACTACTTTCAAAGATCACGACACAAATAATAACAAAGTACTCAGTATCAGTATTATCATTTCTTGACCAGGGACCTAAATTCACAAAGACATCATATCGAGACATTATCAAATATTATATTCCTGATAACTACTACCTTTCAAAAACTGTCTGGGGAGGTATCCCATAATTGCATTCATTTGCAAATTTGGCAAAGGAACCCTGCTGGCAAGTGGAATAAATATCAGCTTTGATATGCACATAGTGCTGACACCACTCTTCAGAACGAAGGCGATAGACGTAAATGACATGTAAATGTTATTTAGATTCCCATCTAATAGCATGCAAAGCAGCGCTGTGTCTCACCTTATCAAATATCTGAGAATTATAAGATGTGGCCCCACCTCCGTCGCACGCTGTGTATAGTTATGATACCTGCGAGTATGTGTGTGCATCTCAGTCTGCCTGTCTTTGTATGTAAGAGTGTACATGTAGGTACACAATGCATGTGCCCTCCACACTATAACAATCTCTGCTCCTATCTGCCAATACCCTGATGTATCTTACCCATCTGTATTCTAGACCCTGTTTCACTTTTTAATAAGTCTCTTATGGGCAGTAGCTGTTTATCCCCATTTAGGTAGACTGGGAATGAGCGTGCTGGTGCAAACAGGAACAAGATTGTCTATTCTCCAGTTGTTGCTTTGTTGTAGAACGTGCTAACAAAGAGAGAGCAAGGACGAACGTAGATCAGGAATTGTTTGCTTGGACGGACGATGAGGTGAAATGGTTATTGACAATAAGCCATAGCAATGTTTCTACTTCGTTATCTGTGTTGCAATCAACACGAGTAGCGGAGGCTGCCTCTTTCTTTTCCTCTGAATAAAGGTGATGTGAACGGAGTGAGACAAATCAAAGGATATATGGTGACTGAGGCCCAATGGGAAAAGTAACATAGGCTTCTGAGTTTCCAAAACTGTTTCTGTTTATACAAATTAAACACCTGAAACTTGGTGTGAATGCATCTCAATGCTTCTGGGTGGGTTGGCCAGTGTCACACGTGGCATTCTGCTGGTTAGTTAGGGAACAGTGACAAGGTACGAACAGCCTCCAATGAACGACAAGGACATTTTTGCAGCACAAGTATATACGACCTGAAAATGAAAGACCATGCTCTATAATAAAAATAAGAAACAAACTCCATAAAGAGGCATTTGGTGGACTCATTAAAATCAGATCAAATCTCAGGAGGAGAGCTTCAGGAGGATTCTGGTTCTATTCCCTGTGCTTAGACAACATAGCATGATGCTTCTCTTCTGCTGCTATAGCTCTTGTTAACTTTGTACCTATCGTGTACTCATGCTGAGTGACAAGGCGGGGTTGACATTAGATACAGAAGAGGCAAGAAAACACAGCACGATGCATTCTCAAGTGTGCAGGGTTGGGATTGGTCAAAGAGTCGATTTTGCCACAAGCGTTGTTTTCACACCTGCACTCCTAACATTAGGCGTCAGAGTGAATATGTTTTTATTTTCTTGCGCAATCCGCATTAATTAGAAAAAGCACCCCCTCGGTCAGGAGCCACACTACTGCCAGGAGCCACAGGGCGAAAAATGAGTCATTTTGAAATGAATAATGGATTTGTGTCTGCAGGGAGAGACGAGGATTCACAGAAGAGTGTGTGCGTGTGTGTGTGTGTGTGTGTGTGTGTGCGTGTGTGTGTGTATGTGTGTGTGCGCTTGTGTGTGCGTGTTTCAGCTAGTGTGTGAACCCCCCGCATTGTATCTATAAATACATCCTTGCTGGTCATTTCACTCCAGCACAGCCCTGTACTCCTCCAGATGCTCGCCCAGTCTCCCTCAGTCGTCTCACAACCAGATGTGAATATGCAGATGTGGGAGCAGAAAGGTGCAGAGGGAGGGGCGGAGCGATAAAATCATAAATAAACCGGAGCTTTGCGGGTTTTCCTGCCACGGTAACTGCTGCCATTTGACCTCAGGCGGTCTGCGGAGGGGAGGGATGATAGATCTGCCCTTCTCTGTCCTACAGCTGTTCACACATCAACAGCAGAAGTTCCAATTAAAACGCTGAAGTGGCGGCATCTTTATCGCTACTGACACTCCAGAGGCCCATGTGTCACTTCAGGCCTGGATGAGCTGATGAAGGAGACTTGGTGAAGGGAGAGAAGGTAGGGAGGTTAATGAGAGTCCAGTAGTACTTGCAGCCCGTATTCTCAGCCTCTTCTCTCTGCACTGCTGCCTCAGGCTTTCACTCTCACACACTGACATAACACATTGAGACTAATTTAAAGGCTTGCTGAAAACAGAGGTCAAAGGCTGTGTGAAGGCTGTGAATGCGTGCTGTGTGGTTGTGTTTGTTTTCATAGCAGCTACATGACTCGGGGAGGATGGAGGTTGAAGGACACCGAGGCTCATAACTGACAGGCGTGCTGCATCAGCAGGAAGTGATGTCACAGGTCATTGATGAGGATGGTGAGGTGGGCCTATGAGGGCGCTAACCCCACAGCCCTGCTGGATAAGCAGAGTGCTGAGAAACACTAAATTTCAGTGTGAATGCTGCGTGAATGGCAGATGCCCCAGTAGAATATCAATCACTTTTTCCCTCCTCTTTTTTTCTCAGACACGACATGAGTGTAATGTACAAGATGCCAGAGTAACATCCAGTATGTTTTAATGAGAGGTGGCACACTTCATGGAACTGGATCATAAATCACTCATATACACACACATTAATGATTAGCAGACTACAGATTTGGGGCGGCTGAGGTCAAGCCAGCATTCATTTGTATGTCCGTGCCGGGTCACGGCTTCATTTTGGCATGTTTCTCATGTTCCAGTATGAAAATTTCTCCTAATGAGAGGATGTGTGATATCAAATATACCAGAGTAACCATTTATAACACAATTTAACAAGTTGTGTTGGCAAAATTAACACAAGGATACACGCGTTACTGTGGTAACAATTCCATTTCTCTAAATAGGGTCCTCACACAAAGTTTATTATTGTTTGTGGAAATAAGATTGATTTGATTTGATTGACAGGAAGCATAAACATAATACCTCTGCACTTTATTTTTGACCCAAAAATAGGTTGTTTATTTTCAAAGGTTTGCTCAGTCTCCATCAGAGTGCTGGCCCATTCCCTTTAGAGTGGCGGAATGCTTTTATATAGGTGAATGTTCGAGGTAGCAAGAGACAAGGGTAAATGGACTGTGTTTACTGTTCTACTCTTATCGACCACTCAAGAGCTTTAAACTAAAAGTCTGATTCACCTGTTCACACACTGTGTTCAGTATCTTGCACACAAAGATACTTCTCAAAGTGTCGGGGATTGAACCACCTCCCCCCTGGTTAGTAGACAACCAGCTCTTCTTTCTGGGCCACAGCCGCAATTTCAATGTTTCTATATGTCTAATGTTTCGGCTGCAGATTAATTACCATGTGTCCTGCTGCTTTCATACGGCTTCACATTTAATGACCTGAAAGAGAATCTTCTCATACAATGTAAAGCAGCTGTAGAGATAGTTAATCATTATTTCCTTGATAAATCAACACAGATGCATATCTTTGGGGAAATTTTTTTGCAATTTTGTTTCCCTTCAAAACATGATGGCTGTTGAACTAAAGTTCTATAGAAAGTAATTTCTGGCAGACAGGGTCAGAATAAGTGTATTTCCAAAAATGCTGAAACCATCTTTGACAAGAGACTTTTTCAGCCATGTAATGTCAAACTAATTCTAAACGACTCTATACAGTCTTACCAGTATTCAGCAGAAAAACATGCTCCAGTTAACAAAACAATTCCTTTTGTCACATTCAAAATCAGTAAAACTTTAAGCACTCATCACTCACTGACTGCAACAAGTCCACGTCAGCAGGTCGAAAATGCTGCTGCTGTCACTTCTGTTGCCTATAGGTGGCACTGTATGGACTGAACTCTGGGTCTACGTCTGAAAGTGCTGGTGCTGCGACTTTGGAATTGGATTATATTGACTGTGCCTGGTTTCAGGTGCTGCACATTCCCTGACATTGTGTGTCCTTGCTCCTGGTCGTATTACAAGATCATTTATGCCCGGACATTTTTACAACTAGCTGTGAGTAGAGGAGCATAAATCAAAAAAAGCTTACATGACCATCATCATGTCAGGGGACCAAAGAGGACACTGGTTTTGGATGATCCCAACAGATGCCAGTTTAAATCAATAAATCACAGAAAAAATAATTTGTATTTATCTTGGAACATGTTTGGTTGTTGGGTCGCCATGCAACACACGTCTTTGTTGTCCCCATATTCAAGCCAAGCACTTTTTTGTTAAACATTTTAACAAAGAGGATATTTATCTTTAACCAGTGGCACCACAACTGCATAACAGTCTAGAACCAAGCCTGGAAATGCTCCACCATGTTTTCTGCCCATGTGTCCCTTCTGGTTTGCTCTTTGTGATTGAGAGGCTGTAAAAAAGCAATCTTCTCTACCTCCAACTCATCAACATGCATGGGTGGATGCACATACTCACACCAGCACACTGGTTAAGAGGGACTGGTGAGACATGGCAAAGCATTTTATTTTAGATGCAATGCTTTTCTGTCTGTCTGGAGACTGAGAGACAGCCCCTCTTTCTGCAAGACTGTTAATGATGAAGAAATGGACAACACTGCATCTGCTGCTTCACTACACCAACGACAAGCACTTGCCGAAGTTGAGGAAAGGACAAGTAACAGGAAAAGAGCTGAGAGACACAGGATGAACAAGGGGAACTGCACTGTGGCTATTTCCACAAAGAAATGCATTAACATTTCAGGTCATGGTGGAGAAACAAAGAAAGAGGATGAAATAAATGTGTTTAGGATCTATGATGGAATCAAGGAAGCAACCTTTGGAAAATCACACGTAACAAAAGTTTTCCTCCAGTTGACTGATTACAGTCTGATAAGCATGGAAAACACCACACCCATCATCGATTGGTAGCAAAACAGATCAATAAAGCACTAGCAGCACACATTTCAGATGGACTAACACGGATCCAAATAATGAAGCACATGGCATACTTAAAAACCATCAAGATATTTCGAAATTATTTGAACCTAAAGTTAACGGGGGAAGCTTTTTTAGCTAATTGAGAACATTCAGGATCACTGTATTGACATTTGTGGAGAAATGAGAATGAAATGTTTAATGGAGGAGCAGAGAGGTCACAAGAGACATCCAGGGGAGATAGATTAGAAACTGGCTTGAACAAAACCTTAGATTGTTTATATAAAGCCAGTCCCCAATCAATTTTTTAAATGTGGACTTGAGGGAGGAAGCACGTAATGTCTGTCTGAAATGTAGCACAGGCCTTCGGAAAACCGCCCAACCAATTATGTTGCTGTGCCCAATTGTTAGAGTCCCATCAGCTTGGTTTTCTTAAATAATAACTCACTGGGGTGGAAGTGTCCTTACAAAACTGTGCAACAACATCACAAAGCCAGTTGTTGGGGTCAGTTTAGTTTACATCAGCTGAGTTTAGCTGACTTCAGTTCAGTTCACACCAGATGGAATTACAGGAGGTAACAGGAAGAGACAGGTTTGACAGCTGATCTGTCACAGAATGAGAAACCTGAGTGTTGGGGCCCTGACAGACCAAACCAAGCTCAGACCAACACTGCTTCACGACTTCTGGTAAAGCTGCTCTTTGAAAACACAGCAAAGACAACACACATTGACTGGCTTTATGTTAAAAGAACAGGTAATCTAGCTGCAGCTACATTTTGTACAAAATGTGATTGCTGTAGCAATTTGGTTTTATAGAAACACGTTTTTTTATTTAAACAGGGTTAAATCCAAAGTATTATTTGAGTCTAAACCTAACATAGGTTTAATGCCATGAGATTCTGCTGTGGGTAGTTTCAAAGATTGGGAACAAAGCTTCGGTATGGTCCTGTAGGGCGGAGGAATCTGATACTGATCCTACACCAAAAAAAGAGTCTACATTTGATCCACAAAATCAGAAGTCACAGCTTCTGTTATGAGACAGATTTAATCAAACCATCTATATTTACTCCAGTTTATGCCAAATATAATATATGATTTATGATTAAATTCTGTCTCTATGTATTTAAAGAGAACCTATGTATCACTTACAACATAGAAATCAAATATACTTTACAATTATCTACGAGCAATAAGCTGCAAATCCACTCAAAATAAGATCTTATAAACTCCACTTCAAGAGAAGCTGGAATTCTGTTGATATTTTTCTTTCGTATCTCAGAGGCCTGGTCGACAACCTAATCATGGTACAGTCTAGTGCTATACTGTTGATAGAATACCATTGTGGGAAATACTCTGAATGCCTTAAAAACATTCAGTGACTGTGGCCCACAAATGTGTTTTTATAGGATTATGAAACGAGGGAAGCACACAAAGTTAATGGAATTTAACATACGTTTTTGAACACTCTTGCTCCATGACACAGTATGAATGATAATGCTATTAGCAAAAAAACAATTTCACAGTGCTCTACACACATAATTCAATGAGCTTGTATCCTTAGTTGTAATTCTGGTGAACAAATGTTTAATTTCTGAATTGAGAAATTAGTTATTTGACTAACTTTACTCCAAGGTGACGCCATACCTATACAATATTCTGACAGCATAGGAAGAAGAGGTAATTTGATGATGATTTATTTTCTATGTGGAAATTGCAGAAGTGAATTTAGAAGATTTAAAATGTTAAATATAACAATTTGCAACAATTTCACAGCAGATTTTTGACAAATATGTTGTTAATAACCATCATAACTCAGAATGCAAAATACCATGCCCCTCAAAGTAACAACTTTTGGTTGTCGTTCATTTGAACATTTAGATGTGTGCTCTTCCTGCTGTTTAAAGCCATTTTCAGACATGACCTCGGGGTAAAATCCAGAGAATTGGATATGGAGTTTACCCATTTTGCACAACCTCCCACTGCGTTGAGCCTGGTCCTCTGCACAGACGCATTCACAACAGCATCAAATCCTCCCTGCCATTCAGACGAGAGGTGAAGCAGCCGGTTGAAGCAGACAGAGACAGGAAGTGATGTAATAACTATTTACAGCACCCAAACAACGTCGCAAGCTCTTATCACCACAAACTCTCTTCATATTCATCGATGTCTTCTACGTTAGTATCACCCCTTTTTCACAAAGGAAATTGGTTTTCTTTTCGTTTTTTGTATATTTGCATTGGTCATCAACTCCCCCCCACTTGCTCTCATCGACTTCTCGTGGTTTTCTATGGACTCTTTACAAGGAGGTTAGGCAGATAAAGTCCATAGAAACTGCAGAGCGACTCACTCGGACATTTGCATTCACACGTGCACCTGGAAATACGGAGGATCTGCGTCGTCCAGTGCATGTATGAAAGCAGCTTAAGTTGAATAAACTGATGTGAGAAATCTGGAGAAGATCATATAAGAGGCCAACTACTATGAAGGTGTCATAATCCACATATTTTTACAAAACAAAACATCCCCATAAACACCACTACACCTGACAAACACTCGCTGGGCTGTCACTGCCATTTGTTTCTGTTTTCTTATAAAAAAAAACAAAAAAAATGTCAAATGTTCAAGAAAACAATTCCTCCTATAATATCATACAATAATTTATCTGTGGCTGCTTTCTAAATAATTACAATACCAGAATACAGCCACCTTGAATTGTTAGAAGAAGTCATATTCCTTATGCTCCTTACACGGCAAAGTGAAAAGTGAGATACTTGGGTGTTCTGCCAAAACGTGCATGGTTTCACTCATCCTGCATTAAACATCTGCTCAGGTTGAGCTGGGCATGAAGGTATCATAAAATATTACATGTGGCAATATGGTTTATAAAGATCTCAGTTTGGTTATATTTGATAATTACACATACAACATGAATTGAGTTTGTCCTCTGAAGAACAGACTATGTAATAGTGACAGACATTTTGAACAGCTTCAAACATAATCTTGTAACTTTGCATAAATCTGTAAAAAGCTTAATTTGGTGAATTTGAAAAGCAGAGGGTCAATAACATCGGACTTTGAGTTTGCTCCACTGATCGATTGATACTATACATCAACATCCAACTTAGACCTTTAGGTCTTCAAAACACTGAACAGACAGAACATTTGGTGTAGGGTTGTATCTGCAAGGGTCAGGGGCAAGCATAAGTATTTCAGGTAAAGCCATTGGTCTATACGGGACACTCAGTCAAGCTCCAAATCCCTGGGAATTGGTGTAAGTCACCCACTTCACCTCTAAAGCTTTGGTAGGAATGGGATTGGAAGGGCCGAGGCCATTGGCTTCAACCCTGAGCCCCAGGAAGAAAAGGTGTTCTGAAAAGAGTGGCGGCAAAATGGACCTCGGCTTGATTAAATGGTCACTGAGTCGGAAAGCAACTCTGATGTGATCTGTGACCTCACAGTGCCCCCTCAAAAAAAAATCTTTTTTTAAAAGAAATGATTAAATGAAAGAACACATTCAAAAGGAGCCTTGAGGGACCGCAGTGAAGTGGATGGACTGGTGGACGGTTGGAAGGTCCCCACTTAGCACAAACACTAAAAGAGGAGGAGAGGCTCAGACCAACTACCCCCTGCTTCAAACTAAGAGAAAGAAGAAGTAGAAAGTGCAAGGGAGAGGCGCACAGAGAGTAAATGATCCAGTGGCAGTACGGCTGCTTACTTAGACTGTTAGCTGGCAGGGAAAGACAGAAGACCTGGGAAACTGTGTGTTGAAAGAGTGTTTGGGGCGGCATGTCAAGCAACTTGGATTCCCCTTTATTTTCTCTCTTTCTCTCTTTTCAAAGAAATTTGAAGAGGAGATTCAAATGGCTTCTCCAGGGAAGGAACATATGTGAACCTGAGAGCTACTGGAAAGCCCTCAGAGAAAAATAGGAAGGTCTTCTAAGAGGAAAAACTCAACAAGCTTTTGTTGTGCGAGATTGGAAGGCAACCAGCAGCTTCACCAACGACTGTGGTAGAGAGAAGATATATAGGATCTGAGGAAACTTGTTTGTTTTGAAACTTGGAGCACTATCACACTGGATTTGGGCATTTGACTCAGTTTTCTTTTCACAAGGAGAAAAGACTACTGCACATTAGAGTTTTGCAGAAGATGATGTTTCCAGATTGCACTAACTACATTACATCACATCATGAACACATGGCTAATGGTTTACAATCAAATGTAAATAGGGATGAAAAGAAGTCATCATGCTGCAGTTTCCTTGTTTGACCACAGTCAGAACAATGCAGGCTTACACATATCCCATGCTCTGTAATTGCTGCACACACTCCTAAAAAAAAGAGGAACTAGGCTATTATAATATGTTATACTTTAAGCATATTATATTCATAATGTACATAATGGCAGATGGCAATTATTTGACACTGTCAACTGTTAAAATATTTAAATTTTACATTTGGTGCAGACGCCAACAGACTGCATTTGTAGTTTACAAGAAGAAAAACCCACATACTGTTTCTGAGTGAACAGGAGATCGACTAACTGCAGCTTGATTATTTTACTGCAAATGTGACCAGTTCTAAAAGAAAGCAGCCTCAGTTCAGGAAAATCCTCTCCAAACAGTGAGGATATGAAAACGTCCTTCAACTGATGTTCAACCATAGAGCACTTAATGCTTTTATTATCTAAAGTTTAGGGATTAGCTGTAGATATACGCTACTGTGTTTTTAAAACCGGAATGTCCTCAAAATAATTCAGGCTGTGTTTACTTCCATTTGTGCTACTTTTCCATATCAAAGTAATTCTCTATTTAGCATCTGTAAGCAGAGTAATTAATCTAAATGGTTAAAAAATTCTTCTACCGTTTTGTATCCGTGAGCAGAAAATGTGTCGTTGCATTTAACATTTGCAAAAATCTATTCTCACAATTACATTACACACAGATAATGATTATTACAGCAAACCAAATGACATTAAAGAAAATCATTACATTATCGTACTTTACTGCGCTTGTGCTTCACGTCCACACACCTCACATTGGTTTATCACAACAGAGAGACACGTGGGGGGGCTTTCTCATTACTACAGTCAAAGTAATTTGCTTATCTCACAGCAGTAACATATTCGATTCGCAAATGTTGTTTTGTAGCTTAACACACCTCATATTTAAATTCTATTACAGGCGAACAAAGAGAATTAGAATGCATAAAAACACAAATATTTGTTGCTCACATGTGCAGCACAAATCCTCTTTGTTTTTCTGCCCAGACTTGACATCAAATTCTGGCATTTATATTTAACAAAATGTCAAAGTTACCATTTCGACTAATGAGTTACTAAACAATGATAAGATTTTTAAATGTGTTCTTCCAATTATCTAATAGCTACTTCCCACCACTGTTTGAGTTGATTGAAAACTAATTCAATTCAGAGCTCAAACTAATTGAATACCTACGCTGTTCTCTCTAATTAAGTCACTTTTCTAGAGTAACCACACAACATATTACAATCCAGTTAGAACAAAAAATGAACAAGGCTTCACTTTTTAATCATACTCACTCTATCTATCTCTCTCACACACACACAGGTTTGAGCAGATTTCCTTATTGGGATTTTCTATTTACTACCAAGTTATGCCTCATAAGTACAGGGCTTTGGTCCCCAAGAGGTCACCTGATCCTGACAGGGTCATAGTTTATTCTGGAAAAGGTCCAAAAGAGGTAACAGAAATGAATACATGCACGCACGCACGCGCACACACACACACACACACACACACACACACACACACACAAAATAACAGCTTGATACGTGCCCTCCTGGTGAGAGTCAGAGAAACAGGTTGGTGATAAAACTTTTTTAAAGTCCACTCAGTTTTCCTGTGCCATTGTTCTGCAGAGGATGACAGTCACACAGAGTCACAGCATCCCAATATGAGAGAGTGTAATCACACAGCCATTTTTACAGCGTTCATCCAGAGCAGAGGAGGAGACTTCAGAGGGAGAGCGGAGGAAAGCTGCTGCCTCTGAACCAAAGATACTAAACTAAGTTCTCTTTAAAGCCTTGATTAAAACTCATTTAGACAGTCAAACGGCTGTGGCACGCACTCTACATGTAGTAAGAGAAAGAAAAAAGAAACACAAGCTGAGATGTCAGAGTGTTTTGTCTGTGAAGGATTATCCTGAGGAATTCTGGTCTCCAACGATAATCCATCCTTATCACATGTCACATTCAAAGAGGTAGAAAGTGGAATGGACTCTGGAACAGAGTTTGGTAAATGGGGAGCTTTATGACCAAGGAGCAGCGTGCAGGAGACAAAGTGAAACAAAGTGAGCTTCATGTGTCTCTCTCCCTGGATGAGTGAGCTGTCTTGCAGAGCTTGTACCTCTGAGGATATTTGCTCTGCTTTGCTGCACATTAAGCTTCTTCTTCTCAAGCTTTTATTCACAGAAAAATATCAACGTAATCACTGGAGCAATGGTAATTATTCCTTGTTGGAAAATGTGAGACTTTGTTTACAGTTTATGCTGTTTGTTTATCTGAGTCCTGGTGTACAACGGAGGATAAAACAGCTGTTTTGTCCGTGCCAGAGGAGTTCAGGATTGCCATGGTAGCACGGTGAGAAAAGAACTGCATCGGCCCCTCGCTGAGGACTGTGGCGTCCGCATTTAATTACTGTTCTGAGCTCCTGACCTCTACCGGGGACATTTCCGTCATTATCAAAAATGACTTTATTGCTCCTGTCCGCAGACAAGCCCAACTGCTGCTCTGAGAAACATCAAGACAAAAATAAGCGTTCACATTGTGAGATGTCCTCTGACCAACTTCCTCTTGGATGAGGGGCGGTCAATCTAAGGTCTGTAGTTTATCAATTGCAGTGTCCCAATTCAGGGGCCACCTCCTTCAGAGGACGTGGTCTACATGGCCCACTATCCATTTGAGAGGTATCAAAACTTGCAAACTGAAAAGTGTGTTTTAAAACACACACGTCTGACAGAGTAGATGTGTTATGGTTTTAATTAATACAGCTCTTCACAAAGGCTGTTAACAGCTCACATTGTTACGCTGTCAGTTTAATTTATTTTGTTTTATGTATGTAACTACATTAATTGTGCTTTGAACCCTGAATGCTGCAAATACATGGATGACTTACATTCAATACTGTGCTTGATTGCATTCTGCACAGACACTGATGGAGGACTGAAGCTGCTGCTCTGCTAATATGCTGCTATCACTACGCAGTCTGTGGAGACAGGGTGCAATGCACAGTCACGGAGAAACAGACAAAATCCATCCAGCCGGATTCTTGTGGAGGAGCAAGAGATCATGAAGTGGGAATAGAGGAATATGATGAACCTGAAGAGGAGTGAAGCAGGCAAGAACAGAGGTGAGGAAGAGTGGGTGCAAGGAAGAGATCGAAGGTGACTTTCATGGAACAGTGGTGGGCTGACACAAGCAGTCGGAGGCTTAGGTGGCCCACAGAAGTCTCATGCTAACACAATCCACGTACAACTCCTTTAGCAGCACTTTCTGTCTGTCTGCCTGCCTGTTAGTCCATCTGGAGCCTGTTCCGGACCAGCTAGCAGCCAGATATCATTATCTCCTTGACTCAGGGCAGAGTAATCTGCCTGCCTGCTCCTGCTTTATTGAGTTGGATAAATATAATATGTGACTCACAGCCATTATCTACTACAGAGCAGCCCTATTTATCCAGCAGGCAATGGCCTTGGTGCATTCGAACTGGCTCTCTCTCTTTGATGGAACTACACTCAAGTGATGGAAGCCTGTTCGTGGCCATTCATGGGATTTGAGGCAGTGAAGAAATTAACAACATGAATTAAATATTTGATGTGAAAAAACTGTGGAACTTGTTACTACTATTTTAAAAGTAAAGATGGTTCAGAAGAAAAAGTGAGGAAATTGCTGTGCAGAGAGGAGTTTAAATGGAAGCTCCCAAAGCAAATGGAAGAATCAGACATGTTACAAAATGCTCAGTTGCGTTCAGATAGCAATGCCCTATCACAGAAATTAGAATTTTTGTCCATTAAAATAAAACAAGATCTCGGGCTTGGACACAGGACACGCCTGCTTATCAGAAGTCAGCGTTGGTTTAGTTAACGATGACAAAGGCTCTCAAACATTGAACAGAACGTTTTAGCTAGATGGCCCTGGGACCTTGGGACTGTAATGGGATGTTTGCCCAAAACTCCAAATACCAAATTAATTTAGAATACACCATGATTTATAAAATGAGTCAATTTCAATCACCTTAAAAACATATTTGTTCATTTTATAAATATATTTAAAGAAATTAATCCAAAGCTTTTAACTCCATTACATCGTCCTTGAGATGAGTCACAAATTAAGATGAAATTAAATCATTTGACTTTGCCTTAGAAAGAATCCAAAATAACAACAATTAAATAGAAGCAATATGTTGATGAAGACTGTGTGAATACCGTTAAAAGTTTGGGATATAGTTTGTTAGACATTTGGGTTTGGATCCCTAACATTAAACAAGTTCTCTATGATCTTGTCACTGCCTTTTTTCCAAGCCTAAACTTAATCCCTCCTGAAATACAGCTTTTTAATTTTGGGGTCTTATATATTTGTATAAATAAAATGTAAAAGTTTTGCAACGTACCAAAAAATGTATTGCTCAACTTGGAGGGATGACAGCAAAAAAAAAGAAGGTATTTTGCCATTAATTTGGACGACTTGTCAGTATTTTGTTCAATGTGATCATTACATACAGTTTTATGTATAACATTCTACATTATATATTGTTCTTCCTCCAAAAATTGATGCACACTCATATCTCACCACTTTTAAGATAGTTGTAAATGCAGCCACATCTTTGCTAAAGACAGCAGTTTACCTCCTGTCATGACATTGGATGCAGAGAAGCTTGCAGATAGTGGAAGAAGCGAGGGACTGAAAGAGCGAGAGGGAGAGGTGAGGGAAAGGCTACCCTCTCTTGTCTCAGTCTCTCTGAGGGGTTGACAGGTAGAGAAATAGATCATTGGTCCATGACAGCTCAGTACGACCCCGTGCTATCATGCAGTATGCTGTCTGCGGAATGAGCTCCCTGATGCAAGTCATAGCCAACCAATTCAGGGCCCCATCTACTTAGCTGTTAATCCTCTGTCCACTGCTGATAGCTTCACATACGTTTTACCCCTGATGTCTATGCACTGTCCTTGACTGCTGTTAATGTTAATGAGAGGATATTAGATGAAGAGTTATTTCTGCGGTTTAATCACTGGACGAGTGCGGCGTTGGTGCATGAGATGTTTGTTGGCAATGTGAAGGGCTGAGCTGCCTTCCGTCAAAATTTATGTTGGGATAGGCTCCAGTCCAGCTCCCCCAGTGTCCCTGAACTGGAATAAGCAGGTCAAGACAACGAATGAATGGAATGAATAATTGTTTTAGATGAAGATTGAGGGAATGGGGAGGAGAAAGGAGGCTTGGTCCTATCCTATCCTCTCACAAAGTGACCTACAGCTACCACCTGAGAAAGCCTAGTGTATGTTCAGGGTAAAAACTAATACTATCAAATTAATAAAGTTGACAAAATGTTGAAGTTTAGGTCATCTTTCATTCTTCTGGATTTTTCTTTCGAGTCTTTACTTTCTTTCACCCACAGGAGAACAGCTTCAAGATGAAATAAAGAACAGAAGCCAATCGACTAGTATCAGCCACCATTCGGAGTTTGCAAATCTCAAGTTTCCACCAGCAGCTGGAGGTAGAAGTTACATTAAAGAGAGAAAGAGAAGGCGAATGTGGGTGGGAAAAAAGACAGTGTCCCCGCTGTCAGTGCGATGCATTACAGGGATACAAAGCAAACCATTACTGCTTAGCATTTGTTGAATCTTCAAGTGCCCAAATAGTGACAGGTCTATTTCTCTACCGTTAGTGAGAGAGGCAGGAGGAGCAGAGGACACCTAATTACCCAGCATTGTGAAGCACAGCAAAACTCTTGATAAGCCTGGCAAGAGAACAAGCTGTGTGTGTGTGTGTGTGTGTGTGTGTGCGCGTCTGTGTTTATTGCATGTGTGCACTAGTATTTGTAGCCATGCCTGTACGTGTAGGGTGTTGTAGCACCACCACTGTCTCACACTGTCCAGGGACGGAGGCACCTGTCTCTGTGTCTCGTATCTGCAGTGCCACCAGACAGTGGCTCGGTGTCGACTTGATGACTAATGTGTTCACTGAAGAAAAATTAATGATTTTTTCCAGCCGGGGTTAATGGACATGTTAACACACAGAAATGATTTGTTTAAGAGGAAATGACCGCAATCTACATTTGGTAATCTCTGTAGCACTGTCCCAGAATCCAATACCGAATAAGAAGACACACACACACACACACACACACACACACACACTACACACAGTCATTTTGTATCACTTTGTGTCCACGGAAGACGTGTCGCTGAAAATCTCATCTCTGGTAATTTGATTCAACTGTGCATTTAATTTCACAAAATCCAAAGTTAACTTTCTTTTAGGCTCAAGTGAATTTGTTATGAAGTTTCTACACCTCCTTAAACAGCAACATTAAGGACTTATCAAGGACTTTCTAGGCCCAGTTCCTTTAAAATCAAGGACATTCGTTTACAGTGGGAATTAGCAGGCTTTAAAGAAGCTCAGCGAAAACAATGTAGAGAGAGAGAGAGAGAGAGGAGAGAGAGAGTAGAGAGAGAGAGAGAGAGAGAGAGGAGAGAGAGAGAGAGAGAGAGAGAGAGAGAGAGTTAGTTCAGTGTGTGGACACCGTGCTGTGTAACTGTGAAACACTGTGGCTTCCTTCCTTCTCAAACACAGCAAAACAGTATATTGTGTGAATTGAGTGACAGGAACGGAGAGTTATCTACAAGTTGAAGGACTGAGAGACAGCGGGAGAGAGACCAACAGGCAGTGGCACCGGCTATTTACAAATTTCAAGCTGGAATAAATATCAATTTTTTTTTATTTTTGCACAAATACATGACTTCAAGCAAATGGGATGGAGGGACCAGCCTCCAGGGTTCTGACTTTTTTCAGACCTAACAAAAACATTATGCAGGCCTTCAAAAATGTGTTTAAATCATGCAAAACATATTATAGAGACTGACTTTCCACCTTTCTTTCAGAGTCTGAATATGGCATATTTATTACATACAAGCACCTTTCAATGACCCAATGATTTCAAAAACCTGCTCAAATTTCCAAGGACATCAATGAGCCAAAGCGACACATATCCGCATCCACACACATAGATATGTCATCTAGAGATGAAATAAAAGGACTTATAGCAGAACTCAAAGTGGCAGCTGAGAGAGGAGGGGTGACGAGGAATGGATAAGGGAGGACACCAAGACCGGAGGAGGAGATGGGCCTATAAATTTGACTTCTAGTGAAGCTAGCTATAAAACCCGCAGCAGTTTTATCCATTTGAGGGCATAGCCGTCAATCTGAAAATAATGCAGAATTAATTGGTGGAGCAGTGGGAACAGAAACTCACGACAGTCAGCTGACCAGATTCATAAATCAAAACAGTGTGGAGGAAAAACACAAAGCTAATGTCTGACTCTACGGTTACTGTAAACTCCAAAGGCTGTAATTATCAGCACTGACTCCGAATGAATCAAAGCAGAGTCATTTCCATCAACACAATCAGGGGTTACTTTAATAATAAGGTTTAGATAGACATTAGTACTACACATCTGAGTTATATCATCAGTTAAGAGACAAACTCGACTTGTTCCCATATTAAAGCACCAAGTATAGAGGCAATATTCAAACAGCACCACTTTTAAAAGTGGCCACAGGGGGAGCTGTAGATGTTTCAACACTTCTACAGTGTAGTAGTGTTTGTGCAGATGTGTGTGGCTGTGTGTATAAAGGACATCATAAATGATCACATACGTGTATATGTTCTGAGCAGACCAATGTAATCTCATGATAACGACTACAATGACGGCTCTCAATGAGTGCAGTAATAATGGGGCTAAACATAACTCATCTCTTAGAGACACTGTCCTCATCATTTAGTTGCACTTTAAAAACCCTAAATATAATTTATAAATATCCATAATTGCATCTAAAAAATTGTTATACGTCTAATAACAGTGGACCTATGGGTCAAACAAGAGCCAGTACGTTGGTTCTCAAAAACATAACTGGCATTTACAAAAGATAATAGTAGGTTGAAAGTTTTGGATGAAGCTGCACCAGGATGAAGTCTTGACTCAGAGATTTGGGGAGATGAAATGAGTCTGACATATTGATTGAGGGAATGAGGGGTTAAGAGAATAAACACAAATGGAAACCCCCGAAAACTGTCTTTAGAGTGAGCAACAGTAAATCTGCTCTGTGATGTTTACCGCTTATTATACATAACTGTGCAATGCACATCCCCCAATACTCATATGAGACTGACAAAGATTAAGAGTAAGGAATGCAGAAATAATGGTAGGAACCCAGTAGGAGGACATAATGAATACGAGAGGGAAATATGGATGTGTTAAACACCTACTCTCACATCTACTAGGGACTCATTCTGGTAGTATCATGTTATTTGACAACCAATGTTAAAAACCAGAAACAACAAACAGAGGAATAATCAAGGTACAGTAGCTGGGATGTGCAAATCTGAGGAGTGTATGTAACAGAGGTTGAACATGGCAAATACAGGGATGTGTGTCTTGATGCTTCCTGTGTGTAGCATATAATTGAAACAACAGATATTTGATTTAGTGCCAATTGCGACTTTGGTTTGCTTTTAAGATTTAAAGTTAGGTTCACCTGGTGTGTTAGGTCCCACAACATTTTAGTAAATTTTTATTTTAAGAGCTATCTACATACAAATGCAAATCTTGTCCCCCTCGCCCAGAGATTCTGAACATTCACATGCAGAACCTATGTAATCTGATATAAGATTTGAATCACATAACTCAGGCCCTGAAGAAAGCTGAAACAAGTCTCTCAACACTGGTAGCCAGGTGAGACATGCCATTGCAGCGGAGGACAAAGGGATGAACGCCCCTCTCCAAAGAAACATCCAAAGTGTGCTTCCACTGCAGTAAAACACCAGGAGTAGACAGACCAAGTGCAGAGAAATGTACAGTCCTGGAAGCACTATAGGGGACCGAGCAATCATGTCACCAAAGCTCAATGCCTAATAGAGCTACAGGCAGACAACCACAATTTCCCACAGCAGGATTCAGACAGCATCAAAACAGCGGACACCAAAAAGCGAGTCACAAACATGAGGAGCTGGAAGGCCCCATTATCTGACAGGGGTCAAAGACTCCTAGTTAGAAAGACATCTTCACATGAAACCCTAGCAACACAGATTAAGCATCTTCTAACGTATCTGTTAGAGGAGCTTAATAACAATTATATGGGCAACAGTATTATCTAACAACTGCACAGTTACCTGATGTATAACCCGGAAGAACTGAAATGAAAAACAGTTTAGCTTAATTAGAAAAAATCTCCAATGGGTATCATGGGATTAAATGGCAGTTTTGTGTTTATGATTTACAATCATTGCAATGCGCCTAGATCGACCTCACCCAGTCTGATTAATAAATATACCTTATATAATATATGGATGATTCACGTTGTCATTTATACAGTACTTTGAAACAAGGGCTAAACATCGGCTCTCTGCACCTCTCTCATCTTGTCCTCTGTCTGTGACTCCATCAGAATCTTCCTCCGATCACACACTTACACTGACTTATTGCCTCCTGTAATAAAGGTGTGAACTACTGATGTTGAGTGACATACGGCTAACACAACCAGCTACGTGAGTGTGAGTGTGTGTGTGTGTGTGTGTGTGTGTGTGTGTGTGTGTGTGTGTGTGTGTGTGTGTGAGTGTGTGTGTGTGTGTGTGTGTGTGTGTGATAGAGAGAGATACCTAAGGGCACAAACAACAACCTAAGGTGCAGGTTGTGCTAGCCAGACATCTGTTGTTAGTGGTGGAAGGTAAGTGAGTTTGACAGAGCTGAGATTGAACAGGAGGCATTCTGCCAACCAGGTGAACAGAGGCTGCACCCTCCCACCAAGCAAACACACACACACACATACACACACACACACACACACACACACACACACACAAAAACACCCCTATATAATCATCATACACTTAAACAGTAGTGAGTAGCCAGGAACACTTTAGATGAGGCATGCCCCCATGTGGCCGGAACCCTGAGCTGGAAAGTGAAGCTATGTCTGTCACTCTGTCCACTATAATTCCCATCAGCGCAGACACACAGTACTGTATGTCCGTCCAATGGGAGGATAAGACTAAATGTGTGACTGCATATTTGCCAAGTCCTCACTCAAAATACTGGAGATGTTCTCCTGATCTGTGTCTATGGTTTTAGAAGGAATGTAGATGTTTTACTAGTTTCATGTTTAGTTTTTCACCCCAAAAAATGACTTTGAAGAAACTAAATCATAAAACTATTTTTATTTTAGTTATGTTAGCATAGCTCTTTGGTCCAAATAAATGTGAATTCATCATCAAAAGTACTGTGAGCATTTCAAGCCCCATTATCTCTATAGAAACTTGGAGAAGTTGAGAGACTCTTGCGAAAGTGAAACAATCACCCTCAGAGAAAATATGGTAGAATGAGACAGATTTAAAATAAACTTTGAATATATCACTGAAAACTTCTTTCACAAACACTAACCTCAGACAACAAACACACGTTCTATCAGTGCTATAGATATACAAATAGAGTTAGTCCCATAACAGAAACCTTAATTTATTTACTTTCACTGGTGCATTATCTGTATCATTTCGGAAATAAATGAAGTCCTGATTCATTGAAAAAAGACAACATTTCAACAAATGCTCATATATATATATATGTTTCGTGTCTGGAAAGCTTCATAATGCTAGGGACTTTTACACACTGGCACTAGAGATCGGCTTCTGTCGGAAAACTAAATCTTATTAGGCATATTATTTGCTTTGGTACAATTAATAGTTTAAATAACCTATGAAGAACAGATATCCAATCTTTTTTTACTGCACCAAAACGACAGATAAGTATTAGAGCCCCAGTGATATCGAATGTAAACACAAAAGTAATGATGTGCTTGTGGAAATTGTCACAAATGTGTCATCGGGCAAAGGCAACTTAGAGAGAGGATCTGGAGAGGCAGACACAAAGGGACAGTCAGACAGAGGAATAGACTCTCAGGTAAGTGTGTCTCAGAGTAATGATGTAACAGCCCTCTCATATTGAGACATTAATGTTATTGAGTTGAACTGTGTTGTAATGAGTATGGAAAACACATTATTTCTATTTGAGGAGATAGACTGTCCAGGGTCATTGAGAGTGGTGGAAGGGTCAGATCCAGGTGACAGGGGCCCAGCACAGAGGATACCCCCAACAGTAAGATGAAAGATTAAATCAGATTCTCATACATTCAGTGGTAGACAGAAAGATGGTTACATAAACACAATTCAAATAGCTCACCCAGCCCTGAAACATCTCTGTGTAGAGATAAAGTTTGTGACGAGTCTGATATTTGTTTCTGTTGTGCAAATGTGACGCTCTGCTGCCGGAGCATGTTAGCTGTACTGTATCTCGCACGTCTCGCTGTATGAAAACATTTCACAGGCCAGAACCTACAGCTTATCACCTAAAATGACAAGACAATCAGCAGTAAATCCATTTTTCTCATTATTTTTCGTGCAGCAGAGGACAGTGACTGCTGTATGTCAGCAGCCAGTGATGTGGTCCCTGTGTTGTGGCCACCAGTGCTATCAGCTGCGTGCCCACAGCTACAGCGTGTTCCCTGTTTTATCACTCTCATCTAAACGAATATATACTCACAGCTGGAGAAAGGTGACCTGACTGCTAATGAACAGCAGAGCCTCAGTGCAAGACATGTGTGTGTGTGTGTGCGCGTCCCTGAGTGTGTATTTATTGAGGGACGGTTATCCACTCCAGCAGATGCTCACATGTTCTGCAGTATGCAGGTCTTTACAATCTGTCTCTGAAGTGATCTCAAAAATCCACCCTTAAAGGAGGGAAGATTCCACTGCTCACTTTTCTGCCAGTCCTCTACTCCCTTTTTTTGTCCTGCCTCTCTCCAGCTGAGTATTAAATTCAGCAACTGAGAAGGTGACCTGCGTGCTCTGCCATAAAGAGCAGGGGAGCGGAGGAGAGGGAGGGAGGGAGCATCGGGGGGAGGGGAGGAGAGCTGAGCGCAGGCTGCTGGATCAGCAGAATCGGAGCGTTTAGAGACACACAGATGTGTATGTGTGAGCTCTCTCGGTCTCTCTTACACACACGCATATACCGCGCCCTCCTCAGCGGTAAGGCGTCTGGGGAGCCCAAGGGCGAGCATTCAGCTGTCACCCTACGCTTCCCACCCCTCCATCCACCCCTCGTGTGAGCCGCACCCCAGAGCCACCACACAGCAAGACAAAGACCTGCTGCCAACTATCACTGCAACACCATAACACACGCACACATAAACATGAACACCGGGACGTGGACACACAAAGCACACACTCTCTATCACATACGCTAACACACCAACTCCCCCATTTTCACACAAAGCACTTTTCATATCTTACACATAATGTGCAAAAGCCCTCAGTCTCCCTCTCTCTCTTCCTCCACTCTGTCAAATCTCTGCCTTCACACTAAACAGCTCCGTGGGGATCGGCAGGCAGGTGGGCAGAAAGGAAATAAATATGTTTCCTGATGACAGCACAGTTTTCTGACAGTACTCTGGCATTGGACTGGGATGCTGTGCTCAGACGGAGGCAGAGGGGAGCGTGAGCTGTAAGTGGATGTTTGTTCTAACAATCTTCTACTCGGGTGGCTCATGCACTTTCCAAGCTGGGGCTTTAATGTCTGTGCATCCATAAGGCCTGTTTTACCTCCAGAGGAGAGCCCTGAGGCTATAGAACCACTGATGAACAGATTCCATTACCATGATAAACATCTCCAGGCAGTGCAGACAACTATGGAACCAATGCATACATTAATATTTAGATCTTTAAAACACTGCAGAGCTTACAGAGAGTTTATCATATTCAAGAACCATGAGGCTAGAAAAACATTTGACAGAATGACATTCATGAATGTTATATTTTTATACAAACTTCACAAAATAATAGAAAGGCTGATTACATGCAGGTTAAGACATATAGTGGTTGGTATATCAAAGAAGAAATATTAATATTTGTTTTAACTAATTGATCATAAATAAGTGACAACATTTTACTTATCATGGGAACTTTTCTAACAATATGACGCTAAATTAAACTATACTATAACTATATGATGAAAAGGGATACATTTTGTGTGTATAGATAATAGCAAAGATGAACAGCATTAGTACTGTACCTATTTGAGATGGCTGTATTGATGGCTAACGGCCATAATAATGATCAGTATTTTTTATATAAAGTTTGTCCAAAGACTCATTCAGACCTCATATCTGTCATGGACCAATAACTAAAAAGTCTAACAACAAAAAGGTTTGAGTTTGATCACATATAGAAGATTAGTCCACTAGTGATCAGATTAGATACATGTTAACTCCAGGTATAGGATGCATACAGTAACATGGATTTACCTCATTACCGAATATCCCAGTCTCAAAAGATGGCTACACACTCATCCATGTGTGAGTTTCACTGTAAACCAAGATACTATTTAAGTGTTTGTTGAATTTGTGTTGGCAGGCTGTTCTGTCTACACAACCATGATGACTCTCTGAGACTGAGATGGGATGAGAGATGGAGAGACAAGAGATGGAGAGACGAAAAAAGGAAAGAGGGGCGGAGATGGCAGATGGGTCATGGAACATTTGGGACAAGAAGGCTGTACCAAGGTTGGTGTGTGTGTGTGTGTGTGTGTGTGTGTGTGTGTGTGTGTGTGTGGTGTGTGTGTGTGTGTGTGTGTGTGTGTGTGTGAGAGAGATACAGGAAGGAAGTCCATCTAATCAGATCACAGAGAGAGAGAGAGAGGGAGAGAGGGAGGGAGAGTATGATAGAGAAAGTGAGAAAGACAAAGAGAGGGAGAGAGGGCCCTCTGATGAACAGATGTAATTTCAGAGCACCAAAAAAACAGCTTAAAATGCTTCTGATCACATTAGCTAGCCATCACAAAATAGGATTTCTGCACTGCCACAGTGGATGCCCATTACAAATTACTTAGGCACTGCAGACCCGTAACTCAATATAGGCAGGGAAGGGCGGGGAGAGTGAGGAGGGCAAACAGAGGGGCAGAGATGGGGGGGGATCGATACTTATCAGTAATAATTATATCCTTCCTCCCACTTCTCCATCCTTCTCTCAGCTCCTCACCCACCACCCTTAGTAAAGCACATATCGTACATTAATCATTCAGAGATTTCTCTGCTCAATAAGATAATTAACATTAGAGGGGGCTGTAGGAAGTTCTGATGATGTGAGGCAGTGGTTCAGCACCAATGGCTGCCAAGACTGTACCAGTGTAGAAAGTGCTGAAGACAGCTGGCATGAAGTAGAGTTACCGTCGCAGCCTACTGAATAAAAGGGCACAATATGGGAAGAAATAGAAAGGAACAGAAAACAAAACAATAAAATGTTTTTGCCTCTTTCGTGTGTTGTCTATCAAAGGGAAATAAAAACCATGGGAAACACATCATAGCAGTCAATTTGGAGCATAGAAATCAACATTATGTAAAGTGGCTTGAAGGACAGGAGGTAGAGCAATGAAATAAAAAAACAAACAACATGGTTTGTCCTTTAAATATAGCTTGGTACACTCGTACCTTGTTCTTGATATTTGTATTTGTTACTGTACTTGTTTTTGCTATACCTTTGGATCGGTGTTCACTTAATCAGCCAACTGTGTTTAAGACTGCAGAAATAATTTGATTTCAGGATATAAAAGACTATATTAAGTGAAGATTAAGGATAAATTGCCTCACGACTGAGGCAAAGGAAACCAACAGAAAGGCTATGAATGATACACTACAACAGGTACAGCCTTGCTTTAAATGGAGTGGCCACGAAACAGTGTTCGGCAGTAACTTAACTTGGTGATGCTTCATGAAAGATGGCTGAATTTAGAATCGGTGTTCACAGTGGTAAATAAAATAATTTACTCGATGAGCCTCAAACACAGATCTGTCAACAGAGGATTTTCTTGATTTGACACACATGTAAATAGTCAAACCAAAATGCTTAAAATACAATGGAGAAATCTCAGTAGTAAACCGTATGGGAAGGAGCAGATAACAAGTGTGAGTCACTAGAAGTCATGCCAGGATATTTTACATGGAGGCTCATCTTCTCCAAATACCAGAGACAAGATGGTGACTCCTGTTCCAATGCATTAAGTTCTTTAAGGTGTCTCATACACAATATTAAATGAATCAAATGATGAAGTAATTTAAAGAACAACACAATATTATGACAAAAATTGTATTATATAAGACCGTTTAAGAGTAACAAGTGCTTTTATTAAGAAAACAGCTCAGAATCTGCTTCCACTAATGAAAGTGAAAAGGAAAAATTGGGAGAAAATGCAAATGAGCTGCATCGTATCAATAAATTATTAATTAAAAAGGCAAAACAGAAATCTTAATTGCTGTGTATTATGTGACTTATTTATTGATGCGATGGCAATTAAATATGTAATGGATACAAATTAATAGCCCATAAAATCTAGCTGTTGCTTGTACCCAGTGACAATTCTCATCTTGCTGCAGAGATATCCAGAGACTTTTGAGTAGACCTGAATAAAACTAGAGAGGGCAGTGAAACACTACTGTTAGAGTGTGAATGTACATTTGAGTCTTGGTGTGGGTGTCACACACACACATATTTGCTAGTTCATTAGCTAAAAGAGCCTTGAGAGGAAGCTCTGTAGCCTGAGCTGACAAAAGACAAGAAATATTCAGGAGGCAGGGGGGGTTGCTGGCATGAAAGGAGCGGTTGGGAAACTATATGGAAAGCAAAATAGGACAGATACAGGGAGAAGGAGAAAGTGCATTAAGTCTAAAATGCATTTGAGCCTGGCAGCAGCCTCTTTTACTCCACTGGAACCTGCAGCACACACAACTCGATAACCCACACGAGCGAAAAGTGAGCATCGTCGCAACATTGACACCGGACTTATTTGAGGTTAATTAGGAGAAGTGGTTTGGAACTAACTTGCCGGTGTTAAGCACTTTGGAGCTCTGAGTGTCTGCTCAATGGCCCTGAGGTTGGAATTTAAATCCTACTGAAGCCAAAACTGCCCCTCAGAGTTTTTTTCAGAATTGCTTTTAATGACATGCGCATACACGAGTATAAGGACATGCAACTGGAAGGTCACTGGTTCAAATGCTGCGGCTCGCTCATGGGAAAAGCTGGCTGACAGACGAAAACGAAGAGCACTGTACTCTGCTGTCAAGGTGCCCTTGAGCAAGGCTTTGTCTGAGCTGTTTGAACGTGTGAGAGGATCATTTCGGCATGGAGAGGAGAGGAGAGGAGAAAGGAGGGAATATGAAAAGGAAGAAGAGGTAAATGTAGATGAACAAAGAGGCGAGAAGAGGACAGGACACATGATGAGACTGGGATTTAGTGGTGAGAATATCCCGAAAAGGGAAAGGCACATGAAGGAGTACTTTTGGGAGAGGGGGGGGGGAGCTCTCAGGGGTCCCTGGGTGGTTTAACTCCTCTCTGCTTAACAATCCCCTAATGGCCAACTGGTCAGATAAGCACCTCGTCGCTCTACGGGGCACAGCCGGGCCAGTAGGGCCACTGTTTTGACTGACAGCACACAGACATATTCGACCATTGATCTTCAAGTCAGACGTGGGACTCTCAGAGCTAAATGGTAGTGACAGGGAAATCATCCATTATATATGATTGCTCCCTGGGGAGGATCGGCCTTAACATAGTTCTGAAGATAAAAGGGGAACATTGGCTTGAAGCATTTTTAATTGTTCTGTTTGATGTAGACTAAGACAGACAATGGAGAGAGGAGCACTGTCGATGAAGAAACACTTATGACATTTAGAGGTCGTGACCTGCGGTTGGTACGAACAATAAACAATGACAAGGTAATGATAAATGAGCCCTTCAGATATACCGCTGGCTGCACACGTACACTTGGACTTTTACACACGCGCACAACCTCACCCACGTCCACAGAGGGACTCGCAAGAGAAGGTGTATCCAATAGGTTCATTAATCAGGGTGTTGTGTGGTAATAGCGTGGGACAGGTGATGGAGCAGGGTGTGATGATGCATCAACAACATCAGCCCTGGGTGGCGCCACCTGCAGAGGTAGCAGATGGCACACATGACTGGAGAGGAGCCACACGCTCCCACGAACACACTCTCACACTCATAAACAAACACACACACACACACACACACACACACACACTCGTTTAAATAGATAACTATGCACAAACTGCACCAACATAATTGGTATTTATAGCGAATACACTATGAAAACAAACGTCAAATGAATAACATACTCAACGCTTACACTCTGACGTACTTACACACAAACACACACAGGATATGGTAATGTTTTGAACATTGTACACAACACACATTTAAACAATTAAACATTACTACCAGAGTCTAAATTAAAAAAGCTTGTTTGGATTAATTTGCATTTGTCCTTGTAAAACACAGGTCACCTCCCACCACCATCTCTACCACAGTACAGCAGTAACGTCTCAGATCTTTTAAACAGTGCTGACATGTGATGGTCTTCTTTGCACTCAGTTCTGCGTTTCGCAAAGAATCTCATTTAAACATTTAAACACTCTCCTGTATCATTTCACAGACAATTTTAATATCACTGTGAGAGCGGCTATGACATAAGTTCTCAGCAGTATCGTTCAAATGCACCGCCACACCTAGAGAGAGACATAATAGCTAAATCCAATACGGTCTATGTTTTGCACAAAGAATGAAGGTAATTGCTGAAAATCTCTATCAGTTCTCCCAGCCTGGCTTTCTCTCACTCCTGCTGGCTAAATGCTATCTTCAGCCATTCTTCTTCAGAACTAGTAATTTACTGTAATCATGGAAGTGATCAGAAGAAGGTATGCCGGTCCTCAGTCAAATATCAGCTATCTCAATCACAGCGATTGGCATTGCCTCTGGGAGAGTGGGGAAGGTGTGCCTGGAGGCTGGACGTGACATTTGGTTGGCTGAAATTAGCATAATCACTCTGATGAGGAGCCAATCATGACAATTGCTGCAACAATACAGCTGATTAGTGCTGTGGGGGGGGGAAAAAACCTCATCGTTATAATCAAGTTTCTGAGAGCTGCTGTACTTTCTGTTTTCAGAGCGAATACACACAGTCACACTCATACTTTTCTCTTTGAACTTCTTCTGTGGAGATCTGAGCTAATAATGTGTGGCACCAGCATATTAGTACAGGCCTAAAAAACATTGCCTAGTTCCCTTTCTTAACATAGATCATTTAAAAGCTTGGACCCAGGTACAGACAAAGGAACATGTATCTAAAAGAGACAATACTTTACATACAAAAGCATTGAATGTATATATGGATGGACAAAGCATTTCAACTTCCTCCTACTATCCAGGAATGAAACCAAAATATCCCAGATACAAACGCTGCCATCTTGTGCTTTTAGAGCCAGAGTTTGTGCTGTAGCAGTCAGGGGATGTAGTCATGGTAACAAGGTCATGCCGATACAAGCTCTCGACCAACTAATTAAAAACAAAATAAGCAGAAAAAGAAACATTTAAACAAACATCTGTGTGATAAGATCTTCCTTAAATGATAGAAACCGCCATAAACCATCAAAAGGAACATTTATATGACATGTACTTTGACTTTTTATTTTGGTTTATGTCCGGTCCACTAACATGGAGGATGCAGAATTGATGACATATACTGCAGCCAGCCACTAGGCGGTGATCGAGAGCTATCATGTTGTCTTCTTTTATAGTAATTCATAATCAAAGCTGTCTTCATTTCAACTAAAATATACAACAATAATAAAGACAAAAATCTGTTATTGTAAAAATAATATTGTGCATGAAAAGTGTAATACTAGAAAGAAACAACAAAGTGAATCAAACCTCAGCTGAATTTGCCGTGAGGAGTAATGGGAAGGCAGACCTTTGAACCGTAGTCATAATGATAGAATGACCTTCACATAGCTAAGTGCCAGATCAAAGCCATGAGCAGCTCATCAGAAATGTATACTGCAGCAACTGGAGCTTAACCAACCACGGTGGAGGAGGGAGCGAGAGAGGCAGTCGGCAGAGCGGACCGCTTCATTTCTCCAGCACCTTCCCTTTGTTGTAAATAAAACATTATTTCAGATGTTCAATTAAGATAAGTACCCTTAATTTAAGACCTCAGTCAATGTGCTGCCATCATTATTCATCCCACAGAACGCCGCGGCCACGGCTCCAGCTACGGCCTACCACACAATCACTCAGGGGCCCCAGCAAGCAGGGGAAATCGCAGTCAATTTCTGGAGCACTCATTTGCTTAACAAGGGGAAAATCAGAGGGGGCTGAGGCAGAGCGGAGGGGAGAGGAGAGGAGAGGAGAGGAGGGAGAGGAGAGGAGAGGAGAGGAGAGGAGAGGAGAGGAGAGGAGAGGAGAGGAGAGGAGAGGAGGGAGAGGAGAGGAGAGGAGAGGAGAGGAGAGGAGAGGAGAGGAGAGGATGGGACACAAGTGGAGAGGAGAGGAAAAAGATACTTTATATTTACGAGCCGCGACAATAGGGTTGGTATTGTTTTCACCTTGTCGACGTGTGTGTGTGTGTGTGTGTGTGTGTGTGTGTGTGTGTGTGGCAAAATGTGGCCCTAAAAAAACATACTGTGACGGGAACAGCCACAAAAGGCAGGTTCAAGGATTGTGTCTAGACCGGGTGTTAACACATTTCCTGAGTGATCCTATCACAAGTGATTGGGTATCACTCCCCTTATTTATATGCAAATAATCACGTACGTCATTTCTGTTAGCAAATTATGTTGATTTTACCCAGTTTGAGTTTCAGCGATGTGTCTGATGACGATATTTGTATGTGTATGAAACAAGCATATGGACACTGAGAAGCGTAAACATATTTTTACACTGCAGCAGGTCACATGACACAGCTGAGTAGGCGGTCCTTAATAAGTTGCACGGTACCTATTGCATTCACAAAGAAAAATAATGTACCACATGCATCACAGACCTCTGATTGTGGTCTGATTGATCGGACCTCAGGACGCATATGGGTGTAGAGCTGGTAGTTAGAGCTGTGTACTTGTGATCACATCCCTCAGGCCTGATGTTAAAACCAGGTCTGAACGGGCCCAGAGAGACGAACCCACAGTCAAATCTGTCTGACTCACAAAACTTGTGATACATTGCTGAGATCAAAATCAAGGCCGAGATTGAAGAAGGCTGCGGTCCACCCAATAACCGCTGAGTACTAAAGTAATAATATAGTTGTGACTGCTGAATCCTCATGTATGGGATCAACAATCATATATATTGTTTATTTCAATATATATAATATTATATATATATATATCCATTATATTGGATCCCATGGCTGCTGTGATCCAACGCAAGATTGTCTCTAGTTAGGGGAGAATACTTTTTGTTATGTTCTTTTTGTAGATATGTCCAAAGTTGCTTTAGAGACTACAGGAGCACTCTCTCATGCGAAATCACTGCATTTGCCAAAATCCAACACCATAAACAACTTCCAGGGGAGATGTATAAAGCCCTTGACAGTGTAAAACGCTCCTGAGCTCTCATCTGATTGTGGGAGGACTTTGTTTGTACTTCGTTACAGCACTGATACAAGATTAGATAAACAATGTGCTATCTGTACCCTGCATCTGTTTGACTCTGCAAAGTCCACTTTCCAATTCCACCAGTGACCTTCACAGTGGTCTGGTTGGCAGACACTAGAATTCAGAAGGACATAAAGGGAAGGACAAACCTATTGTGTAGGAGAATACATGCATAAAGACATGCATGCATATATTCATCTGCCAGACATTATCACCTGATGTCAGAAAGACCTCAGACCCCACATAGAAAATTGTATACATAAAAACAGCAAGAGATCACTCCTCAGAAAAGCTGGGATGGCAAAATTATTCAACAGGGCTGTGAAATAAACAGTAACTATATAATTGATGATAGCCAGCAAAACAGAACAGCCCGACACGGCAGACAGGTATACAGGAGTAAACAGAATCTGCCCTGTCTCTGATTTTTATAAAATAAACGCAGGAATGAGAGCGTCTGTTTCTCATTTAGATGCAGTATCCATCAGCTTGAAACCTCCCTGAGGGGAAACGGTGAGCGCTTGTACCTCCGGAGGATGAACAAAAGTGAATGCTCCAAGGGGATGTAGTGGATCTAAAAGCTGTGGTCACCGGAACCAAAGTGTCCTAAATATAGCTCGGCTATGCCTCACTCTGCATGGCTCTGCTCCATCATATTACGCTTCCATCAGAGATACAGTGTCTGGCCTTCTCCTGTTCTCTTGCCACCAGACAGACAACCTTGACCGTTGAGAACTGCAGCAGGGACAAAGGGGCTGGGTTGACTTTACTTCGGTTTGACTCTGACTCTGTGTGGGTGCGTGCGGCCGATTAAACATGTTCACCTCGTTTTTCAGTCGTTTAATTGTTCAACAAATCAGTCATTTCAGTTTCCACCATCTGGTCAATTTAAAACAGATTCACATCTACGAGCGAGCTTGCACATCTGAGCGCACTGTAGCACAGGGAGAGAGATCGAGAAATGTGCAAGACCTGGCACATTTATTCCTAGCTGCAGCTTCTCACCTTCTCTACCCCAGCTAGTGTTAATTAAAAACCTCATTAACAGGAAGTCATGTGAGCGTACTTTGTGCATTTATCTTCCAGTAGTTCCCATTTTGTTGAGGGGGAAAGATGAGCAGAGTGGTGGTTAGGTGAGAATTAAATGAAAATACTGTCTTTAATATGTTTAACTCAGAGAATGAAGAGTAATTAGCCTGGGTTAAATGTGTGGAATCCATGAACGCTGTTAACGCTGCGCAGATTTATATTGGATGTGTGTTATATCTCACCTACATCAGATTTCAAACACTGGCTCCGTCTACAACATTTTATTTCCTTCAAACTCTTGAAACAAAACAACAACAGGGGGGAATTGTGAGAGATGGAGACAAACACATTGAGAGAGAGAGTGAGAGAGGAAGAGAGAGAGAGAGAGAGAGAGAAAGAGAGAGAGAGAGAGAGAGAGAGAGAGAGAGAGAGAGAGTAGAGAGAGAGAGAGAGAGAGAGAGAGAGAGAGAGAGAGAGAGAGAGAGAGAGGAGGACAGATTCAGAGAGAGAGAGTTGAAGACAGATTCAGAGAGAGAGAGAGAGTGGAAGACAGATTCAGAGAGAGAGAGAGAGAGAGAGAGAGAGAGAGAGAGAGAGAGAGAGAGAGGAAGCCAGATGCAGAGAGAGAGAGACAGATGCAGAGAGAGAGCGAGCGAGGGCATTGACAGTGATACAAACTGCCCTGGCCTCTCCCCTGGTCTCCTGAGTGGCAGGGTCTCTGCCAGCCTGTCAGCCTGTCTGTCATCACCATTGCTTAGTATTCTCCTTAAGACGATCCGCCTGCTCATTATACACAGGCTCTTACTTTAGACTGACATGTTTTCTTTACATCAATATTTTCATTGAAGCTCAAATGTCCCCTTTTCCCCCAAAGAACGCGAAGGGCAGCAAGTTTGCCCACTATGCTTTCTTTTTTTTTCGAGATGGAATAATATTTCATAAGAAACTTTCTTCATCCTGGGTGATGCTGTGATATGATATGGACAAGGAGAATAAATGACCACAGTGTGTTTTATCACACTGACGACGGGAAAAAAAGGCTGATACAGTAACAGCTCTACCTGCTAGATGGGGCCATTCTTCTCATATCTCAATTGCTCTCACAACCAACTTTAATTTCCTCTAAAAGACGACATTATCGGAAGCCAAGGTTAAAGGAACGAGCCAATTTAATAATGATCTTAGCTGTGCTATCTACCGGCTGGAGGATGAAGCAGCCAGCCAAAACAAGATCAAGAAAAAGTGCTATTATTACTGCAGTGTCATTGTGTCTTTGGTGAGGTATGGGAAATAAGAGAGCTGCATGGCCAATAGAAAACACCACAACACTAAAACTACTGGGGGAGATATAACATTATAATGGGAAAAACTCAATAGCCCTATGTCTTTGGCAACATAGAAAATAAACGTTTCTCTGAATAACAGAAAAAATGTGCAGTTCTGGCATAACAAGTAAATTTCCACATTTACACAGAAGGTCCTTAACCTGAGGTGGCTGTAAAATGTAAACATACCTATAGCTAACTGGAATAACCAATCCCAATTATACAAAAGAAGACTCTCAATAAAGTAGCCTGGAAAGAAACTCTTTTGTAATTGGGTAGAACATTGTTTTCTTTAATAATACGCTGTTGGGCGGGAATATTCCCACAGACCATGTGCTTTCATTTATCCTATTCCATGTTATCTGTCAACTTTTCAAAGAGAGGCGAGCTGTCAGTGGTGCGAAAGACCCCCTTGCTCACTGTGTCACTCTCATTATAAGCCTAAAAAACAAGACAGATATTCAATTTAGATAAGTCCCCGGAACATGCTTGCCTCGCCTACATGAGACAATGCTCTATTTCTCTCGACCATGCTCCACAGAACATGGATGCTGCATTGTCCCTCACTCCGGCAAGGCTAAGCCGAGGAAATTTCCAATTATGGATCGAAAGGACGGTGAGGAGAGAAGTGATAGAGAGCTAGTATGAGCGAGAGGAAAAGACCGTGGGGGTACCATTAAAAGGAGTCTCTCCTTTTGTTGGGGCGCCTTGTAGTTCCTATATTTATCTAAATTCAGACAAAAAAGTTGATTTCCTTAGAGTGTTGGGCTACTCACGGCAGGAGGAATGAAGTGTGGAAGAGAGATGGAGACACATGAGATAAAAGGTGTGCAAAGCGAAAGCTATTGACAGCCAGGAATAGAGAGGAATGCATCAGTGAGAGTCCTGAATGCTACCTCCATACCTCCTGTGGGGAAGGATAATGATTAGGCACGAGGACAAACCCTGACTGTGTACAAAAAAAATATCTGTATTAGGCCAGGAACTGGCTTCCAGGCAAATACAAAAACAATAACTATTCATTACTCTTCATGTGATTATTTCCTATGAGAACATTATCGTTACAGCTGAATTGAATTCAAATGAAAACAAAGTCACATATAATGTCAATGATCATAAGGTGCAATTAAAAACATCTAGGACAAGGTGATTTGATGTTAAATTTTGGGACGTTTGTTATCAAATACATTGTTATTGGATAGATACCATGATTACACCTCTGTATATCATCAGAGTATACAACATCTTTCTGACTGATGCAACATGTTTTTAAAACCCCACATCATCAATCTGAATTTGTCACCTTTGGTAACAGCCTGTTCTCCACTCCTGCAAATGCAGGCACACACAAAACATATCCTTCCCAAAACAAGCTGTTCGGCTTGCAGTAATGAAAAAGGAGTCAACTGCCTTCAGGTGCCGCTGTGCTGATGTGTGTTGGCAGGCGTCGCCTTCGCCAGTGTAGAAAAACACAGAGAAATCTGCTCTGCTGTCCTGCCTCTCTCAACCATGGAGGAGAGCAGAGACGGACTGACAGCGTTTGGAGCAGCATCTGGGATCCACAGCCAAGACCCAGACCACAGCAGCAGCCCACGTCGCTCGGAGAGAGAGGGGGAGAGAGCTGGCTCTTCACTCTCCAACAGCCCCAGATGAGCCACTGGATCTGTCATCACCAGATGTTTGTGTAAATGTGTATGTATGTGAGTGCACTTTGGTCTATACCTCTTCCACCACAGTGAAACTGAAGTATATATTCCCCATGCTTATTTGGTGTAGATTATATGCTACACAGCACAGGTTATAGTCTAATCCCACCACATAAACAGAGGAGCCGTGTGGACAGGTGTTAGGAACCGATCGTATTACTCAACGACTGGTGAGCCTCAGAGCACGAGAACAGCCGTGAATATTTCCTTAAGCTGATGAATGTGCCAGCATTCATTTTCACTCAGTCTGCTGTGATGTCCAATGGGACAGACAATCACAAACTCCATCAGGGGTCCCCACAACTCCCTCAGTAGACAAGCTATGACCTCTATTTAAGCACCTTAGACAGTTCAAAGGGCAAACTCAGGCACGGACGAAAACCTAAATATTCAAACAGCTAATCTACAGCACAGAAACGGCATCCATTAGGTGGCTTTTCCCCACCTGCTGTCATAAACCTCATGAATAGGCCGTTATTATGCAAGGTTCATGTAGTCCACTGACACTGGAGGGAGTTTGGATTATCGGGCACCAAACCAATGTGGGGATTTCAGAGGCTCATGAGGGACCCTTCATCAATATTCATGAAGGAATCCTGGGCTTCCCTACTGTATGGCAAAGCCTGTGTTAATATTCATGAGGTTAGGATTGTGATCTAGTGTGTGTGCGTGTGTGTGTGTGTATGTGTGTGTGTGTGTGTGTGTGTGTGTGTGTGTGTGTGAGTGTGTGTGTGTGTGTGTGTGTGTGTGTGTGTGTGTGTGTTTGTGTGTGTGTGTGTGTGTGTGTGTCTGTTAATAACAAGGGGAAGCCCATGTTATTAGGTAATGGCAGAGAGAGAGAGAGAGAGAGAGAGAGAGAGCGAGAGAGAGAGAGAGAGAGAGAGAGGAGAGAGAGAGAGAGAGAGAGAGAGAGAGAGAGAGAGAGAGAGAGAGAGAGAGAGAGAGAGAGAAAGAAAGGAGAAGTTTCAGGACCATGGACAGTGCTTCTTTAGTGTGCTCATAGAACACAGAAAAACGATTTTGGAGGTGGAAAAGTTGTAACTTAGCTCTGGTCATATTGGTATGATTATTGCTATTGTATTGATATTACATGCATGATAATATCAATCCAGAATATCATAAATTAGTAGTGTATTTGTCATTATGCAGTAAATATCATGTTCACAGTCAGATATGGTGAGTAATGATAATTAGTTATAATGATCATTTTACACCATGTGCTGGCAAAACAGATCTATCTCTTATTCTTCTCTTCTCTCATTGACTCTTTGTTCACTTGGAGTTGAAACTGCAAGTTTAGGTTACAACCACAACAAATTTGAATTAAAATAAGCATAATAAGAACATGATGTGATTTATCAGTCTTTACTTCTCTCTGCTTTGTCTCTGTAATAGTGGAGTACTTAGAGACAAATTATGTTGTTAGCATGGTGTCAGTGTGTGTGTGAGTGTATGAACAATAACAATAATTGAATATATTATGGTCACATTGGGCAATGTGATCACTCTGACCCACTTTGATCAATGGGATCCTCATCTATCAACACAACCCTGATAGGTCTTAGTATGTTTGTAGTATTTTGTCCATAATTAATTTGCTGAAAGTGAAAAAAATCATAATGAACAATCTTAAAGAGGAAATTAACTGATAGTATTAGAATTATTATTTAAACTTTTTTCAAATTATTTAAACTTTCTATAGATACTACTGCTTCAATAATTGTTGAGTGGAAATCTGATATGGTGACACCCCTAGGTCAAAGTAATCAGCAAAGAAGAGAGAGAGGCAGCACTGCTGATTGCTTGTTCAATCAGGGGTGTCCACAAATGTATGTCAGGTCATGTTTGACACAAAATGGAGAAAACCTTTTTCTCTTCACAGTAACTCCAATTAAGTACTTTATGTTGCTAAAATAAAGTATTTACTGCAACATACAATAAGGTCAATAAAACAAGAATCCAAACTGACACTAATGTGAAACACCACAACAAAGTTAAAGTTTCCAAGCACTTAAATAAGTTCCGTACTGATGCTGTTCTAATGATCACAGCAGGTCCCAAACCGGCACATATGCAAACAACCAGACAGACTGTTTTCCTCTCAGTGAATTCAGCACTTTCACAAATTGTAAAATAAAAGCAATTAAAGTGCAGGAGCAGCTACAGCAGCAACAAAACAGACTCAGCAGAGGGCAGATGTCCCAGCACATTGCAGAACACAGATAGCTTTATCAGGACATTAACAGAGCAGCGGATGGCGCAGAAGCCAACAATATCAAGTCTGCTAACAAGTGGGCCAACTGGCCAACAAGCCAGCCAGAAAAGCAGAGACATGCACTGTAGAGGGAGCCAATGGTGTCTGAAGTTTGGAGCAGGTTCATCCTTTAAACACTGTGTGACCACACCGCTTGACCGGGACCAACTGTCAGTCAAGTGGATTATAAGGTAAGAGGCAGAAACATTTCTGAAGAAGCAGGCTGTTGTGGATATTTGTTTTTGACTTAAACATTAACCTAAGTAGAGTACACTGCTCTTGCCTTAATTTGTTGCCTCAGTTATTTTTCTCCAAGAAACAATGCAAGCCTAATTCTCTGCACAACACACCCACCCTCCCTCCTGCTTAATAACACACACACACACTCCCTCCTGAAAACACAAACTGACACTCACAATATACATGCAAACCACCCCACACAGTCCTACACCCTCACATACACACATTCCTATGTAAACATCTAGACACAGGCTGCTCCCCTCTGAGTGAGTGCAGCAGAGCGCAAGCTGCTTAATAACTGGCAATGATGGGCTGCTCGGTCCCAGTCGGAGACCAACCTGAAGCGCTCTGCCCAGGATGTCAACTCTACTCACGTCAATTACCACTCACTGCTACAGCCAGCCTGCACCACAGCACTGACTGACATCTAGATAGCACTCCCACTACTGTAGGCTATGGTGACTTTGGATTTGGGTTTGTGGTTGTCACAATGTCAAACACCTTCTCCCGCAAGTGTCAAGTAGCCACTCGGCTTCAGAGGCAACACTCCAGAGCCTGTTTACTGGGGATAAGATGTACAGGAGAAACATTTGAGGTTACATAGGGGGTGAATTCAGACAGAAACTACCACAGTGGAAGATTTAAGTAATATGCCAGGTGGACAGATAGTGTCACAACCATTGCAGGATATAGTTGCAAAAATGTAAGGGTGTGTAGATGGGATCAAAGTGGAGGTCAAGACTGTGTGGAAGTTGGGTATTGAAATACTTCGGTTAAATCACAGATCACTGTAGCCCAGTCTCTGGTATTTCTTATTTAAAGCATAAATTGATCAACTCATGGGCCGGCAGCAGTGAAATGAAAAACCAGAAGTGTCACGTCACCAGTATTGGGCTAGAAGATTTTCTTAGCTGCCAGAACTTAATGGAAGGCAATTATCAATCCAGCCTGTAGCCAGGCAAGTCATATGAGGTGCTTATCTCCATCAGCTCTGTACAGTTGGTTTGATAACCTTGGTTTTAGCCAAAATCAAAAACTTTCATCTACGTTTGACCCCTGAATTGTTGAGTTTGACATTAATCTTCTCCAAGACAAGAACCACAACATATGGTGAATAAACTGTGAAACTAATTTGGCCAAAACATGCAAACATCAGCAACTACGTCTTCATTCCATAATATGAGACTTACCAATTCAAAGACAACCTAAATAAATATGAGCTCTGCTAACCCTACTTGATACTTCCCAACTAATTCCAAAGCAAATAACCTACACGCTGGAGGTGGATACACTGGAGCTGGAGCCAAGAGCAAATCTTGGCAGGCAAACCACAAGGCACCATGACTAATACATCGCCCACAAGATGATATGTCAGACTGCAACAAACCAGCCCAAAAGAAACTCCTGCTTCTAACTAACTGTCTCCAACCGTTGTCAAACTCTTCCTTGAAAGAGTGCACAGCAATGAGTCAAGCTTCAACTTGTCTGTTAAAAAGCAGAGCTCACACTCATAGGACTAGATTTTATATCCAGTGAACATAGGGCTAGGGACATGTCAGTCAACCCCTAACTCTAACATGGAAAACCATACTTTAAACTGGGTTATTGGATGTTTCCTACTCTATTGTCATGTGCCTGTGACAGTTATTCAGTAAATTAATCATATAACTACACACTGAGTTAATTATGGTCTAACCTGAAATGTTTATTTACCCAATCCTCGGAATTGCTCCAAATATCAGTTGCATCGCACAGAAAACACATGAAATCGAACAGGACTTTTTCTTTCTGAATCCAGGCCACGAGAGATACCTCGTCTCACTTTGCTGATCTGTAGCCCAGGATGGATCACTGTGTTTGACTTGTCAGTAAAATTAACATCAGTCCAACCAGCTAGAGAAGACAGCTGTCAACCTTCTAATTTAGGGGCTGTCAGTAACTATTAACTTGAACACCGTCAGACCTGACTTACCGGTAGATTGTCATTATTACCATGAGTCAGATGATGTAGCTGTCTTGAATAAAAAGTTATTTGTGAGAGTAATAATTTAATAATGTTGCAGGATAGCTGAACAAATAAAATAAAAACATGATTTGTAAAAGCAATACTGAATACATGTTATTACAATTGTATGATATGTCATGTATATGTCATGCCCCTTTCGCTAGTGTTGTCCAAAATCTATTAAAACAAATAAAAGAGTCTTACTTATATATATATATATATATTATTTTTTTATACCGATCACATCTAGGGTATACTGAAATAACTCTGCATCTACATCGTGACTGCTCATGTTCGGGGATAAAGTTTACACTTGTGTGACGAGCTGAGAGAAATACAGCACTATGTTTGCTATATAGCTGCGGCGTATCTTATTAAACGCATTCAATGTAATGTTATGGTTTGGATATATCCAGTTCTGCCACTGTCAGCTTATGAAAAGGATTCCTGTGGGTTTGTAAATAATGATTAGAAACCCCTAGCCTTGGTCTGCATGTTCCGCTGCTTTTATTCTTGCAACCTCTTCAATAAGACAGTTCAGTTCAGTGGGGATTTCCACAAGGTCCATGTTGATCACATCTTGGCCTGGACTGGAACGGGACCTTTATGATAGAGAGCAGGAGGGTCTCCCATCTCTCCAGACTCTAATATACAAGACCTGCTTCTTTGAAATTGACTGTGACCTCTGCCACACTAGCAATGGACTAGTGCTCTCCACTGTATGGGATTTCTGATCTCCCTCCGCTGTTCTCTCTGCTCTTTTATCAGCCATGTTCTATTTTTCTGCAGGGATATTAAAGGGTGCACAGTGACACTGGCACACTCATGGACACTTACATAGATGTGCACGCAAGCTCATGCACGTATAGGCACTCAAACTGATGCAGAACAAGATGCTTGAATACACATCCTTTCCTCGAAATGAAAGACAAATGTCTCAGTTTAATAAGTTGTTCCTATTCTGATTATTTTCATCAACGACATATATGAATCTGCTACACAGTGCTCCACATTCAGACTGCAGATCCACACATGGCCGCTTCGGCTTGGCAAGGAAATATATTGAATTTAACTTAATATCATAGGCTGAAGTTCACTCACAGACACGCATTCAGATTGTGATTAATTATAGTGTGCACACAAGTGCCCACACATGACAGCTCACATTTGAGTATATGGATTTAAGTGTCGCACATTCATTGGTGTCATATTCTTTTCAAACCATCAGTGTTTTGTGAGTTTTTCTAAATGTCAGACATTGTGTGTGTGTGTGTGTGTGTGTGTGTGTGTGTGTGTGTGTGTGTTTGAACATGTGTGGGGGATTAGCTTGTGTCTATATCTCTGTTGCTAAAGGTGAGGTAATGCACATGTGGGAGTGTGTGTGTGCATGTGTGTGGTAAGGGGGTAATAAATCATGATCTGAATGTGGACGTGGCTGTGGTATGAAACCCTTATGTTGGAGCTGCCACCCCAGGCAACTGTTGCCCTATACCAGCCAACCATCGTCCCATTTCTAACACACTCTAATCAACAGGGGAAAGTGTAATGGATTAATGCAGTTAGACGGTTAATGCCACAGATTACAGCAAGTAGCAGCTTAATATGAAATGTATGTGTACCACCATGAACATGATTGAAAAAGCTGTTGATCGATAAAATGTTGTATTAAAAAGCAGGTAGCGCTGTCAGGGTTGGTATAATGACACAGGCCTGAAATAGCATGCAGAGCAGTTATTTATTTAACCGGGCATACACCGTGTGTACTCATGTCAAATAGTGGTTACTTTTAAGGGCGTTTTCACAAGTGAGAGTCCGAACCATGGTCAGAACCAAGGTACTTGTCTTACGTTGCCTTCAAAGCAAGAGTTTTGTAAAATATACGTACGTGCTGTTGTTTTCACCTAACTAGGCTACGTCTAAGTATTAGAAATGAATTGGTTTGTAAACAAATATGTGCCTGACATCGCCACATATTTAATTCCTCTTTTTGATTTTCTAACTTTTGTTAATAAAGTGCATTCAAATAAAGGTGTGCTTCAGTTTGAATGATGAAAATAAATGATCGCCTTCACTTGGTTAATTTGGTTGTTATTGTAATAGAGTTACGATATTACTACCAGTAATATGAACGTCCTTTAAACATTGGATTTTTTGAGGCGAGGATTACGTCTCGACTTCCTGCAATTGGTCTTAAAGTCTAAACTATCTTATAAAGTTTTCACACTGCAAACAAACCAAACAATGGTTCACCTTGATCTGGACTTAGACCACCATGTTTGGTCAGAATATATTTTAGACTGTTGGTCTGGACCATGGTCAGAGGCACATTTGACATCTTTTTTATATGAACACTGAACATTCTGACAATCTAGACCAAACAAAGTAGGTATGAAATCCCCCACAATCAAACTCTGTGCCGTTTAAGTTGGTTCAGTCCTTGGTTTTTCTCTTGAATTGCAGAAGCAACAAAGAAAAGAGAACTCTGTTGTGCACCTGTTCTGCTTCGAGCAGACATACAGATGCTTTGTGTAAAGAGCTGAGCAGATTAGCACTTCATTACCATGGTAGATTGTTTAACGAAGACACTGAGGGAACAGAGAGGCAGCTGGATTATGACCAAGCCATGTTTTCCATTTAGACAGGATTATTGCTTCAGACTGCACACCTCGCATAGGGAATATGACTTAAAACTGAGAAAAACACCCATCAACCAATCGTCTTACGTTACCCTAACTCCCTTGTCTTATCAGGCCTGAATTGAGAGAAAGCTTTGGCATCTTCCAACTACATTAAAGTTAAACAACTCCCCTGTACTTGGAATGGAATGTTTTTTAGTTTTTTAGATGTGCACTGTAATTTTGTAAAAAATAATAAGATCTCTCAAAAACTAAATCCGACATTCTCTTTTTGACTTTCTCAGACTGGAAACATTGTATAGGCCTCCAGCATCAAGTGCAGCTTTTGTCCATGATTCCTATGAGGTCACGATGACCTTTACCTTTGATCAATGTAATCTAATCAACCTTTGAGTCCGAGTGAGACGAATTCTGAAAGAAACTCCCTAAAGGTAGACTTCACATATCATGTTTTGTGAGGCCACATTAGAATCAGGTGATCCGTGTGTCCGAGTGAGTGTTTGTGCCAGACGATATTCCCTGTGGGTGCTCCTGATATATCACATTCACTGTGACCTTGACCTTCGACCAACTGATTCTGACCAGTTCTAACGTGAGTATAAATGAATGTTTGTTCAGAGTTTAGAGAAATATCCCTTAGACTTTCTTGTGACATGTATTCACAAGAATGGGACAGATGGGCGGATAGATAATCTCCATTTACTGGTTGTCACTGGTGCAGAGGCATACAAATCTGCGCGTACTATACATCTTCAAAACTATAACATAGCTTAATTCCTTAACTGGACTAATAGTCGTAAAATGTATATTTAGAGATTGAAAACAAACTGAGCTGTCACAAATGTGCTGTTTGTTTGCATGTTGGTTGTCATTAAGATGACACACAAGCTAATCCTACTCAGAGTGCTCATCACCCAATTTAAAGACAGCTCCAAACAATCTGTAAATTCTGCTGTGACGGATTTCTGTGTCTTTCTGAAGGTTGGATGAGAGCCACCCTCTGAGAGGAACCCATGTGCAAAATTACCTTAAGCAGCAACGTGCCTCTGTGGATAACACCGCAAAGTGGCATTATTGTATTCTGAGCAAAGGGAGGAAATGAGAACAGAGATGAGGTCCAAAGGCAGTGACAGGAAATGAGTTCTGTTTGTCCTCTGTGGCAGCAGGTACTTCATCAAACCTGTGTATGTGAGAAATATACTGTATATGTTACAGGGGCCTCGGAGCCCTCAGGAAGAATGTGCATAAGTATGAGGATACAAAGTGACATGACAGCAAAAGGCATGTAATTATATCCTCTACTTCACCGGGGCCCCATCACAGATACAAAAGATAAGGACCCAGGCAGAAAGACATGAACAGAAGTATGAATATAAATATGCATACCTTATTGTAATTACAAACAAAGAGAGTCCAATACACACTAGTATACTAGTGTGTAGTGTGAGTCTTGTAACCTTCAAGGGGTGTTTTTTATAAATTATTCTGCAAAGACCAACAAAGCAGCGCTCTCTAAAACGACACTTGCTCACCCAGTCACCACAAGGCCCCAATCCTTTCCTTTTTTTGGAGTGTGTGGGTCCCCATGTAATACGATGTGTTTTTACTGTCCTTCCCGTTCTCCTTTCATCGTCTGTGTCTCAGAGGACAGAAAAGAGAGGGAGCGACTGCAGTGTTTAAAGTGGGACGTCAGTCAGTCTCCCTGGAGTTTCCCATCCTGTAGGAATCTCATTATCAACAACCGCTGGCACATCAGAGACCAGGGATGCAAGAGTGTTTTATGTGCGTGTGTGTGCCCGTGCGTACACTGCAGAGTGTGTGTGTGTATAGTACTGTATGTGTATAACATAGACAAGGATAAAAGAAGGAAAGAGAGGAAGAGGGAGAGAGTATGTGCCCACAAGAGGCGATCATTTTGTAGAATCTTAAGTACTTACGTGTCTGCGAGGAGCCATTTTACCCATAATGAATGCTGCTTCGTCTCAAAACTCCTAAGAGAGCATATAGCTTTATATGTAGCCAACCCAGTACTCTGCAAAAAGCAGACTGAATCATAACAGCCAGTGAACTGCACTGCTTGATTGTCTCTTAGTGAACCCCGACCCACTGACTGAACAACTTATATAACACCAAGTATAACTGGTAATGATAATAATTCTTCCCCATTGAATAAATGGTGGATAATCAGTCCAACACCTCAAGGAATCAGGTTTTTAAGTTTTGTGAAGGGACGGGGCATGGAAATGTCCCCACTGTGGGACTAATAAAGGTTTATCTTAATTTATCTAATGACTGGGTAGATCCAGAAAGTTGTATTCCCTTTGTTTAACACAACCCCTCACCATTGGTGGAAGTATGCACTAACTGAGGAATCTTAATGGCAGGGATGTTCACTGTCAATTTATCTGGATGTAAAATTAGATTATTGTGTGAAAAGTGTGCTCAATCTATAAAGCAGCACCCTCAGAACTCAGTATTAAGTGTTTCATTTTTTAATACCTGTACATGTTTATCATCTTTTTTTACCACTTGATCATTACAGATCTTCAATGAAATGATTTTTCCTTCTTGGGAATCAACGCTAATATTAGTAAAGTAATTGTTGAAGTATTTGGCTGCAAAAGCTAATATAGTTAGCAATCATCCAGTATTTTACTTGAGTACAGGCACAATACTGAGAAAAATCATTTTCAATAACTTAGTTATTTGTATTGATGATTAAATAAACTACTTCCCTGTGTATTTGTAGTAAGTGGGAAAACAGTGTCATCTGAAGTTTTCTGATACAGAAAAACAATATACTTAGTGGAGATTGCTCTGATAAACTGTTTTGTTTTTGTCCCTTAAGCAACAGGTCCAGCAAGAAGTCAATCAGGTAAGCACTTGTCAAGAAAAAATGGAAGACAGACGGACAGACAGAAAGAAAGAAGGCCTGTTTAAAATGTATTACAAAAAATAGACTGATGGGGTTAGGGGGATCCATTTACAAACTTACAAAACAACATTATTTCAAAGTCATGATATTATCACTGACATCGCAGCAAGTGTACTTTAACGTACTTTACACTGTATAATAAATATTGGGTAGGTCTTGAGACCCTCTTCATAACTTCATAATTTAAACTGCACTTTCAAGGGTCCTCAAAAACACATCCGCCAAGTCTGAAGTCCCTCAGATGAGAGTTTCGAGGTAGACAAACAGATGCTGTGTCCCAAGTATCACAAAATATCCAGTACACAGCCATATTGCCGGATTTCCGCCGAGTGCTGATGTCTATTGTGCACTCATAGCAACATGCATCCACTATCATGCTAACTTAAATGTCTGCCTGCTGCTCTGGCCATTCCACTTAAGGATCTATGTTTTACCATCTCTTGTGTGCCACCCCTGTCTCGCACGGGAATTGGCGGAGGTGACAAGTCCTCTTTTGACGTCTCGTTTTCAAGTTCACTGTTGTGATATAATCAGTGACATCCCTGCAGCATGTGAGGGAACAGGGTTGGGGTCTCGACACTGTATTTCCCGGTCAAGTTTGAAGTCTGTGTATCTGTTTTTCTTTCACAGATAGACAGACACAAAATAGAAAGACAGCGATTTCTGGCTTTGTACACTTGTAAACCTGCTTACCTCTTTGTGAAACACATTGTCCCAACACACTTGTTAGAACATGCTGACGACACTTTTCTGTCCAGGAGCATTAGTAAGTTTGCAGTGACTAATGCTACCACTCCTCATTTTAGTGCTCCTCTTGTTCTTAATCTCGTTATTAGACACTGACTCACTGTTTTTCTAATCATCAGCTACATCTGATCAAGCTGCTTCCACAGGCAGCATTGCAACCCACTGGAAAGCTCGGCTCCTGGTTAGTTCATCCGATGCTGCAGCTGCATTCCATGTAATGTTTTCTTTCTAACATAAATGGATTATTGGACTTGCAGTCAATAGTAAGCAGATTAAACTGAGCAATGTGTGTTAGCAGACACCACACAAATAGACCAGCAGCTCTAATCCCAATAATTACCCACTCCCTGTCACATGATATAAAATTTGAAGCAAGAATCTTGATTTATGACACATCACCACGAACAGGAGTGAAATAATACAAATTATATACATGACGGTTGTTACATGTAACATTCTAATAATGTCACTGAACATATCATGGTTCTCATCTTAATATGAATCGCTGTCCAAATAAACTCAAATTGATAATAAATGTAAAGATTTGCTTCTTTGTCTGAAAAAGTTTCTGAACAAAGTTCCACCTCAACCATATAACAGTGTTTTGTTAGTGAGGAGTAAATAGCTGAACATCACAATCACATGAAAATAATCCTGTGCCAGTCAGTTTTTTTATTATTTTTCCAAAAAGCTGTACGGCAGACTGTGTCACACCCCCTCTAAAGCTCCTGCGTTGTTTGCACTTTTGGTTTTATTGTGTATATTAATAACACATCCTGTTCCTGATTGTTTCAACTTTACTGCTCACCTTGTTCGTGCCCAGTTCCTGCCCTAGTGTTTCCCACCGGTAGGTCCTTTATGTTCAGGCTATTATTCTGTGACGGATCTTCCTCCAATGTTTTCTCGCCTCCCTGTGTATGACTTTTTGCTTGATTACCTTATTTTGTTTTTTGCCTGCTCCCTGTTTCTGATGAGCCTCTGCTGGACTGATATTCTGTGCATGACCTTTGTTTGTAAGTAAAGACTCAGCCCTTTTTACCTCCACCTAGATTCCTGGGATTTCTTAGTCACTGTTACAGGAAGAAGTAAGTTTAACGTATTGATTAATGGTTGTAAATTTCAGACAAACTTTAGCCACTTTTTAAATTGTTCTCAACTAAAAGTAAAAGACAGGGGGCGTTTTCTTCCCAGTGTCATAAACCCATATCATGCCTGGAGCAGGCATGTGAGCATATGATATATAAAAGCCTTTTCACCTTCGAGGTACAGGTCTGTACAGGTGGGAGAAGATTTTGACGGCTTATCAGACCTCCCTTATCTCCTTCAGACAGTTTGTTTGAAGCAAAGACGCTAAAGAGAGAGAGGGAGAGAGGCCTAGAGAAACAGAGAGAAAGAGAGGGAGGAACCGCCACAGGTCAAAAAGCCACAGGACTGTTGGTGGTGTCAGATTCACAGCCCTTCTGGGGTCACCTTGTCTCAAAAAACAGCTGGGGGACTCACTTCGACTAAATGTGACTGAACTTTTCTACTTCCTCTTTCACCTGACCTCAAACTTGTGATATTTTCTAAAGTAATAATGTGTATTTTATGAGTTTCGGCACTCACCATGCAGGTTAGAATTTAATTTCAAAAGATTTTACAAGCAAGTTATAGATTAATTTGTCCACTGCATTAGTGCTCGGCACATTACCCTAATCCAAGTAATCTTTATGGGTAAATTAATCTAATGCATGCTCATTACATTGTTATACAATAATAAAAATGCAGTAAAACATTGTGGCAAAAAGTCAAAATTATAAAAACAAATGACCCTGACAGTGAGAATGACTTCTACAGTTGCTGACTCCAGCTATAATATCGCAGCCATATTTGGTTCATTAAGCTGGGAAGGTGAGAGCTTGAGTTCAGGACTGGCACACTGATCTCAATGAGCAAACTGCCAAAGGTCACTCTCATAAAGTCGCTGTGGAAGCTCATCCATTCTAGTGTCCTAGTGAGAGCTAAATGTCTTGCCGCTATTATTAAGTATAAACATGGAGCCTGCAGGAACTTTCAAGGTAACAAGCCTCAGTCGAGAGGAGCATCGCCGAGCAACCACCGTTGACAGCGGAGAGGAAAATGGTGGTAAGAGGAATTTTATGACAGAAAGTGGAGAGTAAATAAAAGATCCACATAGTATAAAAAATATATTTTGGATGGGAATATGATATTTGTCCAGAGAAAACCTGACAAGTCTGCTAGCGTTTATTAAAAGTGAAATGTGAACTATTCCATGATGGGTAGGCAGGTATACGACCTCATACCTGTCATAGCAGGCCATGGAGAGGGGGACAGAGTATGTGTGGAGGGGTCCAGGTAGGATGTCAACTAGCCTTCACTAATCATCTACACATGTGACTCCAGACAGGGTTAGCGACTCAGTTCGGCAGGTAACTAGTCACCTAAGGACTGATTTATTTTCCACAGGGCTGATTTATGTTGTGCTTATATCTGTAAAGAACCTTCCATCTGGCAGAGCACAAAACCATCAACACTGTAATTAAAATGCAATTACCACCGCTCTCCTCTTCCAGTTACACAGTAATCCCTGAGAAGTCTTTCCATCTGTGCCATATACGTATATACACGCGCTCTCGAACACATGCGCAAACACCCATGCACACGCGCACGTAGAAAGCCACATTTCTCACTCCTCAGCACAGTTTCCGCCCGCCGGCCCCGTCAGCACTCCACGACAACACAACACTGTCTTATAGCTTCCAAATCTGCTCTTCAACTCAGCTTACAGTGCAAAGCCTATCTGTTTCTGCACAAATCACCTGCTCATCCCTTTGCACCGTCTCTTCCCTCTCACCATGGTCCCTGCAGTTTGACGTATCTTAGTCAACCCCCATCGCGCAGGGGACTGTTACTTTTGAAACTGGATTGTGAGTCCTGCTATCCGGCTGTAGTTAGACGCTATAGGTCATAATAGGATATAAAATTAAATGTGTGTCAAGTTTTGACCATGATATTGACACGATGAATGTTTGTCTCATCATCTTGTTTTTACTTATCTGTTGCTTAATTACTATTACTATTTGTAATTTAGTGAATTTCATACTGCTCCATAAATCTAATCCTTGATCCACCATGTTGACCGATACAAATTTGTAACTACAGTGTCATCACTTCAAAATTGCATCTATTAATATGGGTTAAGTTTTGCTATAATAGAAACACAAAAAAAACGTGTTTTGTGGGTATAGGGACATTAACCTATGGCCTCCGAAATCGAATCTGATCCTCATCGAGTCCAAGTGAACATTTTAACCAAATGTAAAGAAATGTAATGAAACTCAAAACTCAAGACATTGCTGAGACATCAGGTCAACAGGAATGGGACGGACAGGGATATTAGATTGATGGACAGAAAATAAAATGCTTGCGACTACAGCTGTCACCGGTACGGAAATATTGAAACACTAAAATGTACTGAAACTTATGTAAGGTACTGGCAAGAGTTCTAGCAGACGATAACTCATATTCTCAAGCACATCTAAGTTAAATTGTTTTGGTTGTGAACCCTGTGATTACATGCAGAAGGCCTTCAAGTAAACTTCAGGAAAAACAAGACTGACAAGACTTTGTTTGAGAATGGTCAAGGTCATTGTGACCTCACAAAACGCCTTTGTATGTGTAACTTCTAGAAAACTGCAGACATTTTTAAAAGCACTGAATACAAACATATGTCAAAGAAATGGGGAAACAAAGACATGAATAAGGATGTGTTTTCTGCATGTTTGAGTGTGTGCACACAGGCCTATGTGTGTTAGGGGGATGGGTATTGAGCTGTCCCTCTAGAAATAAAACCGTAATTACTTCTGACTAAAACTGTAATTAAAATACATCACATCTGCAGCCTTATTGTGTGTGTGTGTGTGTGTGTGTGTGTGTGTGTGTGTGTGTATGTGTGTGCTCACGCCTCAGATGTCTATATACAAGTGTGTGTGTGTGTGTTTGAATGTCTTTGCCACTGCAATGGGACTCTGCGAGTGCCACAGATAAATCACCTCCATGTAGCTTGCCAGCACGGGGACGCAGGGACTGGGGGTGGAAGAGAGATCAGAGGGGGGTGCAGGGGGAAGGAGAGAAGTGGCAAAAGGAATAAAAGAGATAACTAGAGGGGGACAGACAGATAACAGACTTACATTTTTGTTCACCTCCTAATAAGAGGAAAACCACTCCACTTTGTGGAAAGACGGCTCGAATACACAAGAGTTTTCAATTTGATAGAACATCAAAGGTAAATCGTGATTCTCCATATTGTTTTGTAGAACAAACCCTCCTTGTTTCGGGAAACTTAACACAGATCATCCTTTTATCCGAGACATTTTCAGCTCACCAAACCCCATTGAGGGAAGAAATCAAATGCAGTGAATACTGTTAAGCCCTATCCAGCAATACCGCACAAAAGCGCAGGCAGTTCGACCTTTTCCCCACAGTTCCCTCAAACAGGATCAGTGGTGTGAGTCAAACGATGTATGCACCATGCAGTCATGAACCATACTTCCCTGCTATTGCCTGTGTATATGGAGCCATCGGGGGAGGCATGGGAGGAAGAGGTTGGATGACAAATAGTGGGCAGCTGAAGCCACTGGGGTTAACCACAATTGTTGTTGCAGAGAGAGGACATTATTGGAAATGGCTTTGCCACCGTGGGCGCCCCTGTTGAATAGTTTTTTTTTCCCCCTTCTCCCAGGCAAGCAATGATTTCCCTCTGCTTCCTGTCCACACACACACACACACAGACACACGCACACACTGCACAACACACTTACACGCACTTAAATGGAGTGGGATCTGCAATAACCCATGGGAATTAAGAAGGTGTCAACACAGACAGAGCTCAGTGAATCAGGGAGCAGCAGGTGATGGAACCTAAGGCTGAGGTGCTGGCCACAATGCTGATGCGTGCGATGAGAATGCATAACTATAATGGCTGATCATTGCGAGGAAGTCTGTTAAGAGACAACCTAGTAATCACCCTTCAGCGTGCCCCAGTCCACCCCATCAGTGCATCCTCAATAACAAGACAGGAAGAGCTATTTGTTTCCCCGAGTCCATTCTACACCTGGCTTCGGGGACACGCGCTCCTCTGTTCCCGGTGAATGAGATAGCCTTTCACTGGGCTGTATAACCTTTACGAGCTTCCTTCACAGACAACACAATGTGTGCAATCAAATCTGACTCACTAAAATAAAAGACTCTTCTGAAATGAAAGAGTGTTCGGGTATTAAACAAGCCTGATGTGTTTCTGGCATTGAGTCGAGACAGGACAGCAGTAGCATTTCATGAATTACATAAAACAGATAATGAAACAGTTTGCACTCGTGTGACACCTGCTCTGTTTGCTTTGATTTTACACAACACACAAAGCTTTTATCTGAGAGCAGGGAGGAGGAAAAAAAGGCTTTGATTTTGGGAGGGGGAGACATATTGATTTTCTTGACATTGGGCTCTCCTTGGCATTAAAAGTGTTCTTTCCTCTCAGCTCTGATTACCTATGTGCAGAGTAAGCTGGGCTTTTTTAATCTTATCTGTGAAGATAAAATAATGGTAAGAAGCCATCTGCTCCTATAATAGGAGAGCACCTCTAGCTAGCTATCAAGTTCTTATCAGGGTCCATGGAGAGTGCTGTAGAACATACTGGAATGTCAAGCAGTCAATAGAACAACACAATACGCAAGCTTTATTCCCTTAAACAAAGACTGATGAATGGGGGACCTTTTTCATTCTGAGATCTGTATCCAGAACAGGTGAATATCAGCTACTGGAGCTTTTTCAAAAGGAAAAGTCAAAGAGAAGGGCACAGACCTTGTATATAACTAAAAGAGCACTCAGTAAAGTCTATACCTAGACCATGGCCCAGCGGTCCCTTTAAATTAAATCAAAGGGGCGGTGTGGCCTAGGGGGTGGAGTGGGCGTTCTCCAACAAGAAGGTTGCCGGTTCAATTCCCACTCTTTCCCATCTGCATGCCGAAGTGTCCTTGGCAAGATACTGAACCCCTAAATGGCCCCTCATGAATGTTGAGTGTACTAAAAATGTAAGTCGCTTTGGATAAAAAACCGTCAGCTAAAGGACATGTAATGTAATGTAATGTAAAACCACACCAAATTTCACTTTCTCATTCTCAGATCAGTCCCCTTAATGTGCCTGTTGTCTTTTTTCTTTAAGATCAATGAATAATTCCCTGAGAAATTTCTGAAAACCTAAAAAAAGAACCTATTTCGCTATGTTAAGGAAAGTGCAAGGTAACTCCTGGATCCGCCCCATGACCCAGATCCAAACCAAAATGTAATGGGTTCTGAACTGTACTGCAAGTTTTGGTGTAAATAAACAAACAACTGCAGTTGAAAACATAACCTCCTTGGCAGAAGTAACAATATATAAACAAGAGGGAAATAGATTATAATTACAATAAATAACCTGTAGCGTAAAGAATAAATGTCAGAACATTTGGAGTTAAGGGGTTAAGAGTTATCAGGCAGGTTAAGCATTACTTTTTCAGTTAGCATATAAAAACACAACTCCACCTTATGAAGTTTGTTTGGCCATGTCCATCAGACTAAACTACTCTGGTTGTTGCACTTTAGCTCTAAAAGTGCAAGATAGAAGTGTATCTAGGAAAGTTTGGCTAAATTTCTGGATAGTGGAGGGAAGTGGAGACACATCTTCCATGAGCTTCGGTGCTCCTCAGAGAGTTGTCACACAGGCTTTATAATTCACAACTTTGTCACATGGAACTAAACAACATACAACTATAGCACAGGGCTGTCCAGCTAGTTTGATGTGCTGTGTGAGGGTTTATGTGTCTAAATGTGTTTCAAACAACCAGATTTAAAATCAAGCTGCAGCTACTTTTCTCCGAGCGCTGTTTCCCCAAGCAGGGCTCCTGCTCGGCAATCTAAATCAAGACAGAGCTGTTGTCAGCCATGTGGAGGGGACAGGGAGCATGTTAGCTCCACCAGATTGAATTAAGCTGAATCCCCCGAAGATCCACATTCAGGCAGGATTCAGGTCAACGTCGAGATGACGAGCAGCGGCGTATTGATTTCACCAGTTCCCAATCATATTACTCTTCTTCTGCCGGCTAATTCAATTCCCTTACAGACAGTTCACAATTCAGTTCATAATTACAGTGATGCCAAATTACAATGTATCTTGCCAAAGAAATTGTATTAGGGGCTTCAAGCTGCGCTGTTTGATTACATTAAATACCTATTGATGGGTGGGTCATGACAAATTCAGTGTCTTCACAGAGGCGTAATGTGTCGACCCAACCCAGTTGGGGTGGTAATGTAACGACTCTACTCACAAATTAAATTGGTGTCATGAATAAATTAAGTGTCGTTCTCACAGAGGGATCACTTAGTGCATTGTGACTCCTGGGTAAGTTTTCAAATCTCATAACTTTATAGACACCTGCGAAAAACAACTTTCATCTTCCTTTCTACATGCATCTTCTTTTTTTTTCTCAAGCGGCAGTATCATGTGTCATGTGTCCATTTCTGGCTTTCACTTGAAAGTCATGGCAAAGGGCAGATGGCTCTCAACTGACAAGGAGCTCAGCCTGCAGCATTGATTTGTTTACTAATAGCTGATGGAAACCCTAGAGCGCCTCTCCTCTTTACCACCAGCCATGGGGAGATGAATAATTAATGGATTTTTAGCTTCTTTTTTTTTGCTATAAAAGGATTACTGAAAGTCAATTCAGTAATGTAATACAAACACTTAAAAAAGCCATTTCATGCCTGCTACAGCGTTAGATCTGAAAATCTGCCTCTCCCTGTGAAGACGTTGGAGTCGTGACAGTGATAAGGCTTCTTCATGCAGGAGCTGTTAAAGACGTCGATATATTCAACTACAACTTCAAATATAGCAAATGAACATACTCATAAAAGATTCAAATCTGCCTTGAAATGAAATGTCACATTTGATGTAAAAAGACACAAAGATAACACAAGGAAAAACAAACTTACGACTTACTAATAACATACTGCTAGTTCCACTACTATTAAAACTACTACTTGCATCTCTTTATTTGGAATTTAATGATAACAGGCACTTTTATTAATGTCTGCCAAGCTTCACTTTGCTTACACACGCCAAAAGACAGACAACAAATGAGAGATAATTTAATCTTCAGATAAACCCAAAAAGCAGAGACAAAGATCTTGCACAGAAAACAGAACACTTTAATCTTTCTTCCCCCAAGGCCAGAGAAAGAAAGACAGGGAGATAGAGAGATAGAAAAAGAGAGAGACAGTGAACAGACAGACTGATAGAGACATTGATATAATTGAATGTGACTTATTCCCAGGACCCACACAGCCCTGTGTCCATCTGTAGGCAGCCTTGGACAAACCACAAACACCCACAACAACAGAAACACACACACAAACACACACATGCATGCAAACACACACACACACACACACACATATTCACACACACAAACAGAACATCTGGAGTGTGCACCAGTGGACCTCGCCTAGTGCCAACCTGCCTAATAGCCTATGGAGTCAATTATAAGAGGGGAGAAATTTTCTGGCTTAATCGCTAATGGCACCATCTGGATAATGGCAGATTTCACAGAGTAACTTTTGCTTCTTCCTCTTACCTGGTCATCTGGGGATGTCTCATCTCATCATTGCCTGTTTTTGGGGCAATGGAGTAAAACCAAAGTGTTTTTCATATATTAATGAAATCCCTTTTTTCAGAGCCCAACGAGCTAGTTTAAGTGAAAGTGGACTTTTTCGTGTCTATTTAAATGTTCCATCGTATCTGTTTCTTTATATAAAGAAAACAAGTACACTTTGTGTACAGGGGAATTTCTGAATAGAGCATGTCACTGTATTTAATGGAAATTTTAAAAACAATCTTTCCGTTTGCTTTTATACCAGCAGAGTAATTAACTGCCTGACCTTGTGTTGTGTTACAGCTTTTCAACAACAGGTTCTCTTTTCTGAAAACATTTGATGGAAAAAATGAGCAGTGTTTTCTTTTCTTCTTTCTTGCTACAAATCTGAACTTTCCTACAACTGTCGGTGTTGTGGCATTTCAAGTCAACACAAAACTCTATTGCCCGAAGCACATTGCAGCAGTATCAATTTCCCCTCTGTAGCGGGTGATATTTTAACAAATGTGCTCCGGCAACAGCCCGTTGAGCTGAGGGCCAGAGAGGTGCAAGGTTATTTATCGTGACCTGGGAGGAATGATGGCAGGGGAAATGGGCAGCCAGGTAGGAAGGCATGCGGGCGGGCAAGAGATGAGAAGACACAGAGATTGTCCTAAAACACTGGGGACTGGAGAGAGTCCAGAGGCAGAGGGAGAAAGACGAGAGTGGGATAGTTGGGGAGCAGACAGATTGAAAAACACATTTACTTAGCGTCTGGCGTAGCAACGATCACAAATCCAGCTTGGCATGAAGGACAATTTGGAACCAAAACAGGCGGCCCTCTAAATGAAGGACATGGAAGGGAACGAAATAGAGAATGAAAGGGAATTAACCAGCTGTGGAGATGTAAATACAGATCTAAGAATATTAATATTTATTTTTTGATATTTCTAATAAATGTATTGCCTTGCTTCTCTAGCGTCCGACCTTTAAGGCAAGCAGATCTGTATATAAGGTAGAAATGATGGCCATGCGATAATGTCTGTGATGCTGCTTATGTTCATTTGATGGTTAAGTTAATGCTTTATTATTATTTGTGTACCCTCATGTATTAACTGTAAATTAAAGTAGAAAAAAACACAGCTTTAAATATAGATTGAAAATCTGTGTGTATGCATAAACTAATTAGTCCAACATTGGAATGTCACTTCAAAATGCCCTCGCCTGTATTTCTCTTGCTACCACACATGTGTCAAGCTACTTTCCCATTTAAATGAGCAAAACACCATGATTAAGTAACAACAACAACATCATTAACATTTATCTTTTTCTTTTAAACCAGCCATACATGCTGTGGTTCTCGTGGAAACTGGAAATCTAATGTGGCCAGATGGATGCTGCACACGAGCTTACATAAGTTGTGGTGACTGGGGTGATTTAATATGAGAAGTGACTGAACAAGAATGGGGGGCTTGAATACAGCACATTGCCTTGTATCACAGTGGCTTTTTTAATAGCTCATGCGTCGCAAACAAGAACCTGCAGAGTTGAAAGTGCACACCAGTACAAAATGGCAAATAGTCAGATCTCTGAAATCTTTTTTTGCAAAATGTTCCACGCTGAAATCAACACAAAACACATGAAGCCATCTTAATTGAAAGCCTGCCAGTTCCAGGAGAACTGTGAGTGTGAAGTGAAACAAATGTGTGTTTGATTTGTTATTATTTGTAAGGGAAGGGGTTAAAGAAATAAACGTTGGAGCTAACGGCACTCTGACAAATGGAGAACGGGGTATATGAACCATGAAATGAACACTCTGGCAATTGGAAGGCAGCAGGCTTTCAGCACCATGGTCAGCAACAAAGTGCCTGCAACAGCTCACTGCTTGAGCGATGGTATTCACAAGGCTAAAGAGAGCTGGGGAGAACAACAGAGGACGACAGAAAAGGCAGCGGATTGTGGGAAAGAGGGGGGGAAGGCGGAGAACAATGAAACCAGGTGAAAAGTATGGGGATAGGATGGCGCTTTGGAGATAGAGATGCGTTTTTAGAAGAGTTTCATGTTTTTTTACTGGACCAAAAAAAAGAGTACACAGGGAGCAAGATCAAAAGCCTAACAAGGACACCATGACTAGATGTTTTATTTCAAGCAAGACTAGAATACAATTAAAAAGAATAGATTTAGTTCAAAATGAGGTCAATCCAAGGTGTTTCTTTTTTCTCTACTCCAGAGCCTGTGAAGGTAGCTGTCCTCTCGGCTGTCAGCCTGTCTGTCTCCATGTAAGGTGTGCAGGAGTTTATCAGTGTGGTGCAGAAGGCAGAGCTCAGATAAAGTTAGAAGGAGAAAATCGCCTCCACCACCTGGCTCCCCCACTGCTTGTGAATGTGGCTTTTTCCCATTAATTGTTGTTGTGGAGCAGTATACAGCCATTAAACAGTAAATAAGTCATTAACTATGCTGGCTGCCGGGGTGCCTCAGGCCAGGACCTGTATTTGTTGCAGAGAAATGGAAGTGGTGGGCCCTGCAGGCACAGAGGCCGAGGTTAATGCAGTTGGGTTGATGACGGACAGCCCGGGCTCGACTGCACTGGCAACTCACCCACACACACACAAACACACAAACACACACACACACACACACACACACACACACACAGACAGTATGACTATTTGTCAACATCAGATATGGGAAATGGGACGTGCAAAACATAATTTGAATGCATAAATTACTATTTTATTAAATATTGCTGTAGATGCAATTTGCTAGCAAGCAGGTTAGAAGGTTAACTCTGTGGTTAATACCTATAAACCTGGAACAACAAACAGCAAAGCACTGCAAACACTTCAGCATATTAAACCACAGTTTGAATACTGATCATTATACTGCTGCTAAAATAAGAAGGAATAAACCAGCATTGTTCATAGACTAAACTGCAACAAATAGTCGCATATTACTGAAGGTTTTTCTTCAGCCTCAAGTGTTTGATAAAATGAGAAGTTCCTTCACCTTGCCCCCCTGCTTCTACAGGAAAGGACAATTGTCTTGTTCTCCCTTCAGAACAATCAACGATCAGAAATTATTTGAAATAATCAAGAGCCCTTTTGCTATGCAGCTCTAACTGTATAAAGACTGGTAAGGGTTGTTATATTTTCAGGTAATCATAAAAAACATCTTAGATTTATCTATTTTGTGTGTATTTAAATGTTCCATTGTATCAGTTTCTATATATAAAAAACAAGTATAATTTGAGAACAGGGGAATTTCTGAATCTAGCACGTCACTGTACTTAGTGAAAATTAAAAAAAAATCTTTGTTTGTTTTTATAGACTCATTTACTGTCTGACCCTGTGTTTTGATACGGCTTTTCAACAACAGAGAAGTTGCATGTTTTCATGTCTGAAAACATTTAATGGAAACACTATACGCTAATTTCAGAAATCTCTCTCTGTGCTTGACTTGTCAATGATGGCTAGGTTTCATCAACATAAGCGATGTTGATGATCACAACAATATTCACAACAACGACCACTGATGCTTCAGTTCAGGGTTCTGTTTACCGAGTTGAGATTTACAGAACTTTGAATAACCAGCTGACCAGCTCTATGTGCAGCAGCGGTGGGATAGTTTTAGGGTTCCTTGTCTTCACTTGCCACAGCTTTATTACTGCAGGTCACTTCTACAGTTTGAAAAAAAAGCTGCAAACACCGTCACAGGCCAGGCAAACAGCTCATTCCAAACAGGCAGGTTCAGAACAGACACTGCACTTGTATGTTTTAATTTTGACTGCTCAAATGTAAACACTGGTGTTTAATAATGTTAAAATTTGACAACAAAAAAAAACAGTGAGTCTCAAGAAAGATCCAGTTGTTTACAAAGTTATTTTGGTCGACAACTCTTCAAATCCAGACAAATCCCACCTGAACCTCACCAGACCTCAGTGTGTAAAACTAATTTTGTGTACAAGCCTTCTGAAGGTAGCGCTTGGCCATCTCTGAGATCTGTTTGCAAGTGTCAAAATAAATATCTTGTGTGTGTGGGCTGACATTTTTTTTTAATTCTGGCTGAGAAAGTATGGTGTCAAATCTAAAACACAAAACGGCAACACGCCAAAATAAAAACATCCCATTCTATCACTCAGTATCAGTGTGAGATGGGGGCTGGTGTTAATATGACTGTAATTAAAGCCTCCAACTCATCTCACTGTCATAGCAGTACACTCTCTCTTTAAAACACACACACACACACTCACAGACATATGCAGAGAACGCAAAACTGCTTTGTTCCTCCCACCTACCTTTAGTCTACCAAGGGCTGTGTGTAATTTTGTGTCTTTGTGTGTGTGTGTGTGTGTGTAGTAAGTAGTGTGGTGGTGGTGGGGGGAGTAAAATCATTCTTAATTACACATTTGTCACATGAAAAGCATTCTGCCTACCCTGAATGAGCTCTCACAGTCTGATTAATTCAGCAACCCTGACATTCCAACTGCTCATTATACACCAAACTTCCACTCCTCTCTGTCTTTTTTTTATCTACGTCTTCCCCTTTTTCATTTTCTCCCTAATTCCTTTGGTCCTCGACATTTCAGGCTTTTCATGTGAGTGTACTGATGTACGCTTGCCAGATCCTGTAGCCGCAGAGACAAGTTTCTCCTCCGGGATTCGGGGGTTTGACGGCACACATAGGCTGTCAGCGTTCACTGTTGGCGAACGATGATAGGACAATTAGAGTGGGGAACACTCTGTGTCTTGCTGTTTGTGGATCTCTCCAGCTTTCGTTTATACCGGCGTCCACACTGCATCAGAACGATGAATCTAAAACAAGCTGTAAAAGTGTCTTTACACGTTAAGCTCTGGTGCTACGGGTGAGTGTATCCTCAAACAACATGTTTGTTATTCCTTATAGTTCACTATCGCCGGAGCCTACTTAACTATCGCGTCACTAAATGAACTATGTGTTGAACAAGTAATAATTTCAGGAAAGAGAAAACAATTTAATTTAATTAAACGAGTGAGCTACCTAAAGCTAATTTAAAAAAGGTAAATAAGAAAAGCATAATCTGAAAATTAAGAAAAACAGTGCTGAAGATGCATCTTCATTAAGCTCAATAGGAAAGACCATCCTCTGATCCAAACACATTTTATCTGTGCAACTTAACCACAAGACCATATAATCCAGGAGCCATGCAGTGTACAAAAAAACCTTTTACTTTTGTTGTGAAACTGTGTTCATCTGTTTGAGTTATTTCCATCTCTGATTCCTTTGTGAGCTTACAGGAAAGCACAGGTCCGTTGCATCCCTGGAGATGCTAAATCTCAACATCAGACATCTAGACAAACAACATCTGTTTACTCTCAAACACTCGCAGAGCTGCTGCCATGGTGGAAATATCACACATGCAGGCTGAACAAAGCATTAAGGTGTCTCTCTCGCACTTCGATCCTCTATCGGAAACGTGTTGTAGAGAGAGTCCCTATAATGTATATCTTGCTTTAAGTGTCATGGCAACTCGGAAAGAGAGAGACTCCTTTGAATGAAGCTGAGCATTAACAGTATAAATTCCTACATAAACTGTATTCCCTGCTTCCATGGCAGTTTAGATCAAGCTTGCAACAGCAAAATCATCCCTTATCCTTTGTGGGGCAAAAGTCGATTATGTTCCACCTGCTCCATTTGCTAATATTTTGGCTTGCCATGAAATTGCTTTTACTGCAAAGTGCAGGGAGTACTTTAGAGAGGAGTGTCAATACAAATCAGGTGTGGCAGTGTAGTTTGATGTAAAAAATAACTGATCCTCAGCAGGGTCTGTTTTAGAGGAGCTTCAGGCTTTCTGTTATTTTTTCGTCTTACAGTGGCTAGGACATACCCCAGTAAACTAACCAACCATCACAATCCCATTTATCAGTTAAAATCAGGCTTAGACTCTAGTTTAATCTTTTCATACACAAGCTGACATGGAATCTGACAATGTAAAGAATGAAAAAAGTGCTTTATAAATGCAGACATACGAATAATAACAAACTACATGTATGCCAAGAATAGAATAATCAAGTCATTGTTATATGACAAACTCCCCCTTGTAATTTGTGGGTGGCTGTGGCTGAGGGGTAGAGCAGTCGTCCTCCAACCATTAGGTCGGCAGTTCGATCCCAGTCTTCTCCATCTTCATGTCATAGTGTACTTGTACAAGATGCTGAACCCCGAAAAGCCCAGCATAGACTTACTCTATGTGGCTATTATTTTATTATAGAACCGATGTAAGTATTTGTTTGTGTGTGTGTGTGTGTGTGTGTGTGTGTGTGTGTGTGTGTGTGTGTGTGTGTGTGTGTGTGTGTGTGCGTGTGTGTGCCTGTGTGAGATGATCCCACCAATAGTAGGTTAACCGGCAGTGAGACATGAAACATTCATAGCAGATGTGACCAAGGAATCACAGAACAGGAAGTTAGATCCCCCAGGCGCTGTGACACACACACACACACACACACACACACACACACACACACACACAGACAGAGAGATACACAGACACTTGAGGTAACCAGGCTGAATAATTGCTGTTTTGTTTTATTGACATTCAGTTTCAGAATAAATATCCCCTGGCACTAAAGATGGACAGAACACACACATTTGAGGCCACAGTCCTGATTTATGATGGTTCATAATTCTGACACCACCTACTGCAGGTGCAACAAGGAGATAGAGCCTGCATCACACACACATGCATGCACATACTCAGATACTGTACTCCTGCACCGAGGCCAACACATTATATCATACTATGTGAGTGTATTAGCGACTGAGCATTTACACACTTGCCACTAGAGTGGCTATAAATGTCTCTCCTCACAGCGTGCTCTTTGGGCAGGCATGCCACCAGCAGCTAGTCCCCCACACAGTGTCAGTGACAGCACATAGAGTAAATTAGCCCAACTGACTTGACCTAACCACATGGTGTGTGAGCACAGTCTGAAAGTGTCTCCCTCCCCAAAAAAAACACAACATCAAATCAGCACTGAAACGACCCTCAACATCCAACACTTTACCACTGCCTGCTTCCCTGCTTCCAGTCTCACCACTCAAAAAAAATAACCATAATACCAGTAGTAGCAGTGAGATACACTATTTCACAAAACCATCTGCAAGAACAAGTTATGGTTATTTCAGTACAATAAGGGTTAACATTGCCTTGAATTGACAAAATTATTTTTAACAAACATTTTCATAACTGCAGAACAATTTGTCCCTGCAGTCATAGGGAGTATTCCATTGTAATGTCAGTCTCAGTACAACAAATATATATATATATATGTACCATCATTTAAATAACATCAATAAACTGGCAGAAGCCTTCAATGCAGTGCCAAAGAACAGAATATTCCAAAGGTTAATTGTTTGTATAGAAAGGTTATACATAGAGTTGTATCTCAGTTGTATGCGTTCTAAAATAGAACAGATAAATAACTATACTAACTTAACAGCTACATTATTCCAACAGCTAAAAGAGGAACTCAGTAAATTAGATTATGCTGTGCAGTTCCTGAGGTCAAACATGTTGTAACACTGCCCCTCATGGTCCCACAGTATCTCCATGTGGCAGCAGGGTGGAGTCAGACCTCTGCATCTGCTCAGGGACCATACAATGTGTGCTCTGCTGCTTTAATCTAAAAACTTCAGGTCGACCTGGCAGATGTTCCTGCAGGCTGAGATGGAGACAGTCCTCTTACTCCAAACTGGTGAATGTGGTTACTTTGTATTAATTAGCACGCTATAAGCTCCAGCGATGTGTGCAAAAGTGTGGCCCTCACAGACCATGAAGGTCAATCCAAAATGGTCTGGTCTAGAAACAAATTCGTATTTGTATCTCTAGCTGGTCCCGCCCTTACCATTGCCTTTTTATCTAATTTGAGCCACTGCCCTTACTGTAGAAATTAGGGGACAATGCATCGAACCCTAACACGAGGACAACCCCAGCTCAGACTATCACAGTATCACTTCCAAAGCACAATTAATTTAACACAAGGATCTATTCATCCTCTGCAGTGTGTGTTACATTATACATTAAGGTTGTAAATAATCTAGTCTGCTTGTTGATTCGATTATATGAACACTAATTAGAGCCAGCAGCATTGAAGCCTAATCAGTAACATGACTTGGCCTAGCTCTAGATGGGGGATGAAGTCTTCACGAATAAAACACGGTGGTCAGTTGTTGTTAGTGCCGGCTGAACAGGCAGCTAGACTGAACCAAGCTGTACGATTTCAGATTTACAGAAGTAAGTGGAACACAGATCTTAGACAAAGTTAAATATGTGGTTAACTCTCCCTACTTTCCGTGGGATCCCAAGTGTATATCATGTCTTATTAAAATTTCACTCGCAACAGAAAGGAATGATATAGCAGCGCACAGCCAGCACTAAATGAAAGCTGAAGCTCTGATCTTTCCATTGATGTGGTTTGCCAGTCACATAGTACATTAGAATGGATGTTGAAGCCTCAAGCCTAAATGGTAGGCACTGAGATGCTTGTGATGCCACAAACACAGCCTGCCAGCAACTGGGGGAAGTATGAGTTCTCTATTTATTGAGTAAGTGTATCAATCATAAGCTATGACAAAAATAGAGCCTAACTAATTCTGTGAAGATTTTGAAGCAATTCTAGCAATTTGTATAATGGGTGTTTCTCTCTCTCTCACTTTGATGGCATATTAATGATCACTGATCTAATTGTTGGAACACAGCAAGACAGGCAGAGAGTGAGACAGACAGAAAGATAAACGGATATATCGATAGATGGATAGATGGATAGATGGATAGATGGATAGATGGATAGAAAACAGAGACAATGCACTACGACATCGCAGGCTCTCTCATCAGATGGTGAATATTAGAATAGTAGCTCGTCAGCAGCCTCCCAAAACAATAAAACAGCAGTCGACAGACAGCTTAGCCCATCAGCACACTGTTAAATTACAGCCATCAGCACCCCTCCCCCAATCCAGATTTAAACTCTCATCTCTAGCACCAGGAGAACAATCTGCAGAGTAATTAGCCTCCACCAACAGACATTTACAGAGAGAAGGAGGACGTTTGGCTTGATTAAATTATTAAACCACACAAACAAAAAACAAAAGCAGCATCAATGAGGCACTGCGGCTCTCCTTCAAAGCTCCTCGCTGTTCCCTAAATACAGAATACAGAGAATGTGTTCTCCCAAGCCACTAGTTGGCATAATTAGCTAAATGTGTGCATTTGTGTGTGTATGTGTGTGTGTGTCTTTGCTCTGATTGGAACCATTCCTCCAACTGCTATCTAAAATAACCAAGTGGTTAACGACAACATGATGCACACACACACACACACACAACATACACACACATCACACATGTCAGAACGCATACACATTAAACAATACTCTAATTACAACATTTATAACTCCCCCTTGCCTCCTGCTTCCCTCCAACCCCCAACCCCCAAATCTGTGAATCTGGAATTGAATTTAGCCCAAGTTGAGGGCTTCGCTGGCATGAAAAGACTATTTGATTAGAACGGCAGTTGTTTCATTTGTGGTGCAGCAGATTGCAGAGCCTCTCTATCCGGTGTGCAATCTGTATTCATTACTCTGTGTAAAAGGATGATCCATGTCCTGACACCAGGCTCATCATTTCATGCAGATGCACAGCAGCTCCACAAGGCCCTTGCTAAGCCACCATGCCTCTTCCTGAAACCTCAGCAATTATCCTTCACTTTTTTCACCTTTTCACTACTTACTTACTTTCACCTGCCTGGCTTCATTTCCATGACAGTGTGGGTAATATTGTTTTCACCTTGTGAGTTTGTGTGTGTGTGTGTGTGTGTGTGTGTGTGTGTGTGTGTGTGTGTATCTGCCCCTCTCTCTTTCTCTGTGTTTGTGAGTGTTAATGGGAAAAAGTGTTCCAGGAGAAGCAGAAGCAGAAGCAGAAGCAGGAACTTTGGCAGTTGACTGGCCAAATACTTTTTCCATGATAGTCTCAATATTGTGCACGATATAGACACAGTGCTGCAGTTAAGATGAAAACAAAGGTGCATATCCAACATGGTTTGACCCATGAGTACTGAGTACTAAAGTAGCAGTAACAGTTGGCCAAGAAAAGGACACACGGCTCTGTTTTTACACAGGAGATTTGTACTTGCACTTGGTGGTGATAGCACACTGTGCACTGCACATACAGTAAATACAAGTTATGCCTATCATGAAATGGATAAACATTTTACAATAGGCTGCAGTTTTGAGATTGTGGATATTTGTGCACAATTTTGGAGAAACTTTACTTACAATAAAATAAGCAAAAAAAAAGCCTTGCAGACTGCTCTTTGTACTCAGCGTCTTCATTCAGACCACTTTGGCAGCATCTCACGCCGCCATACTGTCGGGATATGAATGGATGGCCCACTGATGAGTGTCCTTATGAGCAGATTCACCAACCCATGTCAGCCAAATATACACAAAAATTAAATTCTATCTCAATTAGGTGCTGTTCAATTTGCCAATGGATGTTATTACGACCCAATGACATATAATGCTGTAAGATAGTATCATGACAAATCAAGGGGAAATGAAAAAAGTAAAAAATATAAGTGCATGGAATATGAGATAAAAGCGTTGTATGAGTTCCTGCTGTTAGAATAAAGACATCCAAATAAAAGTATCTGCTATATTTAAAAAAATGCCCTTAAGGTCTGTGGCTCATTTTTAAAGCAAATCAGGCTAAAAATAAGGCAATGAATTCAGATAAGGAACTTGTGTCAGCAGAGATAACCTAGGGAAAACTAATTTTGCTATCAGGGAGACAATTTTAAAATGAATTCTGTGCTGTTGTCATATCCTTTTGTCCATGTCATTATGAGATGATCTGGGGAGCATCAGCTGTGACAATGAGGGAGGATTATTTGGTTTGCCTTAACAGAACAGGGTAAATTACGATACCCTCTTCTCTCTGGCACAACTGTCTGATGTCTCGTATGTCTTTCAGAAGCCACACATATCTTTCTGCAACTTCCGTCAGGGGTTTAAAAGTAGGTTCCCTAAACTTTCTGGGTCTATGTGGCATGTTAGAAGTAAAATAATCCCTTTGGCGGAGTCACACAGAAGCCACTGTCTCTTCTTTTGAGAGGGGGAGCTTAAAAAAATTAACTTCCAAAGAAGAGGAAAACCACCAACACATGATATATGCCTATCTGCCTTGTACCATATGCTGCAGAGGCAGAATAGAAAATAAAAAGGCAATGAAAATGAGTAAAAATGACATGGCCAGTCTGTGTGTGGTGTTTTTTTTAGACAGACCGGATAAGAAGACAAGCAGAACTGTTGACAAGCATGAAGCTAGTTTGTGTGTGTGGGAGAGTTTTGGAACACGTATCTTGTGTGTGAGCCCTTGTTGCGCATTTTTTCGCGGCAAGGGAAGACCTGATAAAAATGCATATGGATGAGTTGAATTCTAGAGCTGTGCATCCAGCAAGTCGTCCCATGGGTAGACCAAATTAGGGGCCACAAATAACCATCACCAACCACCTGTCTGGAACGCATGCTCATGGCCGCGCCACGCCAGCAATGATTAAGCCCATGTTCATCCAGCGATGCTCGCTAGAGACCTGCCTGTCCTCCTCTCCCTATGTCACAGCTGAAGGACATTACGACACAGACCTGATGGTACAGGGATACAAGGAGCACCGACGAGAGAGAGGACGAGAAAGGCATTGACATTGAAGATTGGAGCGTCTCTACACAAAAGCAGAAGTAGCAGGGGAGAGGTTTGCGTTAATCCACGATGACGTAGCCAAGACAGGCTGTCTAAACCAGAAGACTGTCCAGAGCTGATCAAGCAGCAAACTCGCATAGGAACATCTAATATACAGGCTGACATTGATATTACACACTGCAACCAGCAACTGACTTCCCATAACTGCTGCCAACGTGCGCTATTTAGGGATGGGAGGGAAAAGTATTGCTTACGAGATCAACTCCTCCTCTTCCTCCTCAATATACTCAGTTACTGATTCTGTCTCTTCTGCACAATTTTTTTTTATTGTGCACACATCTATTACCCTCATCCTCCCCGCTGTCATTCTCCTTTTCAGGATTCTTTGTCTCTGCTGTCGCACAAGACATCGGAATATTAATGGTGTATCTTTCTAACTGATAAGAAAACACAGTCAGATAATTACACCTTTTAGAGGAAGTTTGCAGTCATTTTAAACCCAATTAGTCATTACGGTATGTGATATTTGACTCTTGTAATATGGTATTAAATTATAGACCTGGCTGCAGCCCACAAATACATTGTTTATCAGAGTCTATGAAAAGACAGTAGCTGTATTAAAGTAGAACCCGTTGATTAGTGTCATTAAGACATGATCCATAACGGCTCTGTGATAGTTTTAACATCCTGTTTAATATTTAACTTAATGTGCCATCCACCTCATCTCTCTACGACAAATTGCATAACATCACCGATGATGAATTTAAAAAGGTGAGCACTGTCTGAAAGAGTGAATTGACGATGGCTCTTTCGGGAATCTAGTTAACACATGGCCTATTCTGCTGCAGTTTGTTCTCTTTCCTGATTATGGAGAATAACCACCCTGTACTGTGCTTGCTCTGGACAAGTGAGGGTTACAAATCACCCCTGTAGTAGTTGGAAGAGTTGAAGGCACTCTGCGCAAGGTTTTACTGCCTGTCTTCTGTGAATGGCTCCCTGAAGGCCTCTACGATAATAGCTCACAGCCGTGCCCTTCACGGAGCCTGACATCGAGCACATCCCTACAGCAGAAAGGAATGGCATATCAACTTACCCAATGGGGTATCATATCAACCCATCCACTGGTTTCTGCTCATAACGTAGGCAGAAGATGAAATGAAATAGTGGCAGCTGGAACTTCCATGTCCATTTGCAATTCACTCAGTTTGGACATAGGACACATTCTAAAACTTTTTTAAAGGTCCCATGATACTAAGCTCTTGAATTATTAATGAAAGTGAATGAGATTTTACGAGAGTCCGGGCCCTCTGCTCTAAAGTACATGGCGTAACACAAAATGCAGGTTGGCACATGAATGCTGACTAAGTGACCAAACATCGAGAAGTTTGTAGATTTCGGGTTTACCTCCATCTTTGTACGACCACGAAAACAAGTGGGTAACATAACAAATTTATGTCTCCAAAGAGCAACGCTAGTAGCAACATCGATGAAAAATGTACTCATGAATACAATTGAAGCTTACGGTCAAATACTTTTATACATACATCAGATCTCTATAAAGAAATAACTCATGTTCAGATTTTTGCTAGCCTGTGTGCTAACATTAAAAATAAAGTATGGCTGAGGCAGACAGGAATGCAAATCCTGTTCAAGTATTTGCTAAAGATCTTTGAACTGAAAACAGAAATGGTCTGGTGCAAAAAAGCAAAACACAGCAAACCTGAAATAGTGTCACATGGTCCTGGTCATTGCAGCCAACGAAGCCAGAATTGGGCTTTTGAGGTAAGTGAGTGTGTCAAAAAAAAAGAAATATACAAAACAGAGACATTCATCCATCCAGCCATCCATCATAACCAGTTCTATGGTGAAGCCAATTTCCACAAAGCTGCTAAGCTGATTGAGGCAGACCAAATCTGTTTCACCAGCTTACATTCCTTCAAAATGGCCATCTCACTTCCAATATCACAGGCTTTTACTGTTCCCCATTCCCCTGGCTCAGGCTGAGAGTTAGCAAGGCTTAGCTGGATGAAACACTCCAACAGCCCAGTTCTTCCCTGGAACCCACTGATATCACTGTAGCACAGCCTCTCCCCACATAGCTACACACTTAGTTGGTTTATTTACTCATGCTATTATTCTTTGTATAATTTCTCTGTTTACATTTTTTTGTCATATCAGAACTATAATACAACCATAATATATAAAACTCAAGATGTATGTGGATTCTGATGGTCATGGGCACAAATACAAAATCTAATCACAGCGTCTGTATACACACACAAACACACGCACACACACATTGGCAAAATGCACAGGCAGCACTTAACCACAACACCTTTTACTGGAGTAGATTAAATTCACACAAGGTCTCTTTGAAGAAGGAAATTGGACTGATAAGAAACAGAAGCTTGTGAGCTGTCCTATGGAGAGAGTGCATGGAAGTGTGCGATGGAAATGGGTTTTCACTGGTTTTTGTCACCGGTGGGCTGGCTCTCGCATGTGGCATTGTACATAGTTTGTTCATATACCTGATATTTATCATTCTTTTGTCGTTTACAGTGTTGTATTCTACTCCCCAGTCACTTTCTCCCCCGTCTCTCTCCCTCACACTTTCTCTGTCATTTCGCCACAACAGCAAATATCCTGTTGGCCCAGGCTGCAGGCTGTTGGTGCTGGACTATCTGGCTCTGGGATCGATCCGGCTCCAAGCCGAGGCCTCCCATTCATCTCAGAGCCATAAAATGTGATTAGTGCTGACTACAGCACTGCAGGGAGATGGGCTGATAGGCCTGATAGCCTCAGATGGACTGGGCTGGACACTCTACAGGAAGACAGCAGTAACAGCATGCTGTGAATTCATCTTTCTTCATTTTCTCTATGGATCGCTATTTGTTTTTGTTATCACTCTCATCTTTGTCAATCCCTTGCCTCCGTCTATCTACCTCTCTCTCCCTCTGTATTTATATTTGTCTCCCTCTATATTTTATCACTCATTTTTTGTTTGCTTCATATCTAAGGCTGACAAGCTTGTATGCACAGAAATTAGAAAGCAAACATAAACAAACTTGAAACCCATTGATTTCCCTCGTACCTTCCTCTCATTCTGCAAAGATATATTTAAATGGTAGCACCAGCCTCCATCCCCCTGAAGCCGCAGTCGCTGTACCCACATGCAGTGTATCTCTGTGGCACGTGAGCACCTCTCTCAACCAATCACAGAGCTCCGAGCTTGCTAGTGGCAGAATCAAGCTTGGAGACTGTGACAAGAAGTGAGGTAGAAAATAGAGGACAGCCTCAGATCTCAGCCAATCTAATCAGTTGATAGTGTTTATATATGATCTGTCAATGTCGCACCGCAATGTTTGAGGACACAAAGGAGGAGAAAATAAATGTTTTTAACTTCTCACATGGCTTGTGGATAATGTGACACAAGGTTGGTTGTGGCTAGTTAAAACAATCTGTGATTACTAGTTATGATTGCTGATATAATGACAGCGTGTTACACTTAAATGTAACCTTAAAAACATAGTCTTTTTAGAATTCAACAGCAAAGTGGATTCAAGACCCAAATTATCACAGTTATTGGTACTATTGCAGTTTTATTACTATGTGATGAAAATGTTGAAAACCAATGTTAAAAAATCTAATAATAATAAATATAAATAATAAAGTACAATATAATATCACTACAAGCTAACTTCTGACTTTAGCAGACTTTACTGCTCAATTTATTTAGAAGCTCTAACACTGCCTGCCATTCCAACATATTTTTACAACACACAAGGCACGTTGCTTGCTGCGCCTGTGTCTTGGAGACTTCTTAACTTTGGTTGATACTGGAGAGGAATCAACCATATCACCATGGTGATTACAGTCATTAAAGATGAAACATTAAAACTAACAGGAGAATTTTACCGCAGAGTAGTCTGGGAAACCGATAACCAGGTCATCCCCACTCCCCCCCTAATATTAAGAGGGAAGGACAGGAATCACAACAGGAGATGGTTCTGCAACATTCTCCTGCTAAAGAGATGAAAATCAACCATGACTTTTATAAAAAATATACTACATTTGTACTCTTATTAAGGCAGCAGAAGCTTTTGTCCATGCAGTACTGTACTTAACCAACAGCATATCAATATTATTCACCTATATTGATAACTTAATACATTTTTATTAAACAACTTATTGTCTTTTAGGATGTAAAATTATACAGTCTTATTAATAATAGAAATAATATTGTTGGTATGTTTTATTTATTTGTTCATATTTATGCATTTGTAAACAGAACCCTCTACATCATTTAGATCTCACCAGCGGGAGAAGGCAGGGGTTTTGGAGTTCATTCACTTTGTCAGAAATGATACAAGAAAATCCCTAACTTGATAGTTTTCCTCTTATTGCTGCCTCAAACCAGAGTCTTTGTGTGTTATACAATGGAATTGGGAGCAGAGCCCTTGTCTATGATTAATGGTAGCACTATATAGGACCACAGCATTCTGACCTGTGTCTCTCGGACATTCTCCACAGTGAAGTTGAACCAGACTCTGAAGCGGGGGTTGCAGGTGTCGGGCCGGATGAAGAGGTCAAACTCGAATTCACTGATGTAGTCAACACGGCCCAGGTTTCCTGCAAAGAGAGCAAGACAGCTTACATTAGTATTACAAAGAGCTGAGCAGCCCTCAACACAGAATCATTCTCAGTTTTTCTCAAGGTTTGCAGTCAGTGGTTTCAAAACATTACAAACAGGCGTGCAATTAAAACAGTGTGATAACACAACATGACCTTACTTCAAATTGAGGATCTGCTTCCTAAGGCAGATGTGTTAAATCAATATGTCACAGTCAGCTGTCTAATAATGGTGCATCGCCTCCTGTTTTATCCATGTTTGTAGCTGCACATGTTTCTATATTGATAAGTCTCTCAAACCCAAAGAACACACAGAGATGAGGAGCAGATCGACCAACAGACAGGGCTGTTCCAGCCATCCATAACTGACACACTATATACGATGCAAAAAGATCCAGATGATCAGTGGAAGTATAATTAATCCAATGGGAACTATTTCCCCGCTTCCAATTCTCAAAGCTGTCTATAAGATGACTGGCTAGTAGATTATTACATGACAAGCATTCTAAATATAGGCTGTGTCTGTACCTTCTGATTCATATCTGGACACATATTTGAATGACATTCTTGTGGTGCATGTGCAAATTAATGATTGTCAGAGCCAAAGCAACGAGATGGAGGAGAGTGAGATAAGAACGTTTTCTCCTCTCGTTATATTGACAACTTCACTCAAAGCATGAGAGCGGTCGACGCTGACGTTTTAAAAGCTAGACTGAGATGCTCTATAAGACCAGCAGCTGTTCAAGAGTTAAAGTCACTGGAAAATAGGGCAAATAGGCTCAAAGTCCCTCACAACTCTACATCTGGGTACTGTTGACCACCTGGTGCCAGGTAGTGACATAGCAGCAGCACGACACAAACACACACACACACACATACACACAAACACAGCTGATTATAGACAGATGGGCTAACTACCACACTGTCAAAGTAGATCCCTCTCCTTCTGCCATCGGACAGAGCTAATCCACTACTGAGCTTGTAACACAGGCGCAGACAGACACACACACACACACACACACACACATACACTTTCCTCCACTGAAGCTATCCACAGAGGTGCAATCTTTAGTTTATGGAGGAGGACTGCAGCAAGCAACAACAGTATTTGGATTTTGAGTTTCATATTTTAAGTGGTATATTCAAAATGATTTTTTGTATTTATTTGAAACAAAGCATTCGATATCAATGCACACTCAGTGAGGAATAAATTTCAACCTAAAAAACGTTATAGATAGATGTTTTATAAACCAAATGTTTTAGCTGATAAAGTTCTCAAATACAGGCTAAAAATATATATTCGATAACTATCAGAACAATATATGCGCTTCATTCCTACCAATAAAATGTTAAAAATTGCATGATGAATTGTATATGTTATATTAGACCTATTGAGGCAACTGCATGACAAGAATATGATTTTCAAACAATATAATTTATGAGAACTATGATCTTCATTTTGCCATGACAACAGCGTAGCTTGACACATGGGCTCTCCATGATTTTACAAAGACAAAGAAGATAAATGATAATACCGAGTTATCATCCAGCTCTTGTTTGTCTATCACAGTGGCTGACTAGTTAAGAAGCAGGCAGCCATGCGTGGACTAGCTCTTTTGGCAGGCTGGCAATGGAATTCTGAACCATTTACAGCAGATAAAGGCGAGAGCAGGCGGAGGGCTGAACCAGACCCAGCTGCAGCTCGCGAGCACTGACAAAGAGAGGAGATTGACAGCAGGCAGCACCTGTTCCAGACAGATGTGTCATCAAAACAATCATCTCTCATACCAACATCACAGCTATTCACAGAACTGACACTGTCAAATGCAGCCTATTAGACCAAGTTCATATGGAGTCTTCAAAGGTCAGCACTCCTATCAGCCTTAATAATGCTTTTCATTAATGGAAGCAAGGCCACTTTTTGAGGGTCATTACTCTTTTTAAGATTTAAAGTGAGTTAATGCTTTTAAACCATTATTCTATTATCAATACATTAACTCGTGGATCTCCATCACCCTTACGACACAATAAAAACTTCCCTATACAGTTAAATTAAAATAAATGTTAAACTATACTCATCAGAGTACGCCATCCCTTTCAGATGTGGTGGCTTGAACTGCTGTCAGAAATATCTATAATTCCAAATAAAAATCATAAATTGTATCACAAATAAATTAATTTCTAATGGAAACACTTTAAAGAAAATCTACAAAAAAACAGAAAAACCTCACAATAGCTGCAGAGTAGGAGTTATTCAAAGAATAATGACTAACAAAGAATAACATGTACTTAAGAACAACCCAAATCAACAAAAGGCTCCGTACAATCATTCTACTAAATTCTGGGCAAAAAACTTACGGTGGAGATAAAGTTAGAGACCAAACTAATATCTGTGGGCTCCTGCTTGCGAATACTGTAGCATGGGGGGGCAACAGACAGCAGCCATGGGCGGGTGGGTTATTGAGCCCGATGCTGGAAGGCCTGACGTGAGAGATGGCTGCAGCCCCAAGGTTCGAATTACATGTTCAGTCCGTGGAGCAGCAGGGATATGACACACCATTGATTCCCGTTTTAATTTTATGGTGGCTAGCTCCAGATTCAACGTTTTGGTAGGCCGGTGGCTTGACCCTTTCTAATCAATCTTATATAATTTACGATCTAACTAACGCAAACATCTAACCGATTTTTCGGAAGCAACCCCTGAAAGATTTAGAGATAAACTAGACAAAGCAAAAAGGTTTATTGAGTATGATGTGGAAAAGCGATTCACAGCCGACGCATTTGCCAAGAATTATCTTAAGAGACAGAGACTGTATTAGTGCAAGGGACGTTAATGAACTACAGACTGAGAGAAGATGAGAAAGAAGAAAAAGACTAAATATCTAGTCCTTGACATCTCTTGCATAATTCCTCTTGAGTATCATCTTTCTCCGTAGTCTTCTTCAGTGGTGTCTTGGCAGGTTATGTTGAATATCAATCTTTGACCTTGAGGGAAAACTAGTGCAGCGTTTAAGACATTAACAAATTGCTTTTCAATGAACAGCTTAGCCCTGCCGGTGCAGCCCAACAAAACACAATTGCTGGTTCTGAACAAGATTTTACACATGACAGCGTCTCCTTGAGGAAAACCCTGAACAAACCCTCCGCAGCTCTCCTTGTCTGTCTCTCTCTGATTCTTCCTCTGCTTCCGTCTCTCACACAACCATGAAAACAAATAGGGAAAATATATTGAGAGAAGAGTGAAAATTAAATATCAATCTTCTGAAAAGGAGGAAAATGCTGTATAACCTGCATCAATACACAGGGTCATAGACAAGTAAAGTAGGTGCAAACATGCGATGACAAAGTGGACAGTCAGTCACTCACATATCCCAGTGTGTGTATGTGTGTGTTGTATTGTGTGTGCACGAGAGAGGGAAAGAAAGAGCTGGAGAGGGAGCAGAAGAACCTGGCTAATGTAATCCCATTACGGAGGTACAAGAGGGAGCAGTCACAGTGCTCAGCCCACACAAAGGGCCGGCCTGCAGCCTGTAGCTATCCACTGGATGGATGGTTTCTGCCATGCAGATGGATCATCGAACAGCAGCAGCAGGCCTGTCTGCCTTGAGCCTGAGGTGGAACTCACTCACACAGCCAGCCATTAGAATGCTAATAGGCAGTTGTTTCAAAACGAAAAAGACTGCGGTTACAGTGCTTTCTCCATGGCAGACGTGTGGGGTATTGTCTCCTCAGTCTTGTATACTTTAGCACACAAGTTTGATTCCCATAAATTCTCCATAATATGTATGGCATTGGTATGGGAACATGGTTCAGTGGTTGGCACTATCAGCATGAAGGAGCATGGTTGCTCTGGCTCCTTCCAACCGAGGTACAAAGACGTGATGATTGGGGTTGAGGTTAAGTTTGAGATTCTACATTGACAGTAAATGGGAATGTGAGCATCAATAGTTGTATGTCGGCCCTGCAATACACTAGCAACCTTTCTAGTGTATAATATACTTCCTGCCCATTGTCAGCTGGCATTGGCTCCATGACCCTCAATTGATAAGTGGTACAGATAATGAATGGATTGATGGATGTATAACATTAAATGTGTTTGGATTAAGAATTTGTGTTTCTTACAGTAAGTACCACCAAGTCCAGCACAGACTACCACAGTCTTTAGCGGCTCCATCAGTAATTTACTGCTCCTCTCTATGTCTCTATCATTCGCGCTGTGTGCTGTGCAGGCCGCGTTAAACCGAAGCTGAGTGCGCTGCCATCTCCTACAGCTCCAGTCATTGTCTACGTTTATGAATACTGTTGTTTTTACTCAGTCTAAGTTTACACAGTGAGAGAGAGAAAAGGAGAGAAAGGGCGACCAAGCAGCCGATTAAGGCGCATGCTGCTCTGAAGAAAGAGTTACATTATTAATATATAAGTATCGATCATTATGTGATGATAACGTTATTATAAACTTTTAAACTGTAGCGGGCCAGAGACGTCAGCTAAGAGACAGAAACACACACAGTAACACACACACACACACACACACACACACACACACACACAAACACACACACACACACACACATAGAGAGAGCAGCAGTGTGAGTGTGTGCTCCCTGTTACTTTCCCCTCAGGTTCTGGGATCATAAATAAGCTTTATAATTATTTTATATAATCAACTGCTGACGTGATCACGAGAAGATTCCACAGTAGAAGTTAGGAGGCTGAGCGAGGTCTGAAAGAGCCGCCTCACTCTTTTTCAAATTCTCTTTTCTCTCTAGTCTCTTCTCATTCTCTTCTTCAAACAATGATTCATTGAGAGAAAACCTGTCAATGATCTGAGTACGATTAATTTATCATCTAGGGCAGCAGGGCTCCATCTGATTGGGCTAATATATTGACATGGAGTAAACACTGACCGAATTATATCTGGGTATTACAATTTCAGCAAAAAAATACCAAACTTTAAAGATTAACCTAAATCCAATTCCCCCAGTCCACGCATACATGTGCACCCACACAAGATAGTACATTCAATTCCCTTTGACGGGCATAGGCAAGGCCACAACTGTGTTTAAACACTAGACGAGAGAGATTAAAAGAGTGCTGTACTGCTGAGGGAGACCAGCCAGCCACCTTTTTAAAGTTATTTTTTGCTGTGTTCCATTTCATTATTGGAAAACACATCAGTTTCCCCCCCAGCCGCTCTGCGGTGTATGGAGGATTCCTGGACACAGAAAAGGGAGACTGATAAAGATAGAATTGATTCCAGCCAAAAGCAGCAGCCATAGTGAAGGGGTCTCAGTTTAGACCTGCAGCTAAACGTCTTTTTTTTTCTTGCCGTCTCTCTCTCTCCCTCTTGTCTTAAGGCAAGTTGTCACCAAGGAAACATCAATCTCCTGCCTCATGACTTCTTAAAGCCTGCCTTCTCCCCTGATGCCTTATCACTTCATCTGCAGGCAAGATTAAACAGGTCACCTCCAACTTTCCACAATCTAACTAACTACCTAACAGGTGCACTGAACTGCAGTCTACCTGTTCAAATGGTTTAAAGGACTGGCTCAGTTTGTTCCAGTCTTTTTTATAGGATTATTTTAAGGTTGGAGAAAATACAGATTCTCATTTCATTATTGTTGATATAAATTTGACCTCTCAATAGCATTTTTCCACTCCGATACTGATTCGTGGGCTTTGCGAAAAAATATGAAACTATTTATCTTACCATAAATAAGATAAATTGATTGAACATAATACAAACACAAATAAGATTAAAGTTCTAAATAAACTAATGAATGTCATTTTGAAGGGACAAGCCATTTCCATAGTCACAATAGGGTTGTTAAGGAAGCACACAAACACTACAAGCCATTACTATGGTATCCAAAGTCAGTTAGCTGCAGAGGAGAGAAACTCTTCCCCAAAGGAAACTTTCTCCAGTTGCCACAAGCAACAGCTCAAAAGTTACATGTCATAAGCACAAAGGGCTTCTGTGGATAAACACTGCAGCAAGATGTCCTGTGTGGAGATACTTCAGCTACTTAGGGACATGCTTTGACAGAGAGTAGCTGTGAAAGTCTCGGAAGAGCCTGAGCTAATGTATATCAGAGACAAAACAGAAAGGAGATATAAAATGGAGTAAAAACACAGTCCAAGCTCATCAACCTGAAGCATCACATTATCTTTTTATCTGTTATCATAAGGATAAGGGTTCACAGAAAAACACCAAAGCAACTAACAGCAAGTTTAATATGTGACTGATATTTGATCTTTTAAATGTCTGCCTCCAACTTAATTACCAAATGGACCTGACTGGACAGTCGACTGCCCACAAGATTGTCTGATAACAAACATCTTTTTCATTTAAACATAATATTAAAAATTGCTTTGTCTGATGTCCTACACAGCCACTCACACACTAGTTGATTGTGTATTTGTAAACACTACTTGGAAAGTGTTGTGAAACTAATCGGAATACACTACAACATCAGAATAAGAGCGTACAATAAGAGGGGACAATAAGGGAAAAATCATATTGTTATTAGTCCATCTATGCTTCAGTGAGCTCCTCGTGTCAATATAGATGAAGAAAGCTGGGCCCGAGGACAGCAGGGAGATATGCAGGCAGCCTGCACATATCTGATGATGTACAGGCCTGCCTGCACATTCTAAAGAGAACACATTTCCCAGCTAGCCTTTTATAATTGTATTTTTTCCTTCCAAAAGGCCCTAGAGCTAGACTGGTATTCTCCATCTGAAGCGGTTGGTGTAGTAATGGGTCATAGTGATGCATTCATACTGGGACAGGCTTAATTGTATTATCAATCTCATCCAGACAGTGCTTTAGCCCCACAGCTCTGGACATGCTTCTGTCAGACACTCTGCATTAGTATTGGGGAGTAAACCATGAGGAATTGCAATCTTCATTTTCATCTGTTTCTCAAGCCTTAAAACTGTGGGTTTGCCAGTTAGATGATGTTTGTACTAGAGTTGGGGCACTGCAATCCCTCGGTTCTCATCCTCTCTCCATCACTTTCTGTCCGTCTGCCCATCTGTTTGTCACTCCACCTCTCTCGCTCTATTTATCTTTTGCTTTTGGTGTGTTCTGTGTTGGTGGCCACTGAGTAAATACAAGTCTGTTCCAATTTCATGCTATCTTTTAACAAGTTAATTATGTTGAGCCCTACAAAGACTGAGGACGGACAGAGGAGGTGGCGCCACTGGCACAGGGACAACAAACCCAGGTCGGGCCTTTGTTGTTCTATCTCGTTTTGTGTCCTCCTCTCCAAACACTCTCCCCCTTTCTTCTCTCTTCTCCTCTTCTATATTCTCTCGGTGTTAGTCCATCCTTCTCTTCCTCAGAAGTAATCTTTCCAGCGGCTCCAGTGGTGGAGGAGAGTTTGGAGATAAAAGTGTAGGGAGCTGAGGAGTCCTTGGCAAGCCTAAGGCAAGGGGAAGGTCAACAGGCCTGCTAAGAAGGGCTGTTATCATCTTGGTAACATGTTATCGGAGAGCCTGCAGTAGTCTTTATTTACAGTTATTGCTCCCTCTGGGTGCACACTTCAACGCCTGAGGCTGATTGCTCTGTAATGAGTTCAGGAACACAGGGAGCCGATGCAAGAAAAGAAGAGAAACAAGGGAGGCAAGAAATCATTGGCCAATAACCAATAGGTCAGCAGGAAAAAAAAATTCAAGGAAGTACTGAAAATGTCGGTCACTGAGAACGCCGGGGAAAGAGACAAAAAGAAAATATTTTCTTTAAACCAAGACAGTTTTTCTTTTCAGCCACTAGGCCTGGCAGTTAAGAGCAAACAAATCAACCCAAAGTGGACTGAATTTTCTCAAATAAGGAACAATCCAGTTAATCCAGTATGGCAGTAAATGGCTCTTGAACTGGAGTCTGCTGTATTTGTTCTGAGTAACAGCCACTGCTTGGACCCAGAACGCTTGATTTCCATCTCTAATGTCCAGAATGTCTCTTGTAATTTACTTTGCTAGTGGTTCTTTTCCTGTATTTATTTGGCTGACCAATCCGGTACTGTCTCTGCTAATCAGATTGGACCATGTTTTATGGGCTGAAAGGTGAAGGTGCAAGAGTGAATCCAGGAGTTTAGCAAGTCAGGGGAAAGGGTAGCTTTAAACCTCAGGGTTTTTATTTTTTTCGGTTAGGAGCAATGCACAGGAAATGTCTCATTGAGAAACAGCTTTTGAATCTAAAGAATTACAGTAAATGCTGCTACTGTCAATGCAATACCAGCTTTTCAGAAAGAAAAAAAGAAAGAGCAGGAAAAAGCAGTGCTGATTGCCAAAATTGTCAAAAGGCTGGCAAAAGATCAAGCAGTTTTTATACATATATATATATATATGTACTTTTCTAGAATACACCATAAAAGCAAATCAATTCGATGACAAGTTAATCCCTTTTTATACCATCGGATATGGGAGATTAAGAGACATAATTTGGTAATTCAATTTAGACATAATTCATCAGAGAAGAAGAGTGCAGGGAGCTTTTGGGGACGGTTCTTGTCTCTCACAGCAGGAGGTTCCAGATGATGCTCAGTTGATGTTGCAGATTGAACTGAAATGACTTAATTTAGAAAGAAATATCTTATCATTTATACAAGGCATTGCGTTTAAATGCCTCTATCAACAAGTGCAGATTCCATGTACACATTTCTACCAAGTTTTGTCTGATTCATATAAGGACACTGCGACCACTGAAATAACCTCATCTTTCAATCAGAGTGACAAATGATATTGCGTTTACAAGAATGTGATGAGCGGACAAGCCGAAATACTAAATAATTCCGGGGCTGCGGCATAAAAACAGAACTGGACAGTATCATCAAGAACTAAAGCACTTGGATATAATCCCAGGAATCAATTAAGCAATCAGTACAGTTGTACATTTTGAAACACAATCATCAGGTGTGTATTTGCTTATATTTTAGGCAGATTTTCAAGATATTATTTATATTGCAATTGTTGAATGTTGAAACGTAAGCCTGACAACAATCTATCTGAATCTGAGTCCTTTTTAACTATATCATAGCATCGTTCGCAGACTGACTTCAGGGGCAGGTAACTCTTCTTATCTTATGAAATTGTCTTTTAGGAAATGCAGTGATTAGAGATTATATATGAAATTGGCTGTTGCCTTTTCTTTTATACAAAAATATTAAAGTGCCACAGTAGATGAATACAGCTGCTTAAGATAATAAATATGAATATATAAATAAATATAGTAAGAGTAAAACTGACGTCTTGTAAAAATTTGAATAGATATTATTTCTGTCTCTCTGAAAACAAGAGCTCAATCCAACATCTTCACTACTACGAGCTGTTTGAAAATGTCTACTGAAATAAATCCTGATAACAGCGTTTGCCCCCGAGTGAATTTCAATACTGTTTACTTTGAGCAGTAGACCTACGAGATAGCTGCCTGGCTTCAGACCAAAATGTATTCCTTCAAAATCCTGCTCCTGTCAGTATTTCACCCTCCACTGTATAAGCACATTCTGTACATGAATTTGTGTTATCAAACAAATCCTGGCACATCAATGGAGCTAATCTCAGAGAGAGGTTTGCTAAATAAATCAGCAGAATAAACACAGGCAGCCTGAAAAACACGGACTGGTAAAGCATTACAAATCCTCGCCATTTTCCCAAACTGTACAGTCTTGCCTGGGATGAAAAATGAGACGTCTGCTCTGAAACTGTGTTTATGGCGTCAGAAATTGCTTGGAAATGAATTACTGGATAAATCACTGGAGCCTTGTGTGAAAGCCCAGCTCGTGCAATGCAGAAATCTGTCTGCAGTAAGTTTCACTTATGACACACTTGTATCACAAGGCCCAAAGCCAATTAACAGTGATGTACCAAATTACATTTAGAAGACAAAATACCCTAAAGCTGGAGTTTAAAAACAACAACAAAGATAAACCTGTTAGTGTCACACCACATCCTCTTTTACCAATGAAATCAAAACAGTGCCAATTTTCAGGAAAAAATCAGGCAATGTCTTTTACATTATCCAGTATCTGAACACTCTTCCTCTCAACCTTCCAAATCTCACAGCCACACTGTGAATACAGTTTATAATCAAAATCCTTTCATTACTCAAAATTACCAAACAGGGTTTGCTGCTGCTAGCATTTGGTGACATTTTGAGAAGAGAATGCGCTGTCTGTCAGAGCCATCAACGACAAACTTACAAAGCACCACTGGTGTTTGTACTACTTCCTGGCTGAATGTCAGACAGGTTTCATTTGCTCTACTGATACCACTTCTCACATCCCATGGCAAAACCCTCCCTCAGCCCCTGTGAAGCCATGTGACAAAGGCAGATATATTGACCGACTTTGGAGTCAAATTCATGCAAATGAATAAGTGAGAGAATAACAAAAGAGCATGCTTCTGGGAAATAAATTAATCATTCATTCAATAACTGAGTTTTTAAGACACTTTTGTGTTTTGCATCACCCATGGGAAGCTTCCTATAGGGTCAAGCCCATATAACACACAGGCCACTGTCACGGAAAGGGAAATAAACCTGACAAAATATGCCTGGGTAAAGCCAAAGATAGACTGTGATGATAATAAAAAAACACAATAATAATAAAGACTAATCTCCTATGGATACAAATGGCCAACAAATAGTATAAATCAAAAGCAATGGTCTTGCCAACAGTCCCCAGACAACTCAAATTTATCTCCATACTCTGCTACTGACTTTAAAGAAAGAGAGAGGGGAGAAAACTGCTAAAAGGGAAAACTGGAGAGGCCATTTAGTGATTTGAGCAGTGAAGCTTCACCGCTGCCAAGGACATGTAAGAGAGACAGAGAGACTGGGAGTGCCTCTCAATACATCAGATGTCAGGAGTGCTCCCTCCCACTCAGACGAATGGATCTTATTTTGGAAAGTCCATAAGAGCTCGAGCAATCTAAGGTCAGTGAGCTACACAGAGAATACAGTAAAAGTCAAAAACTGAACAACCAAAAGCGACAAGTCTGCACAATGCAGTGGCATCTACATGTTTGAGGAAATTAGTGTCAGGAAATTGTTAATTTATGTTAATTTAAAAGAAAACGTGACAATGACAAATATGTATTTTTTTTTATGCTTGGTCTGTCTCCCTTCATGCGTTGTTTCGTCAGAGAGGGAAGCGGGGCTAGGTCCAGAGCGAAATACTGTGGCAAACTCAGGCCTCTCCAAGCCACTCCTCGCATCTGGCTTGATTGTAAAAACATTTCCCTCTTCTTTAATCAATAGAAACTTAACTATCCTGATTCATGGGGAACTCTGGCACGTATAAATATCTTCTGACAACATTGACTGCGTTTTTTCCCTTCCTCCACCATCACCAGACCACCAGCCAGCCACTACCCACCGCGCCGCACTGTTTGCAATATTGTTTTTCTCTGTACTTCCTTATTTCTTTCCCTCTACTCAACAATCTCTCTCTCTTGATCTCGGTTTCTATCTTTCAGTCTTTGCTCTGTAAATTTTGCTTTGAGTATGACTCTAATCAGTCGTTCTTTAGAGGATCTGTGCAACTGCAACATGACAATTTCTGGGAGAAGATATGGCCTGACAGATTAAATACACTGCTCAGTGTTAGAGGGAAGGGAAAACAAAATTAAAGGAAAAAGGAGGAAAACACAATACCAATCCTAATCAGCAGTGGAATAGTGGCAATATTTTCTTCCACGTGTATCCTCATTACTTATCTCCTGACAGCCTTTTTTGTTTTGGTCCAATCTTAAAAATATTTCTTCATCGGTTATCGTTACTGCTGTGATTTAATATCTTTAGAGCAAGTCCATGATGCGCTTGAGAGATTCCATACAGCATATAATAGAAAAGGTGGAAACCTTAATCGCAGGGTCATAAAGGATAAACACATTGCTCCACTTTTGACTTTCACTTTGACAATAGTCATCTGGTCAGTGGCAGGCAGTTATTTTTCTAACTTAATAGTTCTGTTGGCACAAGTAGGTTAGAAAATACTTTTTGAATATTGTTTGTGTAGATCTTTTGCCATCAAGTGAAATGAGCACAATATCTATTTAACGTAGATACAGTCCAGGCTGCATTTGGACAGTTACACAAATTTTAAATAAAACTTTGTTCCAGAACTAAGAAATGATTTATTTTTACACACTACACTTGGAATTTCAGTTTTTGAGTCTGATGCTTAAGCTAAATCCTCATCATAAGTTATGGTTATGGTCAACATGTTGTCTCTTTATTAACGACAATGAAATACGTCCAGAGAGCCTTCTTGAATTTCTGTGCAGTCACAAAGGATGTTGTCTCATCCTCCATAAGACCTGTGATCACCAGTCTACAAGGTTGTTTGTTATGATGCATTTTTTCACACACAAACCTGCCTTTTAAAAAGGTTCCTTGTGTCGATTTTGAAAAAAACACCTTTGATATCTCACTGATGGATTTTTGCTTTTTTGAGGCTCATCATTATCTCCTTCACTTGCAAGGTCACCTCTTCACTCCTCATATTGACAGATAACTCCACCTCAATCAAAATGTCAACTCTCAACTTCCAATAAACTCGGTTCTCGGTTTTTGTGCTCGAACCAATGTTGAACCGAGACAAAGTTGCCTGAGGATTATTTAGTAGGCAAAAGAGCAATTACTTTTGAAACCCTGCAATTTGTGCACTTTCTGCTGTATTTCCCACACAGTTCTGTCTACACTGATGTAAACAAATTCAAATCAAAGTTAGAACTTGGCACAGAAAGGTCTTATCCATTATTTCTATTCAAAAGTCATACGCTCAAGATCAGAACCTAAAAAACAAAACGGTAAATGTTGAAATACTTCTGGACTGTATTTGCTTCTTTAATGGGTTACTATCTCGGTTTAACAAAGACAAACAAGGTTAATAATTTAAGTTACAAACATATTTAAAACTCAAACTCTAGAGAGGTCTTGATTATTTGGGTCACAGAAATAGCTGTAGGTGCATATCTGTTCTCCAGTCGGCCACATAAGTTGGATTGTATTGAGTGAATTGATTGTAAACCAGATGAGTCTATGAGTTGTGCTTATCAATGGACCCCATTAAACACTCGTCACCCCCGAGGAATTTCTTTGACCATGCAAGTCATTGTCAGCAGACAGCACTCTGACTAATCAATGACTTCTTAATTACATCTGGTGCACGGTCCAGAGGTGCAGTAAAACAATATGTGCGCACTGTCAGTGTCATCCTTTTGTTCAGTCAGCAACATTGTGGTGACGTATTCACAATAGAATTCAGGACTTAGCTGGAAATGTCAACAGTTGGGGTGTGTGACAGAACAAATGTGACAAGACAAGATAAGAAAGTCATTTGGATTTTTCTCAACAAAAAAAAACAATTAGGCTTCTCTTATCACTCTCATGAATCTTTGCCTTTTGACAAAATACACAACAATATGCCAAGACTCAATGTTGACATATAAAAAATAAATCTTCTATTCTATGATTGATTATTCATTGTCCTATGAAGCATAAAAAGATGATCTCAAAGTAAGTAGAAAATGTACATACTACTCTTTTACAATGTTGCCGTAAGAAAATAGTCATAATGATTTTTTCCTGCGGTACCAAATGCAGCATTTCCGAGGTCATCAACATACTGGAGGTTATATTTGAGTATCCTGTTGAGAACAAAAAGGCTTTCAATGTTTTAGAATGACTCGGTGTCAGAGGACCTGTTGGCTGAGACACATACTGTATGTAAATCTGTAGGCCATCACTGACTTGATCAGCATAGGGCTGACAACAAAGTGAATTCAGCCTCATCTAAATGTAAATTAGGTTTTATACCTTTGGCAAACAGCTTACATAACTAAGTGTCTATTTTAATAAACCAATTAGATTTTACTCTATGCTACACTAACGCAACAAAATAAAAATCTGTACTTCATGAAAATGCACATGGGATGCAGATGACTGTCAAGCACAGGAGAGAAAAGGATGAAGGCAAAAAACCTCTCAGAGTTACATTCGCTTGAAATGCTATGTTTTGGATGTTAAGTCTTCTTCTAGGAGAGTAAAAAAGATCTAGGCTGCAATGAAAGTCTATTTAAATGTGACAATAACAGAGATATTACTGTCTTTAAAGATTAAATATACATCATTCAAAACACATATCACCTATCCTGGTATTTACGATAGTCAAGAGGGTAAACTAGGGTAACGTTATTCAGTTGTGTTTCTTGTTTTGTGATTGGGGGCTGCTACAATAATGAGCATTGTATCTAATGTAATGTACATTAATGTAATTTAATGTAATGTATAGCCTTCAAAATCCACAATCTATATAAGGTGAGTAAACAAAGCCAGTTTCTCTCACATGTTCGAAGTGTAGTTGTTGTCTCTGGTACAACACACATCAGTAAACAAAGGCATTATAGTCATCGGTAATGTTTATTTCACATGGATGAAAAAATATTGTTTAATTGAATATTACAAAGTAAATAAGAGCCAGTAATTAAGGGAAACCAATAATGAATGAAAGTGTAATTTTTCTTTGCTTAAAAAATTACTTTAATAAACATCCAACAGGCCGCAGTTTGTGCTGTGATGCTCTGCTCTGCTCATATTTACATTTGTATGAAAGGTCGGGCTGCTCCATTCAGAGACGGGCTATCAACTGCTTGGTACAAAAGGACAAAATCCCGAAAGAACTATTATGAACCAATATAAAGACTCACCTACAGTAAGGCCCAGACAAACAGTGATGCTTCAATGAAACAGCAGCAGGGTATCAATTTGACATTAGCTGGCAAACATCAATTTATCCCGTATTCTAACTTTAGTAGTTCAGTTACTGGAAAGACATTAATATCAATTCCATAAATCATTCAGGAGATGTATCCGGAGCCAGAGACACTGGTATGTTAGTTGATCTCAGTAAGGGAGCTCAGCACACATTAATCAATGTCTGAGGCTCTCTGGCCATGTCATCTGGGAAAAAACGCAAATTTATAAAAAGAAAATAGGAGGTATCACCACACTGATATTAGCAGAATCCTCATTAACTAACATGTTTAGATCTATTTGCACGGGTTCCATATTTATGCACTTCTCACGTTCACATATTTGTCTTTATATATCACTTCATATCAGGTGCTATAGGACACATAACAACTGATAAAACGTATTTGCATGTGACCAGCAGAATATCACTGTGAAAGTCAAACTTCGAGACAACATGAAAGTCAAAATAAACTTGGAAGAATAGCATTGTCAGAGACACCAAGACCAGACATCAGAGAGTAAATAGGATGAATGTAAAGCTCATGTCAGTCTGCAAGAACCAAAATGTTCTTGTCTGTGGAAAAATGAAATCTGAGTGCCTTTTTAACCTAATCTCCTCAATCCCACAGAGACCGACTGACTCACTGATTCACTTCAACTATTTCTGCGCTTGAGTGGGTGTCTGTGAGGGTCTAACCAACTGACCTTGTCAGTGGTTGAGAAAGTGCTTACTTTTCATTGCCGCAAAATGCATCTGTCATAAAAGCTGGAAAACAATGATTGTTCACAAAGGACCCTGGGTAATATTAACTTAATCTTACTCTAATCCAGGTTCCAGCAAAAGAGCTTGACAAAAGAAGCCACTGGCACATCAGGTTGTTCGTGCTTTCAAGTATACTTCAAATATTTCTCACCACTAACCAACCAACATGGCTCTATTGGCCAATTGTCCCTCAAGTGATTTTGTGGATATTTTCTGTGTACAAATATAAACTTAATATATCCAAATAATAACAATAAAAAGTCAACATCTATATTTATTGTGTAATAGCGGCATCAGTAAAAGAAGACCATCACTATACATAGTACATGCCCAGGTAGATGCATATATGTATACACCTATAATCTTTATATCGTTATACTAGTTGCAGAGATAAGTGTTGTTCCTGACAGAGCTCTCAGATCCACAGACTCATAGATGAGCCTCAAAAAAGCTAAATCCATCAGTGAGATATCAACGGTGGTTTGTCAAAATCGACATAAGGAACATTTTAAAAGGCAGGGGTGTGTATGGAAAAAGTTTAACATAGCAAACGACCTGATAGACATTTAAGACCAAACACAGAAATTTGTTTGTACTGGAGCTGCCCCCTGTTTTTATTCGACCCATGGGAACTGTTTGATAATCTAATAAACCATACTGAAGATCATGTTAACATTCTTTAACTGTTCCCCTGTAATTGTTGTATCGCTTTACTATTGTTGTATTATTATTGGTAGTAGAAGTATTACTAGTAGTAATCCTGGTAGTAGTAGTAGTATTAGGAATAGTAGTAGTAGTAGTGGTGCTGGTGGAAAAAATTAAATCCAGATATGATAAAAAAAAACACAGTGTACACAGGATATATGTATCAAGCGTTAACGGGATAGGATGTGGTCTAATTATGAGTGACAGAGACAAAAATGAGAAAACACTAGCTAAATGAGTATTTATCAAGACAAATGGTGTTCGAGTTTTATATTTTTATGAATTTCACTGAAGGAACAGTTAAGCTGTCAACTATCTTTGGTCTGTTTTCATTGGTCTCAAGTCTTAAAAGTTTCCCACACTTGCCTTAAATAATTTAGAATCTTTTTTTTAGCACATTTTTGGTGAATTTCATCATTTTTCATTTACAGGTTTTTTGAACATGCAGCAGGACATTTACAGTCAGGTTAAGGCAGGGATGAAGCATGCCAGGCCTCTGGGTCGGATGAGGCCCGTGAGACAGTTTGATCAGGTCCACGAGGCAATTCATGAATATTTCATATAGAATTATTTTTCTGCAATAAGCCTGAAAGCTCTACAAACTGTATGCACTACGTCCCGAGGATTTTTCCATTCTGTGCAGACATACACTGATGTCTAAAATTCGATTCAAGATGGCCCACTGCTGTGAGCAATTATTTTCAAAACTGACTCTTGCAAAGATTTCTCTCAAGACTGACTGACCCAAAAACTGTGAGTAGCATCAGCATCACTGCCATCTGACAGAAGATGTTTCGCCCAGGAGAAGCAGATACAGCCATCGCACCAGAGAGGTTACTGTGATATATGTGTTCAATTATTAAGTATGCCCCCTGAAGGCTGTTATAAAATCTGAAATGACCCTTGATAGTAAAAAGGTTCCCCAGCCATGGGTTTAAGGATTTTTCCTGCAGGTTGAAGGAGGGCTGATACAAAATCCACATACTGAAGCCTGTAATTATTTGCAGCCACAACTGAAAACAACACATACCACACAAGAGACATCTCTAAAATGAAAACAGCAGCATCAAAACACGTTTGTCATGGCTTACCACTAACTTGTTTTTCGGGGTTGTGTTGTTTTTTAGTTTCACTACTCACCGCTCTCAAAGCAGGCGTCAAACACCAGGTGTCCTTTTCGTAGAGCTCCTGAGTATCCTGGTGGGCTGACCGTCAGTTTGTTCACATTCCCCACAAGGGCATCCTCTCCCCCGGCTTCACTTCCTGATGAGCAAGTCCAGTATGAATGAACAAAGTTAAGTCCCAATTTATTTATTAAATTTTTTTTTAAATAATCTCCATTTTGCCAATACGTAGGTGACAGCTCACCTGGGTAGTTTAAATAAAAATATATGATATCATGCGTGCTCTCGTGAAATGGTTACAGATGCATTTATTTACATTCAACTTATAGTTACTTGAAAGTTATTTGTCACTCATTAGAAAAAGTGGGAACAAAAGAGTCAATCTTCAGTGCAAACTAGAGCACATATCTAAATAAAGCATTTCAAAATTCAAAGAAAGATTTTTTTGGTTTGAAAGACAAGTTGCAGTTTGAAGCTTTGTGGAACAAATATCTTTTACCGACACCATTGCCTGACTATTTTAGGTTTATTGTGATTTTAATTAATCTTTAGACAGACATCACCCCTTTGTGTATATTGTACACACTTTCCTTTAATATAATACTATTATATAGTATATATAGTATAACCTATCCAAATGTAGGCTGGTTTACTCTGTTGGTCAAAAACCTTGACCAACAACAGAGTTCATCAGATAGACAGGTTCTCATAGTCATAACTGAATCCTTGTATTTACACACAGGTCCGTTCATGAGTGTTCAGTCCAATACACGTGAGCACAGAAGACCTCCAGGTTCTGACAGCTAGCTCATTAGCATCCCAGGAGGAGCTACGGTCACCCAGCTAGCTAGCAGCCACTACACCTGCTCTCCCCGCGGCTCCCCCCTCACACACACACACAAGCCGGCTCTTCGCCTCACGTCCTCCCGTGCGCTACACTACGCGCACACCCTTCATGGTATGTAAAGTGTAAGTAACAGCAGAGCTAGCTCTTAACAAGCTGGTGACCCGACTCTTGTTTACATCCCTGTACCTGCTAGCTAGGTTAGCACACCTCACGTTAGCGTCAACACAGACTCGCGTGGAGCCCGAAGCATGCACATTTATTACTATCCACACTACTAGGGACCACGCGCCTCCTTCTGCTTGTGTAACACCGCAGAGGAAGCCGAGTCAGGGCCATTGTTACACACCAGTGTCGCCGTCTCTAACCGCGCTCTCCTCCATCTTCCTCTCCATTCTGCTACACAGCAGCCGACGCTCTCTGCGCGTTGCCCCGGTAACGGAGCAGGAGGAGGAAGAGGCGCATCTCTGCAGACGCACATCTGTCCGCCTGCGCATCTCTGCAGACACACATGCGCTCTGTCAACACAGGTTTTTAAGTTTCCATTTAGAAGTTCATCACTCTCACAGTCCAGTTAAAATTCAAAAATCGAGAACATGGTGAAAACGGCTCTGAAGGTGATGGCAAAGAGGACCATCCTCCCCTTCAGAATGTTCTGTGGTCAGACTGGCACACAGGATCCTTAATGACCGGTCACACAAACTGTTCTCGGAATTTTCTACAGGCAGACCTTACAGAGCCTATAAGTGTTAGACCAATCACATCAATCTCTCATCAACCTCAAGTCCATCCCACTACTCAACAAGAAAACTATTTTTGTTTCATGTTTTATCATTTTTAGTGTCTGCCTTTTTTTTCTCCATTATTATTCTGGGACTTACACAATATGTCCTTGTGTATGTTTTGTGTGGTTTGTTGTACAATGCACTGTTCTGCAGTACACTATACTTGCCCAGGTACATGAACATAACAAAAATGGTGGTCTCAGAAGCATTATGCTTTTATTCTCAGGTGTGATCTGACCATAGTACAGTGAGAAAATCCCAATTAGAGATCACATTAAAACCAGTTTGTTTTTTTTTAATGGTGTGATTGACCTGTAGGAAGAACACATTGACTATCCATAATAAAGACTTATGAGAACTTATCTTGGCTAATAAACTTGAGCCAAGATATGTCATGTCTCTAACAGCTCTCAGATTCAGATTCACAGACTCTCAAGTTACGTTCATAAAAACAGAGCAGATGTTGATGAAAACATGTCATTGGATCATATAAACTAAAGCTGCCTCCTGCTTTTTTTTTATTCAAACACTGGAAATGCATATTATAGTCAAATAAACCTGTTCACCTGTAATGTTGCATTATTCTATTTTAAATCAATTTGATCTGAAGCTGACAAAGATTATCAGTTGTGGTAATACACAACCACAGCACTGATCATTTGATTTATGATCAGTGCCTAAGTATTTAAATAGGTCACCATTTGTTATCGTAAATCAAAACTACTAAACTGTTTTTTCTGAGGGTTAAACTGTCATGGTGGTCAGGAAACAGGAACAGTCAAAGACATTTAGCTTTATCCTCCTACTGAAATCCATACACCATATGTCAAAAAGTATTCCAAAAGTAACCATAATTAATACCTAATTTGGAAAAAAATCCTATGCTGGTGTGCAACATAGTTCATCTTTGACATTTACATTCTGAAAGCTCCAGTAAAGTAGAAATAAGCAATCACAGTGGCTTTCACCTGTAATCAGTATATTGTACACACCTCCGTTTTATGTCCTCCCCCCAAAAAAAAGCCAATCTTTGCAGACAGCGGCCAGAGACTCTGAATTATCGTGTAGATCGATTAAAGCTGGAGGTTTTCTAGACAATTGGAGCATAGATGTCATCAAGGCCAATCAAGCCTGGCCCTATTCCTTTCCCATTACAAAGGCTTCAGCTGATTAAGTACATCAAATGAGCAGCCGCACAACTCCTGGAGCAAGAGGCGCACAGGCTGCTGCTAATTTTCAGGTTATAAGCTGTATGTAACGGGACCAAATGAGTGAGACCAGGGAGAGGGCAATGGCTTTTCTCCACGGCGTGTGATCTGTATTTGATAGCGAGCATCAACCAGCCTCTGAGCAGATTATTTCTCAGATGACAGGAAGAGAATACAGGGCTGCTGTGTAATATTTCGCTAAAATTAAAAATTGAATAGCTGTCCTCCATGCTATGTCATTCCTTTAACACTATGCCAATTAAAGAGCTCTATGGTGGTACAATCACTCATTTTCAAGAGGGAGATTGAAATTGAATTATGGAGCATGAGAAGAATGAATTAGATACGCTACATGTCTCCCTTGTTTCTCAGCTCTTATCAATCTGAGAGACTGCAGAAGTGTAGCTGAATCTACCCCAAGATCCTCGCTCGTCTCTGCAGGGTTCGTGGCACTTTAGATTCCGTAAGTTGATTCGAAAGACCAAAACTCCCATCTGCTTTTTAAATCGAATAATTACCTACAATAACATGTGATATGGCTGTGACATGTTGCAAAGTAGGGTCCTATATTGGAACTACCGTGGCTGAGGATGTTGCGGCAAAGTGTTGAGTTGCATGAAGTGTTTTTTTCTTGATGGTTTCCCTTTTCTTTTGAAGCACCATATTCTATATTGTTGTGTCCTCCTAAAGATGGACAGAGAATAGCAACACATTCAACATTCTCTCTACCCAAGTACAAATCTCCATGCATTCAGGCTGTATGGTTCTTGTCATGATGTTTGCAAAGTGCAGCAGTGATTTAATGAACACATCTATCACTGGAAAATAGAAGAACATGAAAGAGAAGAACAGTCCTCAGTATGGCCTCTCAAATTTTAATTATCTCTCAGGAGAGGGTATTTTTACATGTTTATCAAAACAGTTTTGACCTCTGATGGTTTCTGCACATTTGAATGTGCCTCACATGTAGACATGCCTGTCATGGTGAAATACAGAATCTACAGTTACTTTAAGAAACGGCAGCTATTTAAAGAGGTTTCTAGTGACTGGAGGACACACCACGGCATCACAGTCCCTTGCAGAACGTATCAGAAACCCCTCGGGGAGACAGACGCTTTGGCAGAGCAAAGATATTCTTCAAGCCGTGCGTTTCATTCTTTCAGAAAGATACTCTTTCTTCTAAACTGCAAAAATGATCAAATAAGTCAGTGCTTGTGGCTCCGTAGCACGACTGAGAGAAAAAGAAAACTGACACAAAGAACTTCTTGTTTATGTTTCCAGCCTGAAGCTCGATGTGCATGTACGTGTGTGTGTGTGTGTGTGTGTGTGTGTGTGTGTGTGTGTGTGTGTGTGTGTGTGTGTGTGTGTGTGTGTGCGTGTGCGCGTGCTGGCCGAGCAGATCTATGTTTTGGTATTTGTAATCCAGCGAGTACAGGGAAACCCTCTTTACTTTGGTCAGCTCAGGACTTCCGCACATATAGTCCATCATCATCATTGAAGAGGGAAGTCATGCAAAAATCAAAACACCAGGCACAAGTGGCGGGGAGCTGGACACGGGTGGATGTAAGGAGTGCCAGCTTCGGGGGGGGGTACATAGACCAGCCAGCAGGACACAGAGAATCACTATGGTGACAGCAATCAGGGGGCTCAGGGGAGTGAGGCTGGGTCAGAGAGGACGGCTTGAGAGGCAGCTGACGGAGGAATCAGCCCTCACTCTGGATGATTCAACTGACAGCAGGGCTCTGCCTTACCAGCCATCCCCAGAGACTGTGGGCTTTACAGTACAGGGATGTGGCTAGCAGTCCTTTTCTTCTGGAGGGGGAATTAAAGCCAAGTGATACCTTCACCATATCCAGTTACAGCTGAAAATGTAAAAAGAAAAAATTTGCTAATTTAATATATGTAAACGTCAATATGTGCCACATGCTCGGTGTCGCTACATATTTTTTTTCCCTCCGTGTCTGACTTGAACATCTGTAAAAACAAATTGTTTTCTAACACATCCTCTCCTTTTGTTTCTTCCCATTACCCCCCTCTCTCATCGATTCATCATCACCCACTCCTCTCCCTCTCCCTCTCTCCACTGTGCTGGACAGTGTCCACCTGAACAGATGGTGCCGTGTCAATAGGCTGCTATTAACTGGCCACTCTCCGCCGCTCTCATCCAAGACAGCAAAAAGCACATTCAGAGCACCGAGAATAAATCCTCTGCCTCGCCGACAGAGCCACAATAAGACACAACTGAAATTAGCTTTAGTGAAGATGACAACGTTCCTAATCAGTCTCCCATCAAATACCTCTCATGTCCACAAGCATCTGGACTTTTTTTTATACTTCACTCGATGCAAATGCAGAACCCCGTGAGTCATGGCTGTCTGAAAAAGTGTAATCGACTGAATCCAAGAATGAAGTGAATCATATTCTTGGCACACACATCTTTTCTTTTTTTGTTGTTGTTTGTTTCCGTCGTTGGGATCTCCTGCCACGCTTGTGACTAGCTGCCTCGTCATCTCTGTGCCACACCCTGCTGAGGAGAAGGACATCCACCTGACCTTGATGCTCACATCAGCCCAACCCACACGCTTCTTCCCCCCCCCCGGGTCTGGTTGCCGCTACTGAGAGGTACCCTTCACTTCCACTCTCTTGAGGCATCTCAATGGTGTGTGGCTTTTATTGCATCCTATTACTTTGCTTGTATGTGTCACAAAAACACATCAAAGGAGCTGAAGGATTTTCTTCCTCTTAAGTCATAACCGTTCTCCACGCTCCACACGTTTTTGTAAAAGCCACAAATAATTAATTATAAATAAACAGTATTACTCCTCAAACCCCTCATCGGTTCATTCATCCAGGCTGTGTATGCTGATCCGAAATGCAAAACACTCCTTCACCATCTATACCTGTGTGGTATAGAAAAACACATGAGAAGAGGAGAGGAAAATTCAAAAGATAGGAGTGGCACGGAGAGGAAAGGGACGTGGTGGCGATGGTGTCGCTGTTGTAGGAACGGTCTTCCCACCTTGTGGCAGCATAGTGAACTGAAGCTGCATCAATGCGTGAGCAATGGGGGCAGAGGGAGAGAGAGGGGGAGAGATTGAGTGATGGAGGGAGGGGGGGGGTGCAAAGGAGAGAGCCAGAGTGATACAGTGTATGAGAGAGAGAGAGAGAGAGTTGGAGAGAGAGAGAGAGAGAGAGAGAGAGATAGATGGATTGAGGGGAGGAGGGTGAGCAAAGGAGAGAGCCAGAGTGATTCGGTGGGAGAGAGAGAGAGAGAGAGAGAAAGAGAGAGAGAGCAGAAGGGAGGGGAGTTTAAACTAAGTGCTATGTTTTGGGACAGGCTAATCTGCTAGCGAGCAGTGTGAGGATCGGAGCGTATTGTGTGAGCCAGTGTGCGGGGGACAGATAAGGGAGCCAGCCAGCCCGCCAGCTCGACCCACCGACTGCCTGTTTTAATGTGCTGACTCTTGGGAGATTTCAGAAGAACAGCATCATATTGACTCCTTAGACGTGTGCGGAGACCCTGGGCACAAACTCCACTACTACAGCCACAGCCTGCAGAGGTGCATCCACAGACAGGGGAGAGAGAGAGGTAGAGAGAGAGAGAGAGAGAAAAAAAGAAAAAACTAAGAGGACTGAAAAATCACAACTCCAAAATCTGAATATTCAAGAGGGTTTTTTTTATCCCCCTCTTATTTTTTCCAATTGATTTCATTTTTATCTTTCTTTCTTTTTTTTGTGTTCCCGGGACTGACTCCCAGCCGTACACAACGACAAGCAAACAGGGGGAACAAAGAACTGAAGAGAAGCTGAAAACAAAAAGGACAGAACGGCAAAACAAGCACTGAAGCTGAACATGTTCGAAATAAGCAGATCACTCAACGCCGCTTTGCTGAGCAATGAGGTAAAGAGATTTGGATTCCTTCTCCTCCATGTCTCACCTGTATATGTCTGCTGCCAACCATCCTGTCATGTATGTTGTCGTGTGTGTGTCCGTGCGTGTCTGTGCACTTCTGTACGCTCGTAGCCAAAAAGGAAAAGGGGATGATTGATAACCGCTGCTGTTTATTCTATTTCCCCGGCACGATGGTCGGTACGCAGGAACAGGGACTGCTATGCTTCTCACGCTCATCCTGCCTTGTAATCATAAATGGAGAGCTAGAGTCTCGACTTTCTATCCCCCCCCCCTCATTGTAACAAAACCAAGGTAGCCATCAGAATCCATCCAACACAGGCTTGCTTGTGAAATTGCCCACCTGGGGCTCAAATTGTATGTGTGCCTTCATGTGCACGTACAGTAAGTCTGCGAGTGTCTGTGTGTAATGCTCACATGCATTTGTGCGAGAGCAAAGTGTTTCTGTAATCCCCCTCTACCTCCTCTTTCTTCATGTTTTCTCCCCCGCTCCCTCTTCTGTCCTTTACCATCCTCGCTGTCCTTCCTCCCTGCTGTTATCTGTTTTTCCCTTCCCTCCTCTCACACCCCTTCCCTCTCTCTTTCTCTTTCTGTCTCTCTCTCTCTCACTCTCTCGCCTCCCCTCTCCTCCCGTGTCTGTGTATGAGCGTGTGTGTTCTGTGAGCAGCATCTCAAGATGATGGCGAGGTACGAGCAGCTCTCGGGACTAGCAGCCAGTGGCGTGGGCTCCGTCCCCGAGACGCACTCGCCGCTATTTCCCAGGGACCTCCTGTCATCGCCAGCCCAGATGGGTTACAGGTCACCCCTGGTAAGAGGATAGACAGACCACTATATCTCCATCTCTCTAATGAACACAGGCAAGAGTAATACCAAGAACAGGAACAGGGAAAAAGGTGTGAGTGGTAGTTAGTACAAGTGTGAATCTCTTTCTGTGTGTGGGTGGGTGTGTGTGTGTGTTTGTGTGTGTGTGTGTGTGGGTGGGTGGTTGGGGGTAATGTGTGTGTGTGGGTGTGAGGGTCTGACGGTGTGTGTGGGTGTGAGTGGAAGAGCAAAAGAGCAGAAAGAGCAGCGTATCAATTGTGGGATCCTGCCTGTATCCCCAATGGATAGTATTAATAAATATTTACATTGTTATGTTTGTTCAATTACGGACGCCTACTCTGCCTTTAGCCTCTGCCAGTCAGACTGTTGTCAAGGGAATTTGTGGTGTATGTGTGTGAGTGTGTGTGTGTGTGTGTGTGTGTGTGTGTGTGTGTGTGTGTGCGTATGCATCTGTGAGCGTGCGTTTGTGTTGGTAATATGTTTGATGTTTGTTGTATGCAGTGAAATTCTGGCAGCATCTTCACGATTTGCTTTCAATTTGACCTTTGATAAAAATGTAACTTTCATACTAAATTAATCATCACGCGTTAGCACTCCATCACAATTCTAATACGTTGAAAGTTTGTATAAAAAACATTTATGAGTATTTTTTCCGTGCAGCCCTAGGAGACATAGAGTTGTGTAAGATGACAGATTTCCAGTGACATTTGATTATACCCATCAATCAGAGTCAACCTCTGACGAGTCACATTAGCACAGTAAGCAGGGAGAGCGGAGATTAATAGGATATTTTGCACTGGAGTCAACATCACTTTGCCATTTACATAGAAAGGGTTACTTTAAGGGAATAGGGAATGAGGATGGGGAAAAAAAGGGCCATGAGAAAACCCTGAGCGTTTAGGCAGAAGGGTTGTAAGAAAATCCCTGACTCGCCGCATTAAAGCGACATGAAGCTGTGGGTGTCTAATCCGCTACGGGCTCTTCATTGGTTCGGCTTCCCTTCAAACTGGCTCAGATCCACACCCCAGAGCCTCCCGGAAGCCTTCATAACCCACTGTCATGCTGCTGACTGTACCCAGGGGTCTCCGTCAACTCTATGCAAATGCGCGGCGAGGATAAGCGTTGGTATGCGTCCGTGAGGAGTTGGGCTTCAATAAAAAAAAAGAAAAAAAGATTGTTTTCCAGCTTTCTCCTTTTTTGAATTCTTGCTCGAGTTCAAAGAACATCTGTCCAGTGTTTTGTTGTCATTACACACAGCGCACAATGTGACTGCGTTTCCCTGCTGCCCATTTACACTGACAACAGTGTTATCGGCTGTTTGCATAAAGCTGCTGAATCATAAATAATTTGTTAAAACCAGTGGAACTAATTAGCTGGATTTATTATATAAATATGATTGGCGTGCGCATGTATTTTGCTGCATCTTATCTGCCTTTCATTAAGAGGATTTGGAGGTGATTAACTCAACCAGTCGTTTCCAGGGTGGAACAGGATCATCAAAAGACTAGTTGCACATAATGTTGAAATCACGGAGTATAAATGAAGTAAGGAAGATAAAGTGGAAATGAAAATGTATTCATAACACTGTTATTATTAAGTGAGTGACTACGAGGTCTTCATCATACGTAGTTACATTTCTGGTCAAATGGTTTATTTATGTGGTTGTGCACATTTGTCATCAATGTGCTGCTGGTGATGAGGCGTGTTCCTGTGTGTGTGTGTGGGGTGGGGTGAGCGCATATGCTTGTGTATGAAAATGTGCTTGTGTGTGTGTGTGTGTGTGTGTGTGTGTGTGTGTGTGTGTGTGCACATGATTACCCGGGTTCAGAAAGACCATCGTTATAGTGATTAATGGGGCCTTCATCAAGCACAGCAAGATCATTTGCATACATTAGATAAATGTGCTGGAAGATTCGAGTGACTTTGGTGTGTGAAGCCTCAGAAAGCAGCCGCACATTATTTATGGCGATGTTCTCAAAAGGAAACCTGCAGCCGTATCGAAGACATTGTGGTGAATATCTGAAACCAAAGGAAATTAATTGTTTTATAAAACATTCAGATATTCTATCAATTAATCAATAAGACAAATTGAGGAATATTTTTTATCAAATGCACCACTCTATTAAATGACCGCTTTGATTAATGAATAAATGAGGGAAAAGCTAAACGGCTTCGTCCTCCCCCTCTATTCGCCTGCAGCAAAGTTTACCGTTACTTCCCCTGGCAACGCCGTGCTCAGTGTGTTTAAAGTGTTTGTGTGTTTGTGCATCGTGTCTTGTCTTGTTTGTGTGTGCGCACATGTTCTCGGCAACGCATCATGTGTTTCAAGATGTGGCAGAATCACAATCCAGGGCCGAGGCACAAACAGAACAGATCCATCATGCAGTTCATGAATTCAAACTGGGACGGCTGCGTTCAGACCGAACAGCCGCAGTAACAGTTTACAGCAATTAAAGATGACCGGGACATCTCAGCCGAGTCACCCCGGACAAAGCTGATCAAATTGAAAGAGCATGTGAGCGGAAAAAGCAAACTGTAAATTATTCTTTATACCCGTCACTGAGATCTAATTTTCAAAAGCCCACATCTCCAACCCTGCAGTGCGCCGTGCTTCAGAGCTGAATGTTGTTAATTTGTTGGAAGCTCCGCTGATTACCCACTGCAGGCAGCTGCCGTTCTTTATGTGACACCAGGCTTTGTTTGACAACTCCAATCGTTTCTGTTTCAACCTTTTTTTTCTTTTTTTTATAAAGAGGGCTGCATTTTATACCTTAAGAGGTCCATCACCACCGCTAACAGGCAAAGAAGGGAGAAGAAGAGGAGGCTACATGGCGAACGTGTGTGGATACGGTGCATTAGCAGGCAGGAGATATAGAGGTCATCTCTATTTCATAACAATGATTAGCTCCTTCCATCTGCTCCTCGGTGCATTTCCCCCCTTTCCCTGATTGCAGTGTTCACTATATCAAGGAAATTAGTTCATTTATGCTCCACGACCGTGTTGTCAGCGACGCACAAACAGGTGCAGCCGACTGTGCGTCGCCACGGAGGGAAATTATGCTCCTAGAGAGGGAGATCCAGACATGTACAAAAATAAATACAATGGTGCTTGATTAATGCAGGACTGGCAGAAACAAATGTCTTTATTTTCATTTTTAAAAGTATGATGATTGCATAAACCCTATTATTATATGATCTGCAGAAATTTAAAATTATCTATCATCGCGATTCAAAAGTGTTAATTATTTTCCCTTTGTAAGGCGGATACAGCTCATTTAAGATGGAGGTTGGATGTCGGGCTCTGTTCAGGAAAGTTTTTTAGCTTTAGGGTCGTAATAAAAAGAAATGCTATTCAAGCACACCCTCCCTATAGCATGAAGGAAACTGGAGCGGGTCATGACCGCACCGTGCACACGCAGCATCAGAGGAAAACACAGCCTGTGCAGCTTTGTGCGTGCGTGTGTGTGTGTGTGTGAGTGTGTGTTCATCATGTCATGTTTGCACTTGATATGAGCACATGTGGTGTGTCAGTTATGGGGAACATAGAGAGGCTGAGAGATGCTACGAGCCTGAAGGGTTCAGATTTGTTGGAAGAATGCACACGTGTGTGTGTGTGTGTGTGTGTGTGTGTATGTTTTTGTGTGTGTCGTGTCTGTTGGCCACCAGTGCTGCAGGGAGGGCCCAGTGATCAGCAGCTGAGCCTGTGTCCCGCTGGGAGCCATCACTGCAGAATAGAGCAGGTGTCTGCAGGCTCATGCACACACACACAGGCACGCACACACACACACACACACACACACACGCACACTGTTAAGCTAAGCATGCTATCTCTCTCGTTCCTCACTGTCTCTGTCTTTTCTCTTTTCTTCTGCACTACCAACCCAGCAATTTAGTCTGTCCGCAGGGTGCCTTGTAGAGTGTATTTTATCAACCATTCCCATGTTTTTGATCATTACGTATTTTTCATACCCATCGAGTCTTTAGACAACACGTAAAAAAAGCCTATGGAAGTGGATGTGATCCATAAACAAAAGAACATCCCCCAGAACAGCACGCTGCATCGACACGGGCGCCCACTCTCAGTCAAAGGTCACCTCTCTGTGTTCAGATGGTTTGACCTGGAAGTAACAATCTGTAATTTAAAAAAACGCTCATATTCTGGCACAAGGCGGAGCTCAGGTGTTCTGGAGCCGGTGCGGACTCCTTTCTTGACATTCACCACAGAACAGCAGTCACAACACACCAGTCGTGTCACTTTAACAATCGCTGTAATTATTACAGGAGGTGGGCGAAGAGCACAACCCGTAATCCAACAGTAAACAAAAGGGTCGCCCCCCCCGACGCCGAAACAGCAAAGCAGAAGATTTGAACCTGCTATTATTCCGAGCTTGATTGACAGGTCTTTTAATACACTGATTAACAGAGCTACATAAAAGCTATTCAAATTTCCTGATTATGATAATGTTCGTAAACACAGCATAGAAACAGGCTTTTCAATTAGAATTTGTTAAGAAATAAAGTAAATATGGCCAATTTAAAGCCACAATTACATTACGAAATAATAACAATAAAATCTCGGTAATAAAGGATAAATAAAGGAACCTTGAAGAAATACAAATTTAAAACTAGACCTCACCCATAATGCAAAAGCACGGCAGCACACATTGTTATTATAGTTTGTTAATTAAATATTATATAATCTTGTTGGGTCTAGTGATTCACCTCTAGTTAGTGCTGTTATTTGTGCCGTTGCACATGTCGACAAAAAAGAAGAATTCTCACCTCCTGCTGATTGTTTCTCTTTATGAATTCAAAAAGATAAATATCACAGTGCTGCTCTTTTGCCCGGTTGAAGAAAGAATTTAATTTTCAGGGACCGATCAGTCGCCTCTGTTGGACAATGTTCTCACAATCAGCTGCAGATATTTCATTCGGCTTAAAAAGGGATAAACAGGGAGGGAGTAATGAAACAAACAAGAGCGGAGAGGAAGCGGCATTGTGCTCTCAGATTTGTTATTTGCAAACAAGCATTAAAAACTAAGGTTAATAAAAAGTAGGAAAAGAATGCCTCGTCTCCGGGTGTGACGGTGAAATTCACAAGTTTTTAAATTAATCTAAAGTGACTTCAGGTCAGCAGTTTTCCTTTAAAGAGCAATCCAACTGTATTGGATCCTGCAGCTTCACTGAATTTAAAAATCGGACAGTGATATCAGCATGTACTGTAGATACAGTCTGGCATCCATACAAAAGAGGTATTAGCCAGTGCAAAGCCTTTTACTGGCCTCTCTGTGTCTGTGGTAATCTCTCTCAGATGGCTTAGACACATATTCATTTTGCAAACACAATCATCCGACTGAAAGAACATTGAATCAATCAATTTTCCTCCCCCCAAACAAAAATGAATTATATGGCTCAAGCCCTGTACAGACGCGCCCATTTTGTAGGTGATGATTCCTGACCAGTCGCTACCTGGCAGTCATCTTGGAGGCGGTGATGTGAGGGAATGTGCCGCCGTGTGGACAGCGCAGCGCCTGTTGATGCTGAGCTGACAAACGCCTGCCGATACCTGAGTGATGATCTGCGTCGGGGAACCTGGCATGTTGATGAACAGCACAACGCTCACAGAAAATGATAGTTTCAAAGTCGGTGTGTTTTTATTGATTCACTAATTGCCGGGGGTTTGGAGGGGGGGACGACAGAATATCTGCTGTCACCCATGAATAAATGATGTATGGTTGACTTGTGCATTAGCGCTGATGGGTGACCGCTGCAGTTACAGTGGCTGCCCACTGGTTTCACTGGGAGGTCGGCTGTAGTGTAGCAATAGGGGCCTGTGTTTACTGTGTGTTCAGAAAAAATTGTTTTAAATGCGTCACAGATTTTTCTTTTCAATCGATGAGTTTAAGTTTGATTTCTGTTGCTGAGTAAGACGTTGGACGAGTGAAGAAAACCCTGCTGGTATTTCTGTCCGAGGGAATGCCAATGCTAAGTGGTTCCTCTCTACACAACCCAGAGATGCGACAACATCATCATCATTATCTGCTAACCCCTCACTCCCATTAATAATAAATGAATTCTAACAGCAGCGTTCGGTTTTACCGTGGAGTCTGTCAGAAACATTAGACTTAAAGTGAGCTAATTTACAGGGATACACGGAGTCATGCTGCTCTCATGTTCAGTATATGCATTTATCCCTCTGTTTGTTGTATTGTAACATTGTGCAGCTTACATGTTATCTTGGTATTTTCTGTGTGAGAAATAACAGAGTGTTTTCGACAAAATACTTTTCTTGAATCAGCCGAGTGTTTCAAGCAAACAAAATAATTGAAACACGTCTCTAAGCGTGTAGGCATTTTAGACCGGAAACCCGCCGGAGCTTTTTTTCTCGCCGTGCGTTGCCCACTTTTCTTCAGGCATGATAAAGGGCGGTTAAGCATGAAGTGACATTTGGAGAGCTGGATTTGTGCAGCGTGGGCATGTTGTCGTTCCACAGTGCCGTAGGCCAGCCCTGTGACGGACTCTGGACGGGGCTCGTTTCCGAAAAGGTTACTCCTTATCAGAACGCCTTAGCACAGCCGTTTATGCAGATCTGATACCGAGAGATTTTTTTCGATGAGGTTTTAAAAAACACTTCATTACAGATGGCAGGTGGAGTTTGAACTGCTCACGTTTGAAATTCACTGAAAGAAGAAACCAGGAGTCATTTCTGCAGGGAGACACATAACTACAGCAGAAGTAGCGAAAATAAATAATGGCGACAAAAAGGTCTGAGTGAGCAGCAGTCGAAAAAACCTAGAGTGGGACGATCTGTAGTGTGTGTGTGTGTGTGTGTGTGTGTGTGTGTGTGTGTGTGTGTGTGTGTGTGTGTGTACCAGATGGACCACAGCAGTTGCCCTGTGTGCAGTGGATGTACCCCGACCGGGATCAAACGCAAAATGAGCTGCCCCCCACCAAAAGCCTGTCGCTACACCCAATGGTCAACTGACCCACCTGCACTATAGCTCGACCACTGCTGCATTACAAACGCACAACAGACAACAGGACTACAACAGGTTGATATCATAGTAACCACACGAAACTCAACAACCTCCGTATGTAACTAACACACACTAGAGCATTTACTTTACATCGATGGCGGTTAACAGTCCGACTAAACTTGATCAGTGTGCGAGCGGCCGGCCCGCTGGAGTTGAATGTCACCCCACGCTGCGGACCGCTCTGTTGTCCAAATGGACACTAATCCACCAGAGCCCTGTTGAGAATACACTCGTGGTGCCAGAGCACATGCCAGACTCCACAGCCAAGGCATAGCTAAGCCTCTCTGGGCACCTCAGCAACCCTTTTCTCATTTGTGTTCATCTGCAGCCTCAAAGACACTGCATTATCGCTCCCATTGAAATCAATAAATAATCCATATGTTTGCTCAAAAGTGACAAATTTGAATTTGAATGTTTAAATTTCATGTTTTTTTCTGTTTTCCCTCGTCAAATCACCAATTAATCCAAACGCTGACAAAGCCCACGTCTCTGTATTATTCTGAATTAAATCAACAAAAAGACGAGAGCGTTTCTGCCGTTTACACAGAGACTGAACAAGCGTTTGCTCGCTCCTGCACAGTCAGAGAGAGAGAGAGAGGGAGAGAGACAGAGCGTTCAGGCCGAGCTTTCAAACATCCCCCCCTGTCACATCCTCGCCGGCTGCAAAGCTCCGGCTGTACCAAACAGCTTTGAGTTAAAGTGGTAGAAAGTGGCTGTGACAAATGCAGCACAGCCTTGTTCCGGGATCAGCATGATGAATTCATTTCTGATCTGAGGAGTTTTTCTACCAGGGGAAAGTGACACATGCAAGGGGTTAAAGCCGGCGATGCAAATCTACTGAGATACTCGTCTTTAATACTAATAATATTAGTAATAATAATAATTAAACAGTCGAGGGTCCGGCCGTGACCATGAGTCCACACATTTGTAACAAGGCCGCCCCTGTGGGATTTATTTGTCTATGGTTTTTCAAAGCAAAATGTCTCACAATCAACAATGACCCTTAAAGCACTGAGCTGTAACTCAATAATAAATGTCACATTTTCAGGCTTCATCTCAATGTGTTCATCTCTTTTCAATTAGTTTCTCCGCAGGACGTCTCGGCAAAATATATGCAGGAATCTCGTGGCGTGGAAATGATGAGAAAAGTATTAGATTTTCTGTTAAATAACTAGCACGTAGCTTTAACTACCAAAACAAATCTGAAAGTCATATTTTCAGTGTTAGGATTTTACTAGAGATTCTGCTGCTCCCCGCTTTCGGATGTACGTTTTCTCTTTAACGAGAAGCTGTTGCGGCAGATCTGCTTCCTCCATCACTGAATTGACGGAACAACTCTGCACACAGGGTCCGGCTTTCGATGAGAAAGAAAAGAGGGAAGATAGAATAGAGACAGTATCCATAGTTGTACACCACTAATTCATGAATATAAAGCCCCAAGCTCTTATCATTGAGAGCAAACAACAAAGTCATCTGAGTCCAGACCCGTCCCTCGCTGTCCGGAGGCAGCCACATCCTGTTAATAGCTGTCTGCTGTCTGGGACTCAGTGATGCTGAGTTTGTCGTCGGGCAGGGAGGCGAGCCCAGTTGAAGGCTATGATTCTCATTTGTTGATTGTTACCGGCAGAGGGTGGACACCTGCCAGGAGAGAGGCGATCATCAGACTGAGTAGCACAGCAAGATGCTCCTACTGCCAGAACTTCAATAGAGCAACTCAATCCATCCTTCAAGGGCAAATCAAGCGGAGGCTAAAAGAGCCGCAGCACGCCGAGGAGTGTGTTCCCCTCTATTAGATGTATTATGTTGTTTTACAGCGTAGGTTACTGCGGTATTTTGAAGTGAAATCCCCCAAAAAGTCATGCACTGTTCTCCAAGGCATTGATTATAGTACATTACAGTGCTGTTTCCAGACTCTGTGGCAGGAATAATTCAGTTTCAGATTTGGTGTTTTCCGTCAATTTGTTCTCAACCCCACTCGGGAAACAAATGCAAAGATCAGTTTTGCTGCGAAAGCACAACTTTTCCATCTCTTGTTAATAATCAAGGTATTTTCTTGCAGCACTTTGAGGCAACACCTCGGCTGTCATCCTCACTTCTCCTCCTTTAAATAGAAGCCTTATTATGCGGAGTGAAACATAAGACAGGTGTTGAGATGCCGCATCTGGCAGCTGACGAGACTCAAACCGAGAGCAGCCCACAATTATCACAGTCTGCACACTGCATATTCAAACCTGCCACACCGAGGCACGCTTTGCTTTACCTGCTCTTTCACACTTGTTAATCCGAACAGTGCATGACGCCTGCTGGCAGAGGATGAACTGTTGTGTGTGTGTATGTGCAGAACTTTTGCGACCAGAAGCAGTTTGAACCTGGAGATTCGGCCTCAACAAGCTGTGATTTCCAAAGGGCGTGGCAGAGCAGCAGCGTCACAGGGTTTGTGCCAAAAAGAACCCGAGGGAGTGAGAGTGACCACGCAGACTGCAGCTAATCCATTACAGGACTGAAACGGGGGGGGTTTAGGGTGGAGGAGCAGGGCAGAGTGGAGGGCAGGGGGAGTTCATGTCAATTAGCCAGCTCTCTGCATTCTCAATTAGCAGGAAGGAAACACAGGCTCAAGCCCACTTCTGGGGTCCGGCCCTTAAAGCTCCGTCGACACAGACGTCACCGTGTCGGACCATAATATTGTGTGCCTTCTTGTCTGTGTGTGTGTGTGTGTGTGTGTGCATTTATGGATGTGAACCAGAGCCAATCGGTGAGATGGGATTTCACATTGCTGACGGTGTGGCTGGTCCTCCTGGGTTTAAGCCACAAAAGCTTTTTAACTTTCAGAACTTTACAGGAGGAAAGAAATATCATTTGCCTCCTTAAAGAACTATTTAGCATCGGTCATCATTTAAACGGCCAAATAATGCATCCAATCAACGCTGGGTACGTTTTTTTTTGCAAAGTCTGACCGAATGAAAATTCCATTTAAAAAAAGGCACTGTAGTCGCTTTAGTCATTACCTTTAATTACATCTCTGGCATTTTTACATTTCCTCACTGTTATGTTGAACTCTATCTCCACACGGACATAAACTATAAGAAAAGCGGCCACATCCAGCAGTTAATAAGCTCAAGTGCTAGATCTCTGACATGCAGACTGTAAAGTATCTCAACATGGATGCCCTTGATAGAGCCACTCCCTCCATCTGTCCACACACATTATTATAACGCACAGTGTGTATCCTTTACTAGGACATGGCAACAACACGGTTCCATCTTTGGTATGTGTTTGTACGTCATTACAACACATACACACACACTTTACCACACAACACGAGGCAAACAGCAGAATGTGTTTATAGCTAATTTACTGAGTAGCGGCCGTCACTTTCATTGCTTTATAAAAACCACGGTCCTGCAAAGCAATTTGGGAAAATGACACAACCAGTAAGACAACTGTGAGACGTTTTCCAATTTCAAAACACATTCTCATTTGGAGGAAAGGTTGTTTGGATCGTATTACAGAGGGGGAAAGCAAACTCTTATGAAATAATGATCGGCCACTATTTTCACCCAAACCTTTTACCGCCTCTGCTCATCAACGTTTAAAAGTTGAAACAAGACCGAATGTGCATTGCCATGTATCTGCTTTCCTGTTCTTTACATTTAGAATTTACAAAAGAAACATTAAAGAACATGGATGTGTCAGAATAATATAGCAGTGAGATGGATATTTTTTTTATTTATTTTTGCCCGGTCCAACCCAAGGCCTTTATTAAACTGAAAGGTCAGAGCAGGAGGATAAAAGATGGACAGGAAACTGAGGGTTTGTTGCCTGAACTATTCAACTGCAAATGTCGCTTCTCTCTGCTCTTTTGGCAGAAAAGATACAGACGCACATGACAAAGGAAAAGAGACAAAGATGCTCTTCTATTTTAATCCCTTTTTCTTTGGGGTTTCACTCCACATCACTCTCGCTCTGTTGGGATAAATACACGGTATGACCGCTACAAATCTCCACACTGCCGGTGCCACGGTTTTCTATCCTACCTGAAACAAAAGCCAGCTTGTTTTGCCCATCTTCTGTGTATATGTGTGTGTGTGTGTGTGTGTGTGTGTGTGTGTGTGTGTGTGTGTGTGTGTGCGTGTGCGTGTGCGTGTGTGTGTGTGTGTGTGTGTGTGTGTGTGTATGTGTGTGTGTACTGCTCAGCCCTAATTGAAGGCACACTGAGAATTCTCATTAGTATGTCAGGCACATGGTTCTGCTAGGCTAACTCGCTAGCTGTAGCTCGGCAGACAGGTGGGGAGGTCGGAGGTGAAGTGGAGTCACTGGGGAGCTTCAGTTCACCGCTCAGTTTGTTGGTGTGCTCGTCTTTTCCCTGTTTTCCCTCTTTACCAACATCCTTTTTTCAGTGTGTTGATTTGGGAGCTCATTTGTGTAGCTACTTGATTCACCCTCCACATACACCTATTAGTATTAGTCCATATATTATGGGGCACGTGTGGTGTTTCAGACCCTTCGTTTACAATGTGGGATCATCCTTGATTATACATAAGCACAGCAGTGAGTTACACAGGGCATTATTGAACTCCAGGATTTGCTTGAATATCAGTTTTGTTGTGAGAGGAGGTGACAGAAACCTTATATCATTTATAAAGAAGCTGCCAATGAATATATTTGATTATTTGCTTTATCTATCTCAGATGGACACTTTAATTTAGTTTGTGTTATCTCAGAGCAACAGTCCAAAATGCCCCAAAAAAGCAGCAATTCAGAACTTTGGGACAGTAGGAAAATGACAATAATTAGCACCTTACTTAATACTTGACTTACACAAGTAATAACAAATAAATAGTTTGGGCTTCACTGAAATTCAGGATTTGTGCATCTACAGATCATGTAGACGACAATTAGTTGTGGTTTGTTTATTGAAAAATGTGACCATAAACTGGACTCCACAGGTATTTCTCACAATTACAAATATTATGTGAAACTAGTTTATAGTCATATGTCAGTGGATTGTGTAAATAAAGAGCAATCATGCATCGGGATGTATCTGGGAGATGGAAGGAGAGAAGAAATCTCTGAGTTTAATATGGACGTCTGCTAGTTGCATTAGCTCTGCCAGGTCTCACTCAGCTGAGCTAATTGAAACAAACCAGCATGAGAGTCAGAGCTGACAAGACAACAAAGAGAAATCACATGCTGGGAAACATGGTGAGTGAGTGATTGAGTGTGTGTGTTTGTGCATTTGAATATTCTTATGTATTCCTATCGAGCAGGGTCTGGGGGACAACGTGCATTTCATCTGCAATTCACGGTGTAAGCATGAGTGTGTATGAAGGAACAGCCAAGTGCTGCAGCTGCCAGGTAACTGTGTTAAAGGAAGCAAGAGCTCCCTCTTCTTGTCTGTGTGAGACAAGCTGGACGACATTAACCTGAGGCAGGTTCGCTGCGAGGCATGGAGAATTGTCTTTAGAAATCAATCAGTAGAAGGAATCAATAGAAAAACAAAAACAACAAAAACAACAAAAACTGATGTGACGATTAGAATTTGTGTGAATAATTGGCAAGAGTATTTTAAAACAAAATTTGATTGTAACATTTGAATAAATAGATGATATTTACAAATTAAAAAGATGAACATAATGTTTTGTGTTTTCAGATTATAAAATGAGAAAGTACTTTTTGAATGGTTTGGTTTTAGGAACCCAGGCTGGGTTGAGGTGGGAGAAGTCTCAGAAGGAACAGGGACTGGGCCTTTACATTCAAACACCACAGCAACAAATTATTATTATTACAAATAACCAATATGATGTCCGTGCTTATTGAAATAAAATTAATGGTACAGCAACCTCGAGCTCCGTGCATGAGTTAAAGCCTATGCTGATCTTACGCACCGTTATCAACAGTCATCTGAGGGATAATTATGCGCGTGCACGTACTTACAAGTCACCTCAACTGCTTTCTAGTGTCTGTGTCTGTGCGCGTGCTGTTCCCCTCCATCAGCTCCGTTCTCCTCCTCCACTCTCATCCGCGAGCGCACGCGCCGCCCAGCCCGCACCTCGCCAGCCAATTGGAGACGGCGCGCGAGGTGACTGGACTTTCCATAAATGGCTTTTTTTCAGGAAATACACTGGGAGGTGTTTGACTCCGCTCGACTCTCTCTTCCCTTCTCCTCTCGTCGCGTTGCTTTGTTTTTAGTTTTCTTTTATTTACCGAGCGCCAGTGCTTCTGCTGTCAGGTCCTGCCCGTGGAAACGCACGTGTCCTCCCCCCCCCGTGCTGTCCTCGGCTCCGCTCCGCACTGTTCATCCACTCGTCCTCCGAGGCGCGCCGCTCCTCCACGCTCACTTCACCGGCTTCTTGCAGTTTTTGTCCGTCAGGAACTCCGTCGTCAGCGTCCGTGACACCGACACGAGAATGGTCATGGTGAGTAGGCTCCGGACTCCACGACGCGCACGGTCTCTATAACGCACATTGTCTTCCTTTGTTGTGCGTAATTTCTGCGTAAAATGCCGCCGCCAGCTGGGATGTGTTAAAACGGGAATATGTATTGTGCCGCAGCAGCAGGTGGGGCAGAGTTTTGTATACATCACACAACACTTTACCCGTCTGAATAATTATAAATCATTTGAATATGAGTTCACTGCATCACACCTGTAGGGACACCGACTTCCCAAGCGCGTGTGTGCGTGCCTTGCCTCTGATACCATATAGGCCAAAATAACTCTATATTAACATTTAAATGCAAAATACGACTGAGCAACAAATCAGACCATTTTGCTGTAGTTAGAGAAAAATTAAAACAAAATTATACAAATCTCCTTGGGTGCGTTAAAGTGTTTGAGTTTAAAAGAAGAGAGAGAGAGACAAGCGGTGAGGGAGACCGAGTTAGTCCCTTTACACACAGTCATGTAAATGTACATGGGGATTTTTACATGAACCCAGTAATAGCTAATTTATATACAGCGCTGTGCAGGCATCCTATTACCGTAAAGCCCGAGGCTGCAATCACTCTCCAGGAGCTGCGCCCCTGCGCCGCGCCGCCCGGCTCACTGAAGCGCGGAGCTCAGCAGCGATTGATTGCTTTGCTGGGATTCAGAGGCGCCTTTTCTCTGCCAAACACCAGGCTGAGGCTGGCGTGTGCCGGGGCGGGCTGCGAGCCAGCCAGAGAGCGAAGGCGTTAACACCGAGGGGCCGGGGATGGGATGGGGACGTTGGAGGGGTGAGGCCGAGGGCTGATAGGCAAGGCAAGAAGCCAATCGCGAGCTCTACAGGGGAGAGAGGTTGGTGGGGAGTATGGGGAGTGGGCGGGCTCTGACCTTCCAGCTGAGCAGGCGACTGGGCGGGTGGCTGCAAGGAGGAGGGAGGGAGGGAGCGGGGACGGGATGGAGGGAGGGGAGGAGAGAGGAGGAGGAGGAGGAGGAGGAGGGGAGGCTTGCTGCAGCCCACAGCACTCTCATCCAGGCTCACCACTCTCCTCTCAGCATCTGTGGCAGAAGAAGGCGATGCTCGCTCCCCGCGCCTCTGGTGCTCGCCGATAAGACTCCACATCCAGGGAACAGGACGAGAGGCAGAGTGCAGCAGGCGAGTGAGAGAAAGGGAGACCAAGTGTCAGAGGACAGGAAGAGAGTGAGAGAGGGCGAGAGTAGGGAGTTCTCTCTGCCGAGGCGTTGAGTGTGTTGCTGCTGTGTGAGGAGAGAGACAGCGTGAGACCACGGCCGGCGTCTCCCAAATGGAGTGGAATGGGTTTAAGATGGTAAGGAGGAGGCTCCCAGGCAGCCTGCCACTGTGCTGCCGCTTACATCGATGACCATTGTTGAATTTATGGGCAGCCTGCAGTGGCTGCGGAGTGACAGGCTCCTGTAGCACAGCCCTATGCAGTGACAATGTTGGAAGTATTTGTTGTGTTGAATGTTAAGTTTCCTCATACACAAGGTGGACAATGCATGGGGGGGCGGGGGTTCGTGTGCGGTGAGGTTTGCGGGCAGGATGAGAAATGGAGGTGGACAGGCAGGGGGGGGGGCGGAGAGCCAGATATCATGCTAATGGAAGAGAGGTGTGGAGGTAAGGAACGCTGGGGAGAGGAACAGAGGAAGGGAAGAGTTAAATCGGGGGGGGAAACAGCCCCCCATTTTATGATCAAGCTGGGTCTGGGTGCCCCCCCCTTTTTCCTGCCTTTGCGCCACTCTGAAATATTTACCTGCATGTAACCCCACAGCAGCAGAGGTGGGATGCCTACTATCGATTCCGAATGCACTACAAGAGGGACGGGGGGGGGACGGGGGGGGGGAGCTGTAGACGTGTGTGGGTTTGATATTCATGCATGCAAAGCAGTCCTTGTTAATTACGCAAGAAGACGTGTTATCCGTCACGCTGCTTGTGCACTCAGTGGGTGTGTGTGTGTGTGTGTTGTCCATGTGCTGTGCCAGAGCCGGAGAAAGATGGAGTAGGTGTGTGTTGGGAGTAATGCGCATGCCCGGAATTGCAATATATGATCTGGCTGTAGTGAATTCTTGATTCTCTTAAGTTTTAAGTGTGTGTGTGTGTGTGTTTGTGTGTGTGTGTGTGTGTGTTTGTGTGTATGTGTATTAATGGTTGTGTGAATGTATATATGAGAAGGCAGGAGAGAAACTGATTTATTAAACAATCCTCTTTTGCTCAGCTTCCTTACACCGACTTTAACTTTGCATTCATTCATCCATTCATCCATCACACCCCTTTGACACAGTGAGCGGTTAACTATTCATCTTTCCCCCATAATTCACAGTAAGGCAGAGTTTTATTCCACCAACGGTACTGCGTCATCACTCTGACCACGCGGTCGATACCATTTATCTTTGCGTTCGCGGTGCACCCATCTGTTTTCAAAATGGTTCTCCTACCATCAAGTGCACTGACTCACTTTCGGCATTTGCATGAAGACCAGGGGAGGCAATATCAATTTGTCAGCAAGTAAATGTTTGATTGTTTGCACGCTGGCTTCTTTCCACCGGACGCAATCAAAATGCTAATTGAAAAACGACAGCGACTCCCCCCCCCCTGCGTTGTGAAGCGGCTGTAGGAGCGCCGCCTCGCTGGACGCTCAGGAGCAGCGGCTCGGTGTGGCATGGATGGAGGGGGTGGAGGGGGGCCTAGCAGGAAGAGGAGAGGACACATTAATGGGCGTCAATGCAGAGAAAGAGAGGGTATTGTTTTTCTGTGTATTCCAGCAAGGGCAGGTGGCGCAGAGGGGATGGACACGGGGGATGAAAAGGAGCAGCTAGAGAGGGAATGTGGAATATTCATCAGTATTGGAAGGATCAGATATGAGTGTGCACCACGAGGCCTCCTGATGGGAACCAGCGGGACTAGACACACGCCATCATTTCAAGCACATGCACACACACACACACACACAAAGACACAGACACAGACACAGACACAGACACAGACACATACACACACACACACACACACACACACACACACACACACACACACACAAAACATGCAGTGGCTCTATTACCCTCAGGCAGAACACCATGAGCTCCAAGGTTACACATAGTAGGATGGAGTGTGTGAAGAATTTATTAGCCAGTGTCCAGGAACCCAATGTGTGCTTGGTGTTTCAAATGTAACTGAAAATCATAGAGAAATATAAGAAATGACGAGCAGTGTTTTTTCTTTCTGAGGTGATATATGTCTGAGCAACAATGACAATCACTCATGAACGTCGTGTAGAAATTGACTAAGAAATCAAAATAAAGTTGAAATGAAAGGACAAACAAGGAGTGTTTCTCCGGCAATTCAATTACATGATCGCCTGTGCTGCGTTTTTGTATGTCTGTGTTATTGGCTTTGTGCGTTTGTGTCAGCGTGAGTGTGTCCATCCGAGGAGCGACTGACGCATGTCCAGATGCAGAGTGACATGGTTAACTAGAGCCTGATTAAACACCAAGGAAATGGATAGAGCGAGCACTGGAGAGAAGTGGCTCAGGCAGGGAAACAATTGCCTCTTAATCTTCTTTTCTGTGCTCCTATGCTCAAACATTAGCTCTCTAGGTTTTACTGTTGAAGGGTGTGCCGCATTAAGTATGTCGATAAACAGGCTGTTGCGTTTCATGGCGCTAGTGGAACTAGCAGACGTGTTTACATGAGAGAGGAATTCAAGCTTAATCCTGCACGACCACATAGGTGTTTTATATTTTTGCGCATCTACAGATTTACAGTTTATTAAGAACATTAAGCCAAAACCACGCAGTCAATTACACTCCTGCAGTAAATCCTAACTTCAGGAAGATTATAATGTTCAGTTTTTAATGAAATTGTTGTAGAGAGGTCATGATTTAATTTATAATTTTAGAGAATGTAGCTAGTGGTGCTGCTGAACTGCATTTTCCAGATATTTTGTTGTCTTACTTAGCTGCATTGATATACGTGGGTTGGACAAAATAATAGAAATACCTGTTCATATAAACCAGTACAGTTGATCACCAGCAAGAAAAAACCACATCCTCAAAAATGGCCATTAAGGTGAAACCACACCTCTTTAAAACTGTGTCAATGCAAACTTAACACTATTACCTTCATCTTTATCTACTGCTTATCCTGGAAGGTCGGAGGGGCTGGGATGGAGACAATGTAGACCCTTCATGAAGGACGGATTTATTGCAGGACTGCTATGTTAGATTAAGCTATAGCTGGAGTGTTTGAGAAAAATACATTTTATAAAACTGGACCACACAACACCAAACATATCTTAATATTCCTCAATATCGATAAAATTGGCAATGAATAGTCAAACTATTATTTCTTTTAACTTTAAAGACTGATATTTGCTCCTGAGTGAAGGCTGTGGTTTTAAACTTGTTTTAAATTGAAGGAAAAATAGAATAACCAACAGTTAACAAACAGTATAACATTTGACTGCATAAGCATCATATCGATATAACTTCCACTTCTCTTGTGTTGCTATTGATGAAAGTTAAATTGTATTATATTTTTTTATTGCAAAGCCCTAGAAAATTACGTTTTCCTCATTTCCATTTTATTTCTAACAAACAATATTTTATTGCTGTAAAATACATTTCTTAAACAATTAGATCTCGCTCGGAACATAAACGAACAGACTGAGTCAGACCAGCGCTCTGCGGACGTATAAAAACACCTTCAAGCTGTTCTCACAGGCCCAGTTATCTGCTGTGAGGCCAATTGGATAGTTTGCAGCTGTTATTACTTACCAGCAGAAAAACATACATTTAGATGGAAGTGGAATATGCACAGTGTGGGTGGAACCTGCAAGTGCAATGTTGCCCAGCAGGTAGTGAATGCCTGGTATGGATTTTCATAGAGTCCACTTTGTAGAAGGACAGGAGGTAAACACGAGCCAAGTCGAAGGCCTTTAGCGATCTTATACTCTGTGTCAGGAGTGTATTGTCATGGCTGCAACGCTATTAATGTGGATTCAGTTTTTTGTAAGGAGAGTTTACCCTTCAGTTCATCAGTATCAGATACAGAGAGAGAAATGTCAGATGGACGTTTGTGTGTGTGTTCATGTATTTGTAGTATTGTTCATGATTGTAGCTGTGCATGTGTGAGATGTGTAACATACTGGTAATTTCTTCTCTAGCTTTAAGTAAAAGACCAGCCTCAGTTAGGCATGTACCAAAAGATGATATAGCAGAGACTTATGGACACCAGTCAGTCAATTATAATTATATTGTTAACTACATTATCTCTTCAGAGTTGGGTTCTTTAGATAGAAATGCCGTTGATATGTGATGCAGAACTGAGCAGTGTGTTGTATTGCATCTGCTGAGCTCTTCCCCCAATACAACCAAGGAGCACAACTGGTGGTGTTGCTCACCATGTAAAGTGAAGCTTGGAAAAAATATTTAAAAAATACATTTTTAGGCCATTCAGTCGTCTCTTGATGCACCATTAAGGGCAATTTATTTAGATCTCAATAAATTGCACACACTTATAGATAATAGATATTAGTTCCCTAAACGTGTATTATTTTATTCTTCAAGATCCATGAATTATTCCTTGAGAAATGAACTAAACTGTTGAAAAATTCGAAGCTGAAAGCAAGGAAAAAAGCCAGTATATCTGGATACGCACTAAAATGTAATGGGTTTTTCCCTGCGTCACCCTTTCATGGAAACTGGTTCAGTCGTTTTTGAGTAATACATTCAAACAAACTAACAAATGATAATGAAAACATAACCTACTTTGGTTGAGGTAAAAACATTATTATAATAATATTATTTTCTTAGCTTTATTTAAAACAGTGTGGTCCACTGATGGTTAAAATATAGCTGCTTCTACTACTAAGTATAGATCTGATGTGTGTGACACAACACTGAGATACAGCTGAAGCAGACAAAGACATTTCTATTGGCCCCTCACAGTCGAGGTTCTTCTATTGCTTTGGCACGTTCACTGTGAGCACATCATGTGTACATCAGCGTTTTGCTAGTACAGAGCCCGTTCAAATATCACTGCATTTTTTATTTTCTTGAAATGTCTTTTCCACTTTTCTTTAAACAAAAGCTGGATGGAAACATCTAATGAGCCAAAAGCCTGTTTGAATAAGAAGGTGCTGTAACAATCTCTGTCCCAATTAGCATGCTTTGGTTTTTAAATATTCCTTTTGTGTGAAGCCTAAACACACATGAAGACTCACAAAACGGTCACGTTGAAAATTTAATAGGCTTCCACAGTGATTTCCTTCATTTATTTAAAATGTGTTTTTTTTATGTTTTTTTCTCTCTCTCTCTCCCGTCTCTTTTTAAAAAGCTGGAATCTGAGAGGCATGGAAAGGCATTCTGCTGTGAGGGGAGCAGCGTTCACAAATACTAGACCTAATTCCTTTGGCAGCAGCTCAAACTGCTACAGACAGACACATAATCAGCTGGGGAGTGTTAGCGCCTCAGCCCACTAGCAAACACAGGACCGAGCCCTTGTTGTGCATCGCTGCTTTTCAGAATAAATATGCCCGATAGTAAATTCAGTGGGAGGAAAGAGGTATTCGTGTGTATATAGCTCTTTGTTCAGTCAAAGATACAGAAGGAGAGAGGAACACTGGCTTTCTTAGCTACTTTACTGCTCCCTCTGTCTCTCTCTCCCTCTCTCTCTCTCTGCCTCCTTCCCTCCCTCCTTCCCTCTCTTTCTCTCATCCTCCGATGTACCCTGTGTGTTTTGGTATTCATACAGATGTTTGGATATGAGTGGCAGTTCCTCCTGAGACTGTGCACAAGCGGCTGACTCGTCTCATCTGCATTTTGCATCCCAGGAAAAAAAAGAGAACAGAAAGCAGCGGAAAGCATCAGCAGGCAGGCAGGCTGTGTATGTGTGTGTGTGTGTGTGTGTGTGTGTGTGTGTGTGTGTGTGTGTGTGTGTGTGTGTGAGAGAGGGAGAGAAAAGAGAGAGAAAGAGAGAAAGTCAGTGTGTACTCGTTGTCTGTTGTTTGTCTTTGGCAGCTTAACTAGCCCCAGCGCTGTTGGCGTGTGATGTTTAAAGGACATTTCAAGGTCACGCTTTCGACAGGCCTCACCGCCTCTGACATATTAAACATTTATATATTTCTGTAACCAGATGAATTATAGATTTAACATGCAACTGAACATGCTACAAAATGGCTCCATTGTGCTCGGTAATAGACACTTTGGGGCAAACACAGCTTCCCTCACAACATCCTTTAGCCTGCCTCATGTCATCAATAGCAACGCTAACCCAAGGCAAAAAGGCGGATGTGTCTCTGTGCAGTAAACTAAGGCACTGGAGAATCCCGCAGCGGCAGGAGAGGGTTTACACAAAGTCCATCTGCAAGTCAGTTGTGGTCGGTGGCTCGTAAAGATAGGGGCAGCTGTACGTAAAGATCAGAAAGCTGAAGCTGACAGTTCCCATCTATCTACTGCGATATATATTTCTGGAGCAGGAAGATAATACCAGACTATTTTCTCTCATCAGTCTGTGGTTTGTTTTCTTTTTGCGTAGACAAGAGGTAACCAACCAAGTCGGGGGGTAGTTAGAGCAGCAGTTCTCACTCCTGGGGGTCCAGGGCGCACCGCCAGGGGGTTCGAGAAATGTTTCAAGATTATTCCATTAAAATCATCAGGATATACGGGTAGTGTGTGTTGATGTGACGAGATCTTTTAAATACAAATCTAATATCTTTCCAAGACATTTCAGTCAATCAAATTTGATTTGTACAGCCTCTTTCACGAATCACAGTTTGCCTCATGGGGCTTAACAATATTAAATAATAACTATATTTACATCATTCATGAGAAAAGAGGTGAATCAATGTTCAAAGTATGTAAACAAAATAAAATGTAGATGAATGGAGCGGGAATGGGATTTTGATGGCTGCCGTATAACCAATGTATATGAGTAGAGGCCTATTGTATTAGTTCTCATGTGTTGTTCTCTCATACCATAGCATAACTAGAAAAAAAATAGGCAATGTCAAATTGTATAAAGGTCACCCTGTTTATGAGGGGGTGGAGTGTGTGTGTGTGTGTGTTTTAGTGTGTGTGTGTGTGGGGGGGGGGTCCTTGAATTAGAAAGCCATAGATTGAGATAGTGACTCTGATAATGGAGGTGTTTTTCCAAACAGGTTTATGGATTCACAATCAATGCACATTTCCCTTCAATGGACAGGAATGCTCCATTTCCTAAACAGTTTATATGGAAATGGAGGAGAATCTGAATTCCAGTGCTTATCAAAACTGATGAATGTCAGCAGCAGCGACCACCAGCACCTGCCAAGTTGATAAGGGGAGAAAAATAAATAAAAAAGAGTGGGAGCAGCGGAATGATAGATGGGTGCTATCACGCAGATCTGCAGCTCTTACACCACAGGCTGTCAGGACTAAAACGTCATTGCAGGATTTTATATGGCAATCAGCCGCCACCCCTCTATACGTTGCCCCCCCCCTGGCTCGCGCTACAGTGTGTGAGCAGAGATAGTCTCCTGTGGGCATTTTCAATTACTCCGCACTGTACAGCAGGAGGGAGGGGTGGGGGGGTTTAATCTGCTCATTTGAATGCACGCCACACTTAATGTTTTAGCTGGTGTGCCACGGGCCTCGTGTGTTAGCGGCGCCCGTATAGATTCAGGCTTTTGTGTGTCGCTCGCATTCTCCCCTCTTCTCCAGTGCAATCGGTGCCATTCCTCATGGTAGCACCCCCACATCAAGTTGCACCAAGATTTGTATTCACAGAAGATCGGCTCGCGATAAATTCTCAAGTCAAACTCCGAATTGATTGTGTTATTACTGGTACAGAGCAACGTCATGGCATTTGGAAGGTAGCTGAAATAGTTGAGCTATTTCAATGACAGTGTATTAAAAGAAAAGGTTTCGAAAGCATAAAGAAATCTTGTGCAAATGGCAGAGGCAGATCTAGGGAGGCACTGGCCCAAGATTAATTTAATTTGTCCCCTGAAGTGCTCTCATTTTTCTTCTTAAATAAACTAGTCACAATAAACAATTTTTTAACACAATGTGCTTGAGCAAGGAAAACATTTCTAAATATATTCAATGATGTGTACTTTGTTCAAAGCTGTACAGCTAACAGTGCACAATAGTTTACTTAAATGTGCACCATACAGAATCAATCTGATTTGTTAAACATAAATTTGCCCCTTTATGACTCCTGACTAAGAAAAATGCTAGACACGCCATTGTGATGTGGTCACCAATGCTTAACTGGGCTCGGAAAAAGATATTTGTCATGTTAAAAAAAAGAAATGGTATAATCTGACATTTGATCGTGTCACTCAGCATAAAAAGAAAGATGTCAGGAGATTTCCTCGAGGATAAATAGAAAGTTTCAACTCGTGTCTCAATCAGCGATGCAGTCGTCTCTGCTACATCTACATGTAGTTTCCAGTTATTCATTGCCTCCATCACTGTTTACTCATTAAGACAGATGATGGACGGCTGTCCTTTTCCCTTCCAGCTATTTGATTATATGAGCTCTGGTTCGGAGCTGAATCAATAACCAGATTAGCCGGGCATACGATGCATTTACACACACACACATACACACACACACACTAACACACACATACACCCAGACACACCCTTACACAGTACCCAAGGCTGTGGAATGAATTCTTGAGTGCAACGGTTGGTTGGTGTCTGTGTGATTTAGCTCTGTGCCTATGCTGCAAGGCACACACACACACACACTCTCACACACACAAACGCACAGGCCGGCCGGATGTGTGTGAGATGCAGCTGATGGGGGGAAACAGTGATTAGATTAGGAAGAGCTCTGCCTCTGCTTAGCGTGCCTCTCTCTCTCTCTCTCTCTCTCTCTTTCTCTCTCTCTCCCTTGTTCTCTGTGTAAGTGCTGTGCTGTAGGTTCTGTTCTTATCGTGCACCTCCAGGCTGTTTATAGCTTTTTAAATACCTGCTCGACAAAGCCAATATTACCACTTCCAGCCTCGAAACTGTTTTAATCAGAACTCCATGTGTGAATTATACAGAAAATTCTGCTCAGTTGGAGAAGTTTACAAATGTCTTATTCCGCTGCTCTTGCATTTTCCGGAGGTTGCTTTAGCCTCTTATCTTGTCATTCAAGGCCCCTTTTTTAAATATATACAGTAAGCATGGCTGTGGGCTTGAGGAATATATGTAGTTGTTCAGTTTGAAATAGCATGGCTCTGCTGAATTGCTTATTTCTGACCTGATACACGCAGGTGGGTACAGTAACAGTGTATAGTGGGAAGCTGAGTTGAGTAAGTCTGCATACGTTTGTTTATATGTTTGTTTAGGTGTACGTTAGTGTATGTCAGCGCTAAAGATAGCGGCTAGCGGCGCAGCAATGGCCGCTTGCCTGCACAGGTGCACGGCCGCGTTCCCTTGCCAGCTCCATGTGGAGGTGGTGTCCTCGCTCATGACACATGGTGCTGACTCAGAGGGATCAGGGCTGCCTGCTCTCCTTACCTCACTGTCCTGTTCCTGCGTCCCATCCAGCCTCCATCCCACCGGCCCGGCTCCTACTTCGGCTCCGTCTGTGAAACGAGCACTGCACGGAAGCCATTCCTCCTGAAAATGCAACACAGAGTCGTGCAGGTTTTTGTCAACGCGGTATTTGGTGCTTTAGATGCTCTTACAGTGTCACTATTATTTATTCAGAGAACAGTCGAAGCGAGTAAAAAAACAAAACAATTCGATCTTACCATAGTCGTGGCAAGCGTGACGTTTGTGTTATGAAAGACGGAGCGAGAGAAAGAAAAAAAAACCCTGTTGGGAGGAATCAACCTTATATGTCATTTTAAGTGACAGGCGTGATGTAGGCCTACTATAGACTGACAGTGATCTTCCTGTCCTGTCTCTCCTGCTTTATTTTTACCCCTTTACTCTTATTCCCATTCTTTTTCTCCTCACCAAACCACAGAGACACGGTTAATACGTCCTGAATGGGCATCATCACATTAGAGAGATATGATCTCTGCTGAAACCTTTAGCCACATTAATGACATTTAATTAAGGATGGGATCCCATGTAGGGGATGAGACAATGATTCAGCCTCTTTAATCCACCAAAATGTCCTCGCTAAGAGCCCCGACGAAGATCAGCCCCATCCATCACACCCAGGGACCACAGCGGGACAGACAGAGACGCACAGTGCAGACAGCTCTCTGATTTGACTGAGCTAGAAGTGGAGGTGCTGTAAGAAAGGCTGGGGAGTTGTTGTTTGAGGGAAGACTGCTGATGGGATGGTGGTGCTGCATTGATTTACAGCTGAGGATTTGATAGAGAATTAGGGGTCAGGGGCATCGAGTCAGGGACCGTGCCTGGCTCGGGAGCGAATCAAGGGGAATTTTGATGAGGACCTGAGAGGCCAGGCCAGGGCCGGGGCTGAGGGACAGGGACTTGGGCTGACAGGCAAGGCCGGGACTTCAATTCCAAGGCCCAGTCCCAGCGCTGCAGGCTCAAGCCAAACAGCTAGGCAGGTGTCCAGCTGATCTCACACCCCCGCAAGGGAGGAACTGCAGAGCATCAGTCACTAGAGCTGCACAAATTGAAGTGTCATCTCCAGAGTCAAGATGCTCACCAATTTTCTGCATGGGTTGGTGCAGAGTTGGGATTCAGCCAGTGGACAAATGGCTCCAAGTCCGCCTACAGTTTGGCTGAGCAAAGGAGACTTAAGTGTGTGTGCGTGCGTGCGTGCGCGTGTGTGTGTGTGTGTGTGTGTGTGTGTGTGCGTGTGTGTGTGAGAGAGAGAGAGAGAATGTAACCATGTATTTGTGGAGCGCTGCAGGTCATCAGTGTCATTGCCTTTGAATGGACGATTGAAGTAGTTGAAGAAAAAGGTTTTTAGATTAAGAAAAAAAAACAATATCTACAAAAATAGAAAAAGTCTCATTGCTTACAGACATTGGATATTTAAAAAGAAGGACATTTTCATCCCACAAATATCTTTGGTATATAAATATTTATATTATTAAATAAATTCTGTCCAACATACCCTTCGGCAATTGGTCGTACCCTGTCATCTCCTGACCTTTGATCTCTCACAAGTGTGTGCCGATTCCCCATGGGCTGTGAGGAAGTGTGTGGGAAAGCTGCATCGATTTCCCTGAAGACTGAAACATCAAAAAAAGGGAGAGAAGAGAGGAGGGGCAAAAAAGTCGAGCCAAAGTTAAATGAAAAAATTGCTTACATGCACGTCTTGCACGGTCTGGAACATTTATTATTCCCAGTCACACAGAGAGAAAAGAGGTGGAGGAGGATAGAAGAAGAGAAGAATCCATTTGGTAAAGTAGATGCAGATCGATGAGACTGGAGGCAGGCGGGCCAGAGTGCAAAAGAGGAGGGTTGTGTGTCTCTGTGTGTTTGTTGGCGAGTGTCTGTGTGCGCTTGCGTGCATGAGGCGTCCCAGATTACTTTCCGTGATTGATCCGGCCCAGCATCCGTCTGACCTGCAGGACGTTTCAGAGCTCAGAAGACGCTGGTGGAGGTGGAGAGACGGTGCGAGGGAGAGAGAGACGGCCAGGAATAAAGGGAGAGGAGAGAGAAAAATAAAAATCAATAGCGCAGAGAGCATTACAGGGAACTCGACTGGCCAAGAAACTGAGATAGTAAAGTCGTATTAATCTCTTTGTGTCTCAGTCGGTTTGATAGGAACTCCAATTCAGCATCACAGAGTGAGTTTTTAGTCGAGTTTAATAGCATCTGGTGGGGCAACATATGGCACGTACTGTCAGTATCAATTCAAATGTGTTTTCCCATGTGTATCTGCATCTACTGATGAATTAGAACTAGGTCATTAATCAAATTAGTTAGTGGCATTGTATTTTCAAACATTGAAAAGCCAAATTATGCGTACGAAATTTGAATAAGATCACCAAAAAATGTATATCTAAAGCACGATGCCAAGGCGAAGTCTTAACAAGTCAGATGGGTGCACGCTGGCTCCATTTTGTAGCTGCCAGGCGGTGTGTCTATCAGGGAAGAGATCCTGCAGCACACTGTCTCCTCTGCGGTCTCTTCCGCCTCCACGTGTCCCGGCCAAGTCAGGCTAAATTGATTGTCTCAGCTCTGTGAGAGAAGGGAGGGGAAGGAAGGCTGCGCCCGGACGGGGACATAAAGTGGTGGTTTTATAGTGTTAAAGCAGTGGAGGAGCGATGAAGGTGAAAGAGGACGGGACAAACGCCTCATTGGTTTAACTTAATTGTAAATCATATCACAGAAAGCGTCCTGTGATGGAATTATATACATTTAATCTAAAAGAAAGCTCGTCTGTGACTTTGGTATTTTCCACTGACAACAAACCTGTATATATATATATATATAGCGTATGTACCCCCCACCCCTGATGTGGGACGGGTGGGGCTCGTCTTGTTCGACCGCAGCGCCCAGACACCACTGGCCGGGAGCCCGAGGAGACAGGAAGCACTTTTGCGGCATCAAATATTAATGGCGTTATAGAGTGTATTGATTATATAATAAGTTTTCCCAGCATCTGAGCACCAACTGAAATGTATTCCCTGAATAATTGAAACTGTATCCATGAGCGGGTTTTTCATCTCAATGGCTGGCCAACGTAATTGCATTGCACCCTTATTCCATTGTTATTTGAGATTTTATCAGGAGACGCACGTGTGTGTTCATGTGATAAATGCCAGGACAGTGAGAATATGAAGATGAGATTGCCTGTGTGTGTGTGTGTGTGTGTGTGTGTGTGTGTGTGTGTGTGTGTTTGTGTGATATGCCCGAGACTGTGTTTGTGTTAGCGAATGGTTGAGCCTTCAATATTGAGCGCTGAGTATTGTTTTTAGAAGTGGGATGCAGGGACTTAAACGCACTTGTAAGAAATGTGATATTCCTTTCTGCCGACATATGCTTCCTCCACCGTTGCTGCAATTTGCTGAAAATGGAGACTCATATGCATCTGCTTGCTGCTTCCTACATTTCAATCACCACATTCGTACATGCTACGATGACACTGCCCCCCCGTCACTGCTTGCTGCGGAACGCCATCCACCTTCGCATTGACGTAGTAAAACGTAATATGATGGCTTTGATGTTTCACCTCTGCTTAATGTTTTCTTTTTTCAGGTTAGCTTTTCAAAGTCACTTTCTTTAACATAGAGTCTATATACAGCATGTTGTCCTCTACCCTCTTAATAAGATGTATACTGTATGTGGTGGCTTCAAATCGTAACTAGCGTGGGCACCTTAGCCCCGGGGGTGTAGCTATCCATGGTACTGTCCACTTGGCTTTTTTCAAATGTTCATAATTACACCTGATGAGCTTTGACACAGTTGCATGTTGACCTACAACAGCTACAAACCGGTAAATGGGTGATGTGCAGTGGATTTTTAAATGAAAACAAACAACAACAAAATCATTATTCACCAGTGACACTGTTGTCTACCTCCCGACTAAAACAAAGATGGTTATGAACTGGATTTTTCTACACGGTCATTCCAAAACTATTCACTCTCACCTTCCTGCCAGTACAAACCAATATCCTTTGTCCTCTTTCCTACCCTGACCTCTCAGCCCCTCTGTATCTTCTTTTTCTCCCTCTCACGCTGACAGTTCACTCTCATTTAGACCTCCATTATGCATTCCTGCCTAAGTTTACAAGACACATTGACAACAGAGCGTGTACCGACTCTCTCCTCCCCCACCTCTGTCTCTCCATTTCTTTGAAGTATCGAAAGTGTCTTCCCCATTACTCAGCCCTCGCCTTTTCCTCTTCCTCCTCCTACACCCATCTGATCCCTCACTCCGGCTCTTCATCTCTCTAAAGGAGTAAATGAAGGCAGAGGTCATCCCTCCTCTCTTCCTCCTCGCCTGCTAAATTGGCTGCTTGCAGCATCCGTAGATGGCTGCAGGCGTTTAAGCCCAGTGCTCTGGAGAGCCACTGAACAGACTTCCTGCTCATTTGTGGCGTTGCTGTCTCTTCAACCACCGGCTTGTTTACAAGGGGGAAACCCTCATTATAGACTCTGCCAAGGTCATTGCATGCAGTCGCCACAGCGATCTGCTGCCTTCGGCACACACATCTTTTTACTCAATCCACCGAGAAGATATTCAGATATTATAACACTATAACACTATAACACACACAGAAAAATATTTTCTTTGTCATTCCATTATTTCAAATCCTAATCATCAATCTAATTGTTTTTCACTATTTCAAAACCCCTCCAAAAAAATCCAGAGCCACTCGTCTTTGTTATAGTTTGACTAGTGGAACGAGAGTAAAGGTGAAGCTGTACTTTTTCTAGTGGGTCGCCATTTTCCCCTCCATTCCCCTAAATCCCAGTGCAACCCTAACCTTGCAAAGTGAGTGTGTGATGCTGACGCTGGGCTGTGGTCCCTCCCTCCCTGTGCTCCGCTCCATAGGGGTCGACAGAGACACAGTGGCGTCAGGCAGAGCTCCCACAGCTCCAGGGCTGGGCAGAGAAGGGATTGCTGACACAGCCAAAGATGGTAAGGAGACGACTGCTGCCAAATGGATGGCCCAGCCATTTTACATACCCATGAAGTGCTATGATCTGATACTGTACTGTGTTTACATCCATAAGTGGTGATGCTGCTGACTGAGACAGGTGGAAAATGGTTCTGCAGAGACGTTTGAGGAAGCCAATAGATAATGTTTCACTCCTCTGTCTAGTATTTTTTCAATATATACGCACATATGAATACTTAAGTGTATAAAAACATCCATTATAAATTAACCAGGATGTTTAGTGATCATTTATACATACATATCTGCAGACGTGGGCATTTCTAATGGACCTTTGCCTACTTGCAGACACATCAAGATTTAAGTTGCTCACCACTATCTTGCTTCTAATTTCTTTCTCTCTCTCTCGGTCTCTCTCTCTCATATATTGACCACTCACGCACCTTTTAAAAATGTCTAAGTAATAGGTCCCTCCCATGCACTTTGCTTTATGGCAACTGCAACCCCAGCATAGCTCGAGTCCAGCTGCATCGATTCATCATTCCTAAGATGCCTAGTCAAGAATGACCTCAGAGTATCTTTGCAACTATTTGCTCTTAGTTCTACTGGACGCCCACATTGTTGAAATGGAAATCACAATTCTTTACCTTTATCAGTTTTTTTTTCTCAATAACATAAACTTTTCTCTTCTTTTCTCTCAGTCACTCGATTGAAGACCCTGTTTTCTGTTAGTTCACTGTCATAAACAAACTAATGCAAAGTGAATATCTCAGTTCAAAGTTCACCAAAGTTGAACTTCTACGCTACCATTTGTTTGACTACAGAAGGTGAATGTTTAATCCTCCTTCTGGCTTCTATGTGAGGAAGTAGGGGGGCTTGTTTCAATGCAGCAGAATCATTCTCAATTACAGATGAGATCACTTAAAGCTGCGAGTCGAGATCATAATTTTACTCCATTAAATCATGCAGCCGAATTACACAAGATTCTTTCAGGAATAAGAAACAGTTCTGGCTGTGAGTCCCACACGAGCAAGGTTTTAGCAAATGAGTTAGAGAAGCTGCGTCTGACGCTGCGTGTTGGACCCAGTCAGCAGGACGTGCAGGGAGTTCACTGTGGGAGAGCAGGGACAGCTCGAGTGCTCACAACCAACATGAAGTGGACTGCTGAGCAGCACAAGAGCTGGTGGGCAGGGACTAGGAGAGGGATATAATTGGCCACTGGGACTCGGCAGGTCCCTGTTAATTAGAGGCAGCCATTTTGGTGTAAAAAAAATCCTCAGAAAACATCCCATGGAGTTGAAAGTCTCTCTGACAGAACGGAGCCTAGCAGGGAATGTAAACAGATTTAATAAGGCTCGCTCCAATCAACTCTGGCAAGATATGATTCTCTCCTTCCACTCCGCTCACTCTCTTTCTTTCTTTCGCTCTCTCTCCCTCTGTCGCTCTCTGCCCCCTCTGTCTTTCACGGTCTCTCTGTATCTGTGTCGTGCTAGAGTGGAGAGTGATTAGGGGAAAGATATCGTCAAAAGAACAATTTGCATGCAGCGCTCATCTTGAGAGCTTTTAGACATCTCCCTGTCTGTTTGTTTTCTGCTCTAGGCTTGGGCCATTGTTCTCTCTCAGTGTCTCATGATAGTGTGAGAGTGAGTGAGTACACTGCATATGCCACAGTGTGAATGCATGGGCGTCCCTCTGTGTGGGTCTGTGTGTGTGTGTGTGTGTGTGTGTTGCAACTCTATAACACATAGATGGACGAAAAGAAGAAAAATCACTAAATAATTAAAATAATGAGCCAAAAAACATGGATTCTTTACACCCATGTAAGCAGCCATAAGCCATCCCATAATGCTGTTTTTATAATTGGCAAGACGGGAATTTAATTAAGTAATGTAAATCTTATCCAGTCAATAACAGTCTCATATATATAAGTACTATAAGGCTGTGCTGGATCACACTGATATCAATAATCTTGAAATATAAAAAAAAATCCTCGTTTGAATAAAGAGCAAATTATTATTTTTAAAAAAATGATCATATCGGTTTTAGTAAGTGCAGATTGGTAGTGGAGTCATTTGTTTGCCTTCTGTTGTATTTCTCAGTACATGTTCAGTATGTAAAAGATAAAAGCAGAGTGATTAAAGCCGAGAAGTACATGTAGCGTAAATGTTTTTGAGAAACTATTTTCGGACAAACTGTGAAATTTTTCAATTCTGCTTTGAGATTTATTATTAGAACACAGGTCCGATGTTTTTGATAATCCAGAAATAGAGCGAAGCACGACTTGTGTGCCGTTTCTCCTTCACTGAAACCAGCCCTGCTTCCAAGTGCAGCCTGTGTGTGTGTGTGTGTGTGTGTGTGTGTGTGTGTGTGTGTGTGTGTGTGTGTGTGTGTGTGTGTGTGTGTGTGTGTGTGTGTGTGTACTTTAGAATAGTTAAAAATAGATCCGCAGCTGAACGGTTGAACAGGGGGAAGGGAGAGATCTGAGTGATGACTCTAAAAATTCGATTGAATCAGATTAAAGATTTTTTATTTTGCATCTTAATTTGGATTTCAGCATGTTAGGTCACTACAGCGCTGCAGCATCACAGGAACTGAACAGGACTTTTTCTAGACCTTGAAATAGCTTATCAGGGATTTATGCAGAATCAGAAACACAGTTTCAACAAAAAATGGCTTTTGAGGGCAGATGCCAATAAGAGGGATTAAACATTTTTCGTTACCAATAAATTATCAAATATACGTATATATTTAGAATAACTGCTGAAGTCGTGACCAAAACTTTATGAAAAAAAAATACAGTTACAGTTTAACCAAAAGCTATCTATAAATGAAAGACAATACAATATATACAACATGAATTTAGAAATAAAAACTGTTTATGGAAGTGCAAACAATAATCACATCTTTTCAGCACCGTTTATTCTATGAAATAAAACTATAAACTATAAACGCCAATACCAATAACTCTGGAATTGTTCTGGTGGAGCTCTAATATTAATATGATACAGATCTTATATAAATGCAGGGAGAGATGGGGAGGATATTGAAAAGAGAATAAACATAGTTAACCAACATTTCAGCGGGTAGATTAAAGTCTGACAATAAAGCATCAAGACAGAATGATGCTAGCGAGGCTTTACTGCCGCCATCTTCTTTCTTGTTTTATCTTTCCACCATTTAGTGATTAGACTGAGTCGTGTCGACTCTCTTTTTTCCGCCTCACACACATTCACTCAACAGAAGCCATTAAGTTGATCAAACAAATGTGTTTTTTTATGCAAATGTATGAATAATTTCACTTCACACCTTCAATCGTCGGAGAATAATGTTCACTCTGAATACTCATTTGTATTAAATATAAACTAAGGTGCTCTTATAAAAGCAAAGTGCGACCTTGTCCTTCCTCCTCCAACTTATAACTCTGGCTCCATCTCACCTTCTTTTCCCCCTGCTGTTTCCTCACACTCACACCAGGCTCACAGATCCCTCATGAACACTTTGATCCTGAGGTGCTCTGTGAAAAACAGATATACCCAAACAGAAGCTTCTCTCTGTCACAGCAGCAGCATCAGCAGCAGGGTTGTGAGCCGAAGGGGCTGCCCCTGTCTCTGTCCCGGCCCACGAGCCCCAGTAGGGATCACAGACAGATGTAGCGACGCCTCTTATTATTCTAACTAAATATTCAGTCATCTATCATGTCTGTGTCCGGTGTTAGTTGTTTTTCTCAATGTCTAGACATGTGTCATAATGTGTACAGTGTGTTCACTATTTGTGTGTTTCCATATTAGGGTTTATTAATGTTTCAATGTGTTGATTACTAGTTGATGATGTGTGACACTGAGGTAATAATTTGGTGACAGCATTACTAGTAGCACATATAAAATGAAATACCGCAATTCCTAAAAATTACTAATGGTCAATATGATAATAATATTATTTAATATATATATATATATATATATATATATATATATACTCAGCAGGATTTTAATGTTTTTTCTCTGTTTTCATTCAGAAATTCAAAGTTCAAATTTACTTAATTGTTGAAAAGGTACATGATAATATATTTTCTGGATTTTAGAAAAGAAGTTTGTGAAGAGTCTAGTTTGCTTTAATACATATTCATTGGGCCTGATTACTAAAAACAACCCAGAAATTGTAACGAAAGCTTTTCCCTCTTTCTCTTCTTCCTCCTTCTCCTTGCCTCTCCCAATCTCTCCTCTTCTCCAGATCATCAGTAACATGGAGGCCGCAGTGACAAATGGCCCCAGCGGAGGAGGCAACACGGCCAACGGGCCGACCACCAACAGCCGTGGCTGCCCCTCGCCCATGCAGACCGGCCCCTCCAACGACGACAGCAAGACCAACCTCATCGTCAACTACCTGCCCCAGAACATGACCCAGGAGGAGTTCCGCAGCCTGTTCGGGAGCATCGGCGAGATCGAGTCCTGCAAGCTGGTTCGCGACAAAATCACAGGTACATGTGTTGTGGTGCTACTGTTTCTACTTTTTTATTAACTGATAAAAATATCTGCTCAGCCACATTATAATTTGAGGTACGATATCATTCAGCCTTTTTCCACCATAGTGAACAGAGTGCTAGTGCTGGTTCAGAGCTGGCTCAACTAATGCACCTTTAAAAAACAAGTCTGCTTTCCCATGGGCTGAAGCCGCCTTAGAGCCACTTCATTATCTCTGATTTCGCAACTCTTGTGCCGACTTAAAGACAGGGCTCATAGATTACACAAATGTATATATCGCTAATCTGTGATTGGCAATTTAGACATTGACACTGCACCTTTTCCAGTGCAATGGTATGATGCCAGTTCAAGCTAAAGTTGCTTCAGAGGATTCATTTAAAGAAGTGTCTTACACAAGGAGAAACACATCTCTGCCCTCTGAGAGTGTTCGATGGCTGCGACTCAGCAATGCACCAAAGTGCCACATGTTCTCCAGAGGTGTTTAAATTAAGCAGCACTTCGTGTTGCTAATCGTGGCTGTAATCTGGGCATAGTGGCTGTGTGGGTGGCCATATAGCAGATGGATCGGGGTGGGGGTTGGTGTTGCAGCTCTGTGATAATGCTCCATAATGGCTTTCGTTTTAGATCCTACTTACTGACACTCTTCTCCTGATAATCTCATTAAAGAGCACCAGACAGGCGGGCAGGCAGTCGAGATCATCGAGCCATTCGCGGAGAGCGGAAAGACAAAGCAAGGCAAGGAGAGTAAACATGCACTTACACCGATATATATAATCACAGAATTCGATTTTCCCATGACAGTGTTAGTTTGTTCAGATTAAGTCTAGTTGTGGTTAAGTTAAGAAAGGCCCATGGTGGTGACTGTAAAACAAAGGTGGCCACTGGCCCCCGCGACCCCCTGTCGTCTCCTGGTCTCTCTGTCTTTGAAGTGTATCTCAGCAGCTCTACGATTCCTCTTTAGAACCATCCTCCTCTTCCTCCGTAATGAGCCACAAAATGGAGCCTGAGGGTTAGAGACGCCGGGATAATGGAGCACAGTGTGAACAAAAATAACACTGTGATACCACATGGCACCATCATCTCCATCACCATGTTCTCTCCAGCCGATTTCCCCTTTTAAGTGCGACTTGCCAAGCGGCCGCGAGAAACCGGCGGATATTTGGAGAGACTTAAAAAATATTTAAAAAAAAGAAGCAGAATCTGTATAAACCTGCTCAGGCCATAAAACGGGGACTGTTTGTTCGCTCACATCTAAAAGCCACTTAGGGTAGCTCTCTGCATAGCACTACAAGGTCTCTCTAATGACTTAGCATCAGCGCAAAAAAGGTTATAAATACATCCTGCCTCCCCCCATTCCCCCCCCCTCTTGGTGAATACCTGTCTCGCTCTCCCATGGGTGCAGTTTCCTCGTGCCGACTTTTAGGGCGAACAAAGCACAGATCTCCTCCTCTCCGGCAGGAAACGCCAAGAGGCTTCATACTGTCTAACAGTCATCCAAATCATTACCAGACTAAGCCAGTTCTCTTTTTTTTGGGGGTGGGGGGGTAGAAAGAGAGAGCATTAAAAGAGAAGGATGGTGGGAAGAGAATAGAGAACGCATTATTTTGAGGCTGATACATAAACCTGTTCCCTTTTCTTGTCTGTCACAAATATCTGCACAGCGCTGGGAGAACAATCAATTGTCAGGATGTCTGAGGAAGTCGAGATCGAGAGAGAGAGGAAAGATATTTTTTTTTACCATCTTGAGATTTCAGAACGGATCCTATGAACACGTCTGGAGGATAGTTAGTGTTCTGTAGCGGCAATTTATTCATATTGGCGGGAACAATAAGGCCCCGCTGCCTTTGTGTCTTCATATTCTATTATGCAGCGAGAGGAGCACAGGAAGTATCGAACAAAGTTTAAGAACAGAAATAAATTTGGAGAATTTTGACGAAATATACACATGGAAAAAATAGTTTCAATATTTCATCGTTACAAGGATGAAGGATTACGCTCATCACTGATTCGTGCTAAAAAGGTTATTTTTGTTATGTTTAATGGCGCTGTTGTCAAATTCATTAATCTTCAGAAAAGCTTTCATCACCATGTTTGTTTGTGTTTGACGATCTGAATCCCATCAGTGTTGGCGAAGGTGCATTCACTGACAAGGTGTGAGCACACAAGCCTTTTCTCCAAGCTGGGAGAGACGGACAGGTCCTGGCCGTCCTCTCTGCTTCCTGTGTGCTTGCTCCTGTCAGCTCCAGTGACGCCGGCATGGCATGAGGCTCGGGCGGGGGTGCGGGCAGGCGTAGACGCTCCTGCTCCGTCTGTCACCCTGCCTGACTTCAGCTGGTACTAAAGCTACCTCTGGGTGTCTTTCTCGCTCCCCACACGTCTGCCTGCTTGCCTTACCTTGCTGCCTGTTTGCACAACCACTTCTGCCTGGTGCTCTCATAACACGCCGGGGACACGCAGGTTAATCTTTTATTTAAGGCTAGCTCACACGCACCTTGCTGCAGCCCACGTTCACTTGCGCCTAAGCTCCAGACCTCCACCTGTGAGTTTCCTGCCTCCTAAAGACAAGATATACTTAAAGCATTACGGCAGAATTAAGAGTAAGTACACTGTAGTAGCTTTTTACATGTGTGCGTCTGCATTCCAGGCACAGGGAGCACAACATTTACTAGTGCTTACCTCAGCGGCGTAATGCCTTTGAGATACGGTGCACCACTGACAGTTACAGTTACAGTGCTTTATGTTGATGGCTTTTCTTTCTGTTAAAAGGAAGCAAAACACCTCTTAAAGCTGAATACTGCCTGTCTGAGAGCCCAGATCCTGTGAGCAGCACTGAGAGCTGCTGCTTGTCACTGAGATGTTAGTGAAAACACACAATCTCCACGGTGGAGAATGAATGTGGACCTTATGATATACGGAATCAGCTGCTCACTAACATCTACACACAAGCCCATACACACAGGCGTATGCACACACACACACACGCAGAAATGGAATTGACTGATCCTTGTTAGTGAGTCATTTTTCTGGATTATTATTCTGCGTCAGCTGCATTTCTGCTGGGGAAATGAATGCATTTGTTTTCATAATGACATGCAGGAGGAGAAAATGTTGCTTTTCGTGCTGCAACAAGAAGTGACTGTCCTCGTCCGCGGCGTCCGTCGCTGGTGTAGGGGGCTTTCCTTCTCTTGGGCCGCGGGTCGGTGTCCGTCGCCGGTGCAGAAGGCGGGGACCGGTTTGAGGGGACCTGGTACGGCGCCGGCGGCAGCGACTCTGGACACGTGTCTGTCCCTTCTGGAGGATCACCTCAGTTACGGCGCCCTGCTGGGGGAACCCTCCGTTCTTACTCTCTGGGGATAAACAATATATTTGACTTGCTTGTTGACTATAAACAGTTCAACATGTTTATGAGCTGCTACGTGCCGCAGGTAGTCACAACATTTGCAGACTGTCAAACTCTACTCGCCTTTTAATAGCGGTAGCAGCATTCTCTTTTTCTGGTGTATGCGGATGAAGTTATTTCCACCTCTGTATCAAAGCCTGTAAAGAATTCATCCTTAAGCAGACTGACTGGAGCCTTTTGTGCACGCCACTCTAGTCACCTTCCATGTGTTGGCTTCATACATGTCATCAGGGGAGCTGATGCTAATCATAGTGACAATGTAGCAAGCCAAGCAGATGTTGGCCATGAAAAATAGATGGACTGTGATGTCAGCTGTGGAGCAGTTCAAGCTGGAGCACCTCTGACAGACAGCAGCTTCGGTGCCGTGTGAGAAGCTCGCTGTGAACCCGCCTCTTACGTAAGCTCGGGTCCGTCTGAGACACAAACTGAAGGTGCAAAAAAACATCTGGGGTTTTTCTGGATTTAGCTGCTCCGCGTGCACTTCCCTGTGGTTAGGCCAACACACTTCCATTAGTTTCACTGTCGTTCCATTTTGGTTATGGAACATCAAGTGCACCCACAAGTATTTCCAACATAAAATATGCATCTAACCCTGATCTGCAAGGACAGATGAGCGGAGCTTAGCTCCCAAACAAGGGCTGTCAGTGGAAGGAGGAGCAGATCAAATATTCACCATATAAACCACAGTTTACCCACATGTCTTTGTTGCTTCAAAAATATACATCGCCGACACGCACATGAGCAAAGCTGATTCTCTTTGAGCTTCAGACTGCAAGCCAAGCAGATTTTCACATCATTACCAGAGTGATGGGAACAAAACTGAGACTAATTTTCTTCCTCCACGAAAACAGCTTAACAACATAAAAGAAATGTTGTTCTGTGTTGTGACAAACAATTCCATTGTTTTAAAATGTTACTGAAATCGTGAGGCCTGGTGCCGTGTGTGTGTCTCTCACACAAGCTGCGTTTATCGAAACCCGACATTGGCGGAAAGTTGAAGATAGCGTGAACAAAGCTGACAGGGATAGAGATGAAAACAGGATCTGACATCTCTAAAGCCAGGTATTACGAGAGCTCCCAGCCTCAGGAGTGCAGACCCAGGCAGACAGATACACATTAAAGTTTCAGAGTCCCAGGTCCCTAATAATGTCCTGCCTCTATTCTCACAGCACCCCCCACCCACTTCTCCTCCTTCAATCTCCTCCCAGTCCCTCTGCTCAGGACCCAGAACTGGACAGCCTAAGAGCACTGCTCCTCCCATGACCCTGACTTCAGACTCACGTCTGTCCACTCTCATTCCTCTCCGTGTGCCCTTTTCATAGGACACAGAGGTTGCCAGTGTCCCCCTGTGCCGGCCTCAGAACCAGAGGCGGAACGGGCCCCGGGGCTGGCTCCTCACCTGGCAACCTTCAACTCTGAGTGCACTGTAAATGGGCAGGAGAGAGCCGGAAGGGCTGGGGGTGGATGGCTGAGGTCCTGCTGGCCCGGTCACTCTCTGTTGCTCTCACAGGGAGACCGAGCAGGTGCAGCGAGTCCTGATGTGACAGTCAAGTCTTGAAGGGGCTTCTCTGTCTGCCAGCTTGCCTTGTTTTCCTCAGCTGCATAGCCGAGCAGCCCACACACTGCAGGCTGCAGTCCATCGGCCTCGAGGCTCAGGGAGTCACCACGAAGTTACGTGTGTGTGAGCCTGTGTGTGTGTGTGTGTGTCTGCTTGTCCCTGAGCTTGTACGTGGGCAGGTGTGTACCTATAGGTGTGTGTTGGTGGAAGCAGCCTTGGGAACTGAGAGTGGGAGCCTCCTGACTGAAACAGTGGCTGCTACCTTGGCAACCCAGGAGTGAAAATTTTTTTGAGTGAGTAGGAGAGGGATCTACAGTGTATGCGTGTGCGGGGGACGATGCTCTGTTTATGAATTTTGTTATTTAAACGGGCTCAACACACGCCATATGATTCACTCATATCCGAGGCACTGTCGTCTTTTCATCCCTCGCCGTTCATCTTTTTTGCAAACTCACTCCTTAAAGGACCTGACCCTCCTTTAAGGTGAGGAGTTGTGTTTTGACATGAAGCTGGTGACAGGGCGCCTTTTCAAATGTTCAGGAGCCTCAAGTTGCTCGAGCAGCACGGGGGCAAAAACGTCAGACGGCGAAGGATGGAGAGCGGCGGAGGGTGACGCATTTATTTTGACAAATTTCAAAAAAAACAATCTCTCCCCCTCTGAGTCGTTTCAACTGCTGCTAAATTTAAGACTGACTGAACGGATTTGCCTGTAGCCAGGGAGAGGAAGCCGGTCCTCTCAAGGTGTGTTAGCATCACCAAGTCATAGCTCAGATGATCCCTGCGTTTTTGCAACTCCCCCTCATCCCCCCATCCGAAGCGCCCCTCCCATGACTTCCACATGACAGCTAGACAGAGCCCACTGCTGCCGGCGTGTGGGACTTTTGGAACAAGGACAAATGTTTAATAGATAGCCTTTAAAGGTCCCTTATTCCCGTCACACAGATGTTCTTTTTTATCAGATTCTTCTTTTTGTCAGACTCTCTAGAATTCACATGAAGATTGCCCCATTTGTTGAGCAGCATTGACTCCACAACGTTTTCTTATGGTAATTTTATAAACTACACAGGAACAAAAGACAAAGAAATAATTATAAAAAAGAAAAAAAGGGAATTTGAACAAGTTGCCAGCAGAATGCATCTGCTCCAACTACAACATCATAATATCTGTTTTGACAACACAGTGTCAGTAGTTCAAATTAACTTTTTGACTAATAGCTTACACACTTCTCAGAGCAGAGTGCTAAGAACAATAGATGGCAGCGGGGGAACATAATAAAATGGAAGCTTCTATCTGCCGTGTGTTTCATTCGGTAGCTATCACTCCAGATCAAAGAGGCCGCCTGATGATAGCAGGAGACGGAGATGCTTTCATCTCTGCCGAACATGGCTCTTAGGCACATAATGCAGCAAAAAGGCACAAAATAATGACGGGCGCTATGCAACTGGAGTCTCTTACATTGTGCACCATATCGTAAATGATTTGTGTAATTCGCCGTGTGCCTCACGGTGTCGGATGTACAGTACATATGCACATAAATATGTTTATCTTGATTATATGCTTGTAGATTCAGTGTAGCCATGTGTGAATGCATCTATTTTGCTTTTGTTTGTGCGTATTGACATGTGATTTGTGTGTGTCCAAGTCATTTTCTCATCTCGCACATCGGGCAACCTGCTGCTTGTCAGGACACAAATAATGGCACCGACATGACGCCTCACCAACAAGAGCTGCTCACAAGAAATGGCAGTGATTTTAGCACTGAAGGACACAAACTATCTCCCTATGCAAACAATGTTAGAAGGTACAAAGGGTCTGCCCCCAGCCCCCCCTCCCCCACCACCCTTCATGATAAAGGACTGCACTGTAAAGGAACCTATACATATCCACTATGTTATTAATAATTTGTAAATTTGCACATATTTTACCCATATTGTCTAATATCATTAGTAAAGCCTAGATCTAAATTCCCATACTTTACATGAATCCCATTCAGGATGTTTTTAATTACAAGACCTCTGCAATCATTAAATATACATCACTTTTTATTTAAAGGTCTCTTTTCACTGCTAAGGAGCGTTTCCTCGAGTCTTTACAACCGCTATAGAATTTGCAGGAGTGACACTGTGAGCAGCCGACGAATCAAAGGCAAATGAATATCCAACCTCATTAAATGGCCATTATGAAGAGCAATGCATAATTTGGGTTCTTGCTTTTAATTGACAATTAAAATATATATAAGTTAATGTATCCATTATACTAATTGATCAGCACAAGGCTGATTTTAGTTAGCTACAACCCCATTAGAGGCTATTTATCATGCATTTTTAATGTCCTCTCTGTATTGCCTCAGACTCAGCACTTCCTCAAGTCATTTTACTTTCATATAAAATATCAGGAGGAAGTGATTGTCTGTAAAATCCTCTCAGGCAAAGTGTCGTTTCAAGTGGTCGATTCCTGTTTACTCCCTGGAAGTTCTCTTGAAAATTGAGACTGGACATTTACCAGACTTTGCCTTTCACATATGAAAAACACAGCAAAAAGGTCAGACAGGAAAATGGAAAAGAAGGCAGGAGGCAGGACATGAAGAAAAGGTTTCAGAAGATCTCTGGAGCAACTGACATGTTCAGCCCCTGTATCAGAAAAATCCAAAGTTGAGTGCATGTCTTATAGAAGCAATACAGTATCAAAATCCCCTATGATCACGTTTGAAACAGCCTTTCTCCAGCAGTATTATTCAGCTTGAGTGAAACAACTTTGATGGGTGATATGACCCTGGAAATTACTTTCACAGACTTGATCTTGACAGATTTAACCATATCAAGTTAGCTTTGTCTTCCCTTTACGGTTATGAATGCTGTCTGGTGTTGTAATCACGCGGAGCCATCTGAGCTGGCCTTATCCTTGCATTCCACGCGAGGTTAAATAATGCTGAAGCGTTTGAACGTGCGTCTGAACTGTGCTTAACCGTGGTGTGCTGAGCCAGAACAGAGCAGGGCACTGTGATGCAGTGATCCAAATGCAGCCTGCATACAGTGTTGATCCTGCTGGGGAGTACTGAGGCGGACAGGCCAGGTGTTGTGACAGGCTGAAGCCAACCACCCTGCCTGCTGTCTCTACATGCATACTGTATGTTGCAGATGGAGAACTGCTTACAGTCATCACTTGGCCTATATGTGACCGTGCATGCATGCATATGATAGTGTTGACATTTCCTAAATGGTTTAGCAGCCACAATCCCTCACACCTCCCGAACAATCACACGTTAACTGATCGGGCCACAACACTCCTCTCTGTCTCGCAGCAAAGATTGGAATTCACCCCTTGTGTTTGTTTGTGTGTCTGTGTGTGTGTACCTCTGTGATTGAGTGATTACATGTTTACTTCCATGTGTGTACATCTGCCAATGTTGTGCGTTGGCGTTGCGTCTCCCGCCCCTCCGCGCAGACTCCAAGCAGCCAGGCAGTCTGCCGGTGGCTCCCTGCTGTTAGCTGCTCCTCAGCAGGCTGGAAGTGGTGGGTGGAATTCCCTCCTGGAGCTTTCCTGAAGCTGCAGGCAGATGTCTCCCTCTTTTCCCCCCCGTTTCTCCCACTGTCTCTCCTCAACTCCCCCATTCACCTGGGGAAAGATGCCAGCCCACTTCCTCCTCTTGCTTCCAGCCCTGGAGGCCCTCAGCATCGCCAAGGAGGGGGTGAAGGCGGGGAGTGGGGGCAGGCAGATATGCCAATACCAGCTTAAACTCCCTACACACACGTACACAGCCATCATTTACATAAAGCAGAGACTGAATACCACATTCATGAAGGTTGTAACCACAGTACATACATTACATTTATTGCAAGCATGAGATATATTGCTGACTCACGTGTGCGTGCCCACACTCTAATTCTAACTTGAACGCACCCCACACGGACACTACGAACGCCCGCCCTTCGAGCATCACCATCCATGGCTGCCATTTTGGCCCCGTTTTAGCACCATGAGTGTTAAGTGGCCTGCTACTATTAAGCACCAGCCAGCCAATTTTGATTGCACCGCACGAGTGCTTTTCGATGGCACACTTCACTTTCAGCCAACCTCACGGTGGCTGCTCTTGTCGCACCTCACATTTCTTGTCGAGGGTGAGGTTGAGGGGGTGAGGGAGGTGATGGGAGAGTGCGAGGTGGGGGTGGGAGAGACGGTGAACGCCTGAGAGGAGCATTAATGATAATTTAATATATCCAGCAGTGTTTCCCATTAAGTATCGAGTGTGGTGGCCCGACATATTCTAATTTGTCCGGCCACAGTTTCATAATGAACCAAGAGATCTCCAACTTGGTGTTTTGCTCGGTTGCTGAACTGTGTAACTGTGTGCAGCGCTTTTTGGCGCTCGTGGTCTCATCCATTACGTTTTTACCGTCCTTGCAGACAGGCAGACCTCATAGTTTCAGCTTTAGTTGTGGTGTGCAACTCAGTGATTCAGAAACGCTGCATCCACCTATGATCAGTTGCCATTGGAAGTTATTTGACATATTCATTTGGATTAATAAGGATATGGTTAATTTAGAACACTGTCTTATGGCCATCTCAGTTTGTTTGCAAGCTAAAGTTAAAAGCTTGTTTTACTTCACCTCACTCAGGAGATTATTTTTGCCATATTTTCTCGCTTCATTCTTCACGGTCTCATTTAATCAGGAAGAGAAGCTGCAGAAACGACTTGTGAGTTATATTTTCACAGCCAAACTTAACACCTGATGTCAGCTGCGAGTCACAGCGGAAGGGGGGAGAGGAGAAGAGAGGAGGGTTAGTTATAAATAGCCCAAGTCTCTCCAGAATGGCAGGTTTTTTAATTAACAATAGAGAACGTCTGATAATCCACAGCTAATCCAGAGGAGAAGAGGAGAGAAGAAGAAGAGAGAAACCATCAGCTGTTTGATGTTAGGACTACGAGTCCCTCCTGGCCCTTCAGCTCGCTGCTGAGCGAGCCGTGCGCTGTGATACCCGTAGCCCAAATGTATTTATTCTGTGAAACAGTCATGCTCAATATTTTGTGATTCACTTTGTTTCTGACTAACTGCTGTCTGCTCCCATTAGCGTGAATATGTGCGTGCCGCCGCGCCTCTCAAACCGACTGCGATTCTTTGTGCTCGTGTGTGGCGTTAGCGGAGAGGGGCTCTGAGAACTAGCCGAGTGACGGCCCTGATGGCTGGAGGCATCCGCTTTAAGTCCTACGCCTGCTGAAAGGCTTGATCTGTCGGGGAAACACTGGGAGATGTCAGGCGTGCTTCACACTCAAAGGGAGTGTGCTATCTGAGACACTTTGAGCTTAGAGGGAAATGGGGGTGGTATTTTTTTTTCCTCTCTTTTTCCGCACGGCAGCAAAGACACTATCAAATATGTTGTTTGTACTTCCTCTGATATTTTATTTGCTGGGGCTCGCAGGGTTTATGACATTATATTTTAGGCGTTCACTCGTTGACAGTTGTTCTATCTCGAGCGACATAAAATAAACACATCAGTGGAATTTACGTCCCTCAAGCTCCATGATCACCAATATAACAAGCAGCCCGTATAAACAGTTGAGACACGTTCTCTACTAAGTATAAAGGGAAATATCAGGTCCAGATTTTAACTGCCGACATATTTACTATTATTCGACTTGTTTTGTCACTTATTGAAATTGTTTTTAAGATTAACCGGACAAAGTAAAGAAAATAGTCCCTGGAAGGACACATGTAGGATACAGCGATTCAGGATTGGGCCAAACGAGCCGGCTTCTTATTACACTTCGTTGACTGAGGTCTCACCATGACTCTTGGCGCTCAAAGCAGGAGTCACACTGATCTTGCAAGTGGTGATGAAGAGATTTAGTAAAGAGAATTATGTAGGATATCCAAGAGGCTGCATGTGTGCACAGACAGGACCACGGGCGGCAGATTCAGGAGGGACGAGGCACCAGGGATCAAACCCTGGTCAAATCACACATATTAGTGATTAGTCTTAATGTAACTAAAGCTTTTAGTTAAAGGGTTAGGGTTAGGTCTTCTAACAATGAGGCATCTCTCTGTCTCCTTTCAGATTTTGAGACTTTCTTGTTTGAACCAACTACCTGATAATTTTTAGGAAACACCCCTCAAAGATATTTTGAATCTCTTTTACTTAGCGCTGATTTTAAATTGATTTCTTTTAACTTTGTCCCTGTGTTGATTTTAACGTCCCTGTACAGCACATTGAATCTACCTCTGTGTATGAAATGTGCTTCATGAATTAAACTGCCTTGACTTGTCTGCAGAAACAAAATAATCCAACCGAGTTAACGTTCCCTCTTTCTGCCATTTCAGGACAGAGTCTGGGCTACGGCTTCGTCAACTACATTGATCCAAAGGATGCAGAGAAAGCCATCAACACGTTAAATGGACTCAGACTTCAGACCAAAACGATCAAGGTAACTGTCTCCATGTGCAAATAATAATACTAAACCTAAAGTGAGAAAATAATCACAAAGAAATCATTAAATATATGATAGATAGTTGCTCAAAAAGTTGTGAAGGTTTTGGAAAACTTTAATCCCAAGGTTTCCTCCTTCTTTCTCAAAGTCCTGTCAGGTATTGATTCCGTGAGTGACTGAACTGGAGGGCGAGATGTGATTAATATGCATGAGCCTCAGAAATAATAAAAAGACCATGTAAATCAAAGAGACACATTTTAAAGCACATCACTACGGCTGATTATTAATTACTTTCTAAATGTCAAATTGTAAAGGTGAAATTATATAGATATCTCTGCACAAAAGGCACGAAACACATCAATCATTACATGTTTTCCAGAACTGTTGACGTGTCTGTTATTGCGTTTTACAGCGTGACTAATGGGCAGGCTTCGGTGATGGTTGTCACGGCGGCGAGACAGATAAATCGCTGCCAGCTCTGCAGCGTCCCTCCTCCGAACACGATTTGAAGAGTGAAAATTAAACCTTACAAGCTGCATTTTTTACACAAACATATCAATCACCTCACTGATCTTGTTTCTTCCTCCACTGCTATATTCCCCCCTTTGCTCTGTGCCGGCTGATGTGTTGTTGCCTTTAAGCTGGGCAGTAATCTGTTGCTCCGCTGTAATCCTGGGATTCTCACTTTCTGTCATCTGATCTAATCTGATCTAATCTAATCTAATCGGCTGGGATTAGGCTGTATTTGTGAATGGGGAGACTCAGGGGAATCCCTCCATTCCCTCGACAGTGTGCGCTGTTGAGGGTGGCCTTGGTTCAGCTCAGCATCCTTTCTGTGGTCTACTTAATGAAGAGAATGTAAGAATGTGTGTACTTTTCTGTTTGAGGTGGGAGCTGTAGAGGCATGAGGTGTTTATAACTGATGAACCAGTGTCTGTATTTGTATGCGTCATACATATTAATTAATCTGAGTTGGTCATTTACAGTTACATCAAAGCATAGCTCTCACTGATCAAAGATTAGCAGTGTTGGGTTTGTGTACAGGCCTGGGAGTGTTTACACGTCAGCCTCACAGGAGCACTGCTCATCATTCATTACAATTCACAACTTTTGCTTCCAGCTTCTCAACAGTTTTGTATTTAGAATTTTTGCTTCCCTGAAGAGGTTTTGGGTTTCTTCACAAATTCATTCACTATGCTTTTCACAATTGTATAATTATGGAGCTTAATATGTTAACACAACTCTATGTTGAAGCTCTTGATATTTGGTTGCATTTCATTTTTAAGTTATATTATTATATGATGTTATATTTTTCATATAGACTGACTGAGGTGTGAAATCCCCAATGTCAGATGGGATTTGCTCCGAATCACTCATGACCCTCAGAAAGATAAGCGGTTAAGATAATGGATGTAAAATAACCTAAAAAAAATGTAGGTTATCTCTGTATTTTAGCAGTGATAAATATTGAATATATTTATTACTAAGTGAGGTTTTTTAGAAGTTGAGGCATGTGAATGTTTATCTCATGGCCAGGATATCCGAGACATTTGCCAGTATTAAGAACATTACAATTTTGTTTCCTTAACAATGCTCACAGTATTCATATTTTCACTTTAGAGTAGTTTGGTGAATATGAAAATTGGACTGTAGCAGCCTGATTTTCACTCTCGCACTCATGACACAAGAGGTTGCCTCAAGTTGTTCCTGAGATAAAGGCTTCCATGTCTTTGTAATGACAGCAGACAACTGCGCATCGCTGTCTGGCGCCATCGCTCCTTCACACTTCATCTCCCCCCCCCTCACCCTCCTTTCCCTCTCTTCCACAACAGACTGTCATACCCTACAGGTAACAAGGTAAATTAAAAGGCAGCACAGTAATTCTAAAATTAAGTTTGTCGCTGCTTCATGTCACACCCGACCCACTCTCTGCCGCTACACTTGTGAGGAAACGCTTGGCCCAGAGATTCACATGCTCTCGGCGATGTGTCTCTCAGTAGCGTCTTTGAGTTGGGGTTTTTTCGCCGCTGTGTTTCCCTCCGCCACGACACCTCCGATTTAGTCAGCGATGCCGCTTTCCATCTGAGGTGTGAGGGGAAGCAGCATGCCGAAGGTGAGAGGAGCTCACAGTGACACACATGCACATAATCCACATTTATACAGTATGTGCTTGTGAACACTTTAATCTTCACACTTGCAGTTTTCCTAACTTTTCTGTACACACACACACGCACGCACACGCAAACGCGCAAAGACACACACACGCACCACACCACACTTGTACACAATACCGCTCACAGCTTGAGGAGGTGTTGATGGATTAGACATCTGGAGTTGGCTGACAAGGAGAGAAAATGAGGCAGAGCTGCACAGAGGAGAAAAGAGGATGGGAAAAGAGAGGCAAAGTCTGGAAGAGCGAGAAAGGTTTAGTGAGGCGGCACGCAGGAAGGAAGGGAGGAAGGAAGTGAGTAAGGTATGAAAGAAGAAGAAGGAGACGATCCAGGCAGCAAAAAAGGAGGGAGATGAGGAGAGGAAGACATTGGAGCTCAGACGAGAGGCCAAAGAGGAAGACGGGTGAAAGAAAAGTGAGACAGGCGAGAAAGCCAGCTGTCCCTGATCCCTCTCTCCCACCACAGGATTTCCATGCTGCTGCTGCAGGATACGACTGCAGATCCAACATATTTGCCTGACTTTAACCTTATTTGATGACTTCTGTCTCCACATGTCAGAGGTAGTGAAAGCACTGCGAGGGAAAGCTGCTCCAGTCAGCAGCAGTCGTAATGGGATTTACACAACTTTCCACTGGAGTGAAACTGGGTCTGCACACGAAGATGTTGGGAAAGACATTTGTCAAGTGAAGGTTCACGGGTAGAGAGCTGCTGCTGGAAGCTGCCCTGCAACAGGGTGACCAGTTATTCAGGTCCCATTAAATATAACATTTACACACAGTTTATTCTAAGTAGAAGAATATGAATGGCTGCAAAGTAGCATTAAAAGCTGTGTGTGTTTGTTTGATCATGGACACAAGTGCAGTTTCTATTTGGTATCGGCTCCAAAAGCTTGACCTGTGATGATTCTGCTGGCAGCCTCCATTCTGAAACTATAAAAATGACCTGCAGTTATTGAGCCGCAAAAAAGACGACAGTATTTCAAATTCCTCTCAAGCCCGACTCAGGAAGCAGAACCGAACTCGAGAATCAGTTGTCATGGGCAACTTATCAACCAAATGATTACATAGATGTGCTTGTCCATCTGTGACATGTATGGAAATGAGGAGGAGGAGGAACTGAGAGAAATTCAGTTGGGTTCGTGGTAACATGAGGTGATTTCATCCCCCTGAAAGATCGCTGGTCCTGTTGTTGCAAGGGCAAGAATATAATGGAATTTGTGTGTGTGTACTTCTCAGCTGAATTGCTTAAGCATCACTAACAATTTACTCCAATATATAATTTCACATTTTAAGTTTTACAAATATTCTAAACTGGCTAAATGAACTCTCTTCAGAGTTCCAAAGGCTAAACGATGCTTGGTGAAAAGCTTAAAAGATATTTTGGTTACTTAGTATTGGGCTGATTGCTAATTCATTTTATGAACTGAATCCACAACACATTAACTCTGGCCTTTGTAATTCATTCATGCTTTAACTCAGAGCAGGGCTTGAAATCAAGAGGCACAATGAAGAGACTTTTTGGACAAAGGCTTATAATCCTGTTCCCTCGGCCACTTGAGCTGCTCGTTCAAAATAAAACACCTGTGATTTCGACTCAAGGGAACAAAGTTTCCTCCGCCTCGACTCAAGCAGTATCTCTCCAGTGTTCTACGCAGCTAAATCTGTTCCTGGCAACGGTAATCCCAAGGCAAGGTGTGCTAAGAAAATAGTCACATTTTCCACCTGGTGAAACGACACACACTCTTGCCTCATCCAACGCACATACATGCACAAAGTCCCTGACCTCCTTATACTGTAACCTTGTTCCGATTTGAACCCCCTGGGATTTCATTGACTAATAAAGTCTTGATTTATTCATACGAGCCCTAACACTCTGCTTCATTCTCCACAGGTGTCATATGCGCGACCCAGCTCAGCCTCCATCCGTGATGCCAACCTGTATGTGAGCGGCCTGCCCAAGACAATGACCCAGAAGGAGCTGGAGCAGCTCTTCTCCCAGTACGGACGCATCATCACCTCCCGCATCCTGGTCGACCAGGTCACAGGTATCCATGGGGCAGCACCTCCTCTCTTTTTACACTGTGACACGGGCGCTCATGTTCAGGCCGACAGTGAAGGCACAAAAAAGCATGCACACACACGTACACACACAGAGTACGTATATACCTATGATATTTCAATTGTCTGTCATTTGTGTGATCATGTGAGAATTCGATCTATGAACACACGAGTAATATGTAGAACCAACTGCTTTTCTGAAGAAAACAAATATATACCCATTTAACCAAAGTATTTCTAGAAGCCGTAAATAATCTCAAATCCAACAAAGTTTTACCTGCTGCTCAAGTTGCAACCCACTTCAGTCGAACAAAAATGGCCGCCGAGTGCGTCATATTCCTGCGTACTTGTCGTCGCTAAAACTCTGTTGTAACATTCAAGAAGGTCTCCATTTTACTGCAGCATCACATCTATGTCTTATTCACACTATGTGTTGATCCTATGGAGTGTTAGAGGACACCTTCCATTTATTCACCTTTTCACTACAGTGGATCGTACCCAGGATATTGTGGCTTCATTTCTGGATAGTGGGAGGAAGTGGACATGCGTCGTCCATTTTTACATAGAGTCTATGATCAGAGTATGTTCTTATTGATATCATAATTTAATCCTTTTGCCCAGCCCCACCATTCCGCACCAAGCGTATTTTTAAGTGAGTGAACTCAGCAAACGATTGTTCTGGACCACGGCCCCAGCTGAGGCCTCCATGGTAAAAAGGATGATTATATTAGAGGCACAAGCTGCGTAATATACACGCTCTTTTACACATTCCACTACATCAGAAACACAAGAATGAATCACATCAGTGCATTGTGTTACAGAAGAACCCCTCCAGCATGTCTCTTAGATCCATTTCAGGGGTTGTGCGTGTGCCTACAGGCTGCAACCTGCTCCAGTGTTATGTGCAATGTGTACTGATGAAGCAGAAAGGGAGCAGCATGCTGTAAGCCACACTAATTTGCCTAAGCAGAATAAATCACTGCTGGCAGTGAAGTGCAGGCCTGTCTGTATACACACTGAGCAGAGGAGAGGAGAGGGCGAGAGGAGAAGGGAAAGGGAAACAAAGGAGACGAGAGAAGGAGACAGGGGAGGAGGGGAGTGCACACGAGGAGGCAGAGAGGATGGAGGGGAAGGAGGGTGGAGAAGAGCAGAGACGTGAGAATGAGAGGCAATGAGCAGAGGGAGGAGGTGAAGGGAGAGGGGCAGCAGGAGGGAAATGTAGCAAAAAAAAATGGGGCCATTTCCATCCTCATCAAACACACATTTGGATGAAGTGAGCCCCTCTCCTCTGCTGTCCGCCTGTTTTAACAGCCCCTGTCTATCTCTGCAAACTAACATAGAGGTCACACCACCACGCTAGCTGCTCACACCCAGGGGACTCCCCGATACCAAACAAGACAGCCGCACGCACAACATAGATTTTTCAGCTCCACAGCTCAGTGCCACACACACATGGGGAGAAGTACAAATCTCAACGCAGGCGGGGGGGTCACAGGAAGGCAAAGGTTCTGATGCATTCAGTATAGGTGGCGTTCACGAGAGGCTGAATAATTTATAGCGTTCATTATTGACTGGTGCGAGGTCACTTTTCAAGTGGAGTGTTCTCTTGAGCATGTACAGATAAAGAGCTGCAGCCGTTCACTTCCACCGCTGAGAAGAATATAAACACCCACATGAAAGGAAAACGCTCAATTAAGAAAATGAATGGAGTTTATTCAAATCCTCCTTCTTTTCACAACCTTTAATTTAAAGTCACCAAAGGTTTAATATTCTCACATTTCTCCCTTGTATAGTTTAATAGTTATCCATCTTTACAAAAATTGAATTGATCACATTTGGCGCAGCAATTAAAATGAACACCTTTTAGTACAGGTGTTAATTTGGTCAATTTTAGAAATACCACTTTTCTTTGTTGTTGTTTGGTCTGAGATTAAAAAGCTACTTAAATTAAATTAAAAACTAAATGTTTAATTCTTTCCAACATTTTCTTCTGTTGGCGTTTAGAAAATATTCTGTTGGCCGCCTGTTAGATTTCCCAGAAGGTTAACAGACGTTAACATCACTTGGCTCAAAGAGAATATCAACACTATAGGAAGGTAGCAAAATGAATTATCACCTTCGCCTAGGAGTTTATGTTTTCATCGGCATTTATTACATGAATACCACCATTAACATGCCTCTTATTTATTACTGTGATTCATTTGAAGGTGGATACACCCTGGCAGTCAAACAATTCTGGCTTGCAGCGTTAATAGGTTTATTGGTCATCACACACTTGAGTCCATAGAGCAGAGGTGCTTTCACACTTTGCCGACTCGACTACACTTACTGTTATCCTATTTACCCATCTGCCTCTAAACTGAAATACACAAAGAATCACACCGACGCCGGATGCTCACACAAAGACACAAAAATAATGCGAGCGGGAGAGAACCGTTCTGCGAGGTGTCTCCGGAGGGTGAAGGATCAGCAGGAGGAAAGTTAATGATTAATTAGATGTTGGAGTTGCTGGTGATTAAAAACTGGAGGACTTTAGAAGAGCCCTGAGAGTAGTGTGCTGGCATCCCTGACTCATCTCTTTCTACTCAGTTACTGCGCACACACACACAAAAGACAATACACACTTGCTGCTATTAAGAGAGAAACGGGCTGCAAATTAAAACTCCCCCATGACTGCCAAAAATGTAAGTACAGAAGAAGAAAGGAGAGACAGGAAGGCGAGAAAAAGAGGCACACACTGATTTTTTGGTCTGCGTCAAACTCGAACCTGATGATTCAATAAATGATGAACACTTCTGGGACTCAGAGTCATCGGATGCCCTCATGATGATTTTGTTCCAGTCACTTCTAAGAACACGATCTCTTGAGTAGACACGACCGCTATATTAACAGTTTTTATTTCACTGATTAACTTTAATGTTGCCTGACTTCCTGACTTGAAGGACACTTGTGGTTGATGTGACATTATTATCCTGTGGTCCCTTATTGGAGGTCATCGGTGACTCAGTATCCCCACATTCAGTGAATCAGGGCCTGAAATCCAATTTCCTTAGTGATCCAGTCTTTCTATTGAACAAGACATGGATTTGAAACACAACTTTACATTGTCTACAGCTCATATTAGGTCTGTAGCTTTTTCAAAATGTGATGGCTTTGTCGAGGCTGTCCACTTGACATCGCTCTACACTAGTGCGTTTCTTTGCAGTCATACAGTGTATAAATACTTTCACAAGACACTTCGCCAATGCTTTAGTGCTGTGATTGTCTGTGATTTGTGATTTGACTGACAGGTCTAGATGGCAAACTGACAATGAGTGCCCTCTGCTGAATCCCGACACAAGCTCCTAGACTGTATATTTTAAGTTTGAACCATATCCTTTTCCCTCCATGGGCCAATTAATGTTTGAATTCTTTACAAAAGTAACAGCATTGTCTATAACTCAAAGAGGCTGTAGAGAAGGGCGATGGACAGACAGAAATGCATAGAAACAGAACTGCGACACAAAGCCGTTCTCCAGAGCCCACTGGCAGATGGGCTGATGATCCCCAGCTCCTGCTCTGCTAAACTGGGAACATGAAGCCTGTTCTCTAAACGACCTCCTCATCAACAAGATGCACTCTGCAGTCACTCTTATGTTCATAAGGACAAAAAAGGAAATTTAGATTCATCGCTGTGAGCATCATTCAGTGGGAGGAAGCCGAGACAAAACCCACTGAAACTGCCAAATTACCCCAGAGACTCAGAGAGCGAACACAACATCGACTTGACAAGGATATCTCTCCATCTGTCCATCTCTTCCTCCGTCCCCTCACCCTCTATTGATTCCTTCTAAATGGATAAGCATATTTTGCCTCTTTATCGTTGCGAAACGTGCAGGCTGGATTTCCACTCCTGCCTTTCTTTCTTCTCCAAACCTTCAGGGAAGGAAGCCGAGCCGTGATCTCGTGCTCTGGCAGCTGGTTTAGGGTTGCCTCAATTTGAAAAAAAAGAAATATCAGAGACAGCTTTGGATCGATAGTTGGCTATTCCCAGTTCTTCTTCCCGGACCTGTAGGCGAGCAGAGGTCAATGCTTACCTGATCAATGACCGAAAATACAATCGATCCGCAGACTTGGCTTTCAGTCATGGTGACTCAGATGTGAAACTTAATTGCTGCTCAGTGTGGCTGGGAAATGGCCGATGTCATGTTTCCTTTGTGTTGAGCAGTGGGTAGCAATGGGAAAGATTCCCCTAGTAACAAGTCGTTTATGCCATCATTCTACTTAAGACAGTGATTTGAAACACTGATGAATGGTTGTGTGGAGTCAAACTACAGTTGTGTGGTAGGTGGAGTTGTTCCTGAAAAATATAGCATTCAAGGAGACATATTATGCTAACATCCAACTACGTACGAAAATGTTTAGGTCACTTTCAACATACTGTCCATTGCTTCAGCTCCTCCTCTCAGCCTCTGTCTGAAACATTTGGTTTTAGCTCCTGTCTCTTTAAGATTTTTGTTGAAGACCTTTTACATACATAACAACAAAAAAACAGATTAGCAAAGAAAAACTCAAAAAGCCTGATATTTTTCTGTTAAACAAAAGGTTTATTTGAGGTTTTGCTGCCATGAGACATCCACGTTTGTTTGTTTATTTAGTTGTCATCTCTATATTGGAAATTACAGAAATAAAATCTCAGGCTAAACCAAGACAAACAATATTATGTAAACATGACACTGGTTGAGAAGTTCATTACAGAAACACGCAGGAATAATATGTTGCCATAAGCACACAGTGCTACTCGAAGTTGACTTGTTTTGGGGGTGTTGAGTCCAGTCGTGTAATGTTCAGATGCATATAACGTTTTTATTGGGACTCAGTGATCAACACAGGCACTTTGCAGTTAGTAACTCTGTTGAAGGCTATAAAATTTTGATTATGTTTACATGCAACAATAATGGCACTGCTTAATAAAACCGTCTGAAGATTACGTGCCTCATGACTCACCCTGGGTAAAAGTGAACCGAAGCTATTTTAGTCAGAACAGAAGAAAGAACGTCAGAAACCACACAGATGCCATCCCCTGTATTTTGGTATTTTTAGATGAGGGGAAAAAGAGAGAGAGTGAGAGAGACGTGAACAGAAGATTGATTAAAGATGATGACAGAACAGGAGAGCGAGAGAGAGAGAATTACTTTTAATTGTCTCAACATTAATGATCAAATTGAAATAAAATAAAATGAGTTCAATGTCTCCAAAAAAATTACTGAACAGTTTCATGTGGGCGTAGATAGATGCATAGATGTTACATTGTTCTGCAGTAGCTTTGTGTTGCTTGCACACAATATGGTGCGCACAATGCATCACCATGAATAATATAAGATGTTAATTTAGATGCTGCAGAATTGTCATTCATATTCGTCCTGCTCCTATAGTTTTGGATGAGTGTACAGATGGATATCATCCAAAGGGAGAGCTGATGAAGCTGCTGCATAAATGTAGCAAATGTGGTTCATAGAAAATAGCAAAAAATCTGGTTTATTGAGTTACTTGCAAAACAATCCAACTAAAATATGTTCTGCATTTGGGCCCCTTGACACGAAAATATGGTTTCAAGTCACTAAAATAGAGATTTTTACATATGCCTTCCAAAGTGTAGACTTTCAAATACCCCTGTTTCTGTGTATCCATGTAAAACCAAGCATTTGGGAAACAATGACATCGTAGCTAATGTAGCACAGGCTCACTGTTGGTTCATTTGATGAGCAGGCACCAGAATCAACGCCAATGAATGCTATATCGTTGATGTAAACTTCATCGCCACCTACTGGCCTAAAATGCAATTTTTCTGTTCCCATTTGGACGGTGATATTTTGTTTGCTTTTTAAACGGAGGGAAAAATATCAATTCAAAAATATCCACAGTATTAAAGACAAGGCCTCAGTGCTAATATTGTTTTGAATATAGTTGGCTCAATGCACTATCAAAGCCCATTTTCCCCTTAAGTCCAACACCTCACTGTGCAGCCTCATCTGCATAGGGCCCTGGTCTCTCTCTACCTCTCCTTTCACTTCTGTGCCATCCTGCCTGCTGCGCTGGTACAGAAATACCAAAACAACGTGCATTTCAAGGACAGGGAGAAACCTCTTCACAGTGCTACACTTCTCTAAAACAATATAATGAAAACCAGGCACCAGACGTCTCCTTTCAGGGTTTTATGGTTCGTTTTTTGTGTTCTTTTTGTATTCGGACCATTATTGTTTTCATGGTGTGCTTGTGAATTTTAACAACACAAGTTTTTCCTCAAAGGAATTACCCCTTTACCGTGCAGTTGGTACGCTCCGCTTCTCTTGACTTGAATAATGGATGTTCCCCTCCAGACTGACACCACACTGACTCCCTGTTCTCCACCTGTCCAGCAGTGGAGAACAGAACGGTCAAGGTAGTAAAAGCAGAGAGCTGCACCCACTAGGTGGGATGACTGCAGCGTTGACTCCAGCCATCGTTTCCCCTGTAATCTATATAGTGCACATACCGTCTCTGTGGTAGCCAACACACACACGCAGACACCGCCACGTACAGATATGCACATCGTTACGTTAGCACACACACACACACACACACACACACACACACACACACCAGACAGATGGTTGAAACTCTGCTCTGACAGAGGCTAAAGCACAGGGCACCTCCACTCTTCAAAGTCCCTGCGTCTCTCCTCTTGCTGCTTTTTCAAACGCCATCTGTACCCAGGCACACTGATGTTACTTAAAACAAGGACATTGAATTTTTTTTTGCCGCCTCTAATTAAAAGACAGCATGAAGAGAGTTTCTTTCTGCCTCTGCCATATTATGAATCTCTTTGGAAAGGCAAGTCTAATCATTGCACACAGTTGGCACAATCTAGCTCCAGAAATCCAGAGATGAATCGTGAAGACATTTTTTAAAGATTTTGCCTATGTACACTGAGTGTATGGGGCTGCTTACGAGAATACAGTGCACTGGTTGAATAAACTGTGTGTGCTTGTGAAAAGGGAAAGAAAAGGGAAAAGAGTGTGCGTGCGTGTGTGAGTTTAGCTCCACTGCAGCCAGGCTTCTCACCTCTCTCAGACGAGCAGTCACTTCCCTCTGTCAGTCAGTCAGTGTTTGGGGAAATGATAGTGGGTTTTAGAGAAAGAGCGGCTTTGTTTGGGCAGAGGCAAGCAAGAATAGCACTGTTTCCTTTCATCATCGTCCTGTTACTGTCACCTCCTAACATTATCCCCTCTCACCTTCTCTCCTTTTGTCCTTTCCTGCCTCGCTCCACACTTCTCTCTCTTTCCCTTTCTCCTTTTCATCCGTGCCTTGCCCCCTCCAAACCTCCTTCTGCACCACTCCTCCCTCCCCAGATTGAGGTAGCGTGTTATTAGTAAGGCAGCCAATGTGCCTGTCGGTGTGTGTCAGAGAGAGATAAGCCCAGGTAGAGAGAGTTACATAAGCCGCTGTTGATTACTGTGGAGGTTAGGGAGAGGGAGCGAGGGAGTGAGAAGCAGAAGAGAGAGTGAGAAAGACAGATTGCTGTACCTTAGTAAGTACATTGTGCTCTAATGTCGCCCGTATGGCTGGCTGCCGGTTGATAAGTAGACCCGGGCTTCTGGGGCTAGTTGAAAGGACATAGTCATTAGGTCGGACTCCTTAAGATTGGCAGCTCACTTCATAAGTTTGTTTTTGGTTGTAATGTTTAACAGGAGAAAAATCGAATAAATCTTTCTCAAGGTTTGTTACGCTAATGTGCCACGGCAGCCGGGCTTATCAGGGAAACAGATGAATTCACGCTGAGTGGCATGTGGATTAATGATTTCATTTCAAACTGGTTTGTTCAATTTCATCACCAAGTCGTTATTTTCTTCATAATAATAATGGATCAGCAGACTGATCCTATTGACAATTGTTCATAGAGCTCCACACTAAAAACACACCATCAGCCAAACTTGGTCCTTAATTAACCTGCTTGAGTCAAACATTCACTGTCCTGCTGCAAGGCATCTTTCCTATAGGTTTCCTATGTCTATTAATGGATGACAATAGATATTGACCAGGTTGACCATGCAAAATATCTAGTCCATAACTAATTAACTGGTAGAAATTACAATTTTCATTAGCAAGCTATATATGTTTCCAGTAGAATCAATGAGCTTTAGTGCAAGATGTGGAATTTAGACTGTATTAGGAGACGGACTATCAGATGATTGGATTTAATGAAACAGATGCATGATGGGATTGGTCAGTTGTTTCGAAGACACTTGTTTACGTCCCAGTAGCCATCAATAAATAAGTGGGATGTATTGGTTGCATAGTTTGCAAGTGTAGCCTGCTCTAGATTTAAATGCACTAGCATTTGACTCACTAATGCGATGCTTGCTGAGTTTCTTGGTATAAAGCTACATTCAGCTTTAGGTCTAATGTGAGGAATTATCGGGATTATGAGAATTACGAGGTTCATCACTTCCCCCTGTAGGTTCATGTAAAAGCTAAAGAATAATAATGTCAAATCATATGGAATCATTTTCTGATCAAAATAAACTTTAGCTTGTCTCTCTTCCTCTAAGATTGCTTGGAAGAAACATTTCAAAAAATTTTCATATGATTTTTAACAGACAATACAGAGCAGAACAGCTGCAAAGTCCCACTGATCCATGTCCTGCTCTCCAGTGATACTAAACAGAGCACAGGGAGTTTCACAGCACAACACTGAACTGTGACTGGAGGTCGACTTCACTCAGCTGTATCTGAGCCAAAGAAAATCAGTTCTCTTTTACTACCTGAACCTGTTCATGCTTCCAGTCCAGGCTTACTCCCTCTCCAAGTTTGAAATCTTCTGCAAGTGGATTACATTACTTCCCCAGACTGTGGCTTTGGGAACTTGTTACAGTAACCTATAGACACAACCGGACAAGATGGATGCAAAAAGGAGATGACTGCAGCTGGGCATGCACACACACATTCATTGTTTACCTGAATTACCGGTGATAGGGTCAATTGGCTCCTTACCTGTCTCACCTCCTTACGGTGCTATTGTATCGTCAAGGGCAACAGTGGCTGTTTCACAGTTAAATCAAACTGCACACATAAAAAGGTTCACTCTCTCTCACACACGCATACGCACTCCATTTGCAATCAGACATGGACGATTGCAAACGGTCATGGACATCTCTACTCCTCTTTTCACACTTCATTCTCAAATAGCACCTCTTCAAGTCATCACTTAAGTATGTGCGCGTGTGTATGCTTTTGTGTATGTGTGTGTGTGTGTGTGCGTGTGAGCTTGTGCCGTGCCTTCATCTGTATGCCAAGCATTTGTCTAGAGGCCCTCCAGCCAGAACCAGCTTAGGAGCAGCTCAAGGCCAAACAAGTGTGAGGATTAAAGACAAACACAGTCCTCTCCTCTCCTCCTCTCCTCTCCTCCGTCTCGAGGAGAAAGTGAATGAGTGATGCCCTCCTTCTCCTTAACTACTGCCGAAGTGTCCTTGAGCAAGGCTCTTGGAGTCACAGAGGGCCTTTACAGGAGACGACTGTTGAGAAATTGTGTATGTTCCGGTCGTCAAGGTGGAGCGTGACCTAGATTCAATGCATACTGAATTTACAACTTTAAATTAAGAAATACAAATGCCCATTACTCACTAAACTGCAAGAAGAGACTGCAGTTATACCTCATATTCATGATAAATACAGTAATAAATGAGTAAATTCACAGGAACATTGTTTGCACTGGTAAGATCCCATTAGGATTGTTATTTTTCTGCTAATTAAAATGTACAGGTACAGAAGCTGGCACAAAAGGAAGTGAGGGAGGGAAACGGAACGTCTGTCAGAGGAGAAAGAGCAAAAAAGATTTTTTTAAGAACATTAGAATCAAACAGAATAATTTAGACTTAATAGGAGTTAATGAGATGATCCAACAGGCGTGGTTCAGGTCCGTGAACTTTCCAGTGAGGGAAATAAGTTACAGTTGTGTCCAAGTTTCTAAGGTGAGTTTTACACAATGGAGAAACAAGTGATGATGTCCACTTGAAAAGACAATGAGATTCAAGAGCTATTTGTGATAAGGGCCGATGTCCAGACATTGTCTTGTTGTTGTGACGGTTCTGAACTAGACCATCTCCTGCTGAAATCTGCATTTGTGCGATGTGGTTGCGGAATAATATATATCTTTTTAATCAACATAAAGGAACAAAAAGAAGAGAAATATAATAAGCCTAGCTTAAAATAACTGTGTCCCAAGACTGCACCTTTAAGGAGATATAAGACATTTCTTCATAAATCATTGGTTTCCAGAGAGTGCCTTTTTATGTTGCAACTTGGCTGTAAAGTAAATAACCTTGTGGTGCCTGAGTCCTGAAGGGAAAACGAGAACAAAAGGGGAAGTGAGATGGCCAAGGTGCTTCTCCAAACAAGGCAAGCGAGTGCAGAAAGTTAAAAAAAAGCGATAGGAAGAGGCGAAGGCATGTACAAAAATGTGGAATAACAATAAGGAGGGCTTTTTGTGTGTGAGACAGAGACTGCACACAATGATGCTCAAACACAAAATTCCCCTCTTTCTCACTGCCTCTCTTTTATTCAGTCTCAGTCACACAGACATGCCTGTGTGCGCACACACTGTTATGTAAATAGTCTCATCGGCAGAGTGCTGCTGTCACTGAGCAAGCATCCTCTGGGCCATCTAGGCAGCCTCATTAAAACCAGGCACAGCTTCCGTTAATAGATAACAGTGCACGCGGAAAAATAATACACACACACATTCATACATATATAGAGATATATATATAAAGTAGAAAAATGCACACAGAGCTTTCACAGACAACAGTAAAGGACCTATCAGGCAGCACATCTCTAAATGTTCCTCTCAGGTGCCAGTCCAAAAATGTCTCCAAGGTAACGGCTCAAATGTCACAGACACAATGCATGAAGAGTGTGTGTATGGTGGACTGTGACTGGAGCAAGCATGAAGGAAAAAATGGACTGTGGATTTCAACAGACGCCCGGGTGAGGGTCAAGAAAGAACAGGTTAAATGAATGAAAAGAAATAAGCGTCATAAATGAACATGATCTTTATTGCTTTTGGACTTTAATTTCCAGTCTCTTTCACAGGAGATCTGTAATGTGTGCAGACTAGAACCAGTCTAAGCTCAAGAGAAATTAAACCAGGCCAGACCCAAAACTGACACACATTTTTAACAGCGTTAGACCAGGAAAACATAGATAGATAGATAGATAGATAGATAGATAGATAGATAGATAGATAGATAGATAGATAGATAGATAGATAGATAGATAGATAGATAGATAGATAGATTACTTTATTCATCCCCGAAGGGAAATTAAGTTGTCATAGCAGCAGGTATATTTGAATACAATACAATACAATACAATACAATAAAATAAAAACATGAAAGAAATGAAGCCAAACATACTGAACATAGTGTATCCATAGACTTTCCATGTTCCATCTCAACCTTAAAGTAAAAGGTGGCCCGTTTGTTTGTGATCTGCTGGCCCCGCAGGCGGCTCCCGAGGTGTTGGCTTCATCCGCTTTGATAAGAGGATAGAGGCTGAGGAGGCCATCAAGGGCCTGAACGGACAGAAGCCATCGGGTGCTGCCGAGCCAATCACAGTCAAGTTCGCCAACAACCCCAGCCAGAAGACCAGTCAAGCCCTGCTCTCACAACTCTACCAGTCCCCCAATCGCCGATACCCAGGGCCCCTCCACCACCAGGCTCAGAGGTTCAGGTGAGTACTGGGGCGGGACGTGGTCATGAACCATGGAGGAGGTGGGACACAGAGGAGACAAGATGGGGTGGGGCAGTTTCAGGTCGTATAGTCAGAGGATGAAGAGTAACACCAACATGTGCTGTTTTAATGGTGGCGTTAAGATGGAGTTTCCCAACCTTTTTCAGTTGATCAGTTTTAAGGCCTCATATGAAGTTTGTGAAACCCCTTCAAAATTCTTAAGTAGTGAGACGTGATTGACTGTTCTGTCTAGAAATTTCGAAAGAAATTCTGAAGAACAGAAAGTTGTCTCTGAAATGTCAATATGAAAAGATTATTAGCAGCTTAGTCATGGACGAGCTATTTCTGCTGTTCCTGGATCTAGAAGAGTAGAAAATGTGAACTGCAATAGCATTTCTAAGATTTTGACGACAAGAACTATAAGTATCAAAAATGTATCGTAACAAATACTGTTGGTTCTTAGATAAAAGGTTCCAAGCTTAGATACATAAAAAAAAGCGAGAAGTCAAATTCGACTTCTAAGGTGGATTTTGTGTAGAGCCTTTGTGTGCGCTGAGAGAAGATTAAGTTTATGCCGTTCAGGAAATGGATGATGCAATCTGCAGCTCAAATGAAATCACTTTCTGTTTCTTGGTATAATTTAGAACAGTTAACCTTTGGTAACGTGTTTTGTTCACAATTGCAGGAATGAAACATTTAGAATCTACTGCAGCTCTGAACTGCATCTCTACCTGAACCTCTTCCTCTCTCCATAGCGATGGCAGGGACAAATAGTAATTCAAGCCATAAAAAGATGGAAAACAAACTACCTCTGGGAAATTGAGTTAAAATCATTAAATGTGATCACTATAACAACAACCTATAATGTTGTTACATTAACCTGGACCACTATACTCTGTTGAGAAACATTTAGAGGGAACATTTTAACTAGGAATTTAGGGAGATAAACTTACTAAACCCACCGGCTCCTTCTATTTACCAAAATCAAATCCAAAGACATTATGATGAAACTAGATGAAACACAAGGTGCATTAGACACAATGAGATTAACAATGAGAATTGGGTCACAGGGTAATTTCTGCCCAAAAGGTTGGGAATCTCCAGATGAATGTATCTAAAGGATAAATAATGGAAAGCAAGTCATATTTATTTGCCAGCAAACTTCCAAACAAGTATAAAGTGGGATGATTAATTGAATAACTGACATTTGAAAGCTGGAGGCCAAATAACTACCATGTTTGGTATGATTACATGAAATGTTGCTGTTTATAATTCTTGCTTGAATATAAGAAATGTTAGGTCTTGCGGGTAAAATGTACTGATATGAGTCATCAGGTCTTTAACTCAAATGCAATTAGTCTTGGTTAACATGACAATAAATGCATTTTGATGAAGGAAACTCGTTTGTTCTAAACAATCTTCTGATTTGGAAAATGTTTGCACCAAATGTAATTTGCAGTTTTCGAACAGGGGATGTTAACGCCTACACTTCGTGAGCATGAGTCACAGCAATAACGCAACTTTTGTCCTGTGAACATTCATATTCCATTAATTCGTTCCCTTTTTAAAAACAGCAGGTGTGAGCTCTGCACCTGGAGCAGGTGTCAGTAAATCAGGCGATGTGAGCCCTGTGTGGGTCCAACGCAGATCAGAGAGGAACTGTTCATAAGAGACTGTGGGGTTCTGTCATTCACAAATATGTATTCATCCTCATTTCATCATGTTGTCATGGTGCCTATAATGACCCAGAATATCCCCCTCATCCTGTGAGGCCTGGGCAAAAACATGGGCTTGGAAAAACATTTTGTAAAACAAAAAAATTATTTTTTGTCATTTTGACTTTAAAGCCTTGATTCTGCCAAATATAATCATATAAAATGGACCATAATGTCATAGTACAGTGTTTGATACATTGTCATTCTAAATTCACATTCAGATGTAATTTACTTTATTAAATACTGCATAGGTCCCTGTAGGATTTAGGAAAGACCTGTGTCATTAATCCGACAAAGGTCAAATTAAATTAAATGATGATTTTAATTGATCTTAATTGTATTGAGTGTTTATGAAATATAAAAGCAGTTTTTTGCCCAGGTCCGTTATCTCTACACCAATCCATCACTTAACTTTATATAAACAGTATCTGTATATACGACATCCTACCCGTTCATTTCCTGTCACTCCCTTATGACGCAAACAGCCTTTTGTTTAGTTCAAATGTTTTATAAAAAGTTGAGATTTTCAGAGCTTATTTCTAGGGGTCATGTTAGGTTTCCCCTTTACAATAAAAAACGAAGACGTGCAACATTACGCTCTATCCTCCAACCCAGCGAGAATGTTTACAAATTGAAAGCAGAGTGTGTGCTTATACAATTTCCCCTCTCTTTCAATAACAGTAAGCCAGTCGTGCTGTTTACTCTCCATCAAAGTCAGAGCTTGGAAGGTATTTTTCTTCTGGAGCAGCTTCCCTGGTGTGACACCTGAGCGATGTAGCGTGGCTGTGTGTCTGTGATACGCCAAGCCAATTTACAGGCTCCGCGGGAGAGCTGTCGCTTCTCATCACAACCCACAACCACAGGACACTACCTCACTGTGTCCCTTTTGCTCCTGCTCTCTGCTCCCAAGTCCTCCACTGAAACCGCAACACTTTAGAAGTTAGACACGTGTTCGATGTGCACAGGCTCCCTTTTTTTCTCGATCTTCTAAAGACAACCGTGAAAAAGGGGCATTTTTAAAGTCTTATGGCAAAGTATTCTGTTAAACACCTTCCATTGTGTACACCTTGATGAGACAAGTTAAAGCTAAAATTATGTTTATCCATAGTGATCAACTTTAAACGCCAGCTGATCCTTCCTTCAAATTCTTAAGTGGAGATATGTAGATATGTAAAGCCTTAATTAAAAAAGAGATGAGGAAGAATACAGAAGAATCCAACTACAGTTGTCATTACCTCAATCCTCCTTGAGGGAATCACACGTGCACGCTCTCACGCAAGTGTGTAAAATGCTTTTATGGTCCCTATCCAAGATGGCGAAACATAATCGAGTGAAGCCCCGATACACCGAGCCCTAGATCCTCGCTCATTTCCGATCCTCTGTCGTTAACTAATGGTTCTAATTAGCAAATTAGCCTTATTATATCAAGGGCAGGAGCCAATTTTAATTAAACCGATTTTTGTTTTGACAAAGAAAAGACAAAAAAAACGCCCATTCCTCCATTAACATGCATTCAGAGGGAAGCACAAAAGCCCCATTGTTTATACTGAGCTCGGAGAGGCAGTGTGAAAAGCTGGCAGAGTGTTTGCGTGGCGAGCCGGAATCAGTGTGCATCCGTACATGTGTGAGAAAGGGAAAAGGGACGGAGAGAGAGAGGGAGACAGTGTGTTAGCAGCAGGTTGTTTTGTTGTGGCCCAACGGCCCGGCAGCCAGCAGATGTCTTAGTGCTTCTGGGCCTGGAGCACCTCTCCTCTGAGCCTCCTCTCCAATTGACTCATTTACCCACAAAGCAGTCTGCTTGTTCCCTTCGACATAATGGGCTAATTACTGCTTTAATGATTCTATATATCCGCTCCTCCGCTTTTTTATGTCGTCTTAGGTGCTTTTGTACTTGTGCACTTTTTTGCTTTTGTTGAGAGAGACGAGCGCTACAATGCAGATGCACTGAGATCAACTCAGCAGAGTTGATCTCAGATGCCAGGCATCTGACTCTGCTGAGATCAACTCAGCAGAGTTGATCTCAGAGAGATCAACTCTGCTGACTTTATTGTGGGGACTTCAGTGTTAGAATTATTAGTACATGACTCACAATATGACTGATAAACCAAAACCTGATGCTCTATACCTTATGTTCTGTAAGATTTCTAATTTATAAGGTGCTTATCAGCATTTGCCTGGCATCTTACTGTTAAATTGCCACTGATCCTCAGACTGCTGATTTGTTATCTCTTCCCTGTAATGTAAATTAAATTAAAAAAGATATTCAAGTCATTACTCTGAAAGTAACTAAAACCTATTTGCTGCTTGTTAAATATAATATGAAGCCATCTTGTTGCAGGAAAGCGAAGGCTGGTTGACTGGAAGAGACAGGGAGAAACAAACCTGACAGTCGAGTCAAAGTCAGAGAGTTTATGGCGTTTTCAAGAGGAACGAAGCGTCAGCGGCCAGCTGTTAGTCAATAAGCCGTGGCCCCTGTCCATTAGGCCAGAGGAGTTAATAAGACATGAGACAGGCCAGACCCAAGTGAGGAATGAAGGTCATTGAGTCACCAAGCAGACTGAGTCCATCCAAATGGGCCAACATTTCGCACGGCCCACAGGTTTCTGCAGCCTGGCTTACAAACACACACATACACACACACACTCTAGTTATCTGCAGCTGACGGCGATGCCTGTAGCTCACAAGCTGAAGTTATTATGACACCAGGACATTTCCCAAAAACTAACAGTTCGAGGACATCGTTTGAACCATTTCACCTAAACTACCGACACTCAACAGATTGACCCCAACCAGAAAGACGTTCACATTTTCATGGCTAGTTTAATGTTCACTCTTTGGTTGTTGTCGGTCTGCGTCATGGTGAACATACTCAATCGTCATCACCTCTCTCGCTCACCATCATTCAAATGCCAAACCATTACACTGACAGAACTCTGGATCATTTCCTGTCATCTCTGGTGTTCTCTCAATTGAGTGAACACAATCTAAAACCAAAGTTTATGATTCATCTTTAATTAAGCCATCAAATGTGGTGCCGAAAATTGTATGGATACCCACATGCAATTTCATAACGTAACATAAAGAGTTACACAGCGTAGCACTGTGGCTAGCCTAGTATCCTGGTATTGCCGCGTGCCATGCTAAAATCCAGCCCTGCCACCATTAGTGCTCTGCATGTGACTGTAATACTGAACTGTGACCAGTCCACTGCCGCAGTCTTGTAAAACAATTACACCATTGCACCTACAGTGATGACCGTAGCACTCTGCTCTTGCATTAGCTAGTGCAGGGCTACGCTGAAACCTATGAAATAGCGCAACAGCCGACTGGGCAAGTGCCGATGGTACTGTAGATTAATTAACTAATGATAGCTTCTCCTGGTGGGGCTCCTCAGTGTAATGGGCCAACTGTGGATGGGTTTGTTTGTTCTTGAGTGAGGAGGACCATGCAGTTCCTAGAGGGACTTAACATTAGTTCCATTGAGTGAGTCGACCATCTGCCCACCATTAACCCCAGAACCCTCCTTCTCTTTACAGGCTGGACAATTTGCTTAATATGGCCTATGGCGTAAAGAGGTAATTAAAAATTTCACCCAATGCCAGATGTCCATGTTGACTCAATCCTTTTTTTCTTCTTTCTCTTTTTTTTAGTTTATGTTTCGTTGTATTTTTGCAGTCACTTTGCGTTTTAACAATCCGTTAAAGGTCAGCTGCATTTTTGGTTGTTTGATTTGTTTGGTTCTTTTCCTCGTCAGCTTGAGTTGGTTTTAAAACCCCACCAACAGTGTAAAAAAAATCAGAAAACAACCAGTCTTTGTTTTCAGTGGTGATGAATTTGCTTTGTTTTGATTATGACAAGTGCTGGTGTATTTTCCGTGTACTGAATGGATTTTGTTCTCTGGTGTACGACTCCTGATTTCTAGGTGTGTTGTTTTTCTACTGGATTCAGGTTCTCCTGCCTCGTCATTCCACAGTTAGAGTCTCGCCTTCAAAGCAACATTTTAAATGTGTCACATTCATTTTGTGCATTTCTCTACAATGTCATAAGACTAAGACCCCTGTACATCCACTATCAGCTATGTGTGATAGACCTAGATTTATACAGTGGAAGTCAGAACAAAAGTAAATATTGCCCTTATTTTGTGGCAGCACAAGCTGAGATTAGCTTTGACTGTGACTTTGGATGAGGCTGGATGAACCTGGATCCCTGCTGGAAACAGGAAATGCTGTTTCACTGCGGACAGCTCCAGCTTTGGCACTGCTCTGCTCGAACTCCTTCCTATCGCCTTCATGTTTCATTTTGCTTTTCTTGCTAACGTAGGTGTTACATAACCCAGAGCAGCAGTCACTGTGGTGATAGATGTTTTATGCGTTGACAGTGGCATCCTGCATGTTGCGTGCACAAGGGACACATCTGAAGTTAGCTAAGCTCCTCAAATACAGAGTTTCAGCTGATGAGAAATGTTCTCTTAGCCTGTAAGTTTTTGAAACACAGGACTTCAGAATCTAGGTAGAGCTAATAGCTATGTATTGTTAACAATTACAGCTCTTAAGATACTTTTGTGATAGAGAAAAATGTCTGATTCATCAGACCTGATTGCATCATAGAGTTAGAGGGGCTTTTCAGTGAACAGAAAGAGAAGACGGATGTAAAGAGCTGGAAGTGGTTGAATTTAGAAAGGACAGTATAGATGTCTGGTCAGCTACACTGTTGCTATGCAACCCCTGGCCTCTAACATTGGTTAATGTTTGGTCCCACTCTGATGGGTAGGCTCACATAGTCTACACACACTCACTCACACAAACACAGGCACATACATACAAGGGCACTCATCTCCTCACCCTCACACACTCCTCCTCACCTCCTCACATACGCTTGTTTGCATACATATCAGGCCACTTGGAGAGGCCTGAACAGCCCAGCGTGTCAGACGAGGCCTTACCTAGACAAGGTCTGTTAAGATTCCACCTTCAGTAATATGACCTATCACTTATTTAGCAGTTTCAATTATTTTTCATGTCTTCATGGACTAAGTACCTCAATAAGCCACAACATACAAAGAAGTTGTTTTGAAGCTAATTGGTTCAATCATACCGATAAATGTCAACAGCCATAATCTTGTACTCCTCTGGTACTTATAATCAAAAAAGTCCTTTAAAGTAATTGCGATGATCACCCTGGGAGTGTGTGTTAGTGTCCACAGCAACCACAAAAGACAGAAGCAGACTCTGCATGACCAAAGTCATGCAGGAAGGTCGTAGTGATTGCCATAAATTGCTGTTTATAGTTGCTGGAGATTAAGAGGGGTGTGGGCTCCCAATAGCAAGCTGTGCAATCGATCAGTGCCATGAGCCATGAGCTCTGGAATAGACCAGGACAGAAGACCCTGCAGACTGCGGGAGGAGTGGGAGGAATACACTTTGTACCTTAATGCCACTGGGCTGTAAAGTGCTTAAATTTTCCCCTTTAGTTGGCTCCATCTTACCTCCCCCACTTTTGCTCAAGAAAGCTGCCTTTTTCAAGGAATCTGCAGCAAAGCGGAAATCTCAATTAAAGCACACCTAATAATGCCTGTCGCCATATCTCAGAGGGAGGTGGCATAAGAAATGAACCTTTTTATCTCATTTACCTTTTATTTAAAATGGGGGGAATTTTTTTCTACTTTCCCTTTCCTTTAAGCGGAAAGGCAATTAAGTGAAGTCAACTGAGGATTCAAATCTCTTGCATCACAAGAAAAGGGGAGACGATTATGAGGCGAAAGAGAACAGATTTGGCAGGCGCATGATCTTTGATGAATTTCCAGCAGTGGTTTTATTCAACAACTTCCTGCAATTTAGCTCCAGAAGGAGCCACTCAAGGACAAAAAGACAGAACCTTCATCTGCATCTCCTTCAGCAGAGATGTAGTTACGCTACAGATACGCTGTGCTGTCGTCAGCCTAGGCCTTTCAGGATTTCGGAGCTCGGGAAGATTTAAGTGGTACAGGAGAGATTCACATACAAAGCCATGCATTTAGACATGAACATACATGCACATACATTACAAAGCCATGCATTTAGACATGAACACACATGCACATACATTACAAACCCCTTGTGTATGCATCCTTATTGTCTTGGAGATTAGTGACTTTCTGATTGCAATATAGCTGATGAAGCCCTCAAAGCTTTTTATCCTTTATGGTTGTAGACAGTAGTGTTTTATGCAGATGATGGTAAGCTTGTATATGCGGAAGGGAGAATTCTTTTTTAAAATGTAAATATTTGTGAGGTAAAAGCAAGTTGTAGAGGTTTCTTCTGGCCATTTCATGTGCACTAGACATAACCACTGAGTTGCCTTAGCCTGTTAAATTAAAATGTGGCTTCTTCTCCCTTTTCTTTCTGCTCTCCCTCCAATTCCTCTACTCTGCCTCTTCTCTTAGGTTCTCTCCCATCACCATTGACAGCATGACCAGCCTGGTGGGCATGAACATCCCTGGCCACACCGGCACCGGTTGGTGCATCTTCGTGTACAACCTGTCCCCGGATTCTGACGAGAGCGTGCTCTGGCAGCTGTTCGGGCCGTTTGGCGCCGTCAACAACGTCAAGGTGATCCGTGACTTCAACACCAACAAGTGCAAAGGCTTTGGCTTCGTCACCATGACGAATTACGACGAGGCGGCTATGGCCATCGCCAGTCTCAACGGCTACAGGTTGGGCGACCGTGTCTTGCAAGTCTCCTTCAAGACTAACAAGACACACAAGTCCTGAACTTTGACACGTAGAAGCAGTTGCCCCGCGACTCTGTCTGCTCCCAAATTGCCCCCCCCACCTCCCCCCCTCCCTAAGCCCCTTCAGTCACGACCACTACCACCCTACAACAGCCATCCAACAGAGCAAACTCAAACTCCAACCGGAACACAAAGCAACCAACAAACCATCAAACAAATTGAACTAGAAATGGCTTATATTATAACTTTGGACCTATAAGCCAATGTTGCCTAAGTATTACAAAAATGAAATGATGAAAATGTTCATACGTTCTTGGAAGCTCCTGTGATAATGCAGGCTTCTCTTTGTTGTATATTCTTTCTGTTTGTTGTGGTTGTTAAATGATTTCTCTCTTCTGTGTAAACAGTAGCAAATCCCTGTATCCCCTTATTTCAGAGAAGAGAATGTCCTTTTTAGATTGAAACCTTTTCTCTGTCTTGATTCAGGATTTGTTTTCTTTTTGTAAATCCGGATCCACTGTCGTTAGTATTATATGCCTCCCTGTCAGTGAAAGGGAGGGGGCTCTTTTTTAAATTGGTGAACCATTCATTCATTTTCGGTGTGTATTAAAAACTTCCCCTTATCGATTCTAGACGGGACTCCACAGTCCCAGTAACTCTTATGTAGAAAAAAAAATTTCTAACATTGTTTTTGTTTTGTATCGCAAACAAAACATAACGTCTTTCCTCACGGGGGTTCAGGTAGATTGGGTGAGGGAGGGGATGGGTTAGCTTTCCTGATGACACGTTCAGTAATTTAAGAAAAAAAAATAACACTGTTGCCAAAGAGAAGATCTCTTTGCTTGAAAAAATGCGTTTAGAAAAAGATAAAAATAAAGAGAAAGAAGATCTATTTTTATAAATGATAATTAAAATAATAATTATTGAAGAATTTTTACAAGAATCTGGATTTGAAAAAAGAGAAAAATATTTTGACTGGCTAACTAGGGGGGGCCGGGGCGGGAGGGAGGGGGCACCACCTTGTCTTGTCGTTCTGCCGTGGTACTTTATAGGATCAGAGGTCGTTTGTTTTTTGGGGAATTCAAGTCGGCTGCGATTTTGTAGATGGAAGGTTTTGTGAAAAGGGATGCAAACTGAGGCAGGTGATTTTGGTAATTTTTCACATATGTGCTCGTGCGTAATTATTCAACAGCGATACCCAAAAGGGAAGGGAGAGGGGTCTTTCCGAGGCCTAACCATCCTTTTAGTCCAGAGCCCAAAGCAAGAAGACCCTTAGTCCACTTGTTTTTCCTGTTTCCTGTTTTTCCTGTTTGTCATCAGTCAATATGGGATATCAGTAAATAGATATATACACATCTATCCATTTAGAGAGCATACTATACATTATCTATATCATTTTCTTCGCTCTGCGTTGGTGAACTTACATTTGAAAAGAACTTCCTTTTAGCGATCAACAGTAGGTGCTATACTACATTATTCACATATCTTAAATATCCAAGTTTGTTGTTCTATGTGTTGTTTAAAGAAAAAAAAATACTTAGATGTTGGCATTGAATTGAGCTGCTGTTCTTTGTTTAATATTTGTTTATTGTTGGCCCACGGAAATCTGGTGAGACTATTTCTTTGCTGAATAACCAGATTAACGACTTAGGGCCTTGTAAGAATCACTGAACAAATTTTTATTTGGTAATTTATTTGTTTTTGTTTGGCTTGCTGACTTTTAGGTTTTTTGCTGAGCGTGAAACGTTTGTCAAACTTAATGATGATTAGCTAGTTCTGTTAGTCTAGATATTTGTTTCCTTAAAAAGGATCTATGACAACTGTGTCTTTATTTGCTGTGTACAAATAGATGATATATATATAAATATATATAGTCTACATTTGTTTTATAATATCTACTGTACTATCTGAGTTGTCACTGTTCTTTTGTTTGAGCTTGTCTTTTCATATGAACAACTTATTATGAAGTGGTGGTTCAGTTACTTAGAAAAACTTGTGAGGAAAATGTTCAATTGTTGTCATGTTGCTTGTGGAGAAAAAAAAAGATTTGGATTAACTTTCAGTTAACTACCGCGGCAAAAGTATCCGAACAAAAACTTAAGAGTATAACTGTTTATTTAGCAGTTTGTTTACTTTTTACAAACTATTTATTTTTCTATTTATTTGTATTTATATATTTATTTATTGATTAATTTATCTGTGTATTTATGTATTTATTTGTTTCATTGTCCGTGTATTTGCGTGATTCTGGTACAGGGAGGGGGGCGTTTCTGAGCAAAAGGGAACAAAGCGACTAGTGGAGAGGCTCTTCCAGTAGTCCACTGCACTGAGAGAACTTTTAGTACGTTTGTGCTTTGTACCAATATATCAAAATTACAATATAAAAAAATCTAAAAGTCAAGAAAACTGAAAAAAATGTCTGGAGGGTTGGGGGGACGCTCTTCCCTTATTACTAGAAACAGTTACTCGCTATGCATAACCTAGTTAATAGTTAAATTTGCTATTGCTTTTTTCTTGTCTTGTTAAAATGAAATCTTTAGATCTTTTTCAATAAAGTTTAGTCTTAATAGAATGTTATAAACAGTCGTTCTGGTTCAATATAACCTGTGATAAGTTTGTGTAGTTCTAAAAAGCCACTCCGTCCACACCCTCCCTCCACTTACTACCGCTTTGTGATGAAACCTTATGCAAAAATGTGGGTCTGAAAGCATAGTTTTCAGTTTTCAGTAAACATTTTATATGTAACATTCAACTCGTGGAGGATTGGGCAGAGACATTTTAAAAAGGAGCAAATGCCCATTGTTGTTTGAGGGTCATTCATTGCACTGGACTAAATCGGTCAAAACCACTTAAGAGTCAAAACATATTTTTAAAAACTATTCATCATGTTTTCAAATGACATACCAACAAATCTTTAAAAATGAGAAATTGTTACAAATGCACACCAACTGCTATTTACGGCAGTTGTTGTACTTATAAGAAGTACTCTGGAGGTATGAAAAGGGATTGTACCAATTCTATATTTTATATACTCTAATATGATATATATTATATATTTTGAATGGTGAAAGGTAAGGGAATGGTTCCAGAAGCATAAATATAAGGAATTGGATTTTTTTTCGTTTGTTGTTAGGACTTGAAAACATGAAGGAGGTGTGTGGAGAGCATTTTAAACACTCAGACGCATGCTCGCATAGTACATCCTTCTCTCTCACACCTCAGTCATCTGACAGGCCGGGTCATCGGACATCATCGCCATAATCCAATCATCATTTGTACCATCCAATCACATAGTGTTCCAATGTCATAACGGCAACAAACCAACCCACCAGACCCCTTCATGCTCCCCGCCGCCGCCGGGAGCTTGAATTATGCAACGACCCCAGTAGAATGTTGTTCTGATGTGTGAACTAATTTCCTACACTGTATGACTTTTGAACTCTTACGATGCGTGCCTGTGTTCCACCTAGACCCTGTGTGCACATGTGTTTGTGTGTGTGTGCGTGCATGTTTTGTGTGCATGTCCCTTTCTGTAATTGAGTGTGCGTGTCGTGCATCTGTCCTTATCTGTTTGTTAAGCGTGGAGTACATCCAGATGTATGTACAGTATATACCTATGTTCAGTGTTTTGTTATTATGTGAGTGAATGTGTGTGTGTGTGTGTTTGAGACTGTGCATTTGGGTCTGTTTAGTGCACATATATACAAACGTATGCGTGTGTCTCCCCGAGTGCATGTGCGTGTGTGTGTGTGTGTGTGTTTGACGAAGACAGCGAGCACGTGCAGTTGTTGAAAATGTGTGTGTGTGTGCGTGTGTGTGTGGACGAATGTGTGTGCATGTCAGGGTGTTTCAAACATGGGGCTGTGTCACCTCGCTCTATGCCCAACCCCTATGGCTCCCACCATCCCCTGTAGCGCCTTATAGTGGCAGCCTGCCAGTAGGAACAATGCAGCCAGTAGTGGAGGAGGGAAGGTGAACAGAGGAACTAGGCTCTTCTTGTCAGTTTTCATTTTCCTCCTGAGACGTGTTTGTTTACTATCTGAAAAATCTATAAACAAAATCTTTAAAGACAAAAAAGACGAAAAAATGTTCATAGGGCCCCATGACCGCGGCTCTCTCTACTCTCTCCTGCTTATGTTATTACTTACAATTATCAATGATTATTATGATTAATATTATGATTATTATTATTATGATTAGTATTCTTATTCTTATTATTAATCCAATTACTGCGATGAATGACTTCATGTTATCCTTGCTAGTTTAGGTCATTTCTGAAACTGGAAACAAAATAAAAATCTTGCTGTAAATGTTTGTTTTTTCTTTTTCATAAAACTGTTGTGTTTGAATTATTTGTACTTTTGAATGTTGGGACAATAAAATGAGGTGTTAAGAGCTTGGATGTTTCTTGTCGTGATGGATGGGACATGAACAAATATTTCACTCTTCACACACTGCACACAATAATGAACAAGTTTCTGATAACGCCTGAGAAGTTGTTTGCTTCTCTTTATCTACGTCTCTTTTGTCTTGCTGTCAAAACATAAACATGAACGTTTTGACAACTGAAAAGCACTGAGGGTTTCAGTGAGAGTATAAAATAAGGACTGATGACAGGTGAAACAGGTGCAACAGCAAACTGGTGGGAAAATGCATGTAGAGTACATACATCGTTTAGTGTCCACTCAGACACAACAGTAGACTACATGGATACCAATAATCCAACTACTGACATTAACCTGAATAAGATATCCCTATAATAATGGTGTTGACATGAGTACCTCACAGAAAATTCCAGTGTTTCCCACAGAATTTATTAAATCTATGGGGTTTACAATCAAGAGACAGGTAAACAGACTAAAGATGGAAGATAAGTTCTTGTGTAACAGAGGACTGCATGGTAATATATACAAAGTAGCCACATAACAAAATACCAAGTTAAGATATCTCGCGTTATTTTATTTAAGAGTTTTAAAATATATTGGTTTATAATGAAACTGTGTTGGGACAAAATAGAATATGGTAGCTTGCCACAGTCAACATAATTCAATGAAAACACTGCATTCCATTCATATTCCCCTTTCAATGATATATAACTTAATATAATAGGACTCATTGATCCCCTATATCGAACAATACTGTAAAAACTCTGATAAGATGTATTATTGCGATTAGAACATTGTATGTCTAGAATGACTAAGATAGCAATACTACAAGTTTTACTGTTCTTTTTGTAATTCTGTGTATGACTTTAATCAGGTCAAGGTAATAAGAGAATACTGTTTATATGTGTTATTCAGAGTATTGTCAGGTTAATACCACAATACTCGTGTCCATGTACACTTTCCACTCTGATTGTGTCAGTAGTGTAATTAAAGAAAAGTGCTCCTGATATCTTATATATTCAGTTTACACTGCAGGGGCATAAATTGTTGATTTACCAATTAGTCAATTCAGTTGACAGAAAATTGGCAGTGATTTTAGCAAGAGATCAATAGTTTGAGTCATTTATCAGGAACGACCTGAAGGATCTGACTGTTCCAGCTCCTCAAACATGATGACTCACTGCTTCCACACTTTTTTAATCATTGAAAATGTGATTAATTGGAGTTTTGAAGAAACAATTTGAAGTTTTCATCTTGGCCTCTGAGATCTGATATTTTAGTCGTGATGTGATGATCAAGATAATGAAATAACTTGTTTAAAAACAACAAAAAAGAAAATAGTCTTTAGTTTCCTTGTATATTGTTTGTACACCTGTCTCTGAATATGAAGCAATGATCTCACACTCGTCATCACACTGAAATGAAATGCAGTGTTGATCTCAGTCGACCTTCTGAACGGGACGGAAGAGACGAGTGTATCTATGTCATCTTCGGCAAAGATCCCAGACCTTTGTGGCAAAATACTGCCTCTCACTGAATATCTGTGTTTCATGCATGTTTTTATCTGGTCTATGATCTCTACGCTTCACAATGAAAAGTCAGGTAAACCACAAAGAAAATAAAAAAAAATGCCCCTGCTGCTCATCAGTAACCCCAGCTTTTGCCGTCATAGTCAAAATCCCACCAGAGAGAATTACAGCAGTTGTGGAGGGGATGATAGCTGTTAGACTGTTATATGTCCAACCACTCTTGTCTTTCCTCTTCCATTGTTAGCAACTTAATGACCCTCCACTATCATCAAGGCCAAAGTGGATAGGGGTGGGGGGGGGGTCTGAGTCAGACTGTGCTTTCAAGTCCCTCTTGCACAGTTTCCCTGAAGGTTTAAAGGCGTAGCTAGCTCGATAAACACTTTAATGTGGTGATATTAATGGACTCACAGCACTTAACTGAAAACAAAAAAAACAGCACGACTAAAATGTGACGCAAACACGATGTTTAAAATCCCAGAAGAGGAAGAAGAGCTCTCTTCGCAGGGAGCTGTTGTGTTTAATACGGCTCCGTTCTCACCATATTCTCTCACCAGGTGCAACCATATGATACTCCCTCTCAGTTTCTATATAAACCACTTCTCATCTGCCTGGGTGAGAGCTGATCACACTCGCTCCATGGTGTGAATGTCAGCATCCCGCCGCGCTGTGATGTAGAAGGCAGCTCTGCCAAACGACGAGCCCGAGCCTCACAGTCGGAAGCGTATGATTTCATAAGGAGCTGCTTGTCTTTGACAGATCTTCCTTAGTCAAACGGGTGCAGCAGGGGAGCTGTTGTTGCCCTCCAGCCCTTCACCGAGCACACAATGACATTAATGGGATACCTCTCCTCACCTCTTTGTCCCCTTCAATGACACCGCCTGATCAAAACACACTCAGCCTTCCTGCGTGTTATTCATTAACTGAGTTGCACTCAGAGGGCCGTGCGGTCCACTTCATTTTCTGTTTTGGCTCCAACCCACTGATCACACTGACTGGAGCTGTCTGCTAAATTATAATGTCTGTTTTATGTGATGTTTTGTCAGATGTAATGTGCACTGTTCGTCTGAGTTAGTCTTTGAAACCAAATTCCTGCAGCATCAAAGAGTAGCTTCTAATAAGTGATCACGCCTTCAGAGATCATGCATCAAGCCAACAGCTACTTTTCTCCCCGATTCACTTTTGTTACAAGTTCTTTAGTCCATTATGAGAATGTAATAAAGCCTTGTTTTGGAATTACATTGAGGGTATTAGCAGCTACACATATTTTTTTTTATGTGAGGTTTCCCGTCTGGTGTGAGATGTTCTGGATATAATCACAAATACATGCCGGAAAATCTATAATAGCTCTCATAGATCTCTTAATGCATTTCCTTTAACTTTGCTAAACTAAAGGACAATGCAGTTTAGTCAAGACCTTTCTGACTGGATATCTTCTTGTCCTGTTTGTGTGGGTTTTTCCAGGTACTGCTACTTCCGCCCTCTGTTTAAAGACATGTGTTTATTGGAGTCTCTAAATTGACAGAAGATGTGATTGTTATATTTATATATTTAAAATGTATAATTTGTTGTATCAAAAGTTCCAAACACATTCCCCCTGCAATTGATTATAAGTCAATACTCAGGGTTCCCATATTCCAAACAGGAAACTCTTGGTTGCCTGTTTAAGAGGTTTCTACTCTGCAGGTCACTTGATGCTGGGCTCGGATGCCAAACAAATGCGCTAGAATCATTTGTATCTCTCAGCTTAACAGGTTTCTTTGTGCCAAGTTTGTGAATAGTGCTGCTACTCCCTCGGAGGAGTGTGACATTCACAAGGGCCTAATAAAGGGCTGGATCTCATTCAGGAAGTTTCGGTCCCCGAGGGCCCAGCTTGCAATCTGCTCCCCTGCGAAGTCTCTTAATTCCAATGCAATATTTCCAGCACCATGGGATCACATTGACTTGGGGGCAGAGTTTTCTTGTACACACAAGCTGTCGCCATGTTGAGACGTATGTCATGGCATCATAGCAGTGCACAACTCAGCAGTGTGATGCTATATTGAGACGCTCGGCTATGGCTGACCACAGTGGGAACCACACACAGGATTTAACAATGCAAACCAATATGAGAAGAGTTGGAACATAAAGCTTCCAAACCATGTCCAGTTTCTTATAACTAATTTCTAGAATGATAGCCAGTAGAGTGCATGCCTCCGCCAAGGCCCGATGGTTCCCTCAACTTTAATCCAGCCACATCAAATCGGACACATTCACAAACACCTTCACCCATAATAAAGCATTTGACCTGCAAGTTTCTTTGAAATCCATTCAGTAGTTCTTGCATAATTCTGCTGACAAATAAACAAACCTACCAACAAAGGCGCAAACATTACCTCCTTAGTGGAGGTAAATATTCTTATGTAAATATTTTCCATACATAATCCTCTGCTGCTCATACCCGAAGAGAGCGTCTCGACAGGGCCATGCTCTCGACTTTAGCACCATACAGGAGCTGCAGCAGGGGGGCTTGCCAAACTTTAAGCTAGGCAGAGAAAGCACCCATGTTGTGCTCCTTCCTTCTGTAAAGCCTCATAAAGAGGTGAGGCAAGTTCAAGATTTATTAAAAGTACTCCTTTAGGCTCTTTAGCTTTCGATCATTCTGATATGTTGAGATGTCTGAGTTAAAACTGGCTTGATGGTGGAAATAATTTGCATATTAGCCTGAAATTAAGGCTGTGCTGTATGAATTGTTGTTCTTATACGGTTCTATCTGATAAGTTGGTTGATTGATTCATTCAGCAACACACTTCAAGATGAAGCGCAGAAACTAGAGTCCGTGTGCACATCACACATAACTATTCTATCACTGTGATTTGTAAATATTAAGCTGCAAGACGAATGCAAATCTTAGGTCAGAGTGCTTGAAAACAAGGAAACAAATACCAATGAATACCCATGGAACAAACAAAGCTATTATTTTAAGCCAGCCTTAATTGCACTCCTGATTTGCATTCACAAAACGGTAACATCAAATTAACTAAGCTGTTTTATACATTATGCAAAAGAGACAAACAGGACAGGACTTCAGCTGCTGATGACTGGACCAGCAGATGGTGTGTAAATAATGTACGTGGTCTCGCGGGAACATCCAAGTCTGACTCAGTTGGTTTGATGCACCAGCCTCCTCACATAAAGTGAACCCTGTCACGGTAAAGACAGAACCATAACGTCCATTTAACCAAAGGACTGATCAATAGGAAGGCATAATTTCCAAAAAGAAATGGGTATTAAACAGTCAATGTTTATGCCCCCAAATTATTTTTACCCTACACATGAATAAACACGCCCTATACATTGAATGTGTATAAAATGGACAACACATCTCCACCTACTCTGGAACTGCAGAAGTGAGGTCCCGCCGATACACAAGTTCGACCAAGTCCAAAATCAGTCTAAGCTCTCAATCATGATGTTTAAATATCTCATATAAACCAAACTTACTGAAAAATAATAATTTAGATCAGAATTTGACGTGTATTTTGACTTTTAGCCCATGTCCCATCTGCTAACATGGAGGAGGCTGGATCTATTACCTACAATGTAACCACCCACCAGCCTTGGCTTCACTTTTGGGGAGCCTTCATGTCATCTATCCGGTCTGCTACAAACACTGAGAACACCTCACATCTATTGGTATTGATCTTTGTTAGATTTGTGTTCAGAGAGCATTTCAGTTGGAGTTTTCCTGGCACCGCATTCATATTTCAGCTCTCCTTCCGTTGTGTTGTTTTATTTACACACAACAGCACATGATAGAAAAATTCCCTGTTCGCTCGCCACACTCCAAGAGTTGAATCAGGGAACCAGCTCTCACAGTATCAGAAAAGCCCCCCCGCTGCCTGGAGCTGGCGAGGATTTCTCAAGGGCACTTCGTCTGGGTAGAGTCTCATCTTCGTGAGGGCATTCTCCAGTCGCAGCAGGGTTTCCCAATAAAGCAAACAGCCAGGAAAGACACTAGGAGTGGTAATGGCATCCTCAGCCCTTTTTTTTCTGCTCAGCTCTCCTTTTCCCAGTAACTAGACACCACCAGCATCTCACTAGGGACCATAGCTACAGTGATTCCGATCTGATTGGCCGTAGCAAAGGCTCATGTGGATGTTAAGACCCTGAATTCAGCAAACCCAGCATCCTTTCAACGACAAGCAGCTTTCATAGTTTAGATGTCTGTGCAGCTAAATGTTCAACAGTTTCCAGATCAGTAATGATGATTGCACTTGCTAGCAGTGTGCAAATACAAAGGTGTTGGTCGGGGTTGTTGATTGTTCTGGAAAATGCAGAGTCGTTTCTGCTGTAACGATAATGGCTGTGATAATAGTGGCGATGGCAGCGGCTTCAAAGATTATATGATGACACATTGGCCACTTTTCTGAGGCAAGAGGAGCCACATTGTCTTCAGCGGAGACGGTGATTGGCAAAAAGGGCTAAAATTACACTTGATAGCAGGCTTACTGACTGGAAGCAGACAGAGGAGCATAAAGAGCAAGAGTGCAATACGAAGGAACAACTGGGCACAAATTATGTTTTGATAAATGCATATTTCCCTGAAAGCAGGCAGTGCAGCAAATAGCCCGTGTGTTGGCTCAAGCCACTGCTCCTTTAAAGCCTTTGGCTCAGTTGCCCCTTCGGTCCAATTAATAAATAATTCAGATATAATTACCGAGTAATAATAGTTTTATTGCTGTTACCAATGCCGCTGCTGTTCCAATCAGCTAAAGACAACTTGTAAAGCTTCAGTTCAACAAGCATTCAAATCGTTTTTTTACTATCAAAAAATGAAATGTTGTGTAGCAGGAAAATTTACTTTTAAAAACCCACTGTTTTTCCAATCAATTATTTTATGAAAGTGTCATCACCATTCATAGAAAATCCTCTGGAGCTAAGTGGGCGGATTGTGTGTGTGTGTGGGGGGGGCGGGGGGGGCAACCTTCATTATTGCATAGAGCCCGCTCCTCAGCCGGAGTGTACTCCTGTGTAGGAGGGAGGCCCCCTTCCTGTCTTCTTCACTTCATTTTTGTACTTTCAGCTCCAGCAATGTCACAGCCATATTCACTGAGCTTTAGTGAACCAATATTCTCCTACAACAGAGACTGATGGTGGTACTAAAACAATGTCCTTCTGGATATGAAAGTAAGTGTATACTTACAGTTTTGAGTTATGTTTAACTGACATAGCTGAAAGAATAAGGCTAAAGATGTCTTACACACCATTAGAATACATCTAACCAACGCGTTCATAGTGGAATATACTAATGGAATTGTAGTCATATCTACTTTTATACTATGCGGAGCATTGATATTAAGTAAGTCTATTAAATACACATTTACACAGTGTGTTATATTTTGCCAGCTCTTCCTGCATTGGCAGCTGCTTAGCCTGGATTAACGTCCCCATACTGATATTATAGCTCCCTCCTCGTCCCCAGCCGGATACTGTGTGTACACAGTATATACAGACATGTGTATTTGCCCCTCATGACTTGAGCCGGATATAAAAATAGGTTGATATGAGCCTTTTACAGACTTTTCAGTATCTGTGTTTCTGTGTGCAGTAGGGATGTCACGAGAACCGAGACTTTGGTACCAAGTTGATGCAAAAATTCTAAAAACGTCACGCTTCATTTACATTGCTTTGTCATAGATGTTTGATAGAGGGGGTATCGGAAAATCTACTCCCCAATATCAGTACCCGCACCAGAAGATATTTATCACTGGGGCTCAACTCACAACTACACACGTCTGCTTTTGTGCAGTCTCCCTCTGACCAATTCACCAGTGTCTGCCTGGATGTTTGGTTTTGGCAGTGGTAATGGTGCGCGCTCCTATGGCAAGCACAGTGGTGTTATTTGTTGCTACCACACTGATGGCTGTGATGATGGTGGCGGTGACAGTGAGAGCAGTATTGGCTAGCACAAGCAGCAGGCACCAGATCCCCTCCTGTTTGTTCAGAGAGACACGCAGCAAAGCTTCACTGTGTTCAACCCAAGGCTGCAAACCCCCAGTAAAACCAAAACACTGGCACTGAGTAGAGCACATTACGTTCACGCCATTTTCCAAATTCATGCACGTCTGCCTGAGTGTTTGTCCGTGCATCTGTCTTGCTGTCAGGCCGTGTGTTTATGTAATGCCAGCCTTTTTGAGTGTCATTATTATGTGCTTACTTATTTGAACGCTTTTGTAAACATACAATGTCCCTGGTTTGCTTTTTTGATGTTATCACAGAGATATGTGTGTAGATAAAGACCACAAACTCTTTGTGTATTCACATGTATACATGTAGTTCAGTGCATGCATTGACATTTTGCATGCCTTCCTGATTGTGTGTCTGTGTGTTCAGGCTTGTGCGAGCCCACATACGTGAGAGTGGGTGATTTCAGCTCTGCAAGCCCAGCACCCAACCATCTGTCACAAAAGGGCCACCGCGTTTTGAAGCCAATCATCTCCTTCCAACAGCTTCTAGGATTCTCGCTCTGCTTTCCAACGATGGTCAGGCACGCCAAATACACATTCACACACATACAAAGACAACGTCTGCCACATGCTCCTATCAGCAGGCACACAAATATACATACACGCACACACAAACTTAACAATCAGACAGACGATCGCCTTGAAAACTGTTAAGGCCTTTTTTCCTCATTGGAGAAAATTAGGGTTTTCATCACAGATCCAAATCGTCACTTGTTCGGTCGTTCACAGTCACTCTGATTGGTCACTGCTGTTAGCTAAGTTTAGACAGGATTTAAACCATTTGTATTCCATGTAACTGTATTTATCAACACCAGAAATATGTCTGCAAATACCTCTGACGTCCACTAATGGCCACATTATAGTGCATATCTATACTGTCACTGTCTCTAGGCAGAACCATGGTAGACATTTCCATTTGCTTCCAGTCTGTATCCTTTATAAACTAACCAGCTGCTGGCTGTAGTCAAACAGGACGGAGGAATCAATCTCCTCATCACTCTGGGTGTTTTATTATCTGTAGCTCTGGCCATCAGTTAGCTTTATCAGTTAGCATTGAGCTCACCAGAGTTACTGCTGAGCAATGCAAGTCTATTGCATGCAAGTTTTTCATTCCCTGGATCATAAACCTGACGATACAGGGTGTACTACTCTAAACAGACTGTAACACCCTTTGCACCAAATCTACAAAAAAAGGCTCAATAGGAGAGATAAACATGAGTGGTAAAAACTCAAGTCTTATATAAACTCTTTTGGGAGCAATCAGGTCGACCATCTTTATATACAGCCGATGATGAGAGCATGTTCACTGTCTATTCACACTAGCCTCTGATCCAACTCTCATACAGCTACCAACACAGATACGAGTCAGATCCTTTATTTCCTTATGATTTTTGTTTATTTGCCATCCATGCAATGTTGGCTCTACTAAGAGAATCCCCTCAAAGACAGAACAATGCATTGTTTCTAATATTTTCTATTTGAGAGAAATGTGTGGTTAAAACCATTTGTGAAAGGTTTATCGAGTGCTAACTGATTGGGATTTCTTTTTATTTGTCTTGGCTGGTAGAAACAATAGACGGAACTTTTCAGAAGCTTGTGTGTTTGCTAAAATATCCCAGCACAACTCTTGTGCACCTTTCCACAGATGCCGTCTGATCCAGAAAAAATATTTGCATTTGAAGACAACTGAGAATTGTGTCATGATCCACTATCGGCTTCTCACCATGATAGCCGAACCAGTTATAAAAAATGGGTTCTGATCCTTTGGTTAGCAGCATCAGAGCAGCTCAGACTTGGAGGACACTCGCTCCATGAATCCGTCATGTGCTGCTACACTCAGCATCCATTCCCTCCTGCAGCCCCAACCTCTCAGTTTTGTCGATCCTCCCCGCACAATCTTCATCTTTTCCCCCTCATAGTAACCACAGCGTCCTATTGAATAATGTATCCCTCTCTCCACAGAGCATTAAGATGTTGACAGAAATATGTGAATATTACACGCTGTGTCTCTAAAGTCCTGAATATCCTTACATGACTTCTAGATGCTAGACCTGCACATGCTGTCAGAGCCACAACTCTTTACCTTCCTCTAGGTGGGGAGGAAACACAGGGAAATGAATTCAGAAAGTATTCAGACCCCCCTCACTTGTTTCATATTTTGTTATAATCCAGTCTTTTACTTTTTGGCTCGGCAATCGTCAGTCAATACCGCACGACAAGATAGAAAGGAAAAGATGAAATTATTATTCAGACCCTTTCATAAGACACTTGAAATTGATCAGGTATCTCCAATGTCTTTTAAATCATCTTTAAGATGTTCCCACATCTTGATTTATTTATTTTTGGGCATGTTCCACAGATTGACTTGATAGTCACAACAAGGGAAAGACATGAAATGGTGAGAACATAGGTGAATTGCAGTAAATTGTCTGACCTGCAGAGTTGAACCAGTGACCTGCTGCTCAAGGCGCATGCATCCAGATGGTAAACGCTCAGGTCATCCATCATGTGCATATTTCTCTTAAGGGAGAACTGCTTGCTTCCCCGGAGAGCAGGCAGGTTACTTGTGTCACTGTGTCTATTACAAGAACACTGAATAGCACAGAATGAGACACAGAATAGAAGTGACATGACACCTTGATCCAGGTGATGCTCAAAATCACATTATAGATCAAATGTACTCAATGTAATGGTGTGCACACTGGTATTTCCACTATGCAATTTAATTTAAAATTAAAATTGGTTATTCCCGACATCCCTACAGCAGACACAATTATACCGTACCTCATTTATAAATGTAAAAAACGTATAAAGAAAAAGCCCTAAACTCAAGAAAAACTGCCAAAGTTGTTTTATATGTAACAGGAGCTTTACTGAGGCAGAGGTAAATATATGTGCCAGCTCAGGGGCCTTTGGGGTGGTCAGTCCAAGATGCCAATTTTGGGGTAAGAATGACATTGATCTTGTAGATCTAATTGTTCAAGTGAATTTCTTTAAATTCCCTCAAAACAAAAAATTATCTTCCCGAGTATGGGACAGACAGACCTGCGGAGAGATGGAGGGACAACTTGAAAACATAATGCCACTAACCTGTGGCCGGCCGCTGATTTACATATTACTAAAAACATAATATTTTGAATAATACAACAGTGAAATATAATGCCCACAGGCATTATGAGCCCAGCCAGGGGTTCACTAAATTCTCTTGTTCCCTGATATTAACAGCTTCTAAATGTACAACACTGATGGACCCTTGAACCACAAATGCAGCCTTCAACCTGAAGTGTTTCTGAAGTTGTAAGCAGATGAGCAACTGAATGAAAGTGTTCGGTCCATTGAAATAAGTGTTTCCAATTACCTCAAAGTCCTGGCATTGTTCTGAACTGACTGATGAATGAAAATTCATGATGAAAAGGAAAAAGAGCAAAGGCATAAGTCCTTGAAGGAAAGTGATGGAGATTCCAAAGGAGTTATACTATGCAATAAATAAGAAATGTGTGTAATATTAATGTTGTGTGAAATGTATTGCACCATTATTCTCTGTCTGATATCAATTGATTTCATAATCTGTCAAATTGTAACCTGATGCTGTTGATCAATAATCACCTAAATTCGATTTTACATTTCAGAGCTGTGAATTGGTCAGTAAAATATTAGCATAGCTGAGAGAAATGTTGAGCAATTATATGTAAACCAAACCAAACTTTTCTTAATATAAACTTCGGTATATTTTCTGAACGGTCCAATGCTCAGACTGTGGCCTGCCAAGCAATAACAAACAGAGGGAAAGTTTTACGTTCATCCTTCACTCTGTTCTCAACATGCAGGAAATCGGGGGAGGGCGAATTTTCTTCACATGGTTTATGCCCACTGCTTCACTTAAAGGACAAGGAAGATGCGACTAAATACAAAACTAATTTGAGTGGTCACAGTGCTGCGATCTGCAGGGCATGAGTGCTCACTGAACAGTATGATGAGTATCAACCTCCCCAGAGATTTGAAGGTCCAGACACTTTACAATCTATAGAGGCGTACTAAAGCTAATCCAGTGAACTCTGGTGGAACCCTCTCATCTCTTCTACTGTGTCATCATAAAAAAAGTTTCCAAATCGCTTTTGTGGAAATGTACTATTTCTTTTCTGACTATTTCACATGAAGAAGAGAACTTTCATCGTTTATCAGATCTTGGAGTGAAATAAAATTCTAAAAAGCAGACAGTTTCCAGAAAACACGATGTCACGGAGGCAGCAGCTGTAACCTGTCAAATGCTTGAATTTGATATTTAAACCAGAAACACCCACTGACTTTAAATGGTAAAGCAAGTGTCATGCGCAGTGATATGTGTCGGACAATATAGCAACATATTTAATGGGGGAAAAACACCATAGCTGTGTCTCAATTCAGGGGCTGCATCATTCGGAGGCTGCATTCGAAAAGAACGATGGCGTCATATCGGCGCAACTAGCTGGCTGTACCATTTCAAAGGCTCCTTCAAATCTAGCCGACTAATGTGTCTTTCCATTCTCCACCAACAAAGGATCCAACAGGTGGATTGCCCTTTGGTGAACCTATCCCAGAATCGATTGTGCGCTGGTGCCGAGGCCAATGAACTTCTTGGCTGGGTCTTACCAATGCATGCATCTTTTGTTCACTGGCCTTTAAACAGGAGACACAACAAACTAGTCAGAGTTACTAGTGCAGCATTAAAGACACGATCCCTGACCGGTTTCCCAGCCAGCTTGGGTTGACCAATAATTCAAAATAAATTTCCAGAGCCATCATATCCACTGATGTTATGAACAGACTGTATCACTTAACCAAATTCTGTTTCCAAATTAACAACCACAAATTGGAATCGCAAACTACCAACATGATCTGATTAACATGTGGAGAATCCAGTCTGATGTAATAACAGTGCTGTTCATTGTATTATACATTAATTTCATTACTTTCCATGTAATTTGAAATTTGTAATGACCCTAGTGGAAATGCATATTAATCACCTTACAAAGTTCAACAAGGAACTATGAAGGCTCACATCCAGGGCTTTATACCAAAAAACAATCAGGTATTGCGTCATTGAGTTTCTTTCACAATATTTATCACAACGCAATTTTTAACAATGTCACATTCCCGGTGTTCCTTTCCTCACACACACTGTACATATCCCTTTGTTTTAATTGATGGAGCAGGTCTCAAACACTGGAGATTGAGTATATCAGGAAAACAACAACATACAGGTCAGGCCCGAAATTAAGAATTCAGAGGCCCCAGGGCTCAAAATCCCTCTCTGCTCTCCCCACACACGCAATACAGGGTTTTAAATCAGGTTCTCAGCTGAGGCCACAATCTGTTGGAAACACCTGTAGCTTATGCAGGATTTATACTGACAGGCTAAAGCCTCTGTTCGCAACCTGAAGGACAACATCAACACCTGTAGCTCCATTCTGTCATACAAGGGTTTACACCACATGATTGCAACAATACTTTCCTGGACCAGCGGGAACATCATCAATAAAATAGCCTACAGTGTGCAGCAGAATAAAGTACACATTTTTTATACTGGGAGAATGGTGTGTGGACAAATACGTAGCTGGAAAAGACATGAGAACCATTGCTCTTAAGTAATTAAGGGATATTAAGGGAGATATAACCAGTCAAAATCACAAAAAGTCCGAACTTGGTTAGCTCATGTCTCACACATTTCAGATCTGTGGATTTAATATATGTCCAAATCAGCATGAAAGATGTATGTTTTAAAGATTGAACAGGATATAAACAGAGAGGTATCATGTGAGTTCTCTAATATCAGTAGAAGTATTTTTTTGGTTTAGAAATAAATGAATAGAATGGAATATAGATAGGGCAAAAGCTCCTGCTTTTTATTTAGCCACGAGTTTAAGTCAACTTTTTTTTCATGGAAGAAAAACTTGACAATAACCATTTGAACCATGAAATAACACTACACTGAAGTAAAGTCAAACCCTGGAGCTGTTCAACCTACCAGTTCTCTGCTGTCACGTGGTGAGGGGATGTGAGCAGGTGGTAGCTTCACCCTCTTTCCTCCAGATCAGATTCACACTAAATAAAATAAGTTGAAGCAGGTGGAACGTTTTCTGAATTTCTCTCTGATGATATTTTCTTCTTGCGGCTCCAGCGTGTTTTAAGATTTCACCTCTGAACTCATCCCCTGACCTGAGCTCACCTGACGTCACCTCCCCCGTCATCAACGTGATTGATGCTGCGTTCACGTGCTGTGGGAATAATTCCACGGATCAGCCTCTAATTGGGGCGATTGACCTGAACGCCTCCTCAAGTCAAAACAACAACTGTGAAAGTCTATGGAAGTGTGTCAAGGTGTTGGTTCAAATGCTCTAAAGACATAAACACATTTGGTTCATGGTGCCCAACGTTCCAACATCAGTAAACCAATTGATGCAGGAGTGACACACCAATTATAAAATGTTTGTTATCTCCAAATAGAACAACTCATCTGCTCATATCTCAATACACAAGGTGTGCACTCAAATTAAAACTTTTTTTTAATTTTGATTATTATTTTCTAATCAAATAAATAAGGACACAGAGACAGAGGCTAGAGCGCCACCTGGAGGTCAGAGTCCAGATGGCTACACCTATATTGATGTGTATTATATATATGTAGTTTTTCTGTATATTAATGAGCCTTAATGTATCAAAGTGAATTGTTGAAACAACCATTTGTCCAATGGCAGGATTATACCCCCCATATCAGATTGTATTTTTACAGCCACTTGGCTCTTGTCCATCAGTGACTTGAGGGTGCAATACTTTACAAATCTTACTTTAAGTCTTGTATGTTAAAATCAAACTCAGTGAACAGCATCTATTTTTACTCTTTTAGAAATAATTAAAAAACTAGTTTACGATTCAATCTTTTTTATTTTTTGTATATTTTTGTGTTTTGTACAAGTGATAATCAATTAAACATGGTCATATTTCTCCATTATAAATTCATGTTTTACATACATTTCTGCTGTTCAAACTTGCTGACATATGTAAAACAGTTCCCCCCTGGTGGCTTGTTTGACAATTAGAGCTCATCACTTTTCACTCTGAGAGTTCCATGCCCCTCCGCTCCTCTTACAGTGGGTCAGTGTGAATACAACTGAGTGGTGCACTTCACTGATGGAGAACACTAAAGTCTTTGACCCTCCTGATTGCCCTGTGTGTCCACTAACAGTATAATGGGCTAAGAGTGCTGAACTACTCATCTGCTGTAAGTGCCGGCCATTAAAAGTTAGAGGCACCATATCGAAGTCAATATGATCAATGAGAGACTTAATAGCCACTCAGAATTTAGATTCATTCACAACATGGCCCTCGGGTATATGTAGTGGTAATTGATTTTCATAAATTGTAGTCGAGCAAAAAAAAAGAATGTGCAGGATAAACTGTAGGTAGCATTCTGCTCTGATAATCCATCAAATGTGAGCAGGTCATGTTTTTGCATGAAGGCGATATGCATCTTACAAGATCAGCAAAACACTGCAGACAGTCTGTAGATTCACAGAGATCCAGACAGATAGGATTTGTTTTGTGTAAAAAACAAAAGAAAAAGAACAGCTCCTCTTCTCCTTTGTCAATACACATCTACTCAGCAACAAAGTTCCTCCGCCCTAATGCGACGAAATGGACGCTCCGCCATTGTCAGCAGTCAGCTCTTCTGTCTGCTCGCAGCATGGTCAAATTCCTTAAACGCATTTCGCAAAGACAAGGCTTCCTCAGCAATCCGCTTGGATCGCACACCAGGCTCAGCTCCTGCCCTCTGAGTTGTGTTGCCATATTGAACCGGTATCTGATTCACTGACCTTCTCGCTGCCTCATGCCTTGCTAATGTAATCTAGTTCTGCTGCTGCGGCTGCTGCTGCTGCTGGCTCTTGTCTCTGTGCCTGCAGCTTCCTTTCATTCTCTCGCTTTGTGTTTTTCTTCTCACGCATGTAAGCACAGCCAGGCACACGCTGTCACACGCTGACACACACGCACACACACACACACACTGACACATACACACAGTTGCTGATATTCAGCTGTTCTCAGATTGCCTGATGTGCCTCTCTTTTGTTTTGTTGTTTTAACCTTAAACCTCTCTCACACACACACCACTATGGTGAGTTACTGTTGGAAATATTCCTGGACTACTGGCAACCAGTGCAAAAAAGATCAGGTGATAGACAGAATAATTATCAACACATTTGGCCGGTGCTAGAACCTGAGAAGTAAAGACCTGTATGTTGTTGCCTATTTTAGTATAAACAGATAAGTTTGTGTTGTGTTGCATTGGAAAATAGCACAAATATGCTGCTTTTAACAAGGGCAGTAACTGGTGGCTGCTATGTTTATAATTGTAAGCTTTTTGGAGGAGCATCTTGGGTTCTAGGAAACTGATGACTAGCAGCCAAAATAATTAATTGATTGATCATAACATTTTATGAATAACAAAAATAACTGTTTAAACACTGGTTATTCTTGGTAGAAAAATTAATCAACCGTTACTTTGGTCTTACACAAACAACTTTCATTCCTATTTTTATAATGAAAATATAGAAAAAATTCTCCAAGTAAGGATTTGATTGCACATACCTGCACTTACCTGGTTACTTTTTTGGGCCTTTGACAATAGGCAGGCAATATGTGAAGAGGTCAAGATGAACAGCTCTTAAGATATTTGAGCCATATTCATACACATTTCAGGTTTGCTTTCACCTCTACGTTTCTTATATTTCTTATAAAAATATGTATCACCGTTTTCCTCCAGCTATTCAGCAGGCCAGTCCATTTCAGGCTACCATAGACTGTAACGGGACCAAAAAGCAGAGGTCCAAACCATGGAGGCCAGAGAGCATTTGCTGCCCGACCACAAAGCACCAAGCCCAGACTCCATGGAGAGCCATGCTAAAGGTAAAGGAGCGGGCGGAGAGAGAGCGGTGCTTCGCTAATAGGAAAGAGGGAAAGATGATGGAGTTTAGGTCTACGAGGAGGAAGTAAAAGACGCCTGAGAGAAAGGAGAGCTTTTGTTTGCCATATACAGTGTTAGACCATGTCATTTTCAAACCTACTCAAACACCACATTGGAAAGGTGCACGCACAATCAGACACACAATGATTCGTATGCACAACATTTGATAATGTCATATATTACACGCTCTCATACAAAATATATAGGCACAGACGCACTCTCACATGCACAAGCACGGGCGCACGCTCACACACCTAAGCAGGTGGAACTTTACATGCATGGCCGCGCTTCCCTTAGCTGTGGCCACGGTTGCTAGGCTACGGGTGATTCCAGCCTTTGGTGGGGACCTGACATTAGGGAGAGCAAATTGACCACAGGAGGCTTTAATGTGCCGTGAAACAGCGGCTGGAGTGTGTGTGCATACATCGTCCTATAGGTAACTTCTGCAGGAGTCACATTGACTTGCATTCCTTTTCTAAAGACTTACCCTAACACAAACTATAAACAGTGATGTAAAATATCCGCTTTTTACCAATTAGGGGCTCGGCTTTGGTCTCCAATAGAAAAACTGAGTCCTGTCCCTACTTAACCTGCAGTCAGTCTTAAATGTGTCCCCAAAGGTTGCCTAACAACACAAACACACACACACATTAGTATGGTGTATTGCAGCATTCGCTCTCCGCAGGGGAAAAGATTTCAGATATATCATCACACCTAATTCTATATTTCTACACACCTGCACACACACACACACACACACACACACACACCCATGCACACACTAACTGTTACCTAACAGGCTTCCTCTTGGGCTAGTAGCGTGACCATATTAGGACACACTAAAGTCTATTATTACTAAAGAATTTCCTGTACGTTTGTTAGTGTGTGTGTGTTTGTGTGTGTGTTTTAAAGAATTATCCATGTTTGTTTAGCTGCCAGCATAGATAAGATGTAGATTAAACAATTCAGTAAAAACCTTTTTGAAATACAGCCCCCTAGAGTTTAAAGTGTCTACCAGTGAGCAGGAGACATTACACAACACTGGAATTAGCTATTCTGATGTTGTGCAAAGTGTCTAGGATCCCCTCACTCCTCTTAATATGACTCTAATTAAAATGGATGAAATGTCATAAAAGTTGCCGGGGTCTATCCTGCTCTGCACAGACACATCACTCTGATAATCTCTTTAACGTATTCTCGCTCAAACTCTTAAATTTGCTGCAATTACCCCGTGTTTGACCATTTTCTCGATGGCTGCGTTATCCACAAGTCTCTTAAAAGAACCTGTAAGGCTGTCTGATTTAATTGCCAATGCGGATGATTCTACTTTATGAGCAATAACCCATTCACACTGGTGAACCAGTATATCAATCCTAATGCATCTATTACAGTCTGCCTTTGACATTAGGATTAGTCACTTTGTTTTTTTTTCTTCCAGGTCTGGAACAGTGCAAAATCTAAATATGAATAGAGGAATATTGACATGATCATCTGCTGTCACCCCCATTAATCACCACTAATCTCTGTGATGTGATATCAAATGTATTCATGTGTCCTTTTTGGATACTCTCACCTTGTGTTTTTTGGAACAGATGGCATCAAGCCATGTTAAATAACTAGCCCTGAGAGGATGTTGCAGTTGGTCCGTTGATGCAAAAAGCCCTAATATACATAAACTATGACAAAAATTGGCGCTCGTGTCTGTGGATTGGCTGTGACAAAACAATCGAGTGCTGAAAGTCGGCATGTCGGCTGCGGCACGCCGTTGTCGTCTCCTCCCAGTGTTGAGGACAGTCATTGTGTGGTTACATACAGTTTCAATTAACATCAGTTTACCTTCCTTAAATGCAACCATTTTCTTTTCACACACTTGACAACCACTATAGAAAACACCAATGGTGGCCTTTCACCTGCCACATGATAGCTGGACTAACAACCCCACCAAGTGGTCAGGTGTGTGATATCCATATCCAGACTATACCTGCTTGTGCCTCATTTAATCTCCAAATAAATCTGCAACAAATATAATATATAAAGCATAAAATATCTGTGATTAATGACGTGTATAATGGCCAGGAAACTGGAATTAGAAAGAAAAAGTAATGGGTAGTTAACAGCAGAAAGTTTTGGCACTAAAACTGACTCATCTCATCCGATCTCTAGTGAGTCAGTAACTCTTATTAAAGACAAAATATAATAATAATAATAATAATAATAATAATAATAATAATAATAATAATAATAATAAATAATAATATAAAAAGGTATTCTGTTATGGTGGATTTAAAAACTAAACTTACTTTACAACTTACAGATCTCTTACAAAGTTTGTGAACTCACCTGAAAGTACCACAACGACAGTGAGTATGACAAAAACACCATGTTTCAGGTCCTTGGGGGAAAAGAGGACGATTTTCACCTGAATCACATTCCCATTTTAATCTCTCGCATCTTCTCTCACAAAGAGTAATAGAGTTTGATGTGTTCCCATGAATTATTCATTCAGGTGGTTGTTCTGTTCACTTATATTTTGTGATTTACTTTAGATGCTCATCTTACGATGGATCCTAACTCCCAGCAGACTTGAGCACATGAGGCGTACTTTCTTTGGAAGCATCCAGGTGATTTACTGTACCAGCACAAAACTGAGGGCTCTGTCAGTGGCATTATGGAGGCAAAGAGGAGGTGAATTATTGGTTGCGCTGCATCACAGATTAATGACACGGTGCACACTTGAGGACTAACGCACATATCCAGAAACGGTGTGCATGTGTGACACATGATCGTCACATTATGTTGTTTTGCAAAAGGTGCTTTAAACATGTGAAGTTTAAAGCTGCAGGCTCTTTAATGATTATTTATGTTAAATAACAGAGGTTAATCACAGGTTTTACAACAGTTCTGACCCAATATGAAATTGTATTTCACGAAAAAAGCTGCTGAGCTCCTTCTAGCTCAACAGCAGGGCTACGGTAAGAAACTCAAAATAATCTCCTTTCCAAACCATTGTTCCTTGAACCCCGATGGAGGACATCACACAGTCGAGGAGAGATGTGAAGGAGAAGCCATAAGGAGTCAAGAAGGGAGATCAGATTCCACTGACACGTAGTGTTTTGAAATGCTTCTGGGTCATTTTACCAAGTATTCAAAGTATCGATATTACCTGACCATGGCCCACCAAGCTTTACTCACCAAGACTCCCTTCAAAAACGATAACAAATGACTGATAATGAGCTGACACACAAATGCTTTAAAAATTGTATTTCCGTTCTCTGTAGACGAACAGTCCAAATCACAGCAGCCGAAATAACCTTGTACTGAATGTACTTAGTCCTTTGTGTGGCTGAAGCTTCTGAAGTGCTGGAGCCTTCATTTCTCAAAATGCATCTAATTGCATCTTTTCACTGGACCCTTGTTGCCTGGCAAACATCCACACTTCAGTTTGTAACGTAGGTATTTTGCTGAGAAGCTGCTGTTCTCAAAGCCCAGATCGTGACAATTTTGAGATAATCAGCAGTTATCTTTGGCTGACTTTCGAAAAATCTTGCTTCGGTGCCACAGAACGAAGTGGACAACTGTACAAGCTGAGGAGTACACAAGAATAAAATGGTGAATTCGAAAGTAAAAAACTATACAGGCTTTAAAGTGCCCAATATTTGGCCATGCGCAAAGATTTATGGTTTACCATTTTGAGCCAAACTAGCTGGTTGGTGGGGAATGTGTGTGACGCAGGCAGTTTGCAGAAATAGAACCAGGTAGTCAAACAAAAGAGAGTGTCTTAGTAAAGTAAAGTATCAGTATAGAGTGTAGCTCACACTTTGCTGCAGTTTTGGGCTGATTTAACTTAACAGACCTTTTATGTGCATGAACAAAAAAGCATTTGACACATTAAAGCAAAGGGAAAATCGAAAAAGTATCATATGGAAACTTCAAGAAGTTGTTTCAGGACCTTTTGGAGGAAGCAGCCTAAAATCCATCATCTTAGCGCACCCCCGCTCTCTCTTCTCTCAAGACTTTTCATGAAGCACAAAGATCAATCCAACATTATCCACTCTATGGAATCCAAAAAAGACAAAGGACACTTGATCACATTTTTCTGTCAAGAAACAGGTCTAGATTCCTACAGTGTTGTACAACATGAATAAATAAATTCACATTAAACGGCCAGTGATGACATTTTGTACCACAGAACAACATGGTTTACACACACCAAAGAAATACGGTCATGTTAACTGCTATAGTCAATTCCCATCGTACACACAGATGAAAATAAATGGTCTGACAATAAACCACACTCACATTATGGCTCATGTTAGTGCTAATGTGACATGGCCACTGAGGAAGCTATGAAGTTCTGCTGCAGACACCTTGACCGGTGCCGCTCCACTCAGCAACTCAGACACAAGAGCAATCGGACCAACCACGGAGCGACACAACACAACAGTGGGATAGCGTGGTGTTAACAGCGGTTCATGAAAAGACGAGAAAATACAACAGAAAAGAAATCACAAGCTGTGAGATGAGGCAAAACAAGAACACAGTCGCCAAACAAGGGAATGGATGTTTACTTTGGTCAATTGTAAAGTCGGTCAACGTGCTTCAGAGATGCTCAAATTGTAAGTTTAGTTTGGATTCGAGACAAGTCTGGAGTCTCTGCGCTTTACAGGTATGCTTAATTTATTCCTTATTCAGTCAACTACTGTAAAAGACAGAAACCCTCTTTGAGAAAAATGGATTTGACGTGTACTTTGAATACGTTTGGTCATTGTCCAAACCGCTAACATCGGGGAGACGCGGTTTATGAGCTATACAAGAGCAGTCAGCCACCAGGGGGCAGTTTACACACTTCTCTGTTGGGCAGCTGTCTTGTCTTTCAGTCAGTGGTCTATGCTGATGACAGATTAACACAGGAGCAGCTACATTGAATTGAAACAGGTAGAGCTGCGATATCAAATCAATCATTAGGTTATACCACCATAACCAAACCATCACACAATGATGCATTAATCCCAGTGTTTGCCTCCCGGTGATGTCACTGAAAGCCCAGTGTGCAGGCTGCTGTGGAGATGCCTCCGGTTCCTGACCCACCTCCTGTGACACAGCGAGTTCAGTCCACATCCTCTGGCACCTTCTCCTCGGCTGGTTCCTCCATCTGAACGAGACCGGCGTCTTTGTGACCTTATCACAGGCGGAGAGGAGAAACAGTTTGTGTTTGTATTTTGACCATATGGCCCCATTAGCACGGTAACGACCCCGCAGTCCCTCCAGGACACACACTCATTTCTGAATTTCTGTGTGCGTACGTGTGTGTGTGTATAATGACCTTGGGACCCTGCAACACATTTAACACTGCCCCCGGTGGCTACTTATACACAGCTGAAGCCTCTGCATGTGCCATTTGGACTGCGAGCACTTCTTGGGTTTGCATAGCTCACACCACATGCACACGCACACACAGATTTACTACTGTGTATAACAGTAATTGTTTGTAAAATAATGGATAGTTAGTTTGGGTATCAAAAGCCACCACGGAGGAGCAAAGAGAAGAGCGCCCCCTGCCAAAGCACAAGGTTAAAACATGCTCTAATACTGTTCTCTAATTGAGTGACACACTCTTTCACAGGAACACCACGGACATATCCAATTATCACTGAGAAGTTCACAAAATGAAAGTGGAAATAGGCGATTTTTACATCAATTTATCATTATGGAGTAAATTATGACTGCACAATGAATTGACCATAGAATAATGACACTATCAGCATATAGACTGATTGCCTATAAGCCTGGCTCTCACTATGGCAGTTCTGTCGGCCAGCGGAAATGAAATCTTGTGGTGAAAATGAAGGCTTGATTTAGAGCACAAAGGAAGTGGGTCTGCCACGTCAAAAACCAAAACAGGAAAAGGACGGTGCCTTGAGTTTAATCAGTGGCCGAAGGTGAAGGAAATACTGAGCAGAGGAACAACTGGAGAAACTGTGGAAACTAACCAGCAAAAACAGTGAGCGCCATTGTTGGAGGAGGAAAAAAGGAAGAGATAGAAACTGTATATATATTAAATACATCTTGTAGGGGCTCTAAGTTTGCTGAACATTGAATATTTAGAAAATATATATCATATTGTATAGTATTGCGAAGATATATGGTTATAAGTCGTATACTACCATGAGGTTATACTCATGGTAGTATACCTGATATCTATTTACATACACCAATACCATTTTAAACTCATATTTATATTATATACTATACCTGCCTTATATCAGTCTATATGTGCATATATATTGAGCATATTTCAATATGGCCTTATGTATAATGCAAAAAATAAAGTGAACATCCTCTCAAGCAATCCGCATGTGCCACTGCACTTTAGTCATTTACATTTCTGTGCAAATATTATTCTGTCTGAAGTGAAATATTTTCTGCATTTTGTCTATTTTCCATCTAGATTTTATTTTATACTGATGTTGGATCCATAAAATGAATAATGTTAAATGTAATTAAAATATTTTATTATCATTTTCATTAATAAATCTTAAAACTTAGACCTAAATAACTTCTTGTGACTGTGAAGAAAAATGTTCTAAAAAAGAAAATTCCACAAACAATCACACACAAGCGTCAACTATTATTTCATTGAGCAATTCACACCTTTGCTGACTAGATTCATTTCCTTTTCTCAATCTTTCATTCAGTAAAATTCCATTTTAAACAGGGTTTCAGTGCTTTGGAGGTAAATAGTTGACCAGCTGGTCTGTGTTTTTGATCTTCATTTCCTCTTTCATACTCTATCTTTCTGTCTCTCTCCATCAAACCCTTCTGGGTACCAATTAGGACTCAAAGCTGCTGCAGCATGTGTGCGCATAGGTGTGTGTGTTTGTTTCTGTGTGCGTTTTGCTGCGATTTGTGTGATAACGCCAGCGAAGACAACAAGCTATAGGCTACCTGTCAACATCTACTTCAATGCTCACCATCTGCTCGTACTGTAAAATGCTCTTTATTCATCCCCCACACACAAACAGAAACTATACCCTGCACAAGAAAAAGGAACAACAAGAGCACAGAGCTAATTATAACAATGTTATAATCACCTAGTGATCATCACTGTGTACATGTGTGTGTGTGTGTGTGTGTGTGTGTGTGTGTGTGTGTGTGTGTGTGTGTGTGTGTGTGTGTGTGTGTGTGTGTGTTTGAGAGAGAGGTATGAAGGTAAGCAGAGATAGTGATGTACATAATGACAGTGTTTGAATGGAAACGATAAACTGGAGTCCATCTTGTGATAATCCTGCTAAACACCTGCACTACAATAATTATATTATTATTATTATTACTAATAGTAGTAGTAGTAGTTTCACCACCTCTAGCATTTCTATTAACATAATTACTTTACATATTGAACATTACATATTGGAGCAGGCAGAATTGATGGTTGGGGCCAGCCACCAGAGGGAGATTGAGTCTCTTTGGCTTCACTTTTGGGGAGCATGAAACCACTGTTCAACAACAGTATATAGGTTGTATTGACTTCTGAGATCTTCTGATATCCCTGTACTTATCAATAAATTATCAATTGGCAACAGCACATATTAATCAACACTGACACTTTGAAATGTGAGCCGGGATCGCACAACAGCTAATTTAGTCCCCAAAAATCCTGTAATCAATAATCAATTGTCCGGCCAAGCAAATTTAGTTTTTAATTAGAAATTGATCAAATGAACAATAACCTCTAATATGAATTTATCTTGCTCAGGGTGTAATTGTAGGAAGGTCAAGTCTGCGCAATTGCCTTTTATGTTCCAGCTGAATTTAGAATAATAATGTCCAAAGCTAGACGTAACAAAATATGCACCAAACAAACTAAACTATAATTTTCCACTGGAGCTAAGCATTAATTGTATCCCTCATGCATACTCTCACACACACATTTTCTACCTCCCCTGCTCTCTTTCTGTATAATGTCATGCAGACATACATTGCCGCGAGCCTTCAGGCCATGGGGATTCAATACAGCCTATATTTATAGAGGGGGCGATCTGTTCAAACATATGTTCCCCTTAACAAAGTCATCAATGTCAAAGCCCACTCTCTGGGGCTCCGCTAATGCTGCATTTAGCTTTGCATGCATAACATTAAAGTCAGCTGGACAGAAAGTCTCCGAGTCGGAGTGAAAGCTAATAAGCTACTGGGTCGACCTTCCCCGGGTCCAACAATTACTACAGGTAGAGGTGAAATGAGAGAAGTAGGAGAACATCTGTTTGTGCTGATGTGGGGACGGAGACAGAAGGAAACAATGGTAACTTGGACACAAATATCAGATAGTTTCATTTATGTTGATTTTGTTTTTCAAATAAACTGGTTCATCCGATGTAGTTATGGTAAATGTGAAAGACCAGTTTGTCTCATACCAGAACCATTTTTATGCACAGATTTGTTATTAGGTTGTGCAGCCAAGTGAGAGCAAAAAATACTCAGGTGTGGGTCATTGAACTGGTAGAATAAAAAATATATAATTTATAGTATAGACTTTATAGCTGGTTTATGGTAAAGCCAGCAGTCAGAGCCCTGAAATTACCTGGAAGGAGGAGAAACGTATGGCACCGTGAGAAGAAGAGCATCAATAATTCAAGGCAGAGGAGTTGGAAAAAGTCCTAATCCTCATAAAAACAACTGCAAAACTCTCTTAAGTCCGACAAGGTGCAGGGGAATTTTCCCAGATGGCTCAGCAGAAGGGGGGGTGTTGCTGAAAAGAGCAGGATCAAATCTGCCCTGAGCCAAACTGAACAACAAGTGAGCAGAGGGGCCTTCAATAGTAGTTCCTCCTGAACATTGAGGGTCCTGTTCTGGCCTGGAAACACTGTCTGCAGGTCCAACCACCAACACCAGATAACTACTGGTGCAGAAAGGTCCAGTAGAAATCAGATAAGACATATTCCACAGTTGCGGACAGATCAGAGTTGGATGGATAGACACGGACATATAGACGAATTCAAATGGACAGACAGCTACTAAAGCCCTGCATACATTTCCTTACAGAGCACTTGAAGGTGTCTTCTTTCCTCCTGATGTTTTTATTAGACAACACCAGGGAAGCCGCACCACGCTGAGCTGAATCATCACAGCCCTGTCACAGCCCTGACAAGGAGGGAGGAATACAGAAAAAAAGAAATGAAGAAAAGATGCAAAAGAGGACGAGGGTGTCCAAGTCCAACTGTGATTCAGTTTCCTGGATGAAACGGAGGCTGCTACCGCCGGCTCCGTCTGTAATCCAGCCTCCGAACTGATTCACTTTCACTAATCGTCTGGATTACACATATACTCAGATACTTCCACATAAAATACATTTAAATACTTAATTGTAATAGGCACTACAGGAATCAAAAGACTACAGAAGAATATTCATAATTTTAAGTATTGCAGGAAGTGGTTTTAAAGTGGATCAGCCATCGTGTTGGAATTTTAATAATAATAGTCAAACAAATACAACGATTTTTTGTTTTTATAAAAGGAGGCTTTTCATATCGTTAAATGACAGGTTAAGATGATGGAGGAAATCTGTACTTTAGCTGCACAGTTATTTACCAGCACACACACACACCCTGTTCCCTGATAATAGCGCTCTGACTCACTTTCACTTTTAGTTCAAGCACTTAAGTGAAATTATTTATATTTCCCCATGGGAGGACTCCTCTGTTAAATACCTGATGCTTTTCACTCCATCTAAACCGTTGTTCCATTTTGGGCCCATTAATACAGCTTCCCTCGCGGTTGCATGGAAAAGAATGAGGTAAATTATTCCTTCTCCCTTTTGCAGTCAGCGCCCGCTGCTTCGACTACAGAGTGCGGACACAGGCTGCGACTGCAAAGGACTAAGGAGAAAGTTTGGGGCTTTTACATCCTGCTTCATCTTTCTCCGAGGCCACGCCGAGACATAATATGAAAGCTCACGACTTTGAAAGCTCTGTATATCAACATGACATCTACAGCCCACAGGCCTTGCTCAAACTTATGGAACAGCATCCCAACACTTGATGACCGGATTCTCTCCAAGGACTCTTTCGCTCCAGCTCTCGCTCTTTATTCCGAGCCGCGGTTCAGCTACACAAGGCACGATCACGCTGAGCGGGGGCCACTTTCTGCCTCACGTGCCCCATGGCGGCGCTATGCATTATGTACGCATCGCTCTGTGGATAATGGGCTCAAAAATGCCCCCTGCCTGACCTTGTTATTGGAAACCCTCTCACAATGAATAATGACAGGCATCAGGGTGCCAAATGTCCCGTGCAGGACATTGTCGGCATTTTTCTGTTAACAGGAGGGGGAGAACATCTGTTTGGCAGCTGAAAGCAATGCTGATTCATCGGTCTCACAAACACACCTCGTCTTAAAGTCACAGTTAGACGTCTCAGAGATGCACCGAGGGGGGTGAGTTTAATTCAACGTCGATCAAGTTCCATAACCGCCGGCACAAACGGGTGATCCAATCACAAATAATCATAAATAACAGCAAAGACGTGATGCTAAGAGACAGGAGGAAAAGATCTTGTTGGTCTCATGCTGCTCGACTGATGACTGCATCTCTAATCGTGATTTGGCTCTGAAGCAGAAAGCTGCTCTATGACGACTCTGAAGGACACTCAGCCTGATGCTAATTCACCAGCAGGAGAAAAAATTGCAGCCATTTCATTTCAATGCCTCAACATCCAAAACTTAAAACTCGCTGAAAGTTTTACTGTTACCGCTCGGAGGAGAGGCTGCATGTGACCTTTAGCAGAGGAACATCAGACACGGCTTTCAGACATGCACTGGAATAATGAAAGACACATTTTCCTGATGTATTCTGGAGGGGCCGTACTTTGTATAAATACGATAAGCAATATTTTGCACGATGAGACTACATACAAAGCCAATGCAAAGACTTTTGCGTAGATAAATAATCATTTGTGTCATTCGTTTATCTCGCTCAAGTTTAAATATTTGAACTCAAATATTTAAGTGATGCAATGTCGAGAAACCAATCAGTGTTGAAAAATACTTCCAGTTTGACCACAGATGTCCCTTGCTCTGGACATTTTCCAAAACTGATTTTGCCAGCCCCCTGGTAACATGTTCAGAAAATGTCTTAGTGAGCCGATGTGAGAATGTTGGTCTGAGCATGTTGATGACATATCTAAGACATAACAAATGCAATAGTGAAACAAACTCAAACAATCCAAATATCTTAGGATGAACCAGAGGGGTCAACATGCAGAAGACACTGACAAAGACATCAACTTTGAAATACAACGAGATTCAGGAGGTTTCGGCAGACGTGTCAAAGTGTCGTAACCAAAAAACACGGAGCTTTCCACAGCAGAATTCATACGCAATGTTCTACCTCCTACAAGCTCTACCCAGGCACCACTCCTTGACTGACTGTTCCGAGATGTTCCTGTGGTAATGAACTCATCTGACCCTCTGACAAACTCCTGCTGTGCTCTTCATATGCGAAAGGAGAACTCCGGAAAATGCCGACACCCAATTTTCCTGATATTTCATGTCTGAAAACATCTAGCTGGTCTTTGCTTTACTGGCCTCATAGCAGGGTTCTTTGTGTCGTCTTGAAGGGGCCGTGAGGATTAATATCAGCCTCTTGTCTGTAACCTCCTCTACTCTCTTCATTTTGTTTACCCTGCTGCCTGACAGGTCAGGTCATATCACATGTGTGTGTGAGAGAGCGAGGGGGCTAAGTCGACTGTACAGGCTGCATGTTAACAGACTCCCTCTCTTGACACCTCCTCAGTGAAAGTCGTCTTCACAAGCCTCGTTTTGAATGAAAGGGTTTAATACGAGTCAAAAGTGTGAGAGGATTTCATTTCGTATTCCTGAATAAATCTGCGGGGGAAGGATTGTGAAGGGAGGAACTGACATGTGAATGGAGAGGAGGAAGTGTGCGCCTGGAGGAAGGAGACAGGAGGAGAGAGAGTGAGAGCAGAGAAAGCGACAGAGGGAGTGTGAAGGTGCAAGTAAGCACAGGTCGTTTGGAGTAGCCTTCTCTGTTTCAAAAGAACAATCTCCTCCTTCTGACAGGTAATGATAGTTCTGCTTTCATTTCACTCTCACCAGAGAAAAAACGTTCTCTTCCTCTTCAAGTCAATTTCTTAATTCAAACCCCAAATCTGTCAAATAGTATTTTTCTAGCTTTCTTTGTTGATTTAGGTCCTTAGGAACCAACATCTATATCATTCTGTGCTTAACATCACATGGTCCAGCCACCTGTGTGTGATTCTTGAAACTACACTGGGTAATTAACTCAGAATCGGTTCAGGGATACAGGCCGACCTCTGGAAGAGTCTTTTCAAGCAACGTCTCAGACTTGCTAACAGAATCTCTTTGGACTTCTCTTTTGTCTTAGATCGAGAAAAAACAACTTCTGCCTCCGAGGTGATGTACAGTCCTGTGGTTGAATGTCACATCCCACTATACTGTTGTTTGATCAGTGGATAAGCTTTGTTATGTATGACTGGAGAACATGTAATGTGTGTTACTGTAAATTTAATCTGTGTAAAGCCATAGGATGCTAATGAATTTGAATTTGAGTAATATGACAAAGTTTCATAAACATGTTCCTGATTTTCACCATGGTAGATTAAGTCTTGTTAGAGGGAAAACATGGAAACAATGTTGGATGCAACTGGATGTTGTTGGGCAGTGAAAATATTTATATAAGATCTTTACAAGACAAAGATTTATGTGGTGGAATTCAGGTATCGTTCTGAAGCTTAGCGATTATAGCCAATCAACCCCAGCGATGCCGTGTTAAACAGCAAATGCACACGGTCACACATATGTGAGCGTATCAGTGGTGAACCTTCGCCTCACATTCATGTCCAACCTTTTTCGAGGAGGTAAATAAATAAAAAAATTATTCATCTCTGATATTCAGCTAAGAAACTTTGAAAATATGAGGAATTCTAAACTGTTTGGAATATTTGTAACAGCCGGGGATCAAGAAATTGGAACTACACAGTTATAAAGTGTTGCTTTAAATGTCCACTTACTGTATTTGCAAGGTGTCAATCATTGGAACTCACAGTAAAAAGACCTTCTGAAAGTGGCTAATATGTCTTTATGTCAATTGCTGAGCTGCAGCACCGAGATACTTGGCCTAAAACGATGGCTCTTTATTCTCAAACCACAGAGATGAAGCTCAGCTAATGAATCTCTGGAGGTCGCCGTACTTGTGAGAGATATTTCTATGAAAGGCTGCGGCTGCCTCTCTTGCTCATTTAATCCCAGCAAACCCTTTGACGACAGACACGGAGAAGATGATCAGCAGCAAATTGGAAGTCCTGCATAACTATGTGTTCTTCTTTTAGTCTCTATCTCTTTCAGTCATAAAGTCATGATGCTCCATTTCCCTTCTTTGTCTGCGTTTCCGTCTGCCTCCCCCCCTCAGGCCCAGATGCCTCTGTCCAGGAACAGGCTGTTTATGAGCATCCCCACTGGAAGCCCACTGATAAATGTCACTGTCTACAGCGAAATTAAACATTTTGTGGGAGTCCTTGGAAAGGGCTCAGGGAGAGAACAGTCAGCTAGCGTATCCTCGGGTTCTCTGCTTCCTTGTTGTCCTTTCAAGATGTTTTAATTAAGACGGGCTTCAACAGAACGCCGGCGTCCACCAGTGCTGGCTTGCATTTCCTCCTCCTCCTCCTGAGCTTTGCCACGTTCAAGGAGAGAGCGTGAAGGAGAGCTGCCGGAGAGGAGACTGCAACCTACCCGCTTCCTGCTCTTGAACAAAACTGGTTAATGATGCTCTGTTAGTTATTTCAGCTTCGTGCTTTTCCCCCCATTCATCCCGAGAAATAGCTTTTTGTTGAGTGTCTCTCACCCACGCCCTTTCATTTACCGTATTTGCATCACAAAAGAATAAAACACATTTTCATCGTCTACAGATCTGAGTGTTAGTCTAATGGTCTGGGAATGTTCCCTTGCAGATGCATCCCAGCAGCCGTGGCAGCCATTTAACGGCTCAGTCTACACCGAGCTTTTATGGTGGCGAATCTTAAAGAGACCCCCTTTTCCCAGAATTACTGCACATCGAGGTGTGGCAGAGAGGCAGGATGAGAGCTCATGGGCGTTTTAGGGGACAGGTGTTTTATGTCCTGTGCAGCCATGTGCACGAGCATGAGGAGTGTGTGCGTGAACGTGTCTGTTTGTGTGCGTCTCGCGTGGTCTGCTGAAGGCCTGACAGAGGTAATCACTCAGTGAGATGGAGGGACGAGGCAGCTCTAAACGCACACTCTGTTTTAGGCTTCACTGCATAACCAAATAACGCTCTGTGTGTCGCGGAGGCTAATAAGGCGTATTCCTTTTACCGAGCAGCTCAAGGGGAAAATAGCCTTCCTGCTTTGAAAAAAAAACATTTTTACGAGATATGGACTTTCTCTTTTTTTTCTTTCTAAGCTGACAAATAAATTGCATGCAATTTTAATGGTTTTTCTTCGTTTGCGTGCTGTTGCGAGTGGAAATGACACATCTCACTGCCCCTGCAATGTCTTCATATGGGTATTTATCAGCACCAGTGACTCCTGGCTGTGTTAATAATCCCACAGCACTGGTGTAATGGATTCAGCCAAACCCCTGCTTTATCCCAGGTATCCTTCCTTTCTCCTGCTAAATCCACAGATTATTACTGAAAATACTTTTTTTCTCTTATACTTCAAATTAGCTCTTTTAGCATCCTGGCCCTTTGGAGGAATTACAAGACTTATTTGGTTTTTGCTGAATGAGGGATAACCCACCGGTTCAATGTGTTTTTTTTTAGACTTGGTTTTTAGGAATGAAGCTTAATCTATCTCCCTTCTTTTTCTTCTTCTGTGTATTTCACCGAGCTTAAAGTCTCAAATATTCACAGATAGATCCGATGACTAAAGGCAGTAAAATTTGGCATATGGCTAAAGAACGGTTTATTTACATTATTGCATTTTTAAACCTATAACTTACTCAGTGAGAAAGAACTCTGGCATATGCGATATATAGCAGCATTTCCCACAGTATTTATTCAATCTATGGCAGTAGCGGGGGTGCACATGCATGCCCTCGAATGCCACTCTAACACGCAACCGATTCTGAGTGACAGGTACACAAACTAAAGAGTGAAAGAGAAGTTCACGCGAGAGAGAGAGAGAGAGAGAGAGAGAGAGAGAGAGAGAACTGCATTATAGCCAGCTGCAGAAGGTATAATGTGACTGTCTGCGTGGATGGTAACAACTTGGACGATAGCAAGCGAGCAGCAAATTATGTTGCAAACAGCTGGACAATACAGCGATGGAGTATAACGCCAAGTTAGAGAAATCTTATGTTATTATGAGAAGTGTAAAAAGAAATTTCAGTTCATTATGACATACCTTCTTCTGTTTTGTAATCTTTATCATCTATTGTTGTGTATTATTTATTTATTTTATTATGCTATTTTTTCCCCTTTCTGTTGTTGCTCCTTCCCTGGTCTAGCCTTTGTCTCACTGTCTAGTTCCATTGTTTCTAAATCAACTTTCTATAAAGCACTAAACTCTACAAACTTTTTTCTCACATTGTCATATTATTACTTTTACTTTACTTTTTATTGGATTCTCATGGTTCTCCAGATACTGTAAATAGGGCAATCTGTCTGTCTCCTTCTTTGTCTGTCCATATATCTTCCCACTCACTTTCACATAAACTTGCTCGTTTTTTCTCGGCCCCCTTCTATCTTTTCCTCCGTCCTATCTATCCATCAATGCTTTCATTTATCTCTGTATTGCAGTTTCTGATGACTAGCATCCAGCACAATGCCTTGCTCAGGCAGGCAAGGTCCATGGATGCGTGATGGAGTGCTCTGCTCAGCAACCTGGCAGCGACGTGAACAAATTGATTTTCTGACAGATTAAAAAAGATTAAACCAACCATAAAAACAAGCAGGAAAGTGCTTAATGGACCATATGTGCACAATAAGCTTTCATATGTATTCTTTTCCTGCTTCTCCTCGGGCCATTCATCTTCTTTACACTGACAGGTCTCAGGCCATGCTAACGTGACTGTCACAACTGCTGGACTGTGTCCTTCATGATATTTTGTTAAAAAAGAAAAGAGCATATTATCCAATACCAACGTTGCACAAAGCCGCAGGTGAATTCATATCTCATGTGCCTTTTTTCCACCCTGAGATTACAGGGGAATTTCTGCAACAGTTTTAAATGAATCAATCATTATGCTGCTCCTGTAAAGCGCAACCAAGCTGCTGTGCCACTTCTTTCATACACAAAGATATCTCCTTATTTACTGTATGCAGGTTTTTTACTAACAAATCTTTAACACAGCCTCTTCATACTGAGCCGCCAACATCACTGACAGAATCAGCGGAGCGCCACTTCCTTTGGATGGCGAGCACCATTGTAAGCTCAGCTATGATACACAGTGGGTTACTTTCTTTTCAAAAAACTATTAAAAGACTGTTTGAGCTGCAGATACATTGACAATAAATGGTTGCTGAACAATTTACCCCATGGTGCTTCCTAGCAATCCTAGGCCTAATTTTGTACTGAGCAAATCAACATCTACTGACTCTGAACCATAGACTGTGACATGACAGTGCTCCAAAAGAGAAGCCAAATCATCTTGATCGCCCCCTGGTGGCTTGCTGCAATATGACCCTGCCTCCCCCATGTAAGGGGATCGGACACAGACCAAACTATAAAAACGTACATGTTGAATATCTTTTTTTTTAACCATGGTTTGTCATTTTATGAATTTCTCATCCCACTGATATTTGTTCATGTTCCCGGTAAGTTTGGTTTGAATTAGTTATTTGATGCTTTACAAACGGGATGAAACCTCATGACTGACAGCTGAGACTGACTCTGATTGGTCAAGTGTGTGCATAGGGAGGACCTTGATACTGCAGCTCCACACCCTGAACACTACTACGAGGACGCTGGCTCCAAATTATTTAAAATTATTTAAAAAAACAAGATGTAAGCTCCCATATCCAGGATAGGAGGTGGTGGAGAGACACATCGTTCCTCTCTATATACTGTCTATGGTCTGAACGTACTGTACCCCTCGATGGAAAACAATCCACAGTCAGCATCAACACACACACACACACACATACAAACACACACACACAACCCTTCCTGTCAGTGCTATAAAATAAACGCTCTCTTGTAAATGTTTTTGCAGTTAGGAAGCTCTCAGTTTGTCAGTGGCTTTACATGTCAAATGATTTTTAATGGCTCTGATTGCGGGATCATCCATTCATAGATAGACAGGTCGCCAGAATGTCACAGGGCTAACATACAAAGACAAACAACCCTTCACAGCTACAGGCAACTCAATCCCCCGTTCACCTAGTGCCGTGTGAAGTGCATGTGATTGGACAGTCATTGAACACCCACACAGACACAAGGAGAACGTGCAGACCCCAAACTGAAAGGCCCGGCTGTCTGCTTCTGACCCACAACTTTCTTGCTGTTAGGCAACAGTTCTAACCGCTGTTCCACCGGGCTTCATAATACAGGATCATGTTGCATTCTGCATGAAAGATTACTATAAATCTTGTTCTCTTGTTGAGGCTGGATATGGTTTTAATACAGTGATAGAGGTGAACATTAAATCATATTTTAGGATGTGAAAGCCACAGATTGAAAAATATATCATAACACCCTATAACTCAAAAGGCTTTGATAAAGTTTAACAAAGTAGTCGAGTCATGTTTGGGTTCACTTCCTGTCAGCAAATGCGTGCTAACGTTAATATTTGGCTGAGGCTCTGAGTTCGACCTGTGTCTGAAAATGTAATTACCCAGTAATTAGCCAGGCCCAGAGTCACAGTCCCTGATTGGGTTCAGAGTGAGTTTAGAGAAGTCAGAGGGATTCTGGAGTTCGGCTTGAATAACGTTCACTTCGGGGGTCAGAAGAAAAATAAAAGACAGACGTTTCCTTTTCAAAACAAATGTCTTAAAATTCCCCAGTTTCCTTGGTGCTACTGGTCAAATGCATCAGACTCAGAGACAGCACAGGGATTATAGCGAAGTTTTCCTCCTGAATGGAAAATGATGCTTCATATTCTGTGATGTCTTCAAGCTCTGAGCAGATCTGGACTTAACAGACAGAACGAACACAAATATCAGCAGGAAGTGTGAAAGCTCACAATTCCTACACTATTATCTGAGGCTGTTTAACGTCTGGATTTACTCTGGAAACACACTGGATGAGCAGCTCTTTTGTTCTCGGCCATTTTCTGTAATTGGACCATCAAACATCAGCACTGCAACAACAACAGCAGCAGACATGTGAAGCACACTTTCTTTGACAAAGTAAGCTGAGTGGCACAGTGTGTGACTGTTGGCCTCGGAGCTGAGGCTGATGAGCACTTTGGAAGGAACTGTCTCCTCCCATGTTATGTCTCCCAGAGACTTTCCAGTAAATGCACAAAGACAAACAGGATGAAAGCGGAAAGGGGAAATAGTTTTTTTGCTCAGCTTGGATCGGCTCTGCAGACTGGACAGGAGGCACAACTGATTAGAAGTTTTAAGGGTACAGACTTGGCCTGCAGCCACAGGAGGATCTTTCAGCCAGTCTTCCTCTCAGAATCTTTTTGGCTTTTCACAGTCTTTTGCTTTTCTACCCCGCCTCCTCCCACTCCCCTCCACCCTCTCTCTCTCTCTCTCTCTACCCTTCTTTCTTGCAGCTCTCTGGGACCTTCTTCCTGACACAAGCCCCGGCAGCTGCAGCCGGTGGAGCGGCCCGCCTGAAACTCTTCTCGATTCAGTCGCATCTCCACAGAGGCCTCCCTGGAACGCTGCAATCGGCTATTACATAAAAGTTAAGTGACTTACAGACAAATCCTCCCTACCCCAAAACTGCTAGAGCGTACTGCCAAACGCTCTTTTCTTTTGCTTCTTTCCCACCTCCTCACTCCCAATAACACACACACGCACACACAGTTGACAGAGGACATTACATTGACTTAGATTGATTTCCCAGGGACTTACTCTAACCTCGACCTAGTACCTGCCTAACCTTAACCCTTACCAAGCACATAACATGTCTTCACCTTAACATTTAATGATTTATATTAGGGGGACAGTCTTTCTGTCCCCGTAAGGCAGACAAGATTACCCTATGTGTAAAAGTACACACACACACACACACACACACACACACATACACAGGTATCTTCATTCTATGTGGTTGTCGTTACACAATGGAGGAAAAAGCAGTTTGTCAGAACCACTTCATCTCTTCAGTCAAACCAGGAATGTAAACCCATCATAAAAGACAGGCGCGTGTGTTTGTGTGTGTGTGTGTGTGTATATGCGTGTGTGCAGTGGCGACTACCGGCCTGTTTTAAAATCTGGCTCCCCTACAGATACCAAATCTGCGTTTGTTGCTTCAGCTCCTGTGCTTTTCTGCATCTCCCTCCAATTCTCACCAGTTCTGGGCAAGCTGCTAAAAGTGCCACATTTAAGTATGAAGTTGTGTTTGAGCTACATCAGATTTGATTTGTGCGTGTGTGCGTGTGTGCGTGTGTGTGTGTTTCCTGTGGAGATATACTGGAATAAGAATACACAGATTCACAAGGATGAAAATATCAAAAAACACCCAAAAAATGCATTAAGGACATGGCCAACACACGCACATACTGTAGGTACTCAAACATGAAAAATAGCTAGAGACTTCCAAAAAGAAGCACACGCACACAAACAAACACTCACATATATTCCCACAAATTTATGCAGACATTTTTATATTAACACACCCACCATATGCACAAAATGTAGCCTGTGAGAGCACACACACACACACATACACACACCCACACCCACACTGTGTCAGTGATCCCACAGCATCTCTGGCTGGGCGACAGTGTCACCACAGTGTGTGAGCGCCTCACTCTGTCACTCTGCTTCGCTGGCAACCAGCCTATCAGAACGCAGCAGCCCACACTTCCTGGTGTGATGGAATTGAGCCTGTTCCTCTCCTCTTTTTTTTTGGTGCTTGCTTCCAAACCATCCAGCAGTTGTTGTCAGGAATTCTGGAGTCAGGCATATTTTCTCTGACAGAAGATGCTAATACTCCTAAACACCTCGGTGGCTATTGACTCAGATGGATTAAAAGTCATTAGAACGTGTGGGCTTTTGTGTGCCAGGGCTCATTTCTGGCAGGCACACGTCTAAACAATGTAATAGGATTGTCTGAGAGAGAAATACAAATTATAAATATTTTCCCTTTGAAGTGTTAATTACTATAGGTAAATATAATCCATATCATCTGCAGTACAGAGAGTTTTAACAATTACAATTCTCAGCTCTGTCATTCAGTCTCTTATTTTGTATTGTGCTTATTTTGTATTTCATCAACTGATATGACACGTTTGACTTGGAGTTCCAAACCATTCATACATTCAGACCATGGACTAAAGATGGATGATATGTCGCCAAATCATCTTGATCGCCCCCTGGTGGCTGACTGCAGTACAGGTCATAAACCCTGCCTCTTCAATGTAAGTGGATGGAACACCGAGCACAGTAAGAGTCAAAGTGCATGTTCAATAAATGTTTTCTCAAAGACGGATTCTAACAATTTGCCAATAGTGAGGCCAAAGGATCTAGATTGCCCCCTGGTGGAAGGATGAAGTAATGGTCGTAAACCCAAGTGGTTGGGACGTGGGCCTAAAAACATTCTTACCATAGTTTTTTCTTAAACATGGTTTCTATCATTTAAGGTAGTTCTTACAACACTTAAGTTGCTATTACACAGTATGACACATCATGATTGACAGCTTGGACTGACTTGTGATTGGTTGATGTTCGTAACCATATGCTGGATATTGTAGCTTCATTTTTTGACGGGACAAAGTGGAGACACGTCATCCATCTTAATGACGATCTATGATTCAGACCAGGAATCTGTCGTTGATGATGTGGAAGAGAAATCAAATAAATCAATAGTTTGCAGTTTAATTCCTGAAGTTCAATCTGCCCAGTATCAGCTGTTTGTCCAGATGTGGGACAAAGAGTCTCCTTGAACAGGTCATTTATTTGCCCGGCTACAGAAAACCACTGTGGATAATAACATCAGCACTGCCAAATAATATAAAACACAATTTCTCTCTGATGATTTCATTAATTTCTTAGCGCTGGAGATGAAATTGAGTTAAGTTCCCGGGATCCAGATAAAAGACAGGTGCTGGATTTAACTGTAAGTGGTCCCTGAAGGTAAGAAGGCCATTACCAGCTCATTCTGCTGGGACAAAATACTGTTTACCTCCGTCCTGGTTTGGCCCACAAGAGCAAAAAAAAACTATAAGGAACGCTGATGTCTTTGTCCTTCACTCATAGATTTGATCACTCCCGGGTGCTTCCAGCTCGTCTTGGAGCTGCACTGAAGACAGGGAGCAGTGTATTTGTGAAGCCACTGAGGGATCGTTTTCTCTTAACTGCATTAGTAGCTTCTAAAATAACCATCCTATCTTTAATGATCTGCCAGAATGAAAACACTTAGCGGGTGAGTGCAACAGGCTCCACTATGTACTCCTACAGGGGGCTTTTAGAAGTTTCAGAAAGTGTTGCTCTGATCAGATGAAACCCTGTAAACATGCACAAACCATTTGACATTTAACATTTTGTTTTTTTCCATCCATAATAGATTGAGGTTTTGTTGATGAGGGCGAGGATGCCTTAAAAATGTATAGGTGACTTGACAGCGACACATCAATTCAGATCATATCTAAACTACTACAGATATGTTTTAAGGATATCTTCGCCTCCCCCTTTTTACAAAAGGTCTCTGTCCAAATGAGAACTAAGAAACGACTACAGACACATGCAGGGCCAGAGGGTTGTGAAAAATTCTTCATCAATGATCTGTCAAAAACCAGAGAAGAACATTGTGAGCATGCTCAGCTCAGGTCCAAGTAATACTGGGCGAGGCAGACGGCAGTGATTGCTGGTAGAGTGATGCAGCGATGCTAAATTTAGCTGCAAACTTGGAATTAAACCGAGTAGTGCAAACCAAATGTAGAAAAAACGGTTAAGTCACCATTGCCGTTCTTGAGTCTGTTTATTTAACAAAGCAACAGTGGGCTTTCACAAAGTAAACTGTGACAGCATGGTTTTCCAACTCTTGTTTTTTCATGTACACACGTGGTGACACAGACATTTTGAAAATCTGCACTTTGGAAGGCGTCTACTAAACCATGCAGTGCATTTAAACTGTAGGAGGAGTTACATAAATACCGATAATTTATATAATCTGGGGTTTTCTACAGATGGTTTGGAAGTTTTTATTCAAAAGGGAAAGAAATCCAGAAAGAGATAGTGACAGTTTCAGCTCACACACTAAATGGCAGACATATACTGTACACACACAAAAAAAAACACACACACAAACATAGTTGCAGGCATGCATTCCCAATCACCGACACTGTCAGATGCACACATGCACAAACGCACACACACACCAGGCGATCAGAAGTCATGCCTTTCTGTAGGATTCTCCTCTGGGTGCTGCATCCAAGGTGAGTGCAATGGCTGGCAGCTCCTGAGGAGTTGGTAGGAAGAGATAGCTGAGCGAAGCTATTAAAATACGGGCAGGAATTTCCCTTATCTCTCCCACCGAGGCTGCTCGCGCCGCTTTGTGCTATTATGGAGATAAAATGCACAGAGGCTTGGAATGAAGGAGGGAAGGAGGGAGAATGGGGAGGGGAGTGTGGGGGGTGGGGGAGGCCGGGGAGGGAAGGCGCAAGAACGTCAGATTTATGGAGCTAGGGAAGCTTAAGGTTATTAAATCGGAAGATTACTCGACTGCGAAATTGTTGAAGTTTTTACGAGAAGTTGAGGGATTTAGGCCGGTATTAAACAGCAAAGCATTATTATTCACAATTTATTTTTACCCCTTTTCATCTTTTCTGCTCACCCTTTTCGTCATCCCCTCCCCGTCTTTCTTCTTCCTTCTTTCATCAAGCTCACTGACAATATCGAGCTCCTCCTAAATTCTTATTCAGAGGAGCATCTGTACCTCCCATCATTCTCCCCCCCCCCACACACACACACACACACACACACACACAAGGCAGCGGTTTGTGGATGGGAGGAAGGGAAAGGAAAAATAGAAAGAAGGGGATACAGCAAGAAAGAGAGAGAGAGAGAGACAGAGAAAGGTGAGACAGTGATGCTCTGACTGAGAGGATCGGCTCGTGTTTCAGTTCTCCTCACATCGTCAGGCAGTACAAACTTCTACCAAGGACATTCATCACTGCCAGCGTTTTAGAGATGAGGTGTGAGGGAGAGGTGCCGGTGGAGGCAGCCGAGGTGTGGACGGTGTCAGCTGAACTTCACCCGCTCCTACATGTTTGCCAAGACTGAGGAGTCTGTAACGCATTGAGCGACCCAGGCAAATTGCTTTCATGGTGATGTGAACATTAACTGTCGTGACACTGGGTGTATCTCTGGGGCCGGCGAACAGCAACACTCCTCCAACTATTTGCCGTGAAGGGCAGTGGCAAAAGGAATTCTATTGGAAATATTCATCAGAAGTGGAGAAAAAAGGAGGCAGACTCCTACACACTCACAACATAATACATCTTAATACGTCTGGATTTGTTTGGTGTTTACTGTTCACTCTTATAAATGATCGCATTAACCCGAGTCCTTGGTTTGCAAAACAAAACAGTTTTGTCTGAAGGGATCATCTATATTCTGAATGATGAAATACAAGGTGTTCTTTCCCCCCAGAATGGATGGACTGAGTTTTGCATTAGGACACTGCAATTTGTTTGTGAATCATTGCGTGTGTTTGTGTGTTTGTGTGTGTGCGTGTTTCCCTCCTGTTCTTACTGAAAAGAGAAAAAAAACTTGTCTTTTTCAGATGGGGAGTTACACTTACACTTAAACAACACCCACAGAAACACACATATCAAATAAGGATGAGAATTACACACACAGGATTTGTTGGCAAAGCTTTTTTATTAGGACATTGCATTGATTTCAATTCATTGTGATCGAAACAACCACAAATGGATCGCTAACCTTGACCAGGACCAACACATGGCTGATCTCAACATAACCACAACTCACACCGTACACCTATCCATTACCAGGTCCTTAGAAATATCGTTTTGTCTCATAGTACCTGGCTTTGGTCCCCATGAGGTCTACTGGTTCTGACAAGATCAGCACTTAAATTGGAGAAAGTCACCCAGACAGAACAAAAATGACAAAAACACACACATAAAACCACAGTTATTCCTTGTTGTCTATCATCATTTGCTCGCTTCATGTTCACCTCTCTCTCGCTATTTGTCTCATTCAGGTCAGGCTTGTTGTTTCTCAGTAAACAGAAAAACACTGTTTCTCAGAAACAAAATAAAACATTTATCTCGGAACAAACTCTTGATAGCAAACACGTATCCATACACACACGCATGGAAGAGCAACTTCCCTCTTGCAGCATGCTATCCATGAAATTTAAACATATTCAATATTCACTTGTGCCTAAATCAACATAAATATTATCTATCCACGGTACAGCAGAGAAATCTTCAATGGTTGTGGAAGGTAGCTTTTCATGTGTGTGAGAGTCTATGTGTATTGTTGATGCCGGTAAACACACATGTGGCCGTGCTCTTTGATACACCAGGAGGCCTTGAGGATATTTTAGATTTTTTTTTAATACTTGTATTCTGCGGCACATATTCCCATCCTCCTCTTCTCTTCACCTAATTTGCACAATTTCCCTTCATCCTCCGCTGACTGCCGTGACTTGGGGAGAATCTACAAACCCCCAACTGTGATCTGAGGGATGAGGAAGGTGTGCAGGGATGCACGTGTGAGTATGCCGGTGGAACTCTTTCATGGGTGTGCGCTTCTGTCAGTGTTTCTGTACATAGTCCTTCTCGTTTTCCGCACTCGTTGTCTTGTGTGGTGAAGCTGATTTCATCAATACAGATGAGACAGGAGCATAATGTGGCTAAATATGGTTGTCTACGTCTATCTTTAATGGAGGACTCCCCCACTCTTTGTCGACACTCAGAAGGAGAGCCAGCTATCTCTTGCTTCACTAGATAATTCTCTTCTTTGCTGTAGCGGAGAGAAACTTCATTAACCTCACTGCCACACAGCCCAATCCTGGAGATGTGCATGTGTAATGTGGCTGAAAGTCGCCTTTTAACGCTGTAAACACTAACTTGCTAAACGTCAGTATATATTACACACTCCAGCTAAAAGAGCTGGTCTACCAGCTTGTGTTTCATGGGACGTGGATACATGCAACAATTATGCAATAAATCCTATATTTCATAACAGATAGATAAGCTGCACAGTGGTTCAGTGGTTAGCATAGCACAAAGCTTCTGGGGTTGAACACAGGTTTCTTCAAGTACTTCGGCTTCCTCACACAGTCTTGAACAAGCAAGTCAACTCCACCTTCAGATGATAAGTAGTTATACGTGCGCAACATCTTGCAACCCTGGGATTGTCTTTGTTGATGACATTTCTAAAAGGTGTCATTCTCACTGAAGAGGGTGTCAATCTCCTGCTCTGTTCTTCATATGTGTGAAACACAAAGTTTGAAACATATTCAGTTAATTGGGTCCGGACATTTTCTGGAGTTCATTTCTAGCAATTGGCTTCAACTGCTTTTTGACCACTTGGGGGCAGAATAAACAAACTGATCTTGCATGCAGTATATTACAACTTGTTAGAGGAACATTACAATAAATGATTTGCCATGGGAATACAAATTCAATATATTCCATTTAACCTCTGTTTTTGGTCTCCAACTACTGAATTCAAATCTTTGGCTTTATAAATGCTAACCGCTCCACTAGCTAGTCGCCAACGTTGCCTATTGGCCGTTAGAGCATATAGAGTTTTGTTATGTTTATATACTGAAAAGACTGGTGGTTGAGGCCATGAGACAAAATGATCATTATTTGGTCCAAAAACCTTCAGCTAAAAATGCCCAAATGCTCCAGTGAGCTTGTTAGGTGATCATGTTGCAAAAAATTGTGCTCGTTTCGCAGATACATAATTTGTTGCACTCAAAACATCTTACTCAAAAAATGACATGTACACATAGAATTCCCAATTTAGCAATTTTCCTTCAGGCTGTAAAGTCTCCAGAGGCAAACTGAGCCATTCCGTCCTTCAGCCATGAAGTCCTCCCCCTCCCTGCAGCCCGCGGAGAGGCCTCCTCCTGAGACACTACTCTCACACTGCCTGGGGGCTGGGGCACATATGGAAGTGACGCACCTTGAGTATCCGCACAGACGAAGAGCAAAGTTGACCAGACGAACGCAGTTAAAACAAGAGTTGGTACATTACAAATCACGAGCTTCCCCAGTGTTTGTGAGAGCTTCGGTGATTATTGGAAGATGAATCTAATCATTTTAAGTTGAATTATGACTTTAGGGGGGGGACACAGTCAGGAACTGCCATCAGTGATGGCACCCAGTGTAAACTCTGGGCTGGGCAGCTGCCTGCATGTTGTTTATTTCCTCCATTATCTGCCTCCAGCACACTCGCTCGTACCAGCCAACAGGCTCCTTCTGTTCCTTTATCACGCACACTGATATTCACACATAGGAGTGCAAAGGGAGTAAATGAGCACACATGTGCACGCTCACACACACACACACACCAACCACAAACACACTGAAGATGAAAGGTACAGCAAGAGAGGGAAAAAATAAGAGAGAGACAGTGGAGATTGCAGCTTAACCTCTTGGCTCCACTGTAAAGCAGCACTCACTCTCTGGAGCCTTGCTGATAGCCATCTGTCTGGCAAGCAGAGACAGCTTCACCTTCCCCAACACATCAGCATGCTCACAAACAATTTATCCCACAAACACAAGGGCAAGCACTCACACACAACAAGCTGACACTCAGAGGTGCTACGCAGACAATGGAAGAAAATTTGAAAAGAGCGATTTCGAGTGTGACTTTGTTGCTTTAGTTTTCATTTATCCAAGAGAAATAAAGACTTAAAGACTGATAAAGACTGAAGGCCTTCAGTCCCAGCAGAAAGCCTTTCTTCATTTATTAGAACTTTTCTTTTTAGATATGCAGAAATGTGGAGCCGCTGCAATGATTAACATCTATTTAAATTGAGAATGGGACATTCATTGACAAAGAATGAGCTATAACTTTGGGATCCTGAAGAGAATCCAAAACACTTTAGATTTTGGCTATAAATCAGTAGCTCAGTCGATAGCTCTCTCTCTCCCTCTCTCGGTGATGGCTGAGCTAAAGAAAACCTTTGCCGTGCCAACATCCCCCCCACCCCCTTCATTTCTCCTCCTGCTATCCTGCACTTTTAAAACATAAATTCCTTGAAATCCTCCCACTTCTCCACCTCCGACGCCCCCTCTCCGCTCCTCGGTATCCTCTCCACCCCTCGATCCATCTCTGTCCTCCTGATCAATAATCAATCTGCAGGGGCCGAGGCCAAGGGCCCCGCGCCATCTGTCTCCATCGGCAAACCTGAGAGAGAGAGAGAGAGAGAGAAGGAAAGAGAGGGAAGAGGGAAGACATGGAGTTCAATCCATCTCCATCCCTGGTCAGGTCCAGTCTGCCGGTATAGATCATAATTTGGAGAGGTGTAATTGCTGTTCAGAGACTGGGGGTGGACACTGGAGGGGGGAGAAGGGGGGAGGAAAGCGAGTGTCAATAATGTTTCTACAGTCCAGTCTCCCCCTGTGCTCCACCTCCCCACTCTGCCTGCCCCAGTTTCTCTCTTTCATCCCTCCCTCTCCGTCTTTGTCTTCTCCCGCTGTCTTCACTTTTATCAATTCAATTTAAAAAGATCCACAGACCAAAACAACAGTGCTCTCCTTTTATTGTGTGTTTGTCTGTTTATGTGTGTGTTGTCTTTTTATGTGTGTGCAATTCTGTAGTGTGCACGTATAAAGTTGGTCCAAATCTTGCAGGACGAGCACCATCAAGTTCTTTATGTACTTTGTTTGATCTGGGTCTTTGGACTTTTTCGATTTAGTCTGAACCAAATAAACAGGTGTGAAAAGGTGCCCCGGGCCACAGTCCAGAGCAAAGCACCCAAATTCCGTCTGACCAAAAGAGGTGATCTCACTGAACCGTGGTTGGTTTTGTTAGCGTGAAAACAGTTTTTTGGATATTTCAAACTTTCAGAACAATTTCTGGAAGCTGACACACTATTATTCAATAGAAGAAGAAGAATTAGGCGACTCGCAGGATTGTTTGTAGTCTTCACCATCGATGATATGTTAGAACGGTGAGGATGCTCATTTGCTGGGAGTTATACCATAAGGGTATTACAGTGGCAACTAAATTAACAAAGTGAACAGTTGATGACAGGATATTTCATACAAAAGTCCAGAGTCGGCTCCGTAAATTACAACGTGAAACCACAACTAACCAGATCCAATTTAAACAATGAAACGAAGACATGAACCTTGGCTCGGACTTTCAGGAGTGACAGGAGACTGCAGCCCAGCCAACAGCTCTGAGGCTGCACAACAACACATTAACATACTCAGAATTACAATGCCGAAAACCTGTGTGAATATGTAACTTCTGCTGCTAAATTGTGAAGCAGCGTTGGATCATGGGAGACCTAACCACCACTGCTGACCGGGTTAGAGACAGGTAAAGCCACAGGTTAAGCATATGACCGAATTAAAAAGGTGACAGAAATGAAACCTTTACATTTCCTTGAATAAAACTGGAGATTTCTCTTGGTTTGATAATCGTACAAAAGTCAACAAAATATATAACATAAGTCTAGTGGGTTTAAGACACTTTGATGAATTGTTAGCATGTTAGCATTCTAGCATTAGCACTAAACAAAGTACAGCTGGGGCCGTCTCATCAGCTTTCAGGTTTTAGGTAAACAAATCATAGTATTAGACAAAGCGATTTGACCAGATGATGGCACAAGAGGAAAAGTGAAGGGATCATCCAAAGTTTTTACAGTTCACATGAATGTGTGCACCAGAGTCGTCCATCCTGTATGTAGAGACATCTCATTAGATTTCATCGGAATTAAAACCTTTGTAGTACCTGTTTTCGCCCACTTGAGGGATGTGTACACAACATAATTCACACCACAGCGTGGCGATCAGTTCATTAGTAACTGACAGACGGTGATAAATAGTAAACTTGCGTAAAAGCCTCTCCTGTGGTCCTGTTTATCTGGATGAAGCGTTTGGAATGTGTGTGTCTGTATTCCATTTCCCTTGAAGTGCATCATCATGTGTCTAGACCAGGGGTCGGCAGTATAAATCAATGTAAATCCCCAGCGCGGGCTTCAAGGGCCAGTCAGGTTCTGCAGGTCTGACACTAAGTGGGTGTTACAGGTAAAACGTAATGCATGCAATCGCTCCTTGGTCCCCGCTGAGCTGTACAACATGAATTCTTTCACCTGCTCGAGAGAAAACGCTCCCCATGTTCTCCAGCATGCTGCGCTAACAACGCTGTTAACCTGGCCCACCTCCCATCCTGAATTAAAACAGCAGTAAGAAAGGATGTGCTAATTTGAGACTCATCAGTGTGGCTCCTTGCTCGGAGAAGACATTTACAGTTTTCTTTTCCATTTTACTCCTGAACCGTGTAATCAGCTGAAACTACAATCTGATGCACGACTCAAATACAGGGGGGTTTAAGAATGTGTGTGTGCGAGTGTCGAGAATATTTGTTTGCGTCTTATGACACACCCTTCTTGGCAAAGCAGAAATTTGTCTGACACTCTCCCAACACACACACACAGACACACACATGCACACACTCTCACTCACACACAGATGCGTGGGCACTGGCAGAGCTCCTGTGAGTCAGAGTAACTGGTCTGTGAAGGATAACCCAAAGGGGGAAACAAAGAGCCAATGAAACTTTAATGAGCTGGTCACGTATCAGCTGAAGCCGGCTGCAGCTGCACCTCTGCACCACAAACTTCTCTCCCCGGTGAAACCCAACCGATGAACAAAGTCGGAACCTCTCAACCGAGATCACAGAGAGAAAAAGGCACCTGAAGATGAAGATACATTCGGCTCGTCCTCTTCAGGTTCCGGCGCTCGTCTTGGTAACTGCTCTCGCGAGATCTAGCAATTGTTGAGTGAAAGCCAAGGACGTCTGAATGACAATATTTACTTCACAGGCTGGTGTGCTGAGCCTGCGGATTTTGGAACTAATGTCATTGTTTCGGTCGCCTTCTTAATCCTCACATTGGTGCACCAGAAAGTGTCGACACATGAGTTTAATTATAATCTATATAAGCTATATAAATGTATGTCTATTTCATGCCTTTATTACATTTCTTTATTACGTGCTGTGTGAATTTGTATTTAACAGCTAAGAGGGATTTCATGCTGATTATCTTAAAAGGCTTAACATTTTCACACTTGACATGATAACGTTTAACTCAAACCATTCCAGACTTTTCCCTTCATATATAATATACATACAGTGCACTTTGTGATGTGCTTATGAATTCCGAACACACGTTAAAATGACGCCTGCCTCTCCCAAAGCCCCCGTCCTCGCTGTTCCTCATCAATGCTTTCTGCTGAAACGTACGATTTGCAATATGCAGCTAATGAGCTGTTGAAGGCTGAGAATGAATCTCATTCTAACCATAATCGTGTGAGGTTTTCCAGAATGGTGTGTGTGTGTGTGTGTGTGTGTGTGTGTGTGTGTATTGACAGTTTTTGCACATGTACCTCAGCATGTGTGTGTGTATTTTTGTGTATGTGCCTAGTGCCTGACTGTGTGTGTTCCAATCTGTGTTTCCAAGTGTGCGATTGTTCGTCATGAGAGGCCATATGAGAAATAATTCATACTTGGGCTCAAACACAGCCTCATAATCTCTCATTCATGCACCATCATACTTTCACACGCACTTCATTATAGTCTTGCACACACTACTTTACCCTCTGTGTTAGAGAGGGTATGATTAAAAAAGAAGTGAGCTTGACCAAACAGGAAGACAGTCTAAATTCTCATTCCTTGATTGGCTTACAGTCTGCACCCACTCAGAGCACTGCTAGTTAAATTAGCATTTAAATCCAGCAGCAGCACTTTTAGGGACGACTTTACAGCTTTGTTAGAATGGCAGGGGGGTAACCATGGTAATTCTACTTGTTTACGTTCTTTTTCAAGGTCAGTCATTTGTTTGTAGTAAATGGTAATGAGTGCGTTTAGAGACAGAGAGAATAAGTATGATGGTAGAGAGTGGGTTTTTGTAAGAGTGAGATTCAGATGCAGTGTGTGAGATCAGGTATGAATTATCTCTCAAGGGGGCCTCTGATATGTGCCAGCGACAACAGAGGCATCTTTAATGTTCAATCTTCACTTCATGACTTGAAAGAAAGAAAGAAAATGAAAGGAAGGAAGGAACAGAGTGAAAGGTAAAGAAGTGGAAAAGCACTCGATGAGGAAGGAGATGTTGAGGAGGAGATTTCTCCAGGAATCGAGCCAGAGAGGGAAGAGCGCTTCTCACACAGACCTACTTCTGTCAGCCAGTCACATGTCGCTGAAGAATCAGCACAGAGCTGCTGAGACACACACACACAAACACACACACACACCTCCGTCATAACTGCACAACTCAACAATAAACAACAAATATAAGAAGACAGAAAAACAGAAAAATATCAAAATTTTGAGCTTTACACTTTAACGACAAAGTGAATGTGTGTGTGTGTGTGTTCTGAGGTTTTTTAGCTCATCATGTGTAACAGGATAGACATACTACATCCCCATGTAGGATTTTGTCCATGCACGCGCTCGCATACTCACACAAACACGCGTGCACACATAAAGATACAGTTTATACTCACAACATGCAAATAGAAATCTCAGTCAACCCAATGCTCAAACGCACAGACACACACACACACACACCTCCACATTCCAAGCACCTTATCTGCCCTGGCAGTGTTGACTGACACTCTCCACTTGAGGAGATTAAGTGAGCTCATGCTGTGTCGGCACAGCTTGACGCCCATTTATCCTTAAAACTCATACGAAGCGTCTCTGTGAGCTCCGTGTGCCAAGGACGTCCACGCACACACCACGTGCACACTCCCAATTTTACTGTACACACCTGCTACTTTATTTTCACCTGCAGTCGCTGGAGAAAATATTAAAAACTAGGTAGTTGCAGTTTTGCTGTTTTCATGGTCGCTTGTAATTCCGGGACCACTGGAACTGTGAAACTGGGTTTTTTTTTAAAGAAGAAAAACTCCAGTTGTTCATTTGCCCATTTCCTCTGCTCTTAAAAACATTTTGTAGGTATCTGTTTATTATCCAGCATCAGCTTTGTGCTGTTTAATTGCCATGCAAAGAAAAGCAGCCTGTGGCGTTTGTGGTTTCAACAGCAGCAGATTTAACCAAGTCTCTATAAATACACACAGGCCATCTGGGTACTTGCCGGTTACAGATAACTCGCTGGCAACTGCTGCTGCGCTCTTGTTATGCCTACTAATATTAGTATATGATTACTTTGAACCATTTTACTTCGGATGGGTTCTGACTGCGATAGAGTGTTTGACCACTTTTATGTTTATCTGAGGACAAAATGTGGCCCGGGCTGGAATACCACCTGGGCAGTGATAACAACTTTCAGGAGTTCACAGTCTGCCATTCAGTCTGCCAACAGGGGCGGACCTATAGGTGTGGCCAGGGGGGCGCTGGCCCCGATTGAAATCTGATTGGTCCCTGAAGTGACCGTGTCCTGCAGTCTAAAAACTCGGAGAAAATGAAGAAATATGAGCTTCTTTAAAGTTCACAATGTGTTTGAGCAAGGATTGACTTGATGTGCACCCTACTGATGGAAGTTGTCAATAATAATATCAATTAAATTTGGATTTATTAAATATTCTTGTGATTCTATCGGATCTTGTGTCAAGATGAGTTTCTGAAATCTTTCTTAATTTCAGTTTATGCTAAATCTTAAATATCAATTTATTAATTCCACTAATACAGTGCAACTACTTGCTGCACAAACAGAGCAATTTACACTGACCCTGTGGTTTGTGAACAATCCGCAATGTGTTGGCTCATTTTGCTGGCTTGGTTTCTAAATATCTTGGCAAATGACAATGAAGCTGCCTTCTCTATTTTGCAGTGTGCTCTGTGTAATATGAGGACTTGAGGGCAACTGGGACACAACAGCAAATTGTTTGCAGCAAAGTCCCTAAACTAGTTAATCCAACAATAGAACAGGCCGATATGCAGCAGGACCACCAGATTTCACTGGGATTAACAGCAGCTAAATTCAGTCAGTTTGAGCTAATAATCAGCTCCAGTGAGCAGAAGGGCCGGTGTCATTCATCACAAGTCGCTGCTGTGCTGAACATATTCTGCTACCTGGGATTTTTTCTCCAGTTGCCAACAGTGTTCTTGTTTCCTTCAGGCCCGTGGACTGGTTTCCTTCCTCTTCTGGCTCACTGAAACATCCCGTGTAGAGGAACCTTGCATCATGTCCGTTCAAGATTTAAGAATATATTAATCTAACAACATGAACACAAGTTTTTTATATGCAAATAGACTTGATGAGATGTCATTGTTGTCATTTCCAGTTTGGATACCCTGTGTTAGTACATGCCCTTGACATAAAGGTAAGTCAGCCTCAGCTGTCATTCATGAATACGTTTGACCCAGCATCAAATAATTAAAACCAAAGTTAAAGTAAAAATGAAACACTTGAACAAACAAACATCAGTGAGATAAGAACGACCTGAAAGGACTGGAACCGACCTTGAGAAAAATGAGGGGGGTAAAGTGCACTCCCAGGCCAGGATGATGAAGGGACCCTTCCAAGGACAGATGGGAATGAGATTCCTGAATCAATACCATCCAAGGGTGTTTTGTTATTAACGCATACAGAGGGAATCCAATGACCAATACTCCCCTGAGTCTTCAGACTCAAGACCCTTCACACATTCCCCCTTCTTCCTCAGTCCCACTTTTTAACAGTGAGAAACATCCTAGTTCTCAAAGGAAAACTGCCAAACACCCAATAAGCTCGACACTGTATTATCTGAAATGTTAGGGATCTAGTATAGATCTTGTATTTTAGTTTAAACTGGAAAAACCCAAAGGTCATAGACGCTATACCTGCATGAGGTGCATGATACTCAAAATACAATGTTATGGCAAAACAGCAGGTAACATATTAAAAGTAACCGACTAAAACTTTGAGTTTAAAGCTGCTCTCAGACATACACAGAACTCAGCACATTTGCCTGAGATTCTCCAGAAGTGAGAGTGCAAATGTCCTAAAAATTCACAACGACTGGGCGTGCTGATGAGGTTTCAAACAAATTCGATTACAGGATGAAACAGGATGTAATGTTCACGTAGAAGACTCAGATGACGATGGTTACATGGAAACGCAGTAAGATTCGAGAGCTGTAATTGATAAGGGCAGACGACGGTGTTGATGTGCTGCAAACAAAAAAGACATGAAGAGTTGTCCTTCCTCCTGCACGCTTGACCCAGGCACTACCCAACACCTCAGGGGAATTGTTCCTGTTGATGTGAATGCATCTGACGCAGACAATCTCCAGCTGCCCTCTTCCCATGTTCATGTTGAAGATGTGAGGACCCAATATTCTCCATATTTTGTCCGAAAACAGCATAAGCGCAGGCTGCAAGAGAAAGTTAAGGATGGACCTCTGAAATAAAATCTATGTATTCTCAAGATAAGGATGAGAAAATGTTGGTGCAGATACAAACTGCTCTTTTTTATAATTGAGACAACACAGCAGTAAAATGCACAAGACTTGTATGTTTCCCTGTGACTTTACTGAGCTGTAAGAGACAAGACTCTCAGTCCGGAATGTGCTCAATTGTCTTCGTCTGCGCGTTTGTTTTGTTTTGCTGTTATCTATTTGTTATTCTGACAGTAAACCAAACAGCGCCTCTGAAAATGAAAATGGGTTTTATGTATGGAGTAATAACCTAAATGGATTTTTCTCTCTCTCTCTCTCTCTCTCTCTCTCTCTCTCTCTCTCTGTCTGCAGCGCTCTGGGAGCCTGTGGCTATTTATCTGCCTGTGTCTAATTATTCATTAGTGAACACAGAGAAAGGAGCATGGAAAACATAGTTGTGCATTCACTGTAGCAGAGCAGCGTTCCTACTGCTGCCTCCTCCTCCTCCTCCTCCTCCTCCTCCATATTCCCCCAGACTCTGTTTCTTCTGTTTCGGCTTCATTTCACACACTGAGGTCACAGAGGTCAAGGACCGAACATCTGTTATCGTGCTGCATGTTGTGGATCCAGTGTGTCCATATACATAAAATGGTTAAAGCACTTAAGGTGCTGTGTGCTGATGAAAACACACACACACACACACACACACACACACACACACACGCACACACACACGCACGCACGTATAATGAGGCTGCATGAAAGATAATCCTGTTCAGGTTTGGCAGCTGTGACGCTCTCACTCGCTGCACTGCACACAAATGGCCAGCAGAGGGCACTACAGTATTAAAAGTTAAATCCAATGTGAGGTGTGCTGTGAACAGGTTGATGAGGCTTTTCACTCAAATAAAAAGTGAAACACGTGAAAACAAGTGGTACATGTTTAACGCAGTTTATCTTACAACCATTCATTAATAATAAACTTTATCGATATGTAGCCATATATAAATAAACCTTTAATAAATTTTAACGATGGATTCTATTTGACTGTTAAGATCTAAATCAAATATGCTTGTTTACACAGTATACAACCATCCTATTTGCTCTAAGTTGATTTGAAGCTTTGGTTGTACTTATATTATTACTGTGTATATATATGATGCATTGTTATCTAATTCACTATTAACTATTATTGGGTTATGTGTAGTGTGTTTTAAATTGTCTATATATATCTTAATCTGATTGTAAATCTTGTTACTTTTAAATATTTGTGTGTTTATAATATATTGTAATAATTGTAATATTCTAAATGAAATCTAAATGTGGGAAAATCAGAGACCGTAAATATTCTACCTGAAGTCAGCCTTATAAACAAACATGTTGTATTTAGGTCACACAATTTAAACCAGTTTATCAAAATGTTTGAAAACATTTAAAAACATAAAACACATCATTATGTCATACCTTTAATCAGGCACGGGCACAGATAGACCCCTAAGGGTGCTCAAGCACTTGCCCTTTTGCCCTGGATGAGAAAAGTGCCCCTTCTGTTGGAGCCCAATTTTTTCTTCATCCATCAATATTTAAGAATAAAAATGAATCTCTCTGTCAGTCCCCATAAATGTGTTTTGATATCTGACGGGGCATTTATTTGAGACATGCTCCGAGGAACTCACAAGCCCAACATTAGCGCCGCTGAAAATATTACGACAGACAGGCAGGCAGAGAATTTAAAGGCAGTTTTACTGTTCTACAAATTGGACAAATTCACTAGTTTTGTTTCATTTAAAATCATAATTATTCAAATGAAAGGTAGGTCTTAAGTTGAGCTACATGACAGTTTGGTGAGGTGTATTGTGGTATATTATTAGTGAAATGCTGCTTATGCTTCAACTCTGTCAGAAAACAGTAAAAATGTGAGTGTACTGTCTTTTTTAAGCTTATTAGAGATTATGTAAGTCACTCTTGATTATTATGAACAACATTGATTTATTTCATTTACAACATTTTCAACATAATGCCAAGAAAAGAGAGACACCAAAAGCAGAAGGACAGGGAACTGCAGCCAGCAGCTCAGGGTAGCCCCTCTCTTTTATCTTGGATCAGGCCATCAACTAGTAAATAAGATGAGGGAGAATCAGCAGAACGGGAAAATAACACTGCTCAAACTGAATAACTTTATTAAGAATTTACCCCGTTACACAAAAATACATAACTCCAAAACAAAACATTTGGCATACTGGCAGTGTTCTAAAAACTTTAAAACATTTACATCTGCCAGTTCACATTACTTGAGATAGTTTACTAACAACCCAGCTCAGGTCAGGTCTGGTACATATCATAATGATAATCAAGCTACCTATTATATATCTATATCCTGTTGAATCAATAACTTCACCCTCAGTGTCAAAGTTTAACTTTAGCTCACATGGGGTGGATCTCGGTTTCACTGCATATACCCCCAGCGACCTCCCGCTGCTTGTTTGCCTCTTGGCAGTGGGGTCAGAGTGAAAGTGTCATTCTCTGTCAAAGAGTTCATCTCCTCTTTCATCGCGCAGCCCACATTGTTGACTTCTTAAAGTCCATTGCCTCTTTACGTGTTGTAGGTACATCATAAGCCACTCTGTAGAAATAATCTACATTTTCACATTCGTCATTATTACACTCAGCTTTATACTGGTACTCCTTTAACCCTTGTATGTTGTTCGGGTCTGTGGGACCTGTTTTCAATGTTTGCTAAAAGAAAAATGATGCGATAAATATTTGTTCTACCTGAGACTCATTGGCCTTGGCTCATTTTCTGTGATGAACATATAAAATACCATATTTTCAGTGACTGTACACTGTACACCCCCCTACACATTTATATTACATATGTGGTGTTCGGGTCCACTGGACCCAGGACTACGTAAAGTGTTCAATTGTACATTTCATGCACCTCTGCTCCCACATTCCTGCACATTTTACGTAAAAGCTCTCTGCCAGTTTCTGCATCTCACAAGGATTCTGTGGATTCTCCTTTGGATTTGAAAACTCCAGCAAGGATAATATCCCCAACGTATGAAAATAAATGGGTTTGGTCCGTCTCATTCCAGCTTTCTACGAAAACACGCTGTCCCTCCAAATTAGTGCAGAATGATTTACATAATGAAAAGTTCGTAAGAAGGCTTGATGTACTGCTATCCTTGTCGGCCCTGGTTGCATCCTTATTACATTGGTAGCCATGCAGGGTGACTAAAGGGCAAAAAGACCATTCAATATCATCATTTTTTTACATCCATATGTTTGCTGCTGATGGCCTGGCCTGGATTTGGGACTGGCTGCAGATGAACGTTTTACGTAGCTGGCTGATGGCCGATCTCATCCTCTTCTTCAAACTCACTGTCAGACTCTGAATTGATAGAAACATGATCTTCATATTCTCTAAACTCTTCCTCTTCATTGTCTTCCAAAGATTTTCTCTCTTAAAAAAATGATTTCTCATGTAGACTGGAAGGAGTGTGTTCAATTTCTAATTAAGTTCAGGAAATAAACCTTAACACTGATGAAAAACCTTTTTTATATTCGTTTTTTTCCAATCATATCTTGATTGTAAGTGATGTTTCTTTGTCTAATTACATTTTATCACAAAAACGAAAACCTTGATTTGATGCTTTTCCTCCATGGCTGAGATTTGTGAAGATGTTATTTTCGTTGTGAGCCACATTTTCCTCGTCTCATTATGACTTGACATTATGAGCTTTTCTTCGTACAGTTTCTAGTTTGGTTTTGTGTTTTTAATGATTAAAACAGAGTGGTTTCCTTTAGAACGGGTCCTTCCTTTGTTTCCATTCTCTCAGTGACTCTGCAGAAAGTGCGGAGGCTCTTCTCACAGGGACGTCCTCACACGCACCAGTTAGAATAAAAAAGAAACACGAGTCTGAAGCTTGTGGAAAACAACAAGGTGACACTCTGGTGTCAGAAAAGCTCTGAGGTCTCGGTTTGGTTGAAGAAAGACAGAAAGAAAGTGAAGTCAAGAACCTGGGGGGTCTTTAATTGCTGGTGTAAATATTTTCAATACAAATCCACATCTCATTGCTTGATTTCACACAAGCAGGAACAATATCAAATCTGAAGTACACATGTTTTTACACAAAGCACATCCACTACCTCACGGAGTGTGGGAGGAGTCAGGATGGATTTAAAGGGGTGAGGCGAACAAACACTTGGCACAAGATATGAAGTGGGAACAAGAAAAGTCTTTGAAACTGTTTTATTTACAAGATGATGGTAGAAAAATCTTAAGTATTGCCTAGGTCTCTATTAGCAGAAGTATAAAAAATGGCAGTTCTGGCATCAGGTGTAGAAGTCAGAGGAGGCGACTGAGGTCCTTGCGTCGCTGTTGGGCGGAGCGTCCCCAGATCAGCCGGAGTGTCGACTGGAATTATTGCTTGTTTCCTCTGCGTCGCTTAAAGTCACCGAGGGAGGTCTTCAGGGTGCTTCCTGTCCCGAACTCACTTTCCTGTTCTTTCTGCAAACATCTGCACCACCATCTCCTGCTCCCTCGGGTCCATATTCTGCTCCCTCCCATGTTCCTGCTCTGTTGCAGCATGGATTGCAACAATTCATCCTGGAGAGATATATTTTAAGCATTTTGTGTTATCACATCACTCATTTCTAGGTTGTAAAATATCATCTCCCTGCTCCACTGACCTGCTTCTTCAGCTGCTGCTCCAGCTTTAGGAGGATTTGTGCCTGGGTGTGAGCAGAGTCAGCTTGGATTCTCTCAAAGCGAGCCTTCTTCTCAGCTTTGAATTGGTCTAGCTCGCTCTCAAGTCGCTTCTCCTGGAATTACACAAAAAAAACAGTGAAATCACAAGTGCCTGTCATAAGAGTGGAAGCTTCAACAAGATTGCAGAGAGAACTATTTCCCCAAATCAGTTTTCAAAATCTGATCAACCTCACTTCAAATCAGTTGGTAACTATCTCTGTCCATTTTCTGCCAGGAGTCGACAAGCAGCCTCAACTAACATGCAGAAAAACATGAAATGTGCTTGAAAATTTAAAATCTGAGAAAGTTAATGAATGCATCAAGTTGTCCTTAATCGCTCATTACTACCACGTAACAACAGATCTGTTCGTACAAGGTTCTCCGATGTTCTGCTTTTCTTACCTGAGCTGTTTTGAGCTGCAGGTTCTGCTGCAGCTGAACGTTCAGCTCCTTCAAGTTGCTGATCTCCGTCTTGAGAATATCGATCTGGGATTTCATTTCACGATCCGTCTGCAGCTCTGGAGGAAAGAATAAGAGTCATATCACAGTGGCCATGAGAGATCTTAAATAAGAACTTTAACAGCTAAAACTTTCATTATTGTTGCACCTCCTCATGTTGAGGTAGATACATATTTCTAGGTACTCTCGTAACTCCGAAGTTTTGTTTTAAAATCGCTGAACGTTACGGTGTCATTTGTCTGGGTGATGTGCACGACGAATGGCTTGTATGAATCAGGTAGCCCCTTTACCACCATAGCTATCTGAAGCCCGTCACTAATATGCTCGTCTGCTCTTCTTAACCCTTGTATGGTGTTCAGTTCTGTGGGACCCGTTTTCAATGTTTGCTAAAAGAAAAATTATGCGATAAATATTTTTTTCAATCTGAACATATAAAATACCATATTTTCAGTGACTGTACACTGTACACCCCCCTACACATTTATTATTACATATGTGGTGTTCGGGTCCACTGGAACCAGGACTACGTAAAGTGTTCAATTGTACATTTCATGCACCTCTGCTCCCACATTCCTGCACATTTTACGTAACAGTTCTCTGCCAGTTTCTGCATCTCACAAGGATTCTGTGGATTTCCCTTTGGATTTGAAAACTCCAGCAAGGATAATATCCCCAAAGTCTGCAAATAAATGGGTTTGGTCCGTCTCATTCCAGCTTTCTACGAAAACACGCTGTCCATCCAAATTAGTGCAGAATGATTTACGTAATGAAAAGTTCGTAAAAAGGCTTGATGTACTGCTATCCTTGTCGGCCCTGGTTGCATCCTTATTACATTGGTAGCCATGCAGGGTGACTAAAAGACCATTCAATATCATCATTCTTTGACATCCATATGTTGGCTGCTGATGGCCTGGCCTGGATTTGGGACTGGCTGCAGATGAACGTTTTACGTAGCTGGCTGATGGTCGATCTCATCCTCTTCTTCAAACTCACTGTCAGACTCTGAATTGAGAGGAACATGTGTACATACATTGTAATACACTGAAATACTTGCTGTTAGAAGCTACTTAAGCTATGTTTGCAAAGTGCACTGATATAGTAGCTGATAAATTATTCGTTGCTACTGTCATTTGATACATAACACTCATAATTCGGTGGGAGTGACCCTCCGAAGAAGCACAAGCTCTTACGGTGTCCATGGTTGTTTAAAGGTGTTTACGGAGATATAAGGACGGCTCAAATAAACGACCAGAACATCACTTTAAGTCTCGACCATCTTTCGGGATCTGCTTCAGTCATAGTTAGGATAGACTTATGTCATTAAAATTCATTTCATACCACTTGTCTCACTCCTTTCTGGTATCCCCCCTTGAAATTATGTGATTTGACATGACCCAATTTCAAGATACACCCGACTAAGAGAAATCGCAAACTAAATGTGGCAATCAGCCTCTTTTGAACTGTCGATTTTTAAAGAGCAAGTTCTACCCTCCTTTTCCCAATGAACCGGTTTTGTCCAATACTGTCTTCTTTCTCTCTTTTGCTCTTGAGCCGGATTGTGCCCGTTTGCCCACTTGCACCTTTTCGTTTGGCTGCCAGTCTTTCACTCCTTCTGACCGTGGCTTGGGAGTCTTCTGGTCTGTGATGTGGATAAGGAAATGATTTAACTCTTGATCTTAAAGCAGTTATTTTACATTTTTTTAAATGCACATTCTGAACTGCACATGGCTGCAGATCCTTATGGGACCGCTCTGTTCTTGACCACACACAGGGTATAAAATGCCAAAGACTATATCCTTCACATTACTTCCGTGGACTTGTCAAATAAACACTGTAACAGTATACATCGATCAAGACAGGAAGATATTTCAAACTCCGGTTCCAACACCCACCTGTTGCCACGCTTTGCATTCATTTTTGAATCCTTCTCATCTCTCATACCAGCAGGGCCCATGTCTCTCTTCTGAGTTGAGGGGTTGCCATCGTGTGTGGGATCATGCCTCTCTCTTCCTCTTGCACTGGTTTGGGCCCGTTTTTCCACTTGTGGTTTTTCGTTTGGCTGCCAGTCTTTTACTCCTTCTGACCTCGGCTAGGGAGTCTTCTGGTCTGAGATGTGGATAAGAAAATAATTTAGCTCTTGGTCTTAAAACAGTTATAGGACATTTCTAAAAATTCACATTCTAAAATAAACTTGGCTCCAGATCCATAGTTAATGAGAGTTGTATAATTTCATCCTGATTTTTTTCATTTGAATCTTTGTCAACCGTCATGATTTACGTTTACACATCTTACGCCGAAAACTAAAATCACACCTCTTCCGAATATTTCTTGTATTACTACTTTGTAGATTTGCTACAAAACTAAAGCTGTCATGAAGAGAGGATTTTGCCCAGCAACCATTAGAGGAGGAGCGAAACGGAGCGGCTCCTGGTCAATTCCTGATTCCATTACCAAGAGGGTGGACTACGCCTTCGCACCATCGAGGAAGAACCAAGTCGACTCCCCTTCATTATTGACCAATCCAGTTATACCTGTTATAAAATATTACAAACGCTGTCTGTTCGATGCGACTCATGCTTTGGGTGCCCATTGCTTTGCTGTAACTTTTCATACCTTGTCATGGCTTCTTAATAAATACTTGATTGAACCAAAGTGAGACAGGCTCTTCTAATATTTATAATAAAAGAACATGCAACGACATACCTTCTTCATGGTTTCAAGGATGACCTCCTCTTCTTGTGCACAGTCAATGTTTTCCTTGCTTTGATGATTTTTAAAGCCACCGTTTCACCGGTGGTCACATTCCTGCATTGGACGTTTCCATAGACGCAATTGCCAAGGTCTTTCTGTGCATGGTAATGTGTAGTGGAGGGGGGAATCAGGTCTCCTCCAGGGATTTTTATCGCACTGATATGAGACATGTTGATGTTTCACACTTGTCAGGAGTCTTTATATATATCTATGCAGTGGCGGTTTTTGGGACGGGCGAACTGGGCAGCCGCCAGGGGCGGCACTTTTTCATGTCACGTGGGGGGCGCCACGAGCACTTAAAAAAAAAGTGATTCTCAAACTGTGTCGCACCCCACGTTTTAACGTAGGCATCTCTTTAAAGGCGGAGCAGTAGACCAATCGATCTTTCGCCGTAACAAGGGGTCTGCAACCCGAGGCTCTGAAGAGCCGCCCCTCTGCAGCGGCTCCCTGAACAGCGCACACTCTCCTGCCCCGCGGCTCCGCCCCCCGCCCCACTCACTCTCTCAGAGACACACACAGAGATCTGAGCTCGTTCACGTGAAGCAGCCGTTCAGTGACAAACAAGAGACGGTGTTCAAAAACCAAGTTGAAAAGAAAGTAAAGCCTGCCTTGCTCTTGGGTTCACAGTCAATGTGGTAGGACATGAGGAGAGACCAGTGAGTAATTTATGTCTGAAAACTCTATGAGACCCAACAAATTAAGAACTTCCCTGACCTGCCATCAAAAACCATGAGCCTCACTGCTCTTATTTGTATATTATTCTTAATATTTTATATTATTGTATCTCTGCTCTAGTTAACTTTTTTCTATATCTGATTAGATAAGATACATGTATTGTCCCACACACATTGATTGCATATATTTTTGCAACTTTTATGTTGTAAGTTATACTGTGTTGTGCAGAATTGTGTGCATTGATTCTCTTAAGTGTGTTATTCAAATGTTCTATTAAACGATTTGTGCAATTGGGAAATTTAAAGTTTCAATTTCACTTATATTGTTATAATTATATATAAAAAAGAAATCAAGATTTTTCTTTTTATATGGAACCGCCACTGATGCCTACAATATATAATTATTATATATATTTTTTATATATACAGCTGTAATGCTTCATTTGACGCTAATGGTCAGATTTGTGTTACCTACGCATTGCAAAGTAAACTGCAGGTTGATATGGTTCTTAGGAAATGACCGGCCAGTTTTATGCAGTGTTCTTGATGTGGTTGATCCATATTATCTCATAGCAGCTGCAGTCTGTAGCTCTTTTATAGTGTTTGTTGGTCTCTGTCTTACTCTTTCCCTGGTTTTCAAATGAAGGCTTTCAGTGCTCACTGAGGTGTCCAACCTTAGATTTCACTTTGTACCACTTTTGTAATGTATGCATCTCTATTACTTCTGTACCTCATCCTCATAAAAGTGTGAAACATCAACAGCTTTACTATTCCTTCACCATGTCTCAAAAAATCGCTTTACAAATCAATGAGGGAGACCTGATCCCCTCCCCCAGTACATATTACCGAAATATCTTAGCACTGGTGCCTATGGAATGGTCGTCCAATGCAGGAATGTGACCACCGGTGAATCAGTGGCTTTAAAAATAATCAAAAGCATTGAAAACATAGACTGTGCACAAGAAGAGGAGGTCATCCTTGAAACCATGAAGACTCTCCAATCAGACAGATTCAACATCGTCAGTTTGTACGAGTCCTTCTTCTACAAGGAACACTACTGTCTTGTGTTTGAGATCCTGGATATGGATCTGAGGAAATTCAATCATATCATACCGGGTCAACACCTTCAGCTGAAGCAGATCCGCCCCATTCTGCAGCAGGTTTGTTTTTTAAACTCAAGCTCTTACAGTTACTGCTTTGTAGCATGAAGGCTAAACTTGGTCGCTAAAAAGTGACGGTTGCAGTTGCCGTTGATGAAATTAACTCTGTAGCTCATGATTATTATTATTATGCTTTTTATGATTTCAGCTTGCTACAGCCTTAGACTTTCTGAACAGCGCAGGGATCATTCATGCTGATTTGAAGCCAGATAATATCATGTTGGTGGATCAAGTTGGGCAGCCACTGAAAGTTAAAGTCATTGACTTTGGCATTGCCTTGGATGATCCAGGGGAAATGATTGGTGAAACCCTCCAGACCTTGTGGTACAGGTAAGTAACTGACAGCACATCTATATACCTGGGACAGCTGTGTTTGCTGTAAATAATTGGAAAAAGTCCTGTACTCTGGCATATCAGGTTTATATCTCAGAAACTGACAGTAACAAGGACTTTATCAAATTTGAAACCGCAGTAATATGTTTGTGTTTCTTATCCTAAGGTCTCCAGAGATTCTGTGTAAAGATCCATTCAGCGGGGCCATCGATGTATGGTCTCTCGGCTGCATTGCTGCTGAACTCTCAATGGGCACACCGCTGTTCCCTGCAAATGATGAGATTGATTTGGTCAGTATCTGCACTTAAAACACAACAAACACGTACAGTTCTGACTTGATGTTTGTGTATTTTCAAATCCACACACTTGATTATTATAGTGAAAGAGTTTCCACTAGAGGTTCACTGATTTTTACTATTCTACTAATGAAACAAACCAGAGACACTTCATCCATATGTCTCAGTAATAGAGGTGAACATGATGTACATGATCAACAATGTCAAGTTAAATTACACTCACAATGTTGTGTTTTCTCCACAGAAGAGGCAAATTGCATTAGCAATAAGAGATCCACAGCATCCAGGAAACCTCCTACAAAATGCATTCTGGCCAAGATCTTGGATGGAAGGCAGATTTATGGTATGAAACTAGTTTACAACCATTTAGCTGGCTCCACTAGCTCACTGATTATGTCTTTCTTTCAGTCTGTGTGTCTTTCCCCTGTGCCATTCACTGCCTTTTGAGCAATCTATCTCAATAAACAATTCTTCATTTCAGTCAATAGGTTCAATTCTAGTTTGAGATCACCAGGCTGGATGAATTTATAACAGCACAACGTCTTCTTAATCCAAACACGAGGACATCTAACATGTTGGCTTTCCTCATCTTGTTAAAGGCGAATCATCAGCTCCGTGGAGAAGACGTCCATGCTGAATATTGTGACCTGCAGTACTTTATGGACCTAATGAAACAGATGCTGATGATGAGTCAGTTCGAAAGAATTACCCCCAGCAGAATTCTCCAGCACCCGTTTATTACGATGAGCCACCTTCGAGGCTCATACAAAAACAGCCTCTAGTAAGTCTGTGCTTAGATGGTCTGTGCTGTTGGACACAGGCGCAAAATATAAGAGCTATATAAGATGATTAAGGTGTTTGGCTCAGCAGTTTCATTTGTCTTTCAGTGTGAAGTCGTGTGAGGAACTGATGGGCATCTGCAAGGATCAGAGCTCTGAGGATGGAGGACATGGAGACCAGGTGATCCTGCAGATGTCCGTGAACGAGGACTCCTCCATCAGCACTGCCAGCCTAGCCGAGGTCAGAAGGAGTAAAAGACTCGCAGCCGCACGAAAAACCACAAGTGAGAAAAAGGGCCCAATCCGGTGCAAGAGGAAGAGAGAGAGGGACGATCTCACACCTGATGGCAGCCCAGCAACAAAGAAAAGAGACATGGGGCCTGCTGAAAATGCAAATGCAAAGCGTGGCAACAGGCAACATCACAGACCAGAAGACTCCCAATTCACTGTCAGACGGAGTGAACGACTGGCAGCCTCTCTTAAAGGTGCAAGTGGGCAAACGGGCACAATCCGGTGCAAGAGGAAGAGAGAGGCATGATCCCACATCCGATGGCAACCCCTCAACAAAGAAGAGAAAAATGGGCCCTGCTTGGGATGGGTGATGTGCTGGGCGGACTTCACCACCCTCTGTAAAGCCTTACGGCTCAGGGCGGTGCAGCAGCCGTACCAGGAGGTGATGCAGCCAGTCAGGATGCTCTCTATTGTGCACCTGTAGAAGTTGCATAGGATCATGGAGTCCATGTGGAGCCTCCGCAGCCTGCGGAGGAAGAAGAGTCGCTGTCTAACCGTCTTCCTGATGGAGTCTGTGTGATGGGTCCAGGTCAGGTCATCAGTGATGTTGAACCCGAGGACCTTGAAGCTGCTGACTCGCTCCACCGTGGTCCCGCTGATGGAGAGGGGAGCGTGTTCCACTCCTTGTCTCTTCCTGTAGTCCACGATCAGCTCCTTCATTTTGCTGATTTTAGATTTTGATATTCTATTTTATTCTTTTATACTATTTCTATTTTATTTTTTAGGTTGTAATTACTTCAGCATTGCTAGAAGGGAGCCTGTGACTCAAGCATTTCACTGTCAGCGACTGCTTAATGTTATTGTTGTGCATTTGATAAATAAAATCTTGAATCTTGAATCTTGAATCTTGAATCTTGAATCTTGAATCTTGTTGTCCTGGCACAAAGATGTCAGGGCTCTGACCTCCTCTCTGTAGGCCTTCTCATCGTCGCCGGTGATCAGGCCTATGGGTAATCACCAAAGCTGGGGGCGGGAAACACGGTGGAACAGGAAGTACAGATAACATAACACACCTGAGAAATGAAATTACAAAATAAAACAGGAAACAAGATCAAATTCAGAAATAGTCTCAAAGGGACAAATTATAACTATTATAAATCCGTTTTTGTGCATTTGTCTGAATTATTTTCCATCTGATTCAACTGTATTTAATCGGACCCTGAATCGTAAATGTTTTATATATTTACACTAGAAGAATATGATTGCTGTATATAATCTAATCCCTCCGGCCTATTAGTCCCGTCAACATACACAAAGGGACCTGGGAGTCTTTTACAATATTTAAAGGCAGATATAAGCAGAGGGGGGGGAAAGGCAAACATGCATGGATGTGTGCTCACTCCATAGATCTGCTGCATATGTGTTCAATTCAAAACGACAGGGTCAGTATAACAAATATAAAGATTTTATAAATCCAATATAATCAATATAACTAATGAGAAATCGATTTTCCAACCACAGGCCTTAACTTTCTACTCCTGAACACCAGTGGAGAGCAAAACTCTGACGTTTACCTTTTGACGTCACATCTTCCTCATAACAAATCAGCATTATACATTTGACTGAATCTGGTCTTCGTGGTAACACTGAGAGGTACTGACAGATGCTGACCTGCAGGCGGCGTCATTGCTCTGTAGAGAGGCTCAGCAGATGAATGGAAGCAGAGGTTTTCCTGAGAGGATGACTAATGTGTCTGCACACGTTCAACATGGTGGATCGTTTGTTTAGGTCCAGTCAGATATTATAAATTAATATTAACACAATAATGTTATTTTAAAATGTAATTGATTGAGGATTCACACTAGATTTCTGTCTCCTCTCTGTAAAAATCTGTTTATGTTTTTCTCCATTAAAACCTTTGTAACTTCTGGCTTTGTATGGACTGTGCAGATTTTCACTGTTAAGATTATTATTCTTACCATTAGTTCTTTATTCGTTATAAAAAATTTGCCTCATTTTAAATTCCCTCACCAATCTAATTGTCTTCTCTACTTCACGTGCTGTGCTGTAATCTTGGTGTTTTTTACAGGATTGTCATTGCAATTATAGTAATTGTATGTGTTTGTACATTTAACCACTTCATAAATAGGTTAGTCTATCTAATGTGATAATTAAGAGTTAATCTATTGCATATAGTTTCAGAAACTGATGTAGAAACCAGTAATGTAGCGCCCATCAGAGGGATGTGTTCTGCTGCATAGTGTTGGCCTTTATACCCTTATACTAAAAGGTAAATATTTTATTACTCCTTCTCGCCTGTCACTGTGTATCTGTAAATCAGGTTTATGTAACTTGAGGGGAGGAAGGAAAACAGACGTTGTCCCTGTGTCTGTCCAGACACAGGGACAACGTCATTTTGAAAGAACAATCAAGTCCATTCCGGAGTCAAATCCCACGAGGACCGTTCTTTTATGAAAGGTTTTAGAGCCAAGACAAACACACTTTGTGAAATCTGTGTAATGTGCTGCCTCACTGCAGCTTCATGTCATACGTGTGCGTGTGTGTGTGTGTTTGTGTGTGTGTGTGTGTGTGTGGTGTGTGTGTGTGTGTGAGGCTATTGTGCATATGGATGTTGTGTGCATACAAAAATGTGCGCGTGCGTAGACCTACAAGTAAATTTACACTTTTTACCCAAAATTCTAAATAACAGAACATTTTTCTGTGAGTATATGTTGTCTATGGATGTTTAGCATCTATCTATCTATGTATCTATGTATCTATATATCTATATATCTATGTATCCATCAATCCATCCATCTATCTATGTATCTATCTATCCATCCATCTATCTATCTATCTATCTATTTATCCATCTATCTATCTATCTTCCAGTAGAAGGCCTCACTGGTTATATTTTATGTGTTCATGTGTAAAAAAAACTGTCTAAGCTTCCAAAATCTGACCCATCTTGAGGATTTTTACATGTGTGTGATATTTACTTATTTCAATTCCAGCATTTAAGAACTATAGGCTTGAAGTTTTTCTTTAAAATAACATTTATTTCCAGCATATTCATACAATGTGACAGCACAGTTTGTAACATCTGAAGAGGAACTGACTCCATCCAGCACGTTGTCACAAAATATCGGAGCTGACTAGAACAGAGAAATGAAAAGTCAATATAGCATATAGCATTTCATATTATCAAATGCAATATATAATACAGGCAGTTGGAAATGAACTAAAAAAACAGAAGAAGGTGGGATAAGTGAAATAATACATAAGGAAAAAAGGGATGGCATTTACAAAACATTAGTTCAACTTTTACAGGGTTAACATCCGTAAACTACGTGTTTTAATAAATTAATTTTGTCCCATTTATTTATTCGATGAGGGTCAGAGTAATGCATGTTCTCATTATAATTTGGTGTGCTTTAAAAAAAATTCTAATAGCAATAATAGCAACTCTAATAAATCATTTATTTGTTACCTAAATTTATTTTCCGGCCGAACTGACAAATAAATCAGTGATAATAAAAGCATGTAAGTAGTTTCAGCCTTCGTGCGTCTGGGTTTACTTTACATTTAACTCCCAGTTTTCATGATTTGTCTTGGAATGTATAAAATATCCTTTTCAGTTTCACATACATTTTTATTGAAGGAGCAATGAGGCTTATAAATGGGGACTGTCATCCTATCTTTTAAAGTGTAACATATAAAATTATTTTCGAAGATTACACATGAGTGAATTTAGTTTCTCCCCCTCTGACTACAGATCAGATAATCCCATCATGTACAGTTTGCCTGCAGCCAAACACACATCACAAGATTTTTTTTTCGCCAGAACATTCAACACTTGTGGCTACAAATACAACGGATCGTGTCTGTGTGGTCAGGCCGCCCGCCTCACGGTTTGTCCGGCGTGTTGTTGACCAAGGGCCCGTACAGGCCGCTGGCGTAGGCCTGCTCCTTGTGCAACATTGTCCTGTCCCTGATCAGGTCGCTGAAGGCGTAGTCCATCGGGGGTCTGAAGCCCAGAGTGGGCATCAGGCCGGTGGTGGAGTAGGGCGTCATGAAAGCCAGTCCCCGGCTGTGCGCAGAGTAGGCCAGCCGCAGCGGGTTCAGTCCCAGGTGGGTACCCAGAGGATAGGTGCTGGGGTCTGCGCCGAAGTGCGGGGCGTTGGGCTGGAGAGGGGAGAACGCGGAGCGGTTACTTAGCGTCATGGCTCCGGGTAACAAGGGCCTCGTCGGGGCGGCTGTGGATGCGGAGGACGGCAGCGGCTGCGCGCTTTGGAGCATCCTCTCGGCCGTCCACGTCTGCTCGGGCCCGGCCTTGTTGGATCCCTGGGCGCCGCTGTTGTTGAGGATCTGCTCGATGGCCTGCACCACGTCTTTGCCGCAGCCCTGCAGCACGAGCTCCAGGACGCTGCGCTTGTGGCTGGGGAACACCCGGGTCAGGATGTCGATGGCGTTCATGTGCCGGGAGGCCGCGGAGGAAGGGGAGGGCTCCTGCTCGTCCTTGTCGGTCTCGGAGCCGGAATCGGAGCCCAGAGAGCTCACGGACCCTGGAGTCTCCCCTCCGTCCTTCAGAGGCTTGGACACGGGTGAGCCGATGAAAGACTCGCTGTCTCCGTTCTCCGAACCTGAGCCTCCGTGCCGGCCGTCTGGAGACGAGATGCCCGGGGCTGAGTCGCTCTCGGTGGAGGCTGGTTTGCCCAAGGACTGCTGCGGGGTGGCGGAGCCGGAGTGATGGCTCTTTGCAAACAGCTCATACTTCTGGATACTGGAGTCTGACGACACAAATCACAGCTGATTAGATGAATGTTGCCACAACATTACACACAACACTGTTATCAATGGCCCACACCTAGATGAGGGCGTTTAATCACACTGTAATGTACCTGTGACAGGTTCATGTAAACAGAGCATAATATTGACATCTTTATTATTGAAATAACAAAGTTCAACTTTATAATTTTTTACCGCTCTCTTGCGCACGTGTTACTGAACATACAGACACCTGGCCTCATCCTGTGTATCTACAGCTGCTGCCCTCACCTGAGTCTCTCTCGCTGCTGACAGAGCCGTACACCTCGTAGTTGGGCCGCGGCGGGATGATGCCGTTGGCGGCGGCCAGGGCGAGTCCCTCCGCGGTGCCGTAGAGCAGCTGCAGCTCCCGGGCCTCGTTCTCCTCCTGCGCCTGCTGCCGCCGCAGCGCCACCTGCGCCGCCATCACCCGCTGCCTCTCGGCGATCAGCGTGCACTTGGCGCACATGCAGTCCTTCCAGCGGCAGTAGCGCTTGTGGCCCTTCAGCGCGGACACGACGCCGTGGTTCCTGCAGCGGGCGCACTTCGGGGTGCGCGGGTACTTGTCCGAGGTGCGCAGGATCAGCTGAGGGCCGCGCATCAGGCTGCTGGCCATGGACACCGGGATGGAGCCTGCCGCGGCAGCTGCTGCCGCCGCCGCCAGGCCCGGGTGGACCTGCGAGGCAGAGGAGACTGAGGGGTGCTCCGGCCTTAGATCCATGCCCGTGTTCCTCACTGGTGGTAAACAAACTATGAACAACAGAACTAGGTGGCTCTGAACTTTGTGCGTAAATGAAACGGATGTTGAGACGATCACATCTGCTCTGGGCTTCTCAGCATCTGCGGGCAACAGGTGAAGTCAACGATCCCCTGTCTATACAGAGATTTACCGCGCAAGACGAATATATAAATATAAATCTATGAGCGAGAGTCTGGCGGACACTGTCCGAGAGTCTCTGGCAGAAGCAGACTTTAAATCCGTGAAGCGCAGGAGCGGAGAGCAGCGACCGTTCCTCCCCGTGCGCAGCTCAGAGTGTCCGGGAGGAGCCGAGCTTGTTACTCGCTGCAGCCTGAGACACTAACTTCCTCCAGAGATCGTCAGTGGATACAGATCCCTCTCTCCCCCTCTCTATTGTTGCTCCTACGTTTTCATTAGACAAATTTGACAACAATGTGGCGTCTGTCATTGGCCAAAGGGGGAAGGAGCCCTCTGATTGGCCTGCCTCTTTTTCTTTTTTTTTCAACTGTGTCTACCTGAGTTCTTTTTCCAAATATCAAGTGTTAAGAATCTGAAGGGAGTTTCCCGGAAAGCTCTAATCGATGCAGTGTATTTCCAGAATAGACAAAGTTTAAATAGATTTTAAACAATAGCATATTATATTAATTCAATTTATGGAGGTAAATCTGACTCACCGTAGACTTGCATGTTGCCGTGCAGGACATTAAAATGCCATAAAATGAACAAAAACCTGCATCATTTCTCAGTATTATTCTTCAGAAACAGTCTGTATCATTGTCGGGACATGACATCGTGTTAATTACAGACTCATGTTTCCCCCCAAAATAAAGATGGTGCGTGACTGTAGTGACGTCAGCCGGGAGGGTAAGTAGCTTCATTTATTTGATTGATTCGAGAAGAAGTTCAATTTACTCTGTGGGATAAACAGTCTATATTTGCAGCAGGTTATTTTCGGCACAAAGAAAGCGACGATGTTAAATGGTTCACTTGGAGCGATACAGGGAAAACAAGTGGAGATTAAATGTTTAGATTTATAAACATTTTATTATGTCGTCTGGGCATTTATTGGATAGTTTAATATGTTATTTGATGTCATATGTATGTTTCATGTAGCCTGTTACAAAGCACAATATATTTTATCATACAAAATTTCACTTTGAAAACGAAATGAAAGAATGAAATCCTCTTGGTCGTTGTTCGGAGCCAAACTATAAGCACCATTTATTATATGTCTTTATTTGTTATTTTTTCAACTGTATTTATTTCTTGTCACATCAAGTTTGAAGCTGCGATACACAAACATCAAATGATTTCAAATTATGATTATTTACTTTTTATTTCGATCGTTTCTGTGCTGAAAAAAACCCCAGTAATTTTAATTATTTTAATTATCTTCTTCTCATCAGTCCAACACTCCGCGTCGCTTTACGAGAAAATATGTTGATGCGCTTTTGTGCGTAATTATAAACGGCAGGTCTATTTATTCAATTGATCACAGTTTTAAAATAATTTCAGAAATAATAATCGTTAATGTGAAGTTTGTATTATTTCTATTAAGAAGAACATTTAGAAAGTATTATTCTTATTTCAACGTGTTTTCTTTATCGAGCTTAAAGCAAAAGCTACATAACCAGTTAATAGATATATGGAATAAATAGAGCATTTGAATTCAATTGCCACAAATATTTTTTAGGATAAGCACAGTTCAATTAATTAAACACACTGTAATTAATCACCTTTAATAGAATATTAATAATAACATAGATATTATAATCATAATAATTATAGGACGTATTGGGCTCCAGTTTCTTATCTTCATTCTAAATTTGACCTTTATTTATTTCTATCTTTATTGGACATATAGGAAACCAGAGGATTTAATGGTCAGTATCCGCAGTAACTCCTCTCAGTAAACCGAACTGATCGGAGGTGACTCGTCGCTCCGTCGCCTCTGTAATAAACTGACTGAACAATGACAGTAATTAGAAAGTCCACACAGAAATACAAAAGGGCAGCGCGCGCACACACCACCTGCTTCCTCACCTGTTCCCCGCGCACACGATTCCTGCACATATTTGAATTCAGATTAAAAAGTTATACGTGTTTATTATTTATTTCCTCCTTGAATCAACAATTGTCAGCGCCTCCCTGGCGGGCCACAACAATATGGGCATAAATAAAAAGAACCAGGCGACCACTCCGACTTGAGGCTGATGTTGGAGAGAGAAATGGCGAGTGTGTGTGTGTGAGTGTGTGTGTGTGAGTGCGTGTGCGTGTGATGCAGCCCTGCCTCTCTCCCCTCCCAGCCTCATTGTTTACTTTCTGAATCACTGTAAGCAAATGCCATCTGTTTCCCTCGCCGCTGTCATCTGCACCTTAATTACCTAGCCAACAGGCTAATAGAGACGATATTAAAACTACATCTTTTTGACATTCAAAGTAATTATCTTCGCGGGCGACGCATGGAGAATTTGCTCGCGTCGCTGCCTCGGTAAAGTGATAGTAGCGAATAAAAAAAGTGCGGAGAAAAGGCCCCGTGCGCCGCGCGGCAGAGATTAGGGCCCAGGCTGTCACCTGCAGCACGGATGGCTTTAAAAATAAACCAGCCTGCTTCTCTTCATTAGTTGGGTTTCTTATTGTGTTGGCCAAGATAACACAGGGGAAGAAGAAGAGGAAGAGGAGGTGGAGGTGGAGGAGAGGAGAACAATTAGATGATCCAAGTTTCCCTTTTACGCACGATTACGCACAGTTTCCACTTTTGATAGGAGTGGATATTAAGTGACGGTTACTTGGATTGAACGCGTTTATCGAGCTACATTAGTCCACAGAGAGCCGATGAGGCTGATTAATATTATCACAAGTGAATTTGATTGAAATCAACACCAGCTCTAGCGAAATTAGTTACACCGATTTCCTCCAAGGCGCGTAAACGTCTATGTTCTGGGTTATATTATCCCATTTAGCTGGGGGCCATAACGGAAAGTCCATTTTATATTCAAAGATATGCATTATGATAGGGATTAAGTTCACTATTATTCCTCCTGGTCCAATTAAAAATGCCCCCCGCGCAATTAAAAGTGACTGTGCAGCACTTAGAAAAACCCCAGCATTCTTTTAACCACTTCATTAGGCCTATGCATGAAAAAAAAACATGCGATGCTTTCATTTCTTTGAGGAAGGCTACAGACGAGTGGGTTTTTAACACCCTTTTAAGATCACAACAAAGGCCATGCTTGACCCAACATATGTAGCAGCATGTTTCCGCTGCCCCCTGCACCCCAGCGCGGCTTTCTAGCGGCCTCTCCCACCGCCGCTGCCCCGCCTGCAGCCCGGCTGGGCCCGGATCCCCTCCCGCGCTCTCCCGCTGCAGCGGCCGGGCTGAGTCCCACAGAGGCAGAGGTTAGAGTAGCAGTTAGACAAGGGCCCGTGGAGAAAAGAGACGCACGGGGAGTGCTTTTTTCCACAGAAGTATTTACACGCTTGACGGGCGCACCGAGTGTAGGCCCGGGCTTATGGACAAGAGGCTGTTAACCTGCCACTTCACACCAGCTCCACTGCGCTGGGGACGTGGATCAGGCTTAGCGCATTCCTTTATAGGACAGAGTCAGGGGAGCGGAGAGGGCTGGACACACGTTCCACACAATGAGGGACAAGTTTAGAGCCTGATTTTTATACATCCATACAACAATGACATGTATATTCATAAAAACAAGGACTAGATGAGGACATTTAAGGAATGTTTTGCTCTCTAATATCGGTATTAGCCCCAAAAACCCACACCGGTGGGGCTCTAATTTTAAGTCAGAAACTTATTAAGACATCAAAGTTTGACTAACATGTCACAGACCAGCGGATGACCCACACTGATAGTTATAAGTTAACTAAACATTAAAGATATATCTGTTATAGTGTGCAGTGTTAAGTGGACCTCACTAACAGTCTGAATAATTTTTCAATTAAATGTTTTTTTAGTCTATAAATGCCCAGAACCTATAAAGATGTTCAGTCAACACATATTTTCAAATTCGGCATGTTTCTTTACTTTCAAAAAATGTATTGATCATTTTTAGAAGGATGAAAACCAACATTTTATTAAGAAGCACAGTTATGAAGTGGGTTTTTTCTTCATCCTTTCAATTGAAATAATTTTTCAATTGAAAATTCGATTTTTAGTGATAACACATTAAAGGACTCGTGGCTTCGGAGACGAAAATAACATTTTGATTTATGGGGGTACTTTTTATAAATACCTCACTGTAAAGCAGGGAAATAGCAGTGAGCAGAAAGAATAAATCTTGTTTTACCTGCACCTTTCATATAAATATCATAAATACAGATGGGCATCTCATTGGCCTACCGTCTTCTTAATAACACATTAATCAATGGCCATCTTCATAACAGTAAAATAATACCTTTACTATATTTGCATAATGCTACTGAAGTTGTATTCGCCCACATAAGTATTTGCAACAAAATCTATGTTTCAAGTATCAAGAGTTAAAATACTATGATAAAATTGGCCCCTGATAAATTAAGTCATAACTAATGGACTTTTAGATGCAATAATGTGTGGGCTGCATGTTAATGATGTTTCTTGGTTTACACAGAGCAAAATTTAAATGTTATTATCAAATCTGATCCATAATAATCCATCATTTTATATGAAATACATCATAACGAGCTGTCGAATGCAGCAGAGTAACAAGGACAATGTGTCATAGAAGCAGCATAAACGGGATCAGTCAAGTCAAGTATATAGAAGTCAGAAAAGAGTGCACTTGTAGAGTACTTCACTTAATTACATTCCAGCAGTGGAGAATAAACGAAAGTGTGACTGCTTAGCTTGCAGCCACACACACACACACACAGACACACACAGACACACAAAGCCAAACATACATATGGGCTAAATTTGAGCAGGGCCCTGTGCTGAAGAGGCACTTGATCTGAAGAGGCTGAGCGAGACGCTCCCTCAAGCATCAGCCCCTCGCCTGCTAGAATAACACTGATTTGTAAATGGGGGGGATAACCCTGCCGTGGCGTATGAATATTTCAAAGATGTGAAGGGTCCCTCTCTCCCTCTCTGCCCCTCTCTGCCACTCAGGCAAGCTCTCTCTCTCTCTCTGTCTCTCTCTCTCTGACTGACACTGACACTGACACACACACACACACACACACACACACACACACACACACACACACACACACACACACACACACACACACACACACACACACACACACACACACACACACACACACACACACACACACACACAACACACACACACACACACACACACACACACACAACACACACACACACACACACACACACACACACACACACACACACACACACACACACACACACACACACACACACACACACACACACACAGCCGTTTCTGTGCCCCCGAGGTAGTTTGGCAGGGATTATCTTTGTTTAATGAATGGGCTACAAGTATTCATCAACACGGCGAGATTATTGGTCTCTCTCCCGTCTGCAGGGCCCATATATAACTCCAATGTGTGTGTGTGTGTGAGAAAGAAGGATAGACACACACACACACGCACACATACACACACACAAACTGCTGCAGCCAATTAAAATGCACTCTCCCCTGCTCTATCCCTCCACATCTGCCTCCTTTTCTCCACCGACGAATGGCTCAGAAAAGAAGGAAGCTCATGAATAGGCGCTCATTGAGATCACAGATGGAGTATGGCTTTCTCTTTGCAAGAAATTTGAGAAACACCATTGTCCCCAATCAAAACTCAATGTGTTGGCCTACAATGGGGCCTGCTTTGAGCCGCGCCGCTTCAATTGGCCTTGTTTTTGAAACTTGAAGTGTTGGGCACAAAGGCCCGGTCCTCCTAGATGTCACCAGGGCCTCGCTTCAGTGTGACTGCTCAGAAAGAAGAAGAAGAAGAAGAAGAAAAAAAACACAATTAATATGAAGCTGTAATTACTCCCCTCCCAGCCACTGCAGCCATTCAGGACCCCACTGGCCCATTTATTGCTTTATCCCATGCGGCTGATAATCCGAATACCTCAGCTTTTTATTATGAAGGTCTCTGTGGAGTTTAAAGGAGACAGGACTATAAATAAACTGAGCAACAAGCCGGCAGAGACCGAGGGCTGCACGGATAACACTGTAATGTCCAAGAGACCTGAACGCACCACATCAGTCCTAAATTAGAAAGGAGTTTTTCTTTCTGTTTTATTTGTTTTAATAGGTCTTTTAATTAATAATTGTGTTTTGTAACCTGGCAATCACCCATTTAATTAAAGGTAATAATAAGATTGAATTAACAGGCTATATAAACAATAAGCCTTTAATTGTATATTAAATAAATAATTATATTTTCACACTCAAAAATTTAAATAGCCCCTTTCTTATGAACAAAACTCTTACTCAAAACTGGGTCAGTTAATCAATAGGTTAACCTATTTATTTATTTTTATTTTATGGCTACAATAATATTTTAAATGGTCTAATTAAATATTATATGATAGACATAATTAGATTTTTGTCATCGCTAACTTTATTTTATTCGTAATATTCTCTATCTTACACCACTTCTATACAGTCACATTTAAATACAAAATTAGAATGTTATGGGACAGTTAGTAAGAGCGCCCCCTGGTGCAGTCAACGCCACTACAACCTGTTATGTAATGACTAAATATATTTATATAACCAATGCATCTTCACTTAATTCTCATCGATATAAAAACTTGACAACTTTCTGTACAATCCAATTATTACTTGTATCAACGGGAACTAAACGTCATTTATTAATGTGTTTAACGCCTGAAAAGGAAAGATTACTTCCCTCAGTGAACAATTAACTGCAGCATTTCGAAGTTTTATCAAAAAACAAATCAAGACCTTTTTACCTGGTAGGCTATAATACTAATATTTGTTTTTGTCATTGAAAAAATAGTAAAAAAATGTTTTGTCGTGGCTTCTTTTGAATGAACACGGGGCGCAAACGGCATGAGGGAGAATCCACAGGTCTGTTGTGTAGGAGGTTACATCAGTGATGACGTCTCTTGTGAAAAAGAGTTCAACAAAAAAAACTGCACAATAAACATAAAGAGACGCCTGGCTCTGCTTTAACATGCATGTATATATGTTTATATTAAGAAAAGACTATAGAACAAGTTTATCACAGCAAGTAATCAACTCAGATTCATAACATTTCCCTCTGGTTGAGTGTCTATATTTATTCCCCTGAATTATCTGTTGATTTATAAAATGATAGACCGTTATATTTCCTAAAGCTGTGGATTAACGGCAATTCCATTGATCATTGCACCCTTTGCATCTGTTTGCATGAAAACATCTCTCATGAATTAGGTGAAAAAGCAGTGAAAAAAGGCCCCGGAGCTACAAATCTTATCCTTTTAAGAATTTAGAGCTATTTCAAAGACAGATTTATTTCTATAATCAGATTTGTAACATGGTGGCAAGGACTATGTGTTTTGTTTTCCAAGATAAGAATCAAAGTCGTCTCCGTGTCCATTGTGTGGTTAACAAACAGTAGTGTGAATGCAGGGAGACAGAGAGGCAGAGGTGACCCTCCCTTTGTGCACATCCAACAGTTTAAGCTGCATAGATTCTGTTTCTTTGGGCAGGGCCGGCGTCTGAGAAAGTAAACTCGGGGTGACCCTGTGGGTTAGGCCGGTCTGGGAGACGGGCTGAGACTGAGCTGGGATTCAGGGAGCCAGCCGCAGCTCCGAGATCTCGGTGGGTCCCACTTCAAAAGGAGGGAGGAGAGATCGCTTGTGTCAGGAATTTAGTCTCACCGAGGCGGCTGCATTCTTGACCCCAGAGGAGCTGGTTAAACACCACGGACGCTTTGCCTCTTTTGTCGCCGGAGAATCAAGACAGCAACCTGATGCTGCCACCAGTGAATCTGTGGCCGGGAGAGTAAGCTCATTACCACACGAGACACCTTCCCGTCCTCCCCCCCCCAACCATCACTCCTGGGTCAGAGTCAAAGGGAGCTGCTGAACAGGCTGATTAAGACATCCCACCAAAGTTCAACTGACACATCACAGCACGGCTGATGATACTGATGCTCAAACACACTGATGTTCATACACATGGATAAACACACATAAGTTGTCGAGATATTCTAAGTTATTCTTTGTTGGAGTGTGCACTGTAGAATGAATAACAATATCTCGTAGATTTGTTTCTCAATTATTTTTTGTATGTTAATTATTTAGTCTATAAAGGTCCAAAGCAGTTTTCACAAACGCACACATACGTTGCAGGTTCAGTATCTCGCCCAAACCCACTGAACAGGGAAGACTGGGATCGAACCGTTGACCCTCTGGTTAGTGGATGATCCGCTCTACCTCCTGAGTCACAGCAGCCCTCAGTCTTACACGAGAAAGAAAAGCAGAAAAACACCACATGTGAGCAGCTGCATCCTGAGATTATTTGGGAAATACTTAGCCAATAACTTGATTGTCAAAATAGTTTCTGATTAATTCAACTGTAACTAACTGTGGACAAACTGAGTGACTAATCGTTGCAGCTCATAACTGCTCAGGTATAAGGGCGGCAGGAACATCACTATGTCTCATCGGCACCTCCGAGTCGATCAGCGTCATCAGCTGCGCAAAGAAACATGCCTGTGCACATTCAATAAAAAAATTTAAAAAGCTGCCGTGATAGAAACTGTAATGTCACACAGTTGAGTGGAGCTGCACTATGCACACGGGCAGGAGGAAGCCGACGCACTCTGACAGACGAGCAGAGGTGCACCTGTCTGTCTCTTTGCATAAACACACACCTGGTTCTTTACGCTCACTGAGCCCCTGCCCCGACCTCTCCCTCGCCCCGAGCTGCAGGTGTCTCCGGGGACGACTCCGTTTTCAGACCCGTGCAGATACCAGACATCTAAATAACACAAATATCATTCTGGGATATTTAACATTTGACCTTCAGAGCTACAACAAAGTTCAACGTCATTCTCAAAGGAAGTATTTCTTACTTACCCAGTTGTCTTACTGTAACGAGTCAAATACAAACACTCCTCACTGACTTTCAAAATAATTAATGTGTGTGAAGTTTTGGGGGTTGGAGTCCAAACTAAAGAGTAAAGAGAAACATGCACATAGATGAGGATTAGACTCAAGTTCTTTCATTGCAACTTCAGGAAAGAACATTTCCTCACGAAAATGGAAACAGACTCACTGGGTTTCCAGTTCTCAGCTTGTCCACTCCTCTGGTTTGGGTCTTCGGTACAAAACAGGTCTTCAGACTGTAAACATTTTAAATATAAGCAAATACAAAGCCTTGTCCAGCTTCAGTCTGTATCTCAGAATCTTCCACTCCTCTCTTCATCATATTGGCCCTTATTACAGCTCCCTTCTGGGTCATGGCCCCGGCCTTCTACATTTTAAAGACCTCCAGGTTAAAGGCCTGAATCGGATCTCCGGAGGCCCACAGTGCTCCCGGATCCTATCATCAGCATCAACACCTTTCTGTTCTGTTTGACAGATGTTTGCAAATATTCTCTGGGAGCCAATGAACAGTGAAATTTCACTAGAGGACATTTGAACTTTCTGTTACTTGCGGCTCACACGTCTGCTCGCTGCTCAGCCGAGGCAGTCCAGTGCCATCGGGTGATCTCTCACAAGGCTGCTACACACCGACATCCTGGACTGGGTCAGTGGAGGGAACTTTGAAAATGATGAAGTGAGCCTTTCATAGACCTCTCAGTATCTGTGTTTATATTTAAATATATGCACCAACATGAAAGTTATTATCTTACAGAACAATAAATGCAGGGAAGATGTGCATTTTTGTTCATAGTTAGCTTAAACATTTTTTTCTAATTCATAATTTATATATTTGCTTGTGTGTTATTATTACAGCCATTTTAAGTTTATGGTTAAACTGTTTTATTTTTTCTATTATAGTCGAATTATAAGTCGAATTTTATGGCTGATTTAGTGATATATCTATATCTTTTTACTCCTTTATATCAGTTCCATACCAGCCTGGCTTTACATTGAAATATTTTGATGAAAATTCATAGGTTTGATTTCTCGTCACCTTTCATTTGAACCCATTTGAAATAAGTAGCGACAAATGTCAATGATTGAATAATCTTGGTGTTCTTGTCGGAAGCTTTTGTCGAGTCTTGTTTATCGTGTCGACATCTGACTTCCTGAATAGTTTTGACTCAGCTGAGGCAGGAGAACTCAGAGGGTGTGTCACGCCATGTTTCTTTCTCAACCTTTCCCTCGGTGCCTTCAGCAACATCTCTCTTGTCTGGTCAGACCTGGGGAAGTGCGGCTGGCTGAGCGCGTTAGGTCGACTCATTCCTCGCGTGAGAAACAAGACAGCAACTGCAGGAACCAACTAAAGTACACATTCCCACACCGGGAATCTTGTGTAACACACTCGCCCAGGCAGTCCCAGTTGGTAAAAGTGTAACTTACATAAGCAGATGGTTCAGAAATGAACTTTGGAGGCATATTAAGACTCGTAGTTATCCACCGATAAACACCACAGCCCTCGATGGCAACACACACAGTAAGATTCAAAAGGTGATTGTCTGTTCAACCCAAAAGGATTAAGTTGAATCCTGCTGAATTCCCATTAGAAAACATCAGACTTAGTTTCCTGCACTAATTTAGTCTAGATTAATCTAATTCATCTTAAAAAAGAAGATTTAAACCACTTAGGAACTCAACACGGTTTTCAGGTTTGTGGTTGTTTTGTTCACTATTAGTGTGACTTTGACCTATTTAAGAGATCATAGGTTTACAGTAATTTTGCAGAGACGCACTGAATAATTTCACTGTATTAAATGTTTGTGATTAGGTCCAACGATTAATTATAAATAGCAAATATTTTCTGACATTAATTTTGTTCTATAAGTAGATATTTTTGGATCACATCGGCGTGCAACACTGTTAAAAAAACTTTCATCAGTACATTATCTAGATTTAAATTTGATTTATTACAAATAACTAAACATCAGCTGTCATCCTTAAAGTTAACTACTGAAATGTCAAATCAGTATTTAGGATGTCAGCATTATTCCTATTTTAAACTCTCCCCTGAGGAAATCCCCCCAAAATATGATAACCATTGTAAGGACCATTTCTACCTTTGTTGAGAATGTTGAAAATTCCAATGTTACGATTTCCAGCATTAACACTGTGTCCCTGAACGCAGCAGCAGACAAACCTCAAACTCTGACGGCCTCGTTCATAAATACTTTAACTGTTCATGAAATCATTATATTTGCAGTACTTTGTTTTTTTCCTACCCAAATTACTCGGCGACGTCTCCTTCAAACAGAACCTTGACACATTAGCAGCTAAAATAAACTTCTGTCTGTCATCCCCCTTCAAACTGACGAGTTCACGTTTAACACGAGACGACAAGTATTTCACTGAAATGTCTGGAACTCAAAATATTACATGCATCCTCTCCCTTCCTGTCAGGTCCACTGTCAACACTAAAAGAATAAAATTGAATCTATTTTCATATCATTCAGGGAAATGTCCGGGTCCCCCTTGTCCCACCACACTGCGCCTGGGTCGGTCCGGTCCAGGCCGTTGCACGTGACCCCGCCTGCCTGTAAATTGTAAATTGATGACGGAGGAGCAGTTGTTTGTGGTGCGTCGCTCTGCTGGGGTTCTCATACTTTGCCTTTAGCTGACAGAAGAGCCCTGCTACAGATGGAGGGCTAAGCCTGCGTAAACTCTCCCTGATGAAGGCAGGAAATTAGCTGCGGTGAGGCTGATATTACCAGGTGGCACGGGAGTGAGAATATTAAAACATTTGTATGTATGCAAAAGGTCTGCCATGGCAACAGAGATGAGACGAGGCACAGATAAACTTTGATATGTTTAAAAAAAACTGAACCGGGCCAGTCGGAGCAGGACTGACCCTGTGTGAAGAGTCGACCGTCATCAGATCAGACATGAGCTGATCACCATGATGGCGTCTCTTCAGCTTCAAGCAAACCACTCACTAAGTTTATTCATAAAATCTGTATGAACCAAAAATGTGCAGAGTTTCATGATATATTGATTTAAAAGTTGATTATTTACTCTGGACTCCCTATTATAAAGATGTATATGTCTTTCCTAACAAACCTTTACAAATGAGAATCTAAGTCAAACAGATTCCACCTTAAATTCCTTGGATTCAAAGACCTTTGTGCGAGTGTCGTGACATCTTTGAAACAGATTTGCGGGTGAGACAAGTGGATGTTCATATTCATATATTTTATATAATGTATATCAAACTAAAACTAATACAGCATCAAACTTAAAAAGGATCAAGAGGAAAAAAAAAGAAAAGAAAAAAACCCTGAAAACTGAGCAATCCATTGGCTTGTGGAGCAGTGGATGTTAAAACAAGGGGTAGGGGACACGTGGGGGCACAGCAGAGGCCGCGGGCGTCCCGTCACATCAGGTCTCCGGTGGCGGACATCAGGTGGCGGGGGGGGTGCAAGGGAAAGGAAAGGATGGGGGCAAAGGAGAAGGAGTTGGGGGGGGAGGAGAAGGGGGTCAGTACAGGTGGAGATGAGATTTCTGCAGGGCAACATCTTTTCTTGCTGTTATTTCACTTTTTTAATACTTTTTTTATTTTATTTTTTAAATTTCAAACACAAAAACCATGTTCTAAAAAAAGCAGCCTTGGTGCGTTGAATGTGTAAAACGAAGGGGGGGGCCAAGTCCTTGTTTTTTTTTAGGGGGGGGCGGGGCGGGGGGGTTTCTGTGTCTCTCAACAATGTTATTTTACTATGTGTGTGTGTGTGTGTGTGTGTGTGTGTTGTGAGAGAAAACAATGACAGCACTCGGGAAGATGAATTTGTGTAGTGTGTCAAAGGAGTTGGGGGGGCGGGGGCGGGGGGGGAAGAGAGAGAGAGAGAGAGAGAGAGAGAGAGAGAGAGAGAGAGAGAGAGAGAGAGAGAGAGAGAGAGAGAGAGAGAGAGAGAGAGAGAGAGAGAGAGAGAGAGAGAGAGATGTGGGGTGGGGGGTTAAGGTGAATATTTGGCTGTGTGCTTGTGATGCTTTCTTTGCTCCTCTGTGCAACACGTGTGCACCAGGTAATCGTGTAGCAAGACCAGGCCGAGGGCAGGGAGGCTTACTTGCACTTGTGTTTCACTGGATGTGCATGCCAGTGTATTTGTGTACGTGTCATCATTGTATATTTGTGTGTGTGTGTGTGTGTACGTGTGTGTGTACTGTAGTCCGAGACTGGGGGGAGAGAGAGGATGGGGGTGGGGGTCATGCTCGGTGACTACTGTGTGTCCAGCCAGTTCATCAGTCAGTCAATGAGTGGGTCCTCTCAGTGGGCAGAGGGACAGTTCCTATTCTTTAGCCTCAAGGAAGAGCGTCTCCTGTGGAAACAACTTGGCCTCCAGCAGAGTTGAGCCTGGCTCCAGCTGGGTGATCTGAGAGGAGACACAGGTAAAGTTCAGGGACAACGTTATACCGTCACACAAAAAGTGGTGCGAGGCGCCAACTGCAACGGATGGTTATTTCCCTTATTGATCAATCTGACATGTAATTAACTGTCAATTTCAAAACTCTTCTAGTTCAACGAACACACAAAGATATAACGCACAACGATATTAAGCTGAGAATTATTATATTCTAACATTTGAGAAGATGCAACCAGTAAGTGTTTTGAATACAGAGAGCACATATCTTCGCCAAGGCTACCAGCCACATTAACACCATATTGCATATTAAGATACATGTTCAGCAAAAGGCTCATTACATGATCCGTTCTCTGATACACTGGTAAGGACTTTTAACTATAGTATTTACTGTAAAGCAACTGAATAAACATCACATACGAAAACAACTTTTCATAGGTATAAGCTTTCTACACATGCCTGAATTTTTGACAAATATCTCGGCAGTATTTCATGAGAAATTCACAAGACCTCCTGTCACCCGATGATGAAGAGAGTGAATAAAACATCCCTGGATCCACTGATTTATTTGGATCTGCTCCAAAATATAATGGGTCCATCCTGCTAGTGGATCGATTTAAAAACTACAGTTCAACCAGCAGCAACTCTGGTAGACGACTATTATGGAAGATTCCACAGGAAAAAGCTAACGTTTTAAAGTCAGAACATTTTTTCAACTTTTTCAACTACATTTACAGATTTATTCCTGTTAGTGTGAACATGGGACATAAAAACCAGACGGTGTAAGAGAGTGTGTATTATTCTAACATTGTTTTTAAAAACAACATATAGGCAGTAATCTGAGCAGCTGGAGCTTCGTCAGCTCTGTTTTCATGAAGAGGCTCCGATCCAGAACAAACTGATGAAGGCTACAGGACAGGAGAGAGTTTGTGTGCGTGTGTGTGCTATAACAACTCTTCAGTGTGTGCGTGTGTGCTATAAAAACTCTTCAGTGTGTGTGTGTGTGTGAGTGTGTGAGAGAGAGAGAGAGAGAGCAAGGAAGAGAGCGAGAGAGACATTTCCGAGGACTAATAGTGACTGATTTCATCTGTGACACAGGTCAAACAGAAACATGGCTGATGGTGCAGAGGAGAGAAACATTGATCTGTTTTCAACACTCGGAACAGCAGCGATTGTCTAAGAGCAGAGGAATAATTCAGTACCACCCACAACGGAGCTGATTGAGTTAACCGACACGAAGGAGGTCTGACCTGCGTTTTTCTCTTTTTTTATAAAACAGGACGATCTGACTCGCTCCCTGACACCAGCCACCCCTGTGGGCCTCTTAGCTTATGTGAGCTAATCACCGGCAGGGTTGTGTTACACCGGGCCAATCTAACACCTGGGCTGAATGGGCGAGGTGGTGTGACACCGAGATGTGTCCAGGGCTTATCTGGTGACTGCTGCGTCAACCCCTCTGATTAGGGATCCTATTCTAACCTCATGGTGGGATAATTAACCAGCTCGCTGTACCTGACATAGAAGGTCGGAGGGCAAGCCGGGCGCACTAAAGGTCGACCTCACAACAAGCGCAGTGAGAAGTCTGAACTCTGAACATGATGCAAATAAACAGCTTAACCTACATTCTCCTTTTGTGTCTTATCAGTCTTTTTGGTGTCGGAACAATCGGGTATGAAAAGTGTAAATCTCATTCGATACCCAAGACCTCTAATTTAGATATTAGCTTAATTTGAGCTTCTAAAGAAATATTTAAGAAATGTCAACTGAACTTTGGAAATTATATAAAGGGTAATAATAGTCCACATTAGCTCCAGAAAAACTGTTATTTAGGAGAAAACTGTGATACCAGCAAACATAAAATAATCAAAACAATCTACAAATAGAAGCTTGTGTTAAGGTGAAACAAGAGGGGGTTCAAAGACTGTGAGACAAGGGTGACAAAAGAAAAAAATTGAATAAAGGAAAGGTGCGGAGGATTTATATGCATCCGGCAAACTATCCATCTCCCAAGGGTGGTTGGAAATGTCACTGCGCGTGCACTTTGGTTACACGTCTGCTCCTGATCCTCATTTCAACGTGTCATTTAGACTCTTGACTTCTCAGCGGGGTCCTGGGGAGCCCCGTGCTGGCAGGGAGGGGCTGCCTCATCAACCTCATGCCCATCACCTAGTCAACTGCCTCATAGCACAGCAGGGAGCGAGACGCCATGAAGAGAGGTAAAATGGTGCGTGTGTGTTTTGATGAGTGTGTGTGTTTGCTGCAAACATATTCCTTCCTGACGGTGGGGAAAACGACCAACAGGGCTGCTGGGTTCCTTTTCCCACCTCAGGAGCAGAGCGTCGCACATGGCTGCCATGCTAATGAACCCGACAGGCTGTTATGACACCACAGCATCAGGTAGGAGTAAATGAGGCTTTGGGGTGGAGCAGGTGTGTGTATGTGGACGACATATAAGCGTCCGTGTGCTGTGACTGAAATTGGGACGAGAGTTTATGCTCGCCGTGCACCAGGGAGAGACGACGGGGGGGGAGAGCAGCATCTGACTCTGAAGAAGAAAGTAGGGAAACAAGATGCCACACTGACACAGGAGACGGGCGCCATCGGTGATTGTTTACATTGTTATCCAATTAACAGACCATAAGCATGGAGGCATCTGTCAACAAACAAAGCTGTTGTTTTTCCTCTGCTCTGCCTAAGCCATATTCTCTCCTCCTGTGCCTACACAGCCATGCATACATACATACATACATAAGACAGACACAATCTAGCTCTCTGCTTGCAGTTTGTCTTTAACCTTGAGTCAACATAATTTCCATCAGCCAATTTAGATCAAATCAATCAGCAGAATTAGGGAAGTGTCTGACTAATTTAGAAGATGAAATTCATTTCAAGAGATTTCCATCTGACGAAATAGCATTTGTGGAAAAAGAAAAGATTTGCTGGTTAATTAAAAACACATAAATTAACAGAATAAAAACTGAATTGAAACTGAAGCTCGGCGCCAAAAAAAACTGGGCCTTATTGATGTCGACACCGAATCACGACACACATTATCTTACACCACTTAACATTGTATGGTGGAGACTTAACATTATTATAGAGCGAGCACTTGACGAGAGGAAAAACTTCCCTTTAACAGGAAGAAACCTCGAGCAGAAACCAAACTCGGGGTCGGCCTCCATCTTGAGAGGAGAGAGAAAACGATGAGGAGAGGCAGTAATTTTAAAATTGGAATGAACAAAAAAGACAGATGGTGCTTCTCAGCAATCTTAAATAATTTATCTTTTTCTATTTATTAAAAATTGTACGGCATAAAATAATCAGCCCTGTGTGTTGGCCGTTATGAAATTTCCCCCACGGTTAAAAAAACACCATTAGCACTTAAGGTGAAGTTTGAGAATTAATACCACAATTGTAAAGCCACTTGATTCAAATGAATAAAACACACTGATATAACAGAGGAGGCGACACTAAGCAACGCTCGGCCGTGAAAGAAAAGAAAGGGAAAATAAACACAGGGCCCTCGAGATGTCCGCTTCCAATATAATCAAACGTGCAGCTGAAATAACGCATTTTTAATGAAGCCATTACAGGCCCTACTATGTTAATTAAAACCAAATAACTTGTCTGTTTTAAACTAGTGTTGTCAAGTGTTTATTTGGCCAATTACAAAAGCAGTGGGAGATCATTATCTGCTGCCAGGAGCGTTGACAGCACGTAGCGCCGGGGCGTGAACAGAACAGAAAAGAACAGAGCCGAATACGGTACTTCAAAGGCAGAAAGGCACCGCACAGCTTTGAGTAGGGGAGGTGGGGGGGGGCGGAGGGAGGAAAGGAAGAGGAAAAAACAGAAAAATGGGGAACGGAGAGGAAAAGTAAATGAGAGAGCAAGTGAAGTGAGAGAAAATAAAGAGAAGGGTAGTTTATGCTTAAATATATTTAAATGTGGTGTAAGTGGGGAAAAAATGAGGATGTACAAAGACTGTGCAACAAAAAGAAAGTATAAGTGGAAGGGACGGGTACTGTGTAAGCAGGGACGTGCAGAGGCAGCAAGGGACAGAAAGAGGAGGGAAAAAGGAGACGGAGGGAGGGAAAGCTGCAGGGAAGAGGGCTGAGGGTGAGGAGGGGGCTGGGACCCTCAGGGGAAAAGCTCAAACAAGCAGCTTTTATCATTGATGAGATTCAAGCTCTGAATGTGTTTTAAGTTATTTAAAAAATCTTTGCTTTGATTGATCGCAGGGAAAGTTTCACATTTCTAACTCCAACTTGTGCAAGTTGCTTCGGAATTGGTTTCACAAAACCCTGCTTGTACGTACAGGTGTTCAAATTCAAGACTTCAGCAGAGTAGATTCTAAAAACAGCCTCCTGGTGTCAAACTGTGCACATACAAAGAAATCCGACCAACACGTGCATCCAGTAAAAAATCTTTTGCTGGATGAACAAAACATCACTAAATGTTAGAAAAGATACGCACACTTGAAGCTGCCATTTAACAATTACATTTTCACTGAAGCTTTCCCCTGGTTAACTATTCTAGATTTTTCTCTTTACATCCCCCTGATCGAAGATCCATGGTGTTACTGACTCTCCCTATAGAACAGATAATTAGACGGAGACAACCTCTAATATGTAATATATATTTCAGCTATTTAGCCAGAACCTGTTATGGAATACCAACTACTGATGTGACATGAATTTGCTATTTATTTTACAATATCTACTAATATCTACTAATATGATATTTACTAATGTAATCTTTTTAAATGAAATATTACAGGATTTATTTAACATGGATAGTGGATATTTAAGATGGAGACTTACTGGAAAATAAATCATTAATGGGATCTTTGGTGTGTGGATCTTCTTTTTTAGAACTTTACACATTTATGCAGCAAAAATAAGCAAAAAACGTTTTTGAGTGCAGGGAGATTTTAACCGAGTGAGACACTGGTCTGTGTACGTGGCTTAAGACGAATCCAGCTTCAGAGATGAAGTGTGGGGTCACACATCTTTGTGAAGGAGTGGATTTATCATTAGAACTGTCCTCCGGAGCCTCTGAAAGAAACTGCTTTCAAAATAAACTACCTTCCTTCCTCCTGTGAAAACTACTTGTCAGATAGTGGGAGAAGAAAAGCAAAACACGCCAGTGCAACAGATGTAAAATCTATTTCGGCTTCTTCTGTGCCACTGTTTATTTTTGTTGCATCTCGGGTTTTGTCTAAGAATCAATTTTGCAAACTCGCTCGCGGAGCTGGAAGAAGGATTAAGCGAAGGTGAAATAGAGTACAGTATCACTGTACAGGGAAAATAATACGCTGGGTTGACAGTGTTTGGGTGTCTACGAGCAGCCGGGCAGGAAGAGCCCATTGCCGATTATTATAACGGCAGTCTAAACATTTTCACCGCGAGCTGAAGAAAGAAGAAGACCCTCAGGCCTTCGAGCGGTGGTTTGAGCTTGACACGTATCAGAGAGAAAGGAGGACATTCTTCAATGAAAAGCTGAAAACTGAAACACTAGACCCCTTCCTCCTCAAAGTCGCTGACAATCATAGAAACGGAGAAAGGGTTAGTTCCCTGAGCACGGCTAAGCCTAGTACAAATGATGCCAGTGTAAGGCCTGCTGTAGTGCTGAAGAGATAAGCCACTGATACCAAATGTTGAGGAAACGGCGGAGTCCAATTTTTAGAGACTAATCGACACTTATTGGCTAAACTACAGGAAGGTGGGGAACGCATGACTCACAAATAGGAGAACGTTTTATCTTTATCTTAACTCATGTTCTCAGATGAACAGATTCACAATGCATCCTTTTTTCCTGGTTAATCATTTTGTAGTTTTTGACCAGAGTATTTTAATAAACTTCACGTGATGTTCTCAGGTTGGATTGTGAAGATCCACTGATCTGTGTTCCTGCTGAACCAGTAGAAATGAAATAAAGCGGGCTGACGAGGAGGGGAATCACAAAAGAAAGAGTGACACTCCACAAAGCCACAGAAAACTCGAAAAGGGAAAGAAGGTTTCAACAGTTGTGCAGTATTACAAATGCAATAGTGGTCTATCCTCTATCCTCTGATCCTGGCAGAGCAACAGTGAGAGCGTCTGGACGGGATGGAGGCTTTCTATGCTCCCTCTCTTTTAATTACAACACAGAGCTGGGGGATTAGACAGGGGCCTGTGTTCACAGCCTCATACTGGCACTTCCATTGAGCTGCTTCACTTCTCTCTTCCCCCCAAATCTCTCGCCTTTCTGTTTTCTGGAATTATCTCCCATCATCTTCGTTTTTAATATCTTCTCCACTTGTCTTCTCTATCCTTTTCTCTTTCAGACTGTTTCTCTGATTAAATATTTTCTTTGTTTAAGCTTCTGTCTTCTCTGTTCTCTTTTCCACTATAGTTCTGAAGTCGCCATCCTTCTTCCCTCTCCTCTCCTCCTCTAATCCTCCCATCCTGTTTTTGCTGGAATTTCATCTGCGACGCAGACACATCTTTATCTCTGTCTCCAACACATGTTTACTCTTGATTATAAAGAGACAACTGTGAATCCTTTAAGTGACAAAGTTGTGAGCGGGGCATTTGTTTGCTTGAAAATATTTGTGCATGTGTTGAAGTGTGTGATAGTGACGAAATGAAGAGTGTGAGCTACGTGTTAATGTGTGTGTTAGTTTGAGGTGTTTGTGCCCCAGCGGTCTCTACAGACTGCGATGGCACACTGCCTGGGCAAGCCTACACACACACACACACACACACACCACTATACAACCACCACCACCCACTCCTCCACATGCACCCTTCTCTTGATTAATGGAAATCCCATTTTTGTTTCCAGCAGCATGGCTAATTAAACTGGTAGTTAAAACAGTGCTCATTAGCTCGTTACCACCGAGCGTGCCGACCAACCCTCAAATGACGGGCTGTAGCTGAGTGAGTGCTGCAGTAGAGCCACAGAGAATACTACTGTCAGTGCTGACAACTGTATCCTCACACAGTCACAGAGTGCTGTATTCACAACGGACTGATTCCTAATTAATATTCACTGAATATTACGTGTGCGCAGGTGGATGGATAAAAAGGCGGCTTAACTTGCCCCATCACAGGTACGAGTAAACAAAGGCAGTGATCCTCAGGGGCTGCTGTAGCGCACGAACACGGCAAACAAGACTGATGAAAAGGCAAGAAAAACTCAATCGCCAAATCGACACGACACATCGTCTTAACTGTTGTCTCTGCTTGTCTCCACTCACAGCTGCCACCCGAGTTGCAGCACAGGCCCATTTACAGCTACAGGCCAATTACAGCTGTGGATCTCTCCAGCAGAGACTTTATAACCTGCCGCTGCTCCTCTCTGCCAAGGATGAGTTTAGAGCTTGTGTGTGGGAGCAGAGAACTGTTATGAAGGGGAGCACAAGACTAACAACTGGATGATTCAACTCCTATCTAGGTTAGGTTGTCATCCCTCCACTGCTTTTGGGGCCTGTGTGCATCTGATATTCCACTTACATTTCTACGAGGGAAGGTGGTGAGGAGCTTGAACCCATCGAAGGGAAACCCCTTGGATGCAACGAAGTCAAAAAGGACCTGGAGCTGACAGCTGCCCAGGAAACGCCTTTCCAGAAACTCCCCGCTTGGTGTGCGAATCCGCAGTTTGCTGATTTGCTCTCCAGACTCATCGACGGGCTCTGGCGGTAGCGTCTTCTCCAATGACAAGCGGATGGCCTGGAAGAAAGGGTGGGACAAATCCAGTTTAGTGGTCAGTATAGCACATTGATAATTTTGGATAATCATTACTGTTAGGGTTAGGGTTATTATCTCACTCGAGTTGGGCAGATTTCTATTATGTTCATCACAAGAAATCTGTTGAAATTCCTCCAACTGTCCGAGTTGAGTTTTTTCACTACACAACATGATCCATATTCTAGTCACTGCACAGTAACAATAGATAACAGAACAAATGCTCTATACATAGAGCCTCTCATTGTTGACTGAATGTTTACATACAGGTGCCAGTGAGGTGCAGCTGTCATCACTGGAGCTGCAGTACTTTTTGTTAAAGCCTATTTGCAATACAAAAGTTCCTAATAGTTTTTTAATCTTTTGTTCACAGGAGACTCTGAATGATAATGTTATATAACTTAAATTAATAACATTTAGATAAATCAAATTAATAAATGACAATTAAGTTACTTCATTTAAATAAAATATTTTTAATGTAGGCTTTTTATTAATTGAGTAATAGAAATGAAATTGAATAAATGATAATACAACCAATAATATTAGTGAGACATTGATGAAAACGAGGAGAAATTCCTACTTAATAAATACATATATGTTCTAATTTAGCTTTATACAACAGCACCTCTCTACAACCCATTTCTCTGTGTTGGTTTTACATCACATTTGTTCCCTATAATAGACACATTAGAATAAAACTAAATGGATTAGTGCAGAAGAGGAGTGAAGCCAGGAAGCTTATACACAGTCCTCCCCAATGCAAGAAAAAAAAATCATGAGATTTGGTGAAGTGTTATTATAAACACGAAGCCCCGTCTCTCTCTCTCTCGCTCTGTCTCTCTCTCTTGTTTATAGAAAATTTAAACCAAACTCTCGACGGTAACACTGGCAGCGATGAAGATGACACACTATCCAAATAAGTCTGAAGGAGAAGCCAACGAGTTGCTCCCAGAGTCTGATTGCAGCACTGTTGCCTCACGTTAATTAAAGCAACTTCGTGTCCAGAGAATATTATTAAATTAGTTGTCCTGCGTCTCACCCTGCTCCCTGAAGCCTGGTGTCACCCAGAAGGTTGCCAAGTAGCATTTCAATACGTTAAAAACAGCCAAGTGTGCTCCTCGCTCTCTTTCTCATGCTGCCTTATACTGCTGCTCAGTGAGGGGGAATCTGAGACTGAGCCTGCTGATGATCACAGATACTATCAAGTCTTGTATCATAAGAGCTAATACATTATCTTACGGTCCCTAAAATTGGTTATAGTGTTTACACCCAATCATGAGGGTGGTTTACGTGGCACAAAGATAACCGTCAACTGTCATCCAACACAGCAAAGCTAATCAGCTCTCCTGTGTTCTGAAAATCCGAGCCTCAGCGACTCCCCCGAGCCTTTCCTCCTCGCTCTGCTCCTGCCCCTCGCCTCCTCCTCCCCCCAGCTTGTTGTTCCTGTTTGGCCAGCCTGGGAGCATATGCTGTGACAACACGCCCCGGCTTTATTTACACACCATAATGCAATTATATTTCATAAGAGTGTACAACAGTAGCTCATTAGCAGCTTCGGGTGTTGGGGTGGGCAGGGTAGGGCGCGTGCCACTCCGCCATCAGCTCCCTCAGGTGTAAGAGCTGATGCTGACTTGAGTTAAAGGCATCCCCAGGGACAAAGTCATGCGCACACACAAACACACAAATAACAGGAAGGAGTGTGTGGGGTGGTGGACATATAAATGCAGACGGACTGTTAACCACAGACGCCAGCATATACACCCACACAAGTGAGAGGTAGCGTCCCTAAAGAAACAACAGGACACACGTCTTGTTGAGCCCTGGGGCCCGGCTGCTCAGCGCAAACAATCAGATGCATCTATCCGTCCATTTATCTGCCTCTCCGGCTCCACGCCACTAACCACAGAAAGCAAACAGATGACGGGGACGGGTTGGGGGGGAGGAGGTGCACCTGACAGTCACACAACTGTATGCTAAGACCCCCCTGAAGGAGGTAAATAGTAAAGTCAACCCACACAGGTACATGAAACACACGCGCACCCACCCACCGCCGCTCGTCTCTGCACAAAGGCGCAAATTCACAGAAGCTCGTTCCCTCTAGCATTGTTTTCTCTCTGGTGGCAACTCACGTTTTGTATGGTCTGTAGTTTTCATTTTACATTTTTTTCATATCCTGTACCAGCTTACTACCTCGTAGGGAAACTATAAACAATAAAAACCAGCCACTAAGTATTATAAAAATTATGTTATAGAAAGGATGGATTAAAAAGGCAGTGTTCTCTTAAATGTTTAGATGGAAGAGCTGCATTTTAATCTCATATAATTATATCATCAAACACATTATCAGGTTTCTACCTCATGCAAATAAAGATTAACAGATTCAAGCAGTAAATATTAATTGTAATTTTTTGGGGATTTCTATTTGGATTAAATTATTTTGCAATTTAATGCCTGTATTTTTATGCACCAACATTTATATCAAAAACAATAATCAAAACAGAAATACTTTCCTTTGATTTGCTGTCTGTGTATCTGTGAACCGGTGGAGGTACTTGTGTACAGGTAAAGTTGAATTCATGTCCAGTTTCAAGTTTAAAAACTCCAGTTGTGATATATTAATTAATATCCCAGCAGTGTGTTGACAGATGACACCATGGAAACGATGGTTCTTGGGCAGAGAAAACTGATATAAGTAGGCCATGGTGGCCTTTCTTCAGTGGAATTAACCAGCGTGCACACAGTTTGGTTAATGGACAACAGTGATATAATTAAGACGGCCCCTGGTCCGTGGCTCTTTTGTTGTCCTCTGTTTAACGAAAAAAAGAGACAAATCACCCGAGTGAGCCGGGTCACCCAATACCTCTCAGTGCCCGAGGCTCTGTGCTGTTGAGTAAACAACCATCAGCCAGGACTACACTGTATTAATATAGACTGTATAACAACATTGGTGGTGTCCACACAGACGATTATTGTTTTCCTGCATGCGTGACAGTGTGTCAGTCTGTGTGTGTGTGTGTGTGTGTGTGTGTGTGTGTGTGTGTGTGTGTGTCCGTGTTCACCCCCTCTTCCCACACAATAGTTGTTTTCCAGTGAATGTGTGTGTGTTTGCTTGGGTTGTGCACGTTGTGTATATGAACTGCCTCAGTCTTTTGTTTGGCTAGGTTTCAATATGCGAATACGTGCTATACCAATGTACAGCAGTTAAATAGAACAATAACTGTGTGTATGTCAGTTGACACTGGCAGGGATGGGCCTCACTGTAATTAGGATATTTCTTTCTTGTTCGATGGCTGTGAGCCTGTTCATCCACTCTGCACACGCTCCACTGACTGGCAGGCTGCACCAAAACCATAATCTAATTGACTCATTATTGTGAAGTGACAGCAAGTCGGATAAATAATGACAGAACGATGGCACATCCACTGAGCGCTGGCAAAAACGAATCAGCCTAAGCCACTGATCACGATGTAAAATTAATTTGACAAATTTGAAAACTGTGAGTGTGAAGTGTGTGGCTGCGTTCTCACCTCCTTCTCGTCCTCCTCCTCCTTTCTCATCTGTTCCAGACGAACTTGCTCTGCCTCTTCTCGCTCTTGGGCTTCTCTCTAAAAATAACAGCAGAACCAGAATCAAACCAAGAAGAGGCTGATGACTGTTGCTTTGTTGCCCAAAGGTATTACCTTCGCTCTGATGACTTATTGTGGACAATGAACCAATTAAGCAGATTTTCTGTGAATTGCAGTTTAAAGTACTGAACAGCTGATAATCAAAGTGGGATTCAAACTACCCCTCCATTTCCACTTTGTCAGGACAACTGCAAATGAAAGCTAAAACAAGCAGCTTTGTAGATACACAAATAATGGTCTTAGATTATGAATCAATATGATTTTGGCACTCAATGGCATTAAATCCAGAAGTAATGCCAGAATGGCGCTCTAACCTTGTTTGTTAAACCCCAAAGTTCTTGTTGAACTTAGATTGTTTACATATGCCATTAAATATAATGCATCTAACTCAATAGCACAGAAATACTGTAAACTTTTGGTTTGACTTGAAAATTTGCATTACCGGGAGCTGACAGAGATGTTAGGAAACGAAGATATTATTAAAAACCAGTAATCCGGACAGATATTATCTTTGTTATTTTTGAAAGTACCTTCTTGCGGTCCGCCTCTAAAGACAGTTGGTAGGCCTCATCCTGCTCCCTCTTCACCATCTCTCTCGCCTCGCGCTCGTCCTGAGTGGAGGGAGGAGAAAAAAAAGAAAGTGGGTCCATTAACTAACAAGATAATAAAGGATACACATTGGGACAAAACATCTAAGCTGAGGTGATGGGTGTGGGAGCCAAAAAGAACACAGCAAAGAAAAATTCAGCATGGAGCGTGTGGTTACGTACAAACACCAGGTATGAAAGAGTAGCACCAGAGGGGAATTCATTGTGACCGGGCGGTCATTTACCAGACCACAAGCCTCTTTTATGTTTCTCCATCTCAGTTTCACCATCCCTTTCTCTCTCATTCACTCTGCCTCTCTCTTCCTGTTTGTACAGAGGGACGGGGACAGGCGGCCTTTCTCTCTCTACCTGCTGTGGCTACAAAGTGTTTTATAAAGACTGGGGACCAATACAAGTGGCCATTGTGCTAACAGTGCAGAGCCATTACTTTTCAATTTTCTGAGGGCCCATGCTGTGTGCCAGTCCGGATATGGCAAAGGAAGCTTATTGTGGTGATCAGTTGACTAGTGTGCGGCTAAGCAGTGGCTAAGCAAAAGAACAGTGTGTATTGTTGCATTCAAAAGTAAAAATGCAAAGGATACATTTGTGCTTTTGGTCTGCATAATGGACGAACATTGAAAGGAAACTGTAAAAGAATGGTGGACGTGGACAAAAGGATCAAAAGTGGCGGCCTTCAATGGACTGGCCCAGAGTCACGCAAACAAGTTGCACAGAAACGTATACATTACTCATTTTACCCAGATGAAAAACCCTTTTCAAATGCATGTCTGCTTGCACCAGAGGCATGCAGCGTATTATAAATCGACCATGTAGCTTCTCAATAGACAGCAGTTTCAAAGACCTCATCATTGCAGGAAAAAAAGACACAGATTTTCCACTTCTTTATCTCGGCGACTGATAGAGGTGGTGAGACGTACGGTTATAAGGTCATAAAGGTAAGCTGTAATTTCAGAGGGTCAGAAGTAAGAAATTAGTTCAAGGTTTGTTAACAAACAACAAATAGTGTTCAGAGTTGTGTTTAAATTTAGGAATCAATGGTTTTCAGGGTTGACCATCCTGGCATTCAGTCAGCAAGGTCACAAGTACTGAGCTGCATGTGACATTCACACAGGGGTCAGTACGTACTTTAGTGGACATGGGTACTTCAAAGGGACCAACTATGAATTTGCCTTTAGAGCTATTATTACCTGAACACATTTTATATGTTAATATAAATATTTGTCCCAAAACATTTTGGACACAACTACGGCTCAGTGTCTCGCTATCACTTGACAGTCAGGTGAGACCTCCTTACTGTGGACTGTGCATGCTCCCTGATGAAGGTTAATGTATGTTTGGTGCCCTTGACTGAGGTGCTAGCCTCAACACCACAACATTTCTCATTCACAGTATTTTCCTAAAACAAGCTGTATACCCCAAAAAGGGACATGGGCCAGTTTAGGCAATTCTTCACATGAAATGAAAGTCAAATATCCTGGGAAAGGCCCTATACGCTGACAGATACAAACCACAAAACCTGCTGTGAGTAGTCAGTTGGTTAGCAAGTACTAAGCTATAACACAGACAACCATTGGAATGACTGGCGAGTCAGTGACGGTTGGTTGAAAACACAATGTGGCCGTCCAGCTGCTCCGTTTCCAGACAGACACAAAAGTCAGTGTCAAAGTGGAATGTCTGGGTTTGGTGGGCGTCTGCGTTTTGTGTCAGACTTCGCCTTTGAAGAGGTGGAGGTGGAAAAAAGGAGAAGAGAAACAAGAGAGAGGGAAGGAGCATGGGAAGAAGGAAATTCTCCAATTTTCTAGAGTTGTTACAGTGACGATAGGATTATTGCAGGGTCAAGGTTGAGTTAAATAATCATGAATAATGACTTTGAACTTTATGCTTTCATTATCATTTCTGGGTCCTTATCCCACTTTAGAGCTTTAATGCACTTTTATACTATAACATCTGGGTTAATATAAATAAGAAAAGAAAGATGCACAAAAAAAGAGGCTTTATAGGAAAACAAGCTTATAATTAGAAAAAATTATATATTTTGGTTATCAATTTAGAAAAGATTTTGAGACTCAAATGATACCCAGTCTCAAATCTGAACCTACAGCCAGCTTCATGACTCACACAGTCTGACCTGAAACATGCACATAACCAAACCCTAAATACTTCTCTTCCTGTCATTACTGATTATTTCATGTGAGCAGTGAATCCAAAACAATGCTAGAGAATTGTAGCAATAATAACACTGAGACAATAACTGTCACTCTATGGTGAGAAACCAACTTAGGATGTTTAACCCCCAGGGTGTGTGTGTGTGTGTCTGTGTGTATGAGTGACTAAGATTAATTACTTAACAAGTGTTCCCATAACTAAGATGCTATGACTCTCACATCAGTATTGTTTAAGAGGTAATTTGGTTGACTGATTGTAAAGTGCCTATTACGGTGTGACATCTGTCATCTACAAATACAGTGGTCATACAGAGGTCATACAGAGGTCAAAGAGGACATGGTGACCTCTTTGCATCTTATTCTGAGGAGGCTGTTAATTATAGACCGAGATAAATCCCTAAATCTTTGACCTACAGTTATTTAAGTTATAACAAAAAAGAGAACTTTGTTGTATTATATGAACAAAGATAGAAAACCTGCCTGGACAAACATACTTATGTGTCGTACACCCTCTTGTGTGATGTTGCTGGGTAAACACATGGGTAAGGGGTTGAGGTGAAAGACTTTGACAGTGTGGAGAGCTGTCTTTGATTCTGGCCCACATTCATGTCCATGACATGAGACACCATCAACACTCTTGGCTCAGTATTTTTGGGAGGATTGTATCCTTCAGTGGTGTTTGTCCACTTTCTGTTGGAGTCAAAGAGGCAGTCGACAGACACAGAGCAGACCTGTGTTACCTTTTCACAGCTGTGAATAGGAAACTTGTACCTTTTCAAAATCAAGTTTTGTGTAGTACGCACAGTAAACTACGGATACATGCAAAAGGGGTGGAGTGATTAAGTACTCTGCTTGTCATAACATGTGTGACCCAGTCTAACAATGTAGTCTGATCTGTTCCAACATGTTATTTTATTACTTAAGCAGGATGTTAAGGACTGGCTCAACTGACTGAGGAAGGTCTGAGTTTGAGTTGTTACTAGATGTCTTCTTGAGTCCAAAACTAAACCTATACTAACCCGGAGAAATAGATAACATATTTTTTAAGAGATCCTATTTAAAAGTCAATTAAAACAAATGTCTACATCTTACAGAATAACATTTGTAAACAATTTCCAGACTGAGATTGGACTTCACCTCATCTTTGATGTCCTCTTGCTGTTGTGCTGTGAAGATCTCCATGGCTCCCATCAACCTCATCATCAGCTCGTCCACTGTCGTATTACCTAAAGATAACAAAACTATCAATAACAATCTACAGAGTGTAATTTTATATTTTTGTTTCAATAATTACAGACAAATATATCTATACATATTATCAGACTATTTATAAAGAATTACCTTGAATAACATTTAGAACTTCATTGGACGTTCGTTTTCCCATTACTATGAGGAGCAGGGGGAACTGGTCTGTCTTGTATGTCCGTATAGTTTGTGTCACCACACTTCCAAAGTGCCTCGTGCACATGGTGAGCAGTCTGGAAGAATAAGAAATCCAGTTTAAATATCCCCAAAAAAATTTAATATACAGACAATAAAATACAGACAATAAAATATATTCATAGGAAATGTGTGAACACACTTCAAAGACGGAATGGAGATGGAAATGATTGTCATCTTTTCAGCAGAAAAGAGAAATATACACAACTTGTGGCGTTGGACTTATAAACCAATATCTCCATCTTATCCTATTCCATCAGAGTGACATGCTATCTCAATTGGAACCCCAGATGAATTAGTATTCCTCACCAGACACCCAGAATTGATAGGGCAAGAGAGGATTTCTTATTCCATTACAAAGACAGAACTTTTTAAATTAACATTTCAGAGAGGGAAAAGGGTAGCAGGCTGCCGGGGCACTGCCAAGCTCCCTGTAAATGTCATAATATTAATGAATTGCTATAGACTGAATGCAAATATAGATTAGCTTTTTCTCACGCCTTTTAATAAGATCTACTTTAATAACTGGCTGGTAAAATAGAGAGATAATGGAATGGATGGAGGGACAGCAGGTCAGAGGAAGAAGATAGATGGAAGGGATGCTATCAGAGAGGGGGGGGATGTAACTCATTAAAACACACGGCCAAAACCGCAGCAGCTACTTTCAGACTTTTCAGTGTGAAATTGCGTATTTGAGCTCATTGTGGTACTTTTTAAAGTTATAATTACACTGGTAGAGATGGAAATAGGTGGATGGTAGACTGAAATATTGTGAAAACAGGAGAAGTGACTGCATCTGAACAGAATTTAGGATGCTGAAGGAATATGATTCAAACTTCTCAGAATGTTGAACTCTGAATGACCCACGTCTTGCAATGAAAAACTTGGGTACCCTAAATCCTACTGATCATTCTGTCCTGACATTTGTCCCCCTTCAGACCTTGACCGAGGCCGACCATAACAATAGCCCACAGGGAAACTCTAACCTGTAATGAAAGGCCAGGGAACAATGGACACCAACTTAAAGGGTAACCTGATCCTAAATCTCCCATCAAGCACAAACCAACCTGCTTTAGTTTCAAACTGAAAATAAAGGAAGTCACTCCACCATCGTAAAACATCATCACACAACATAAAAACAGCTGAATCTGAAAACTCAGCCTGAATCTTTTACATATCTGCCGTCAATCAAGTTGTATCATTTTATGACACACATGTGAATCTGCCTTTAGAACAAGTAGGGACACAACACACTGAGAGCAGGAGGAAGTCAAGCTACTCCAGGAACTGAGGTGAACAGTTCATCACAGTCTCATCCAGCCAAGACATAACACGGTAAAGAATGTAGCCTAGTCCATACCAGACCTGTGGCCTTTTAAAAACCTTCAGGGGGGAACTGCATGTAGAGGAAACACCTGCGTGGAACTTGTAACTAATGTGAGTTAAACACTCCGCTCCGCTGGTAAATGTGATTGACAGCTTCTAATTTGTCACCCAGCCCATCTCCCAACCCCTCGCTGCACATCCAGACAGCGAAAACAGTTAATGTTTCCCTGGACTGTCACATAACATTTCTTCACATCAAGGCCGTGTGAGAAGATGTGAGTGGACTGGTTAGACCTGACAGCTGCTTGACTGAGCAGCTGATGAGTCCAACTAGTACAGTAGCACTGCAGGGAATGTTTTCAGCAGCCACCTGTATGAGAGGGAGTATGGGAACCGGATGCACTGTGTCTAATACAGTTTGTTTAAGAGCAAACCTGGACGTGTTTTGATTTGAAAATTACATATAGTTCCCTAAAACCAGTTCAGAGGTTAAAACAAACTGACACCTTGTGGATAACATGTATACGTGCATTACAGTGCTGTCATACAGTAGAGTTAGGATACCCAACCAAGTCAGGCATGGTTCAGACAAAATATCTGAAATTATATTCCGGTTTGGTTATCAGGCTATCTATATGATTTTTTACAGTGGACAGAAATTTGCAGCCAGGGCAGCAGTAGGTTTTACAGGTGTTCATCTTAGTTATACATAAATAAATATTTTAGTGCTTTTAGAGACGTTGGCACTAAATAAGCATTAAAAGAAGAATGACACCCTTATAAAATGATCCACTTTCAGGGCACTTATCTGATGATTTCAATATTCGCCTTGTGCCACAACATATCAGGTTAATTTCCCATGGATGACAATTACACTGAAATCCAATCAGCGGAACTGTATTTATGCATAATTAATCCTTTAACTGGAAGGCCTGAGAGAATACCAACGAAAAGCAACAGGCACATTCCAATATCAGCAGGTTCGTCAAACACACTCAGGATACCTCTCTAACAGCCTGTGTGATTGCTGCCAATCACCAGTCACTTTGGATCAACCAGAGAGCGTGAGAATGCGGCGAGGCAGTGTTGTGTGTGAGTGAGTGAGCGTGCACATGTGCATGCATGCGTTAGCGAGGAAGCTGTGACTAGCTGTGTGCAATGAAAAGCTCCAGATGTTGCCTGCTTTTTAATGTGCAATAAAAAGGCTCAGCTGGGGCAAAAAGCAAAGGAGGCTAATGAGAGAGAAGGGAGAGTGGAATGAGGGAAAGAGGGAATTTCCTTAAAAGAAATAATAGAGGGGTGAGGTCAAGGTGCGAGTCCTTTCTTAAATGGCTCCTACCCGAGGGCAGGCTTAAATCTGGAGGTTCTGGGGTGAGGGAAGGAGGGAAAGGAGGGAAAATAAAGAAAAATTTAAATGGGGATGGGAGAGTGAAAAGATGTAGCAGAAAGATGAGAGGAAGTAGGAGAGGACTTGTCAGGCGGACAATGTAATGAGTAAACCCAATCAAGCCCTCAGCAGGTCCACATTTAGCACCACTGCTCACAACTTCTACCTGCAGGGGATCTTGTTCAGACACTGAAGACCACATTTATTTTTAACTTAATAAAGAATATTTCCCCCCAAAATTGCAATCCAATGAAAGATATTAATGCCAATAATAGAACCTCTGTGATTAAACGGTGTTGCACAGAACTGTCAGGCCGATGGAGGCACAATGACTTTTGAGAATAAATTGCGAGATAGAGATGTTTGGACGCCAGGGGAGTTCTTCATCTCCCACTGACCCTCTTTTCAGACAGCTTAGTCAAGATTGCCCAATCAGGGGCCTCACCATGCAAACACAACGCCTTTTGTTAGCATGCAACCTCAGAGCCTCAGAAAGAGAATAAAGCTGAAGCGAGAGAAAGAGAAGACAGAGATGCAGGGTGTGAGCGATAGAGTGAGAGCTGAATGCCAGCAATTAAGGACATGTCTACTTTAATGCGAATAGCTGTGAAAACGCTGTTTGTATGTCAAACCGGCTTCAGTTCAAAATTGCAATTTTAGGTTATTTCCTGAAAGCGTCCCATACAGTGACACGACATGGAATAAGATTTAATTTACAGTCTTTTGACTTTAAGGTCCACTGACTTTCAAATTAAAAAACAATGTTGTGCAGCAGGTATTAATGAACACATCGACAATGACACGAGATAGTAACATGTTCCAAACAGCTTTCTTCACAGGGCTTCCTGGTGGATTGCAGAAGCTTCTGCACACACTCGAAGCAGCTCTCCTGCTGAAAACATTTAATATCCTCTTTAATATCCTCTTTATTAGATACACCTCAGTATTTATGCAAACAGTCCGCTCCTCCAGACAGCGAGTCACATATAAATAAAACATAAGGATTAAGAATGTAGTCCGGGTTAAGACGTTCAGTTATTGCTCCAGTAAACTTTACCGCTGGGTAAATGCAATACTTAATACAGGTGCCACGATTTCTGAGAAGAACTGAGAATCAATTCAGTGTTTAAAGGGCACTTCAATTATTTTAAACAACCTGGGTCTGAGAGTTTTTGACGTTTTTCTAATTTCTCAACAAAACTGCACCTGGAACGTCCAGGTTTGCTCTTGTATAAGACACAGTGTGTTATCAAAGCATCCGGTTCCCATACTCCCTCCCATACAGGTGGCTGCTGAAAAAATTCCCTGCAGTACTACTGTACTAGTTGGACTCATCAGCTGCTCAGTCAAGCAGCTGTCAGGTCTACAATTCGCATTGAGTAAATTAGGTAGTTTAAGGTGCTGTTGCAAATTATAATATTGCTACCATTACTACTATCACTACCACTACTACTACTACTACTAATAATAATAATAATAATAATAGCATAACTTTATATAGCAGCTTTACAGAGTTAGAAAAAAAAACTAACCAAGGACATCAAATAATAGTTAAAATATTAGGTGCGGTAAAGGAAACTAATCGTCAACAGCATTTGAGAAAAGGTGTTTTTTAAGGAGTGTGTATGTCTGTCAGGATAGAGCTCCAGAGGGTTGCACGCTGGATGCCCTGATTAAGTACAGAGGCTAGAGGAGGTCATACAGGTACTGGGGGGGCCGGGCATGGAGGGATTACCCAATTTATTAATTAGTTCATCAAAATTATCTATATTTGTTTTTATTATATACAGGTGTTCCTAATACTGTGTCCAACCCATGTAGTACAAATCGTATGTCTACCTTAATTTATACCACAGGCTCCAATATTGAGTAAAGGCAGTAACATACACAGAGATCAGGGGAACAACATCATGCCAACAGTGATAAATTCCGCAGCTCCATGACCAGCAGGTTACCTGATGAAAACACCCCACCCCTCTGACTAGCTTCAGTAAAGTACCTGGCTTTGTTAGCTTCTTTAGTGACATCCCATGCCCATGTGATGAAGTTCTGGCTCAGGTATGAGACGATGGAGTCAGCGCACATCATCTGGGAGCAGAAGACGTTGCTGAGAACACTGTCGTCATTGTGGAGGTAGATGGCCAGCAGCTTTCTCTGTGGAGAACAGAAAATATATAAAAGGAAAGTTATGAGTATAATGTACAATTGATTTTCTAGGGACATTTTTCAAGCCAGGGAAGAAAAAGGTCGTCGCAACAGATAGATTTTTATCAGGAGGTGATTTACTGTGCAAGCTATAGAATGAAATGCTGGCTGTTAACAGAGCAGTGCAATTTTTTAGAGCAATCTCCCAGAAGATTACAAGTTTGAGGACGAGCTAGAGCACAAGCATGCCGGAAAATTCTGAATCATCAAAATGCAATCTTTGCCTGAAATGAAAACACCCACTCCTCTGATGATCAGTCTCAATCTCTCTGCAGCGTACCAGTGTCTCATCACTGGAGAGATATTTCCACAATATATGACTATAAAATGACACGAACAACCACCGGGTGCAGAGCCAACATGACTTCTAAAGACCACAACTGGCAAAAAAGCAAATACCACACAAAATCAAATGCGGAGAGGTGTAAATAAAACTTCTCTTGGAGGCGACGAGGATATGGAGAAAACAAAACAGACAAATCACTCTATTTATTTTACACCAAATGCCAGCAGCCTGTTCAGGTTAGTAGCTGCAGGGCCAGACAATATTGACGAAGCTCCAAATCCAAGGATATTGACACCATCATATAAGCCGGGCAGATTCTCCCTACTGACAATCTAATTAAAAAACAAACACACCCACAAACATAAAAGGTTCCAGGGGACAATGTTGGAAATAATGCTCTCTAAATTACATGTCACTTCGCTTACTATAAAATAATAAATAAAATAAATAAAAAACTCTCAGTATCTGCTTGGATCATTTTTCCACCATGGCTGTGACGGAGGGAGTCAAGGGATCTGTTTCTCTGGAGCAGTAATCTAGGCTACACAGGCCAAAAAGCAAAAAATCTACACAGGGCGTAAAACGTGGAGGGAAGTGAAAGACTAAGTTGTGCTATACTGTGGCCTGTGTAGAAAAGGAATGGGAGAACACTGCTGTGTTTGCTCAACGATTAGTGCTTTAGAATAATCTCCAGGGCTACTAGCGAGAAGGACCCGGGGACTCATTCATTGGGCCGATTCAACAGCCTGAAAAGATTAAACACTCATGCTGAGAAGACAAGCAAATTCAGTCTTGAGAGAGGAATGAGGGTGAGGGGAGGGAGAGTTTTACTACATGAAAAAAAAATAACACAGACGTCCCGATACACATGCACAGATGCACAAACTTCACTGTCTGCTTCGCACGAGTGGAGGACTCACACTCACACACATGCATGCTCAATTAGAGCAAGTGTAAAGACTAATCAAAGTGGGCATTTTGGCCAACTGAACTCCTTCATCTTAGTTAAACTATCCATTCCCCTCTATTCCCTCTCCACTTTCAAGTTGGCTCTTTTGTCTTGCCTGTCGTAGCAGGGAGGAGAAAATCCCTCAGTTCAGCTAAATTACTAGGTCCAACCTGAGCGAGATAGTGACCCCATAGTCCTTCCTCACACCTGTTCACATGAATCTGAGCCTGCTTTGTGTGCATGAAAGAGAATAGAGATTTCACAGAGCAGAACAGTGTGCACGTAGCAAGGCTTCAGCAATCAATGCTGTTTTTACACAGGAAAGACCGTTTGAGTAAGTTTACAATGCTAATTTTCATAAATCCTTTCTGTAAAACAATGCTTTAAAATGACAGTTATCACGTTTGCTCTTTTACAATAAAATGTACAGCTCTGCACAGATTTTTTTTCTAACTGAAAAAGAAAATTTAATAATTTCCAGTTGCCAGTCTTCAAATAGATCTTGAATGATTAATAGATTTTTATAACAAAATCAGGCATATTTAGGGGGCTGATATGTATGAGTAGATTTATCTGTGGGGCCTGGGTCTTTTAGGCCTTGGTGGAGGTATGCACTCTACTGAGTGGCCTTCTTGTGTTTCAATATCTTAAATATGTAATTTGTGGGACTTAGAAAGGGAAATCTGCATGTTATTCTCCGACAGTGTCCTAGTTTATCGTGTCAATTTCAAATCACATGTATAATTTATTTAACAGAGTGAAAAAATACCATTGAATAAGATACATATATATGTAATTACAAACAGAGTGAAAGAAGAACAGAGAGGTGCAGATAGTGGTTGTTCTACAGATGGCAGGCTCAGTCTAGAAAAACAAATACTTCAAAATGAAGAGCTCATATGACTGATCTAATGACCCTAATCACATGGTGGGAAAAACACATTTAGATTGACCACCACCCACACAGGATATTCTCCACGTGCTGTGGAAAACACATTAACTCTTTATGACGGAAATAGCGTCCAATTTTTTTTCTAATTGTGATTAAACAAATCAAATTACGTGTCAGCTTGAAATTACATCCTAAAGGTAAGTAGGAGGTCTTTTGGCTATGCAAGCTCCTGATCACCCACTGATTGGTCAGGGAGGTTTTCTGCATTTTTCACTTCAACTCTACACTTATTTGCTTTCTAAGTCAATCTATTTATGCATGAGTACAATCAGTCTATAACTCATGAGAGTGTTGCTTGTGATTAGATCTGATAGATATTCATACATCTTTATGCCATTTGCCATTTTGATTCGATGGTGCTATTTTCTGCGAGGCTATTTCTGGGTTTTAAAGCAGACACTTGGCAGTGATAAATCCCTGAACTCTCCTCTCAAGCAAGGCTATGAATTTTTATGTGGCTTTGTGTGTGGCAGACAGGAGAGCAGAGTTGAGAGTGGAGGAGAGTGGGGTTAGAGTGATTAACCACTGCGTTGATGGGGATTTAGTGAGGATCGTGGTTAGTGATGGGTGGCCTATCTCTCTGTACACTCTGACTAACCACTGATCCCCAAGGGGGTTCAGCTCAGCTCAGCTCGGCAGCCCAAAGCATTTTCATTAAGGATGGATTGAGTCAATCTCAACAGTCCCAACACACACCTTCAGAAACACTTCATCAAATTTAGTGTTGTGCTTAGTGATTAGCCTCTCCCAGGCTTTGAGAGAGTGAGACTGATTCCTCTGTTTATAAACCCACTGAGAAACCCCCTTCAGTGAAATCTGCCCTATTCCAATATCCCCTTAATGAAGTGGGCCTTTTCTACGACGAGGACACAAAAACTAGATCTTTTTTTCGAAAGGAGCCAAAGAGCAAGGATGCGATGACTAGATTGACAGAAGGGGGGGAGCAGTGCACATATGCTACTGTGTAATGAAACCGGCGAAACCAGCATGTTTTGGCCTGTCATCTAGGATGCTCGAGATAAAACAAGACAAACACAGAACAGATCAAATAGCTTCTGTTTTCACGCAAAACTCTTTGCACATATTCAGCCTCCCTAAAGCCACGCTAACCACGGCACAGTTGGCAGGCTAAATGTAGCTCGCCCAGAATAAAAACTAAATACAGTGAAAATGAATACTATTTCGCCCCTGCGCCGTGTGGAGCTCAGTTGTACAGTACTGAGTGTGTGAACACCAGGGAGACCTCGGCCATATTGTGCTGGCTTAGACGAGGAGATCAGCTGGGAAGCAGGCGAGGCGCCAGGCACCACTTTAGATTTTTTTTCCATCTCAGTTTATTTCACACACTCCACATGCCTTGCTCTCGGGCTGCAACCTCTCCTGCTCGTTGTCCTCTCTCCACGTCTTCCTTTAACTTTTACTTTTTTAACACTCCTCTCCTTTCTAGCTGTGTTATCTGCACTGTGCCTCTACTGTCATCCGGCTCTGTGAGCTGGGTGATCTGAACCCCCCTCACATCTTGCGGTGTCCTCACAGTCTAATAAGGCTGTAATCCACACAAGCTGTCAATTGATACAAGCATCCCTAAAAGGACAAAAGCTGAAAAACAAGGGGGGGGGAGTGGACAGCTAAAAATAAAGCCTCATCTGTGAGTGTGAAAATTTGATGAAATGATATCAATGTCGTCTCTGCACAGCAAAACATGTAGAGAAGACAAATAATAGTAAACACTGTCTGAAAAGGATTTATAATTTGGATTAAATAAATTGACAGTGCCAACACACCATAAATGCAACTCATTACAACTTCCTCTTGTTCTAAACGAAGGTCATTTATGGTTTCCTACAACACTGTTGTTAAGAAATCTAAACGTTGTGTTCATGTGTATTTACATAGAGCTTCAGGTAAACAAACTTAATGAACTCTATCTCAGTGGTCCTCATGACAGGGAAGAACCAGTCTACATTATTTGAAAAGAGCAGATTAGGCATATACAGAAATCTGTTAGAATATCGACTATGAACATCTTAATCTCCCACCAGCTCAGTATTGAAGATGAGGATATAAGAAATGCAGCATCTCTCCTGACAGACAGAAGATGAATAATATCCTTCTCAGTCTGTTTCTTCTCAGTGCTGTCTTAAGCAAAGAAAACTGCCAAAAAAACAATCAGTGTTAAAGGAAAAAGCCAACACTGGTAAGGTAAGGATCGTTTATCTCACCCATTGTCAGAACTAGATGTTTGAAATATAAGGGCAAAATGATAAGTATGATTTTGACAGCTATTACAGTGTCTCTGTAAATTACTTTTTTCCATGAGGCCCATTAGCTTACTTACATCTCTGGCTTTGCCGTAGAAGGCCTCTTGAGACGCTGCCTCCAAAGACCCAATGAAGAACATTGGGTGGGTCTCTCCATACCTAAAAACACACAACAAAAGAACAGTCCATAAAAATATATTGTTACGTTTCAGCCTTGTGTCATTCCAAAGTCTTTCGAGTCAATATGGGAATTATGTGACGCATGACTCACCTTGAGGAAAATTCAGCAGTAAAGTGCAGTAAGGCATCAGCTTCATTCTCACTGTTCTCTGGCACTGTAATGACCCAAAAATACTGCATGGTCAAGTTTCGCATGTGCAGTCCTAGAATTGAATAGCGTCACTGGCGCAAGAAAAAGTCCCATTTTATACACTTCACTCTCACTTTTTCAGGTTTTGATAGAGATGAGAAGAATTATTGGAGGTTCTAAGTCAAGAAGTCCACTGAATATAGTTTAAAATCTCTTATCTCACGCTTCTCACTGAAGGTAAAGTGATGAATTCCTCCTTATGGCCGGAGCTTGGTAAAACTCACAGGTAAATTAATAATGTCAGTCAGCTCTGAAATGGGCTTATGGTTAAATCTGGCTTCCTGGCAAAAGTGTACCTGCCATCGCATACATTTCTATGAGGATTGATTGATACTTTCCAGTATATATATAGCAACTATAACCATTTGATAATCACATTTTTTGGAAATATCAAGTTTTCTTCCTAGAGTATCAAACCTATCCTCATTATCCTGCTCCACCGTACGTACTCATGGGTGTTTTCCGACAGGTTGAGGAGCCCATTCCAAACATCTCTGAATCGTCCACACCAAACTCTGACGCATCCTCAAAATCATCCCCCTCACTGTCACTGATCATGTGGACATCTGCGCACTGTAAACAGAATTTATTAGTTAACTTCAAGATAGAGGTACTTAACAGAAGCACTTGTTGTTACCATGCTGTATTAGTCAGCATGTATACACGGGGGGGGGGTTATACCTCTTCTGTGGGCTCTTGGGTATTTGCTGTGGAGGATCTGCGACAGACACTGAGGTGATGGCAGGGATAGCTGATTCCGGAGACAGCTAGCGTCATCTAAAAACAGAAAACATAATGAAAGGGTCACATTTAGTTTTGTAAGTAAATCAGTTAATTATGATCCTAGAAATGTATATGAATGGCTGAGTAGGCTACTAAAAGTTGGGATCAAGTTGAACTGTTTGCTACTTGTTCATCAAGGGATGGATTGATGATAAATGCAAATCGTGACTGGACTATACCAAAGACTGAATGTAGGACTTTATAACCTATGTATTAGGGCTGGGCCATACAACTTCAAATCAATAACACAATTATTTCAAGATATTACCTCCATTACGATTATTTTATGTCCATACCCGCCTGGTGTTTATTGTATAAGTTTAAAGTGAGTGCAGATCAGAGGGGGAGTAAGGAGGGAGGACATGCAGCACGGTAATACAGCAAGGTACAAGGTACCCGGGCCGCTGCTGCAAAAATAACAGATTAAATCCAAGAGTTTGTAAATGCACCCATTTGGGGAAAGTATTAATGAATTAAAAGACATGAGACAAATTGAGTTGGTTATAGGTTAATCAATTTCAGTTTCCAAACATTTTCGGTTTATTGCTTAGCCCTAGCATGTATCATGACATGTTTCATGACTTTTGAACAAAGACTTGCTTGTCGCTCTAATAAGGGGAGACCTTGATGAGGTATCTTTACACCTGCAGTATAGCCAACAGCGTGATGGTGGTTTGCAGAGAACACCTGACTAATGAGCTCCCTAAATCTGTAGCCAGGGCTGAAAATGTCAGCATTCAGCAGGGACTCATTACAGTTCATGACTCCAAGCTCAGACCTCGAGGGACATCAACAGTACAGGCAAGGCTGTTGCAGGACGTAGTGTGAAATGGAGATACCTCACTTTTAAAGAGCACTTTGCCAGATTTGAGATTGATTCCTAACATATAATAAAGGCAGAGCCACTTTATAACACCAAATCTTAAGTTTATTTTACACAACACACCTTGTTAATTTCCTTCAACAGTGACTTGTAAAAGCAGGAGTGGTTAGAATATAACCATGCCTTATATCCTGAATACACTGATACTTGTCACAGTAACACAACAATATATTAATTCACATTTGAATTGTCAGTAGCAGAGCAGAAAGGCCAGATGCAGATACTTTTCTGGGAGAGTGAACTTCTAAACTACAGGACAGAGGCCGGGCAGCCATGCAGGAAGGGTGTGATAAGAGGCAGCGAAGCTGCTCGTCCCCTGCAGAGGTCCTGTGATCTGCTCTATTGTCAGGTGCCACAAAACACAAAGAGCAGCTGGACGCAGTTGAATTGGGAGACGATTACATGCAACGCCAATTGAGTCTGAAAAGGGCTACACAGTGTGCAGGGAGTTTCTCTCTCTGTAGAGCGGACCCTCATGCTGGCCTCTGGAACAGCAGAGAACAGTGTAACCACCCGACCTTGTCAGCAACATGGACTCACTTGTGAGTGCCGCTGCGTACCGCACTGATAAGAAGCAAAGTATCTGACAAAGAACTGTGTCTAAGATTTTTATCATCTTAGCATAGATGCGCTACCATATCTGACATAAAAAACTTGAAGGCTGTGTGATCTATTTTTCTACCACCAGAGACTTTGTTCAAATGAGTATACCATAGTATCTAAACAAAACAATGGAGTATTATAATGTATCAGGTGATTAATTTGCTGGACTTTTTTGTCAGGCTCCCCCAAAACAAAAATATATAAATATATATATGATGGAGGAGTTTATGCACCACTAGATTGCCTGATTATCATTTTCACTATCCCTGATATGACCTATGTCAATTCAAATTAGAGCCAGGATAGTCAACCGGAGCCTGAGGAGACCTATTGGCACCCAACAGGTCGGGTCGGATTGTGACAAAAATTTGGTAATTAAAAAAATGTCTGATGGATTCTGTAAGATTTTCTCTCAGGCTCCATCTTAATTCTCATACACAGTATAGCCAGAAATGTTATTGTTTACATGGGTTTATTTAATAAACTGTGTAAGTGATTGCCAGGAGAAGAACAAACATTTCATAATTTAAAAAAAATATTTAAGTAGGAATATAACAAAACTGGTTATAATACGGACCATAATGTCTTAAATACCAATAAGCTCAGTAACCAAGAGGATACATGAGAAAGGCCGTATCTCCCCTGAAGGTTGGAGAATGAATAATATCCTGATGAGTACTCCTCTTCCATGTTGTCTTAAGCAAAGCAAACTCCCCAAAACACAGTGGCTAGACTGATGTGCAATGTGGAAATTAAACAAACCAAGAGTGACATCACCTCTAAAGGATCTGACAGCACCTCCAATCTTACTTTTTAAAGGTTAAATGTGTTGGGAATAAAAACAGACTAAGAAAACACAACTCTTGTTTCTCACTGAATTAAAACCATTCCTAGAAGCCAGGAACCGTCAGTTACACCAGACACAATGACAGAGGTGTGCACAGTGATAATAGAAGAGATATAGTGTTTCTTGTGTATTACCAATTAGTAGCAGAGGTGCTTTTGACCATGAGAATTATGCAAGTGTCACAGCGAGGGCAGCTCAGTGTCCCAGGGACACCTATGAATAACACTTAACTCCAAACTCAACTCTAACGAATTTAGTGCTCTGGTCCCACGGTATTCATTTCTCTTTTTTCTCTCCATTATAAAGTAATGGAGCAACAACTACATAAGAGTATTGGGACCACTTTAAGGGGGGAAAATCTGATATTTCTACAATAAAGTCATAATATTAGGAGAATAAAGTCATAATAAAGTCAGGACTTTAAAAAGAAACTGTCTCTAATCTGATGATACAACCACAGAATTTGTGTAGGAGGAAATGTTTGGTAGTAGACGATGGTTACATCTGTGTGATATGCTAAGGAAAGATTTGAGATTGGTTCAACATTTTGGATCCAGGAGTGGCACTCTGGTCTGACAAGTTCTCTCTTGCTGCTTATTTCCCCAAAATTTAAAATTTTTGTTCTAGTTATTAGGACCTTTTTCAAATAAATTTTTGACTTAATACAACATTTTTCATAAAATTATTACATTATTTATGAAATATGACTTTCTTCTGATAACAACTTTCTTCTTGTAATTTTATGACTTTCTTATACATTTTAAATAAAAAAAACTTGAACCTTAAAATATTTAATATGGCTCTAATACTCGATCCATTCGACAAGAGAAAAACAAACATCTGGGACCTAATAAAAGTTAGAATATGACAGAATCCAGATCTGAAAGCGAAAGCCTGGATAGAGTTGTGGGTACTGAGCCGGAAAAAGATTAACTGAGCCTGAAGCATGTGAAGGAATGGCCCTAAATAAATTCTGCCTTTTCCCCGATCGAATGGCAATCAAACGTGAGGGTCTTAACAGCGTCGGCTGAGAGGATCTCCATAAACCCTTTACCCCCCACTCCTCACAATGAGAGGCTTTCATTTGAGGGTCTAATAAGTGTATAAATAAAGTTGATCGCTTCCCCTGTCAAAGACGGCGTGGAGGGTTTGGGCTGACATGGATTCAAGGAGGGGAGGTGAAAGGAAAAAAATGAGTTGAGTGCCTCTCAATCCTCTTCCTCACTTTGACCCGACGGCTTCTCCCGATGTTGAGGTACACAAGTGCAGCTTGGTGGCTCAGTGGTAAAACGTGGAAGCAAGGCTAAAGCGCTGCAGGGCACGGGGTAAAGGGGGGTAGGGGAGGGAGTGAGGTTAACCCCCCTAAGTGACCCTCTCCCCCATCTCCACACAAAGGAACTGGCTCTTCTTTTTTGGATTCTTTTAATTAACACTTGCATTGAGGCTCGAAGCATTCAGAGGCCGATACAGGGAAAGAATTCTCTCTCGCTTAACCCCCCCTCCCTTCTTTGCCTCTCTCCCCTTCAACCCTTTCTTCCCCTTCTCTACCTTTCTTTTCCTCCCATTCCCTCCCTTCATTCTCTCTGTGTTTCAGTTTTTTCTTTTCTTTTCTAGTGTAGGCAGTGTTTGGATTAGGTGTCTGGCTGTGAGTGTGAGATAATTACTACTGACAGCTGCACTGAAGGCAATCACAACCACACTACCACCTTAGCCCACTTTCTCTTTGATGGAGCAGGAGAAGAACAGTGAGATGAGAGGGGCCAAAAGAAGGCAGAGAGCAGCCCACCCTAAACACCTGTTGGTCACCTTGTCCAGGCTGAGCCTTGTTGAAGATGAAACTCTCCTTATAACTATGTAGGGAGGGGTTTCTCCTAAATTGGTACCAGTTACTTATTGGTTAGTACTGAGATATTGATTAAATTCTGAGCAAACAGTGTTGCTATTAGTATTTATGTTACGTTCTTGATTTTGCTATGCGGCCTGCCATTGCAAAATAATTACCGCCGCTACTTAAAGATTATGGTAGATGCACATTTGGCCCAGATGCCTTGTACCATGCAGGAGTATCCTGTTGGAGCATCCTTCCTCACGACTCTCCCGTTGGCCCACGCTCACTTGGCACTTCAGCAATACACACCAATACTAATCAGAGATTATTAGTGTTTGTTAGTAAAGTGTGTGCAGCCTCTGCTATTTTCTTACAGTCATTTAGCTATACCTGATAACTAAAATTTCATAATTTCCATTATGCCACTGTTCTGTTTTATAATGCGATTACCGGTAGTCTTTTCTTTTTATTTATTACTCAAAGCCTACATAACACAGTTTTTTTGGTGTGTGTGCTGAAGTGAATGGGATTTATTATTCTGTTTTTGTTATTTGCCGTGGCATCAAAATGGTTATCTAGAATAATGGAAATGTCAATGTATCGGTATTGATTACAATTTGGAAATAGTGACATCCCTAAACCCAACAAGATGGGAGCATTCACATAAAGAAAAATAACTTAAGAAATGAGACTGACAGACTAACTCAGTGCTGCCTGAATGTCACCTGAAGGCAGCCAGTTACACGAGGGAGAGGGGGGGACACTGCCTGAGCTTACAGCTGAGCCCTGTTGCTAAGGAAACAACCAGGCCGCCCTCAATAAACCCTTGGTTGCATAGGCCCCTCTCAGGTAGAGGAGTATTCCATTAATGCCAGATGGGATGCAGAGGGAGGTGCTGGCCTACAAGGCAAGGCACCTCTCCGAGGCTCCACAGCATTAATACATTAGCAAACACCATGAAACACTGCATAAATGTCAGCAATTACTGGCTAGAGGGAAGGACGGGTTCGGGAGGTGGGCTCTGAGATGAGAGGGGGTGTAATAAGGATGTCCCACCGGCTGTCAATCACTCCAACAGGTGTGGAGGACAGACTGCCAATCAAAACAACTCCAATGAGTTGAGGCCATCCGAGAAATTCTCCACGCTGCTTTGTTTAGGCAAAGGAGCAAAAGGAGGAGCAGAGGAGAGAGGAAGAGACTCTGCCAATACAGAAAGTTGACGTCTTAGGACGATGGCCTCTCAAACAGATGCTGCCATAACCTCTTCAGCACAACTAAGAAGAGCTTATTACACACACAACAATCTGGTGAAACATGGAGGCAGAAATAAATCATTGTTTTTAAAACACCATGTAATTGTGGGTTAACCTCATCGATGGGAATTACTTCCATTAAAATGTAGCTATGGTAAAAGCCAACATGTATACTTTTCTATCACAGAACAATTAAGCACAACAAAACATATCTAATGTTATTAGATATGTCATTTATGTCATTTCTAATTAAATTACCACTATTTTTGTAATATTACTTGAATCTTAATTAAATTATGACTATATTCTTGCAATGTTACGAGATTTTTTGTAATTAAATTACCACTTTATTATTGTACTATAATAACTTCATATTTAATTAAATTATGACTGTATTCTTGTCATATTATTACAACTTTATTCTCCTTATATTTGTTTCTTTAAATTACAACTTTAACCATAATATAATTACTTTATTTCACATTAAATTACATCTTTATTTCTGGAATATAACATTATACTCAAAATAAATCAAGAACAAATCTTTAATATGGCCCTATTGTGTTCTCACACAGAACCATCCAGACTGTGTGATGCAGAAACAACAAAGCAAGCAAACCAAAAATATAGTGAGTCACCACATGATTCTCTACTATGCTAAATACTGCAAACTAATTACCTGTAATTAATCTGTGAGGAACACTAGAATTACAGCCCCTACAAATGTGCTCAAGAAAAATTCGAATTGCTAACAAATGAGTCACAGATGTAATTTCATGTGTCAGGTCAGCTTTAGGTAAATGTTCCACCAGCATCACACATAATGAAAAGAAAAACATGAAACTGGGACAATGTTTTAGATGCTTACTTTTTAGAATCCACATCGTACAAGTTCATGGGAGTTAAAAATGTGTTGTAACAGTGGTAACTGATTGTTTTAGTTCATGTTTTTACAGTGTTGTGACTCATCTTCACTACATAAACACTAAGAAAATTAATATTTGACCAAGGTCAACAAATCTACCAGGCGAGAAATGAGCAACAGCTCCCATCGCCTCCTGCTTTAATTACACTTCCTTTTACATTGCTTAGTGCGACACCACTTACAATAGCACGGTGCTCTGAATAAACTGTTGTGTCGCTTACTGCTATTTGAGCATTATCCATCCTGATCCAATTTCAACTCTCCATAAGGCGTTGAATAATTCAGAGCACAATAAACAATGAAACACTGAGTGGACTGTATGAGGGAGGGGGATGCAACACATGGCTGCTTGTTTCCCTGAAAGGTGAGAATGTCTTTAAAACCCACTCGTTTCCAGCACGCTCTAACAACACAGGACATGATTTAACCAACGATTAAACAACTGACATAACCTAAAACAACTAAAACAACTGACGGAAGAGTCTAACCTTTTTGGGTCTTCTCATCCAACTTAGAAGTAACCAATCATGTGTTAGAACTGAACATGGATCGAAAAAAGATTCCCAAGCGTTAAAAAAGCCAAAGACAGTGTGTACAAGCACATTCACAAACACAAAAATGAAAATATACACACGCAAATGAAAATGAAAGGGGACAAACACAGTTATATCCCACACTCGAAGGCAAAACAAAGTTAAGTAGTAATCGATTCCACTGCAAGGGGGCTAGTGTGCAGAGCTAAGCGTAATCTGGGGCCTCTGGCTGCCATGTTTATTGGCCCAAACCTCAGGAGATGAGAAAGGCCTAATGAGCTAGACACTAATACTGGCTCCCTACCCGCCTGCTAGGCCGGCCAAGCCCTTGGCTTTCTCTGCTAATACCTTTAGACGTTTCAATAAGAGAGCGGTGGCTAGAGCAGAGGCCATTATTACACTTCTGTCTCTGTGCTTTTTAATATCTCCTCATCCGCGAAACACAGGTGCTGCAGATGTGTGTTAGCCAGGTGCCGACTGGGCCTGTGATGCCACAATGAGCTGCAACCTATTCATGTTCCATATACGAGATATCCATAGCTACCTACGGGGACGGATTGAGATTCACTGATGACAAGGACACAAAAATACAAAGATAAAGATCAAAACTATTAACTATTATTCAAAGCTTTTTAGTGGTTAGCTTACATGTTTGTAAAAACGCAATACACCAGAATAGTCTAACGCCATGTTACATGTTTAAGATGTAAGTAAGTATTGATTCCATCGGGAAAATATACATCTATTGAGCACCTATTGTGAATACTTAATAATGTATTGAGCCTCCCATTACTCTGAAAACTCAGCTCCTCATGGCAAAGATTCCAGTCTATACTGACATGACTGCATCGCATCACTTCAGCAGATTTGTCAGCTGCACATTCATGATATAAACCTCTCATTCTACCACATCACAAAGGTCTTCGACTGGACTCAGATGTGGTGTCGCCGTGGGGACGCCAATTAAATTCACTCAACTGGTTTTCATGTTCAAGAAACCAGTTTGAGACGACTGTTGCTTTTGGACACAGTAAATAATTGTCCTTGAAGTGAAAAACATTTAAACTTTGGATTATTAGTTATTATACTCTGCCATCTGCAGTTTAGGCAGAAATAAAGATTAATTAGACCAGGCTATGTTTTTTTGAGTCTTCATCAGTGATGATGAACCTGTGACCACAGCAGCTTCAGATTGCTGTTCTTAACCTTGCCTGATAGCCTGAACCAGTCAGGTAATTCTCCTTTGACCTCTCTCATCAAATTGCTTCCAACTGAAAAACTGCTGAACAAAGATTTATGCGACAGTCAAATTCACAGAGATCTAATTATTCCTGATTCTGATGGGATAGGGTCAGGGTTTTAACATTAATCCTGACCTGTATCTGGCAGGTTTTTTGCATTGTCCTGTTGCAACATAATTGGCTGATTGGATAATTGTATGAATAAGCAACTGTATAGGTGTTTTTAAATGTTGTAAGTGACTGCACAAAATATTCTTTAAATATTCATTCTTGACAGTCTTATTATTTTGAACTTTAAAGGAAACTAATTATTAAAACAAAAATTGAATTAGATATTTCAATGGTTTCCTTTCAACCGCGGCAAATAAGAAAATGAACTCCAAAAGTATTCAGCTAAGATAAATATGTTTGTGTATTATGAAATTATTATGAAAAAGAGACTAGAACACACTTAAAAAAAAATTGTGGCTAGCTCTGTTAGTGTTAACAAAGTGAAAGTTTGAAAAGTAGCACATTTGTTGCTGTTAAACTTTGTTGCTGTAAAACTAGTTTATGTTTACTCAAATAGAAAATGGGTCATCATTAATAACCACATTGTGCACTGCCACTTAAAATAGAAATAGAAACACTGTAGTCTAGTCGAAAAGCCAAGTCTGACTTCATTCACACCTTCCATTAACATGTGTCTCACTAGATATCATTTTAACCTTATTACATTTACACCTGGTTTAATATGTGTCTCCAGTGTCTACATTGAGATCAGAGTGTTCCGTCTAGCTCGTGTCACATCTTCTCATTTGCAAGAGAGGAGGAAAAAAAAATGAGAAGCTAAGTTTCCATCCACGTCATGTCCTATGGGTGCACTGCATTTACACCTGTAATTTCATGTGGTCAAGCTTTAACAGACTGCAAGCCAATCACCAAAACTCCATTTTAATTCCAGGTATGAAATTGGTATCTGGAATAGGACGTGTATAATAACACTTGGAAAAAAGAAACAAAGTCAATACTCCAACCAAACAGCAATCACATAGATCTAAAAGGAAAACGTTAGCTAGGGGTTAACAGAAGAATGTGTGCACAACAGCACCTCAATGTAGCATGATAAACCATCCTCTACAATTAGCATGGGAACACATATGCTGTCAAAGAAGGGGTGAGACAAAGGAGGTCAGAGGTTCCTCAAGGTTCTGTATAAGGGCCACTTCTGATCAGCTTGACTGTGGGCAGAGTGAATAGTTGGGAAGAGCGACCCTGGGATGGGAGAGGTCAGCGGGACTCAATGATGTGAGCTTTAATGTCCACAGATAGAGGACACAGGATGGGAACCGTCTTTGACATCTTAATTAGCTTCAACATCTTACTCTCATGCTTCTGACAGATGGTTTTGGCATGGATTACAAAGACACAGACAGAGTGTTTCCAATGATGTTTCCACTGATCTTCGAAATTATCATCAAAATAATGTACGTAGACCCTAATTTCTACTGTACTAAGTATCTCTAATACCAAGTTCTTAGACCAAAGAACCAGTGAGAGCAACATACTGACTTTACTGGTGCTATTCTCAATTTTTGAATGGGTTTTTTATGTTAGTGTGTCTCTTACAGAGTCATCAGTTGCTGATGCAGGCCATCCTTCCCATTGTTGATGCCGGACTGGGATGTTTGTCAAGTCTGAAATGTTCCTCTTCACCTGCAAACAAAGAAAAAGTATAACAGTGTTGTCAACATATGTGAATAAGATAAGCACCACATCAGAAGGAAAAGGTTAAAAAATAAAACAAGAAAAAAATAAAAATCAACTCAGACTATACGCTAGAATTTTACATCATTCTTTACTGTCCATAAAAGTAACTGTATTTCTATCATTATAATTACAAACAAATATTTCATCTAAATCAAAGTACTCTACATTCAGCAGCATGTAGATAAACTGGGATGGAGGCAAAGAACTAAGGAGGAGATGAGTCAAAAGGAGAGTGGAGGAGAAAAAAAAGACAGCCATTGTTATCAGCATTCTTCAGATGCCACTGCTAATGCCCAGCAACAACAGCCCCACGCTCTGAAATGAACAGTATTTCTCTTCTCCCATTGAAGTGCGGACGCTGTATCTGCATCATTTAATAACATTCCTTGCTTTTAAACAGTTAGCAGCCAGCAGCGCCTGTCCCACTGAGCGCTGTGTTACACCGTCCAGTGGGTTGTTGGTTTAAAGCCCTAACGCCAGCCTGATGTGCGCCAGCTGAAGCTGATCAAAGCCCGGTCGGCGTCTGAGCGCTGGCGGCCATGGATTGTGTGCATTTGTTCGGAAGGATTTTGCCATTTGGGCCCGCAGGGCTGGACATGGATGCTGAGAAAACTATCTATTGTGGAAAAAAGATCCCTCCGCACACGGGCCAAATCCTGTCTTTGTAAAAAGCACTGAGGAGAGATGGATCCTTGGGCATATGCAGGGCTGCTGATCATGGAGGTGGAAACTTAAAGAATGCTACAAACACAAAGTCAAAGCCAATGTCAGGCAAAGCAGGAAAGCAGCAGCAAAACAATGAACTTTGAAGACTGAACGGGCAGACTTTGCTCAGGCACTTGCACCTTGATACCCTTCTATTAAGACTATTGCACGTACATATGTACTGATGTGGGTGTCAGAGAGCACAGAAGAAATAATACAATTGTAATCTGAATTCAACCATTTATCGAGGCAACAGTAAATTTTCTTTCCAAGTTATAAATCTTTCAAAGAAACTAGACGCCCACTTTGCTGGTTTTGTTCTGGGACTGGCGAAGCCAAAGCAATCTGAAGTACAAACAAGTTTAGAAAAAAATAAAAGAACACTAATAAATGAGTGGCACAGTCCATCCTTTGTCTTTCTATCGTAAATCCCACACTGCTCGGTACCTATCCTTATGAAGAGAAGCTATGACCATGATAGCAGTCTGGGGTCAGAGCGGGTGGCCAGTGTTATTACAGAGTGTAATATCTATGTTTGACCAGCCGGACTACAGGGATTTGAGTGACCGGCTGGCCGGCCGATGAATAGAGGAGAAAAGGGAGGAAAGGAGAGGCATAAACACTAGTAATGAAGAGTCTGCAGTCAAAGGTTAAAGCAGCATCAGAGAAACAACAAACTAACACCAACCACAGGGAGAGTCTAGGTAAGAGGTGGAGGAGGAGGCTGGGGAGGAGGAGGAGGAGAGAGGAGATGGACAGCAAAACACACCTGGCAGAAGTTAACCTGATCACACCACAGAAAGAAAACACAGCTACAGAGCAGCGCTGGCCACCTGAAACTACACCACAGAAATTTACACTGGTCTCCTTGTCATATGAAAACTATGGTGCTGTCATGAAAATCTGACGCAACCATATCAAAGAAAAACAAGGTACGACATTTATAGCCGCCAAATAACAGGATAACATGCCTTGCTCTAGCACCTCCAGGTAGCCAAAGTATTTTTTGGAGTTCCTACCTACACTTCAATGCATGTGTTGTCCACAGCATCCATCACAGAGGAAGCCATACTGTCTAATGCTGCCCCCTGTCTGCCGAAACAGTCATATCATTGGTTACATACACAGCAACAGATTTACACTAACTCACTTAATTATATTAAAACCTTGACTCCAAGTAATACATTTTTAGATAGAAAATTCCGATTTACAATTACCGGTTAAAACTTGTTTGAGCTGAGTCATGTTATATGTATAAATGATACTGGGTAATTCAAAAACTAGAACATGATCCTGATGGTAAAAGACTCCAGTGAAAAGTATCCATCATCCTGACTTGTACATAAAGATGCTCAAATGTAAAGGGAAACATCTTTACCACAGCAGAGGACTATTTAAATAAATGTCTTCATGACAAATAACAGTGCTGCTTGCTTGTCTGCAGCTGTACATGTCTAGATGAGGCTGAGGTGTAGAAGCCAGTATTATTCACAACATTAACTACACTGGCTGTGAAGCTGAGCTCCTGGCAATGCACCTCGCGGCAAAATTAATGATCCAATCATTGTAAATGCCAATTGCCTGTAATCCCTGGCTGGAAGCAAATCAAAGAGAAGGAAAGGTTTCCATTAAACAGTCACAAGCGCTCTCTCTCTCCCTCTCTTTCTTCATCTCCCCTAGGCACCAGATGCCTTTCTTTCATTGCTTTTTCGATCCAGCCCTCTATTTTTCAGCTCTGCGGCTCTGTCTGCATTTGGTTCCTATGAGTTTCCCAGCTGCAGGGCAGGGATGGGGGCCCAGGACCAGCCTTGGGGGGGGAGTAGAGGAGGGAAATCCCTAGGACAACTGGTCTGGTCACGGACAGCTCAGGACCCAGAAGCCATCCCTATTCTACCCTCTACTTCCCTGGCAAACATTTGCTCTCCAGCTTAGCTCAGCAGCTAGCCAGAAACTTATCCCCACACTCTTGTCTGGTAATGCCAATCAGAGTCTACGCATCCCTGCGCACCAGAGATGGGAGAAGAAAAGGTTGAGAAGGGACACTGGGAGAGAGATGGAGAATGGAGGGATAGAAAGGGAGGGGCAAGGGCAGTTCCCTGAGAGCCACAAGGCAAAGCCAGAGCCTTTGGGGAAGACAAACAAGAAGACAGGACTCTATCCCTATTGATATGCACAAGCAGGGACCATCGGCAAGTCTTCATCTAAGACAAAAGGGAGAATGGGGAGAAAAAGACGCTGTGTAGTGGAGTCCATATGTGTCTGTGAGTGGACACAGTATGAGGAGAATGGGGAGTTGGTCAGGCTGAATATGCTGTTACTTCTTTGTTGCATTCTCAAGTATTCCACTGATGACATAAATACACAACTCTACCTCCTGTGTGTCTTATTATAGCTTGTATCTCAGATTTTTACACCCCAACTCCAACATCACAGAGGTCGCCTGAATGACTTGCACCTGTAGCATCTCTTTCCGCCCTTGCATTTCCGAACACATAATAAGCCTGTTCCAGAGCTAAAGAGTAAATATATAAAGAGCATGATCAACATGGGGCAAACAGAGTCCAGATCTATGCAGGTTAAAGTTCTGGGCCTCATTTTCTCTGCAGGGGGCCTTCAGATGCCTAAAGACAAGCATGCGTAAGGAAAAGACCACAACATGGAGGCCTGTTTAAGCCCATATTGTCCCTTCTCTATCCCCAATGTCCTCTTACAGCACCCCCACCAAGCCAACAGTCCTTTGCCTCCTTTCTGCGTCCACAGTCCCCCCCTCCCACACTGCAGGGTCCCCTCCCTAGTGTTTGTAATCCCAGCAGAAACACTTAAGGTTCACAGTGGGTGCTCATCAAAACCATCTGCCTGAGAAGAGAGTGGGAGAGAGGATGAAGGGAGGAGAAGAAGCAAAGAGCGAGGGAGGAGAAGTAAAAAACCAGGGGAGGCAAACTGCCTCCTCTGGTTCAGATGTTGGTTGTACTAATCTGCTCAATTATCACAATTACAAGCCCGGCTAGTAGCCTGATTATTATTATTAGTGTAATCTTAACTTTCACCTACACTGAGTCGGACACCTTTCACTGCCGCATGGGAGTTAGTAAACTCAATGTAAAATTTATACACCAAAATTAGCATGTATAAACAGTTTTTTCAAATGAGGGTAAACCCACAACAAAAAAGGCAATCGACTCCTTTCCCATTGCCAGTAGAGGAGTTTTTCTGATGCGTAATGTTCTAAGTCACCAACGTAACAAAAACTGAGGCACTCTCTCACCTCGCTTCTATATCAGTGTCGATCGGAGCCAATAAAAACCTGTGTCTGCTGCAGAGTAATTTAACCTTGGAGTAAATTCTGATTAAATGCATTCCCATTCCTGACAAAAGCGGGATGTTAATGGGTGTTAGTGGGTATCTTTGCCAGTGAAAAGGGGGCTTTAGAGACCATAGGTTAACCGCAAATCGAAATATGCATAACTTCATTAAGACTGAAAAGATTTCCACCTGATATTTACAATTGCATATACGGTATTAGGTGAAAATTATGACTAGTTCATTTACATGTGAGTTAAAATCAAGAGTGGCTATGATCAGTCTTTGGGGAGCTTATTTCCTGTCACCTGTGACAGCAGGCTACCCGCTGTGAATAATAAATGATGCCTGCTCAGGTCTCCCTCGGCCTGAGGGGGTGGGAGCTCAACTCACATGAGCACAAACACCTTTTATGGTCTTCATTCTTAAGTACATTTGCAGCTGTGATAGCAATAACCACTGGACAGAGAGGTGTACTGGCTTCACACTGGGTCAACTACGAGCAACTATAAATATTTCATACGCTGCCAAATCTACTGTTTAGTTTCAGATGAGGGAAATGAATGGACTCTGTCTCTTTCCATTGCTCCTGCATGCCTAGATCAAACAATGTTCAGTCATTTAAGCTGCCTCCTAGACTGCTGAGACTGCTGAGAGAGAGAGTGAGAGAAAGACGCAGTGTAGGGGGAATGGGGAGAAAAAGAGGGGGTTGTACCAGACCGCAGCTGTGAGAGTAATTATGTGCTCGGAAATGTGATCATTTGTGATGAATAATGAATCGATGGCTGAGATAGACTAGCAATGTTTGGCAAATGGAATTAAAGCTTTGGTATGGGAAACCAGAACGAGGTACAATAATATTATGTATGTGAGAGTCTGTGGGTGAGTTACTGAGAGCTTTCATGAGTGTGTGTGTGTGTGTGTGTGTCGTAACTGATTTTCTGATGTCCTGTGTGGTCTGTGTCTGCGTGAGTGCTGGTGTCATACTTCCTGTATGGTTCTGGAGCCGGGGAAGTTGAGGCTGTAGTCCCTCTGGGCCTCGCTGTGGCTGATGACCAGCAGAAAGTTCTGGTTTAACGAGTCTTCGAGAGCACTGGATGAAGAGGGAGAAATATAAAATGGTGAGAAACAGGGATGAACGTGATAAAACAAATAAAACAATAGAAAGTGATTCAGGAGAGGCAGAATAATGGCACAACAGAAAGAAAAGAAGGCAGCAAAGAAAAACAAACATTATTACTAAGAGCGACTGAGTCGAGTAAAGGGCAAGCTGAAACTTGTCAACTAGTGGCAGCCTGCTGGCCCACAGGGAGGTGGGTGCCTCCTCAGGGGGCTCGTCGCCCACTTCACTGGTTATGTCTTAACAAGCCTGGCCAGAGCTGCGCTCAGCACAGCAGGCTACCACAGCTTTGACCACCTGCACAGTAAACACAGGGAGGGCCAGCAATCTGCCTTACTGAGCCAGCAAACAAAGATTTAACCGTAAAAAACGAGAAAGGAATAACACAATTCATCACATAAGCATAGTTGGATGGGGTTGTTGAGCTTTCCCAGTGACTCCTCAGTCATTTACTCAAATTTCTGGTGCAAGACTGTTTTGCGAAACAGTTTTCAGTTGTTCGTGGAGTGTGGACAATGCTGCAATTAATTCAGCTATTTTCATTCTGAAGCAAATTATTGAGATATTACTCTGCATGCCAATACAGCACCTCTTACAATTTCACCTGTACATAGATATAAGCATTCTAGATATGCCTGCATTTTTCCTTGAAGACTTAAGAAGATATCGATGAACCCGCTATTTTCTAATGTTAAAGAAAGTGAAAGAATAATCTGGATGCACCCCCTTGATTGAATCCACTCCAAATTAATGGTTTCTTCTTAGTCTTATACCCCAACTCTCTACCAAATTTTAAGAAAACTGGTTCAGTGCTTTTTTTATAATCCCGTTGATAGACAGACAAACAGAAAACACAACCTCCCTGGCGGAGGTGATAAAGCTGATATCGGACACCATAGCAAACTGAATGAAAAAGTTGATGACTAAACCAAATATTTATTAGTCTGTTAAATCAAAACAAATGTTTCCTGATGGTAATAGTTCCTACATTTATATTAAATTTAATTTGAAGTATGAGCACAATGCAACACTGGTGGGCCGAGAAAGCATACACGTCCAAGCAATAGTGTGAGATGTCAGCCATCTCACAGTGGAGGCCATGTACACTGTTTGCGGTCCTGGCTCCCAAATGGTGGAACGAGCTCCCAGACGACATCAGGACAGCAGAAAGTCCACACATCTCCCGCCGCAGACTAATGACACATCTCTTCCGACTACACCATGGTTAAGAAGATGATGTCTAATAACCATCGTCAACTCTATCTCTTTTTTTCGAAGCTAATTGTACATATTTGATTCTTGATGTTGTTGGTTTGTACCCTCAAAGTTGAATGCACTTATTCTAAGTCGCTTTGCATAAAAGCCTAAAAAATACAAGTAGAAAAATACCTAACTGCGTAGACCTGACCTGTCCGGTAGGCCTGCTCAGTACCATACCTCAGTGACAGAGACGCTGTCTGTGAATGATGCAAACGTAGACACTTTGTGTGCTTCACGTAGAGAGGAGGAGGTGGGGGAATCAACTTTTGGAAGCTTCATTTACAATAAGCTGTGAGGTTAAGTAGCGTTTTGAGCAAACGCTGGGTCTGTGAGGCTGAATATCAATTGGAGGCTTAAGGGCCGAAGCAGCCACTTAATCAGGGCTCAGAACCCAAGGAGAGACGGAAGAGTTGAGAGAAAGAGAGGGATGGGGGAATTAATATGTAGCGCACACATTAATTATGCAATCACACCCTTAATCTGTGCAGATCTGGACGAGCTTATGTTAACAGAAGCTCAAATTTACTGTAATGACAGCATATTTACATTGACTAAAACTGCGAAATCAATATGTAAATGTAATGTTTGTTGTAGCTAACTGGGGAAGATTGGAAATGTGTGGAGTGCAGGGTGGATGCATATGTAATAGGGCTGAGCAGAAGGATGAGAGAAATGTGTGTGCATGTTTGTGTGAGAGCGAGAGAAAGAGGGGAGGGAGGGAGAGAGAGAGAGAGAGAGAGAGAGAGAGAGAGAGAGAGAGAGAGAGAGAGAGAGGAGAGAGAGAGAGAGAGAGAGAGAGAGAGAGAGAGAGAGAGAGAGAGAGAGAGAGAGAGAGAGAGAGAGAGGAGAGAGAGAGAGAGAGAGAGAGAGAGAGAGAGAGAGAGAGAGAGAGAGAGAGAGAGAGAGAGAGAGAAAAATGGAAGGGGTAGGGACACATAAATAAGGATCTAGCTAATATCATGATTATGTTTGGACACAGTCCCGAGCTACTGCTGGCAGGCAGCTCGACTCCTAAATAGACAGGGATAGAGGGTAAACTGGATGGAAGTGTTACTCTGTCCTTCCAAGCAAAGAGGGAACATCTTATCAGTCAGTTCTGGCAGACCGACGGGCCATTTGCTTTGTGTGTGGATAGGTATCTGCGAGAGATGTACTTTGAAAATCTAAAAAATATCTTATTGCGCTCTATGGTACAAATATAGTAACTCATAACATCAAATGAATTCAGAAATATCTGCCATACACACTAACAGTGAGTCATTTCCCATCTGTCTGAGGAGGCCTGCTAGTTGACATATAAACAGAGCACTCCATGTTTCCAGTGTAATATCCCTGTCTGGACTGATGCTGTCAAAGCTGCTGTCTTCTGATAAAAGCAGGCCCCTGAAGCGGTGCAGGGTTGACATGTGTATATCTCAGTGTTTGCCTCTGCCTTCAGAGGTCTCTTTCTCACTCAGCACGCACACACTGTGACATCAAGGTCGGCCTGCGACATCTCTGGAGGTACTTGACATGGCATAAGGGTGCTTGGAGGGAAATGTCATTTAACTTTATGGACGGGGGAAATGGAGCGTTTTGCAGGGGGAGAAGAGCAGGCTAAACAGATTGGTTTCATTCTGAGGTAAGCCTATCGCCTAAGCAGCAAGTCCCCATGGCACAGAGCAGACTCTTATTAAACTAGCACTGCCAGACACAGGGACTCATGTGCACACACAATGCGACGTGCCTGTAAAACACAAATACCCACACACATTCTCAGCAGTCTAACACACACACCCATGTATACTTATTGCAATAATGCAAGTTTTAACTGCAGACACACAAACACACACAGGAGAGGACATTCTAACTTATCGCTATGAATCGTCTACATACAGACAAGGTCATGAAGCACACAAACACACCTTACCTCCTCCACATTTTGCATCCACAACAGAGCAGGAGGATGCGAAACCGCTCGGTTCGGTTTTGGTCAGCCATCTCGTCCCAAAGTTAATCAGCATGATAACCATGACATACTTCCCATCAGGGTTGCTTCTGCTAACAAGTTAGCATGCTCCCTGAAGCATCTGTGTGTCTGCTATCGCACAGCTGACACATAGAGGGAGAGAGGTGCAGGGGGGACAGGAGGCCGCGATAAAAAACACAGAAAACCTAATGAATCATTTTTGCAATTTGAAATGGATTTGGGAGAGTTCAAATTAAAATAACCTTTCATTGGCAAACATGCTTGCCGAGAGCCGAAGCGAAGAATAAACGAGGAAGGGAACCGATTCCATTGAAATATTCATCAGGCCATCATCATTTATGCAGGAGATTAGCTCCTCCTCAACAACCTCTTGTATTCACAAGCAGACATAGCCACAGAGAAAATACCTTCTTCAGACCGAGCTTGAACACCGCAGTCCTACAACTGCAAGTCCCATCGCTAACTAAATAACTACGTGAGATGGATCGGTGCGTGGAGGAAAATCTCCCCAAGCCCTGAGATTTATTTCTAATCAAACAAGAAAACTAGGAGAAGTTTACTCAGCAGGATCATAATGACAGAGCAGCACTATTTAATCAGTCGGTTTGGTTTAGGTGTGTGTGTGTGTGTGCTGCAAGAGCCAAGCTGCACAAAGTAATTGCCAGGGATATTACCATTTATGGCACATTTGCATTTTTACTCAGCAACAATTTGAACCAGATAAACATTGTGAAATTAAAAGTTATTTGGATCATGGTTGTTTCACGATACAGCTACAAACTGGCAATAAAGGTTGAGAAGAAAGGGATCGTATCATTGGACCCAATTCAAAATTTAAGTTGGGAGTTTTGGTAAATTGTCGGACAATAGCAGCAGTAACCAGAGCTCTTTTACTGAGAAAAATAAAAAAGTATATCCACATTTTCCTTCCATGTTAGATGATAATCTTGGTGTCAAAATGCAGAATGACAGTCATGTTCGAGTCATTAAATATTTTAAAACGAAATACTCTTACAGCGTCATGCAGACTGTCTATTGATACTGCCCCTGCTATGGGTAGTATCAATGTACATGTTGGACATTTACAAATTCTACGAAAAAAAACTATGTATAAAGAAGTATTTTTGAGAAGACTATTTGTGAGAAAAACCCATTTAAGTTACTTTGGTGACATAAATTTGACTACTTTTACTATTATGGCTGTTATATTATGCAAGATAATTATGTTAATCAGTATGTAGAGGTTCCAGATCAGTTGTGATTAACTTCATCATAACACAGTTGATATGGTGTTGATAATGTGTACTTCCCAACCTGCGAACTTTAGGTTGTGGCCTTACTGTCACTGAGCTCTACCTACTGCAACAAATTAGCACACACTGCATGTTCATAGCATGTACTGTGGATATACGGTGTGACCACAGTTTATTTTTTCTGCAGGCTAACAGCTTGTCTGGTCCCGCTACAGGGGACTATTCCCCCCTCATGTTCTGTGATATGTCACCTATCGTCTCCCAGTATGACAGCAGGGTCACCGCGAACACACACACACACTCATAAACAAATGCATGAGCGTACACACTGGAGCCGACCCACTCCTTTCACCCTCGACTGAAAATAGCCTACACAAAATAATGAGCTCCTGACACCCAAAATTATATCGATAACACTTGGCAATGGTGCTGCTAAAAAGACAGCAGTTAGCGGGGGAGTGAACACACAAGGACAAGATGAGGAGAGGCAGAGGAGTGGGAGCGAGGGAGGAGGGATGACTGGGGAGATGTGGGCCATTAGCTGCCAACACAATATAACTACCACTTAGCATGACTAGCGGACGAAGCGGCAAACTGCCAAATGACTTATTTTGCAAGTGCGCTGGTGACATGCGGATGCTTGCTTGGCTGAGAACACAAGGAAATATGAAGAGAGCTACAGTGTTATTATTATTGATTACAAACAAACAAAGACCATTGACACTATGAGGCAAATTTATTAAACTTAATGATTAATAGCTAATCTGACAATTCTGAAATTATATTCAAAAAAATAATTTGAAACAGCATTCTCTTTAATAATCATGTTGCTGCCAAATAACTACTAAGTAAGACAGAGTTACGGTAAAGATTTTTTTCCAGACATCCCTGATGACTACATTTTAAAAGGTTGATCATAATGGTCACTTTACTTGAATCGTAGGCAGAAGGCTGTAGTTAGCCTCTTATTCTCTAAAGATTCTCATGAAATATTACTTTCATTACCTCAACTGTTAAACAACCCTGCTGGTGATTTAGAATTAAAAATGATAAATAAAATAAAATAATATGATTCAATGTCAGGCCGATCAATTTTGAGCAGCATAGGATTCTTGAATGAATCATTCCTATAAAAACTACAGGAGTGGAACAGTACATCCTCCCTCGTCTTCCTCAAACACACACACACACACACACACACACACACACACACACACACACACCCCAAACTTGACATAACAAAGTCTTCTCACAAATAAAAAATAGGTCATGCACTGAAGTATGACCACTCTCATTTTTATTTCTATTCTTCCAATTCCCTTTTCTTCAAATTAAAAATAAAAAGGTTTGTGGTCTGCCAACAATAAGCCGGTGAAATGAAGGGAGAAATATGACTTTCTTTGGATGTTTTCCTGACACAGATGAAAGGACACTCACACATTCAGCTGCCACCTATGATTGTATTACCGCTCTGACTCGACATTGAGCTGCCTGACATTTCACTAGAAAAGGTTGCTAATACTGCCCCGCATTCACCGAGATGAACAGAACAACCTTTGGATGGCAAACACTGGCTTAATAACGCTTTCTCAAAAAAACTCTGCTGTCACTGGGTAATATCAATAATGTGACAGATGGTGGGCTTTAACAGAAAGGCACAAATAATAATGGATATGATGTGGCTATTATGCAAAGAAAGAAATAAAGAAGAAGAATATGCAAAGCAACCTTCAGCAAGCAACAATGCCTGGCTTAATGATACAAAGATGGGAGAGAAAATGATTATTTACACAACACACAGAGATTGAGCTGGCAGACTCCTCTCAAAATGTCACAATGGATGTGAGAAAATGAATGTGCAGCGGCAGGTCAAATGTCTCTTAATATATCAATGAAAATTTGCTGGTTGGATTCTCTAGGCAACTTCTGCAAAAGTGGATATAGATCGCCACCTGGTGTTCGCTAGTGCATACTACACTTATGTCTGTGCCAGTAATATTTAGTAGTGTAGGTACGTGCAGAAAGGGAAAAGGGTTTACTGTGAGATTACAAAGGAGCCATACATATAGAAGACACCAGAGAAGGTGTCAACTTACAATAAAAAGAGATACAAGAGGATTTGGTGTTACGGTTCGATTCCGGTGTCGATGTGCTGCAAACAAAAACATGTGACGTCCGCAGCTGAGTTTTTAAGTTGAGTCCTGCCTCCTGAATGCTGAGCCAACCCTCGCCTGAATGTTTAGGAGATTTTTCTTTTGTTTTGAACATGTCTGACCGAGGAATCTCCTGCTGTGTTTTCTTCATATATGAAAGGCAAACTCCAGTGACAGTCCGGACCCCATTGACTGATTCTCCAGAGTTCATGTCTTAAACAGAGTGCTGGGCTGAGTACCTGTTTTTGCTGGTGCTGGCAGTAGGGGCGATGTCTGGGGTGAGGACATAGAGGCTGTTGTCCTTGGGCAGGTGTAAACTCCTCATCACCGTCTGTTCACACACAAACACATAAACATCTTCAAAATTGAGAAGTTTAATGGAAATATTGATAGCTGCGAAGCTAATGAATTGTTAGATAGATCTGTGTTCAAGACATCTGAATAGAAACTATATTCTATTACCCAATGTTACGAGTGCTTCTTACTATGCATTACTTGGGCACAATTGCAGAATTTGTTTTCAGGAAGATCAAATTTAAACTGGATTGCAGGATAGTAGTTTACAGACCGCAAGACAGCCTCATACACCGAGCAAAGCCAGATTAAATCAAGCATCCTGTGTTTGCCATGTTCAGATTTGTCAAATAATTTGTTCTATACTCCGAATAGGAACAAACAGTGTAAAATGTTAACTGTGCACAGGCAGGGCCCATTGTAAATTGCAAATGTTAGGATAAATGCAGGTAAAATTTTGAAATGTTAAAATAATCACAACTCTTTAGATTAGTCAAACTGCAAAAACCACACAGAGAGAGAATATAAAAACTTTTAAAAAAAAGTTATTTTCTTCCCGGTCCACTGCTTTATGTTTGGTGAGTAATATTATGAAGGGCTTTTAACTCACACTATCAGATACATCTCCACTCTTCCATCCCTTCAGCTGCATTTTGGACACTGGAACCCCAAGCTCTGTCTCGAGGATTTTTTTGATTTCTCCTGTAAAGTTATGCAGAGCAAAATGTCTATTTCAGCTTGACATCTAAGCACAAAATGCAGTGTATTATGATGAGTGTTACACATAGTTTGTCGGTCAGTATGTATGTGTGCATTGCTCACCGACTGTGCTGCCTTCCTCCAGTACCAGATCTACGGTGCGCTGCCGGTACTCCACCTTGAAGTTGAGCATCCGGGGCTGACGCTCTACAATGTGTCGCGAGGAGGAGTTGAAAGGGCAAAAAGCTGAAGCCGAGGACGACGGGGGAGAGGAGGAAGAGGACGAAGAGGAAGGGGGAGGAACTGCGCCTCCTGCTGCTGCTGCTCCTGCTGTTGATGGTGTTGCAGCATCAGCTGCTTCTGATTGACTAGGAGGTCCGAACATGCTGGCCTGGCTTGACTCACTGGAAAAGTTACTGTCACAGAAGCAAGAAAAAAGATTTGAAAGATGAAAGAGCTTTAAGTACCGGTATTTGTAAAAATAGCTCAAAAAATCATAGTGTTTCAGTGGAGATCATAAAGCAAAGAAAGGACAGAGGAAAGTTAGAAACAGCAACTGACACATAAAATATGTTATCATTAACAAGACAGAAATCAGAGTCTTTTCCTCTCCAGTAAATAATGCACTTTCTTATCTTGACCCGGAAAAAAATGTGCCCTTCGTTCGTTGAAGTGTAAGCAGCAACAGCATCACAAGAGCTGTGTTCCAGATCCAGGCTTTTTTACAAAGGCTTTATTTTATTTGGCCCACCACATTAGAGAGGCCACTGTCCTGAAGTGTAGGTCGACTGTCAACAGTTGCTAAACACTCCACACACACACACACTGGGCCAACAGGTATCAGGTAATTATTTGATGGCCTCAGGGATTTGTGTTAGTGTTCAACAAGGCAAGCTTCTTTGAATATTCAATTCAATTCATCATCAGTCTGTTTACTGGGCAACCCCAGCTAACTCGTACCAGTGCCAGCCACTTCAAAAATGTGCTGGCTACTGGTTCCACTGCCAGCTATCCTCCATTCACAGCAATGTTTGCCTCTAAGGAAAGACCAGCAATATTATCATGGCCCAATGGCCAGGGACATACTAAAGCACATGAATGCGTGCACACACGCACACAAGTGTGTACACAAAATAAATCGGTTTAACAGAACATCTACAGTTTGAGTGGGCTAAGATCAGCTCCCTGCATTCATGAGTGTCAACTAACCATTGGAGGGGAGAGCTGGGCACAAAGCCTCTTAAAGAAACCGTTTCTATTCAGACACTGTGTTCAACTCCATACTTGGCAGAAAGTTTCATTGCAGTTGCAGTGTTTTTTTTATCTTGTTCCTGTCTTAAACAGCAGCATGGAAACCCGAGCAGTTGCAGTAACCTCCAACTCAGTACCATCTAATTTAGTGTTATTATCTGACTATGTATATAGACATGTTTACACAAAATTTTTATTTCATCATGGAAGCGGGTGATTGACAATGTGTTCAAATAATTTCCGACCTATTCAAGTAATGCACAAAGTATACCCACTGTTAGGAAAGAGTTGAAACAGACACTGAACCTGCAGGCTCCCATCTCCTGGTCAACACTGAGGTGAGGAGTTCAATTTCCAACTGCAAAAACTATCAGGCTTTGGTCTCATGCTTTTCTGTAGCCTTTGAATGTTGCTACGTGTTTCACATGTCAGGTCCCCACTCCCACTCTTCATATTTCTACTTGGTAGTCTCCCATACTTTCGTTACATGATCATTTGACAACCTTAAAGAACCAAACTGGGCTGAAAAGTCTTAAATAACCTCAATTATCAGAGGCAGCATTCGTTCAGTGTTGTACGGTAAAATGACGCATGTCCTCTGTTTTACTGTAAAGATGTGATAACATGGTTCTCACCTTTGTAAGATCCCATTCTCCTGTGGTATCACTCCATTGATGGCTGCCTGTAATACAAATTGAATTAATTATACATCACATTTTAATACAATTTAGTTTTAGTTGCATTGCATTGCATCAATGACCAGCTCTTTGCTACTGAGACTAGCCAACTCTGCTCTGTATAGTTCAACCAAACACTGTTAATAAAGAAAAATTAAAACAGTATTAATAACCCTTTAGCTTCAAAGAGTCAAGCAAATAGTATCAAGCATATTTTGTGTAAACAAAGACATATCTTAATAAACAGTATATCAACAATTCTGTTGAAACATAATTTAAAAGTATTTTTTATTCAAGGTTAATGCCAACAACTTATCCATCATGTGCTATAAACAAGACAAGGCATATGTCCTACATTTGCCACATACTGCTTCATACAAGAATAATGGTGCTATATAACATAACACAATTACAAAACCAGGGCTACGTTGTAGCACTGACGGGCCCGAGTACATGCATTTTGAAGCTGCATTTTTCCCATGCACCTCTAGACTTTCCTTTTTGTCTGGTAATGATAGACCGTGGCTATAATTTTTTGTGAAGATAGTTAAATTATAGTTATATAAATTAACCTGCTACTATATATATATTTTTTTTTAAATAAAAGGTGCCTCTACATGGCGGCTTATTCCCTATAGTAAATGGTGGCCAGCTGACATATAGCCTAGCAAAATGCACAAATGTTATTTTGTCTGATTATGTAAGATTCTGTTAGTCAAACACACAAAGTGTGTGATATAACAGGGTTGGGCTTCTGTAGGAATAAAATAATTTATTCTTTCACTCACTGACTATTCTTCACAGTTTGTGCTTCGCTCTTATCTTGTCACATTTTACTTTTGTATCCAGTGAACTAGCAATTTAATGGCAAAACAAAAAAAGTAGGGTCTCACATTAACACTGAAACAAAGTGTTCATGCTCTGTAACCAAATGAGATACTGGATTAATATCTTCAACAAAATAATGATAACTGTGATTTTGCAAGAATTGTTCAGAAAAGTTCACGAAACATTAAGGTAATGACGTGGCCACTACAATCAATGATTTTAGTTGGGACCTCTAAAAGTAGTATGCAGTCATTATCTTTAGTCACATGTGTTGACCTGGTGTGTGATGGTGGTTATCAGGACAAAACAGAGTCACTGGACAGGAGTCTTGTGACTGTAGACTTCATGTATCGATTTTGTTGTTGTGTGTATTAAACAGTGGTTTCATGGTTTCTATCCCATTGCTTCAATTGACCATCAATGTAAAGTATTATATGTAGATTTAAGAAAGGAAGAAGATCAGAATTTTTCATTAATAACGTTCTCACATATCACAGCAGGGGTGCACACAATAAAATAATGATGGTTGAATTCTATTTAGCTTCCTCAGTTTCTGGGTATTGGTATCATACACGCTATCCCGCTGTCACAGCTTAATGCGGACATTGAATATCACAAAGAGACTATTGTTTTGATCTGTAACAGTCCTTGTTATTTTCTTACTGAGAGAAAATTCAAACATTTGAGTATAAAACCCTCACTCTAAACATGTATGGAAGAAGAGTTGTTTCTTATCCAGATAAAAATAGAACAATAATTCACACCAAAGATGACAACTGTGTTCATTGAGACTTCTAATAATAAAAGCTAGAATAGCATAGTGTTCTTAATTGTATTTAGCCATATTGTGGCATACAAATGACTTGACAGAGGATTATATTATACTGCTGAAGTTTTATAAGAGGTTCTTCTGTTTTGGTTACTTTTGCTTTGCATATTTTTACCTTGTGGCCACCACACCAAGAATAAAAATAAAATATTTTTCTCCAATCAGCATTAATTGGTAAATAGCTAAAGTGATACATGTTACAATCAATGAATGTGTCTATTGTTTTTAGACCCTACCATTCCACTCCCCACCCACATCCAGCATTCACTCGCACACAGAGCAGCAGATTTGTTTTGTCAATGTTTACAAAAACTACAAGCTGCTGCAAAGGAACTGCAAGTCATCAGATTTACAGGTGCAGTTAGTCCAGGCCACACCATCTGTCCTGCCACTGCAAGGACTGCTGCTGATACTGCTGCTGCTGCAGCTTTGAGCTGCTGCCAGCATCCGTCTAATTATAGACTGACCTCTTACAGTATGCACTTCGCTGAAACGGGCTGCTTGTTTTACAGACTCATCAGGCCGTCATACAAACTTGGCGGGACTCATACTTTCTCATAGTCTATCGAATTTTACATGAACTCAAGACGCCTCTTACTCTCACAGTCACTGCAGTAGAGATATAGTTGTGTGAAGATGCTGCCTGTTTCATAAAACACACCAGGTAAAATGAAGAAATCACTTTGCCAGTACAAAAAAAACACAGTGTATGTTATTTAATGTCCAGTGCCCTCTTGAACTTGCACTCTAGCTGGACTAAGCCTGTTAAAGAGCCAGGTCCAAAGCCTCCAGATAACAAACTTACCACTAAATCCCAGTTATTAAGCTCTAACAGAGTGATAGCCTCGGCAATGTTGTCGATTCCAGTGCATGCCTGTGAGACGAAGACAAGAAATGAAACACAATTACTACAGAAAAGTGCACTGTATAAGATTTTGATCTACATGAAAAATATACATTTCACCACAAAAGAATAAAACCAACAGTAACATTTCAACATTTATTAATATGCTACTACCCATAACAATGATAACTATAATGCCGAGCTGTAGAGTCTACACCTACACCATAAGCCCACTTGTGAAGGCAAATTTTAATTCACTAAATGCAGATTTTTATATGCATATGCCCCAAATTACACCCACACTGATAAATACCAGTCCCAAAAACATGCCTTATTTTTTCATCAAGATCATGAATAGTTCTTTGAGAAATCTACAAAAATTTGGAAAAACGCCTTATCTTCCCAAATTTGCATGCTTGAGTTCAATTGTAAGGAGGAAGCGAAACTTGTGTTATTTTCGTTGTTTGTATCATCTACAAGATGATACCTTGAACTCTTGCTTAACAGGTTAAACTATTGATTCTCTGCAATATAAAATTATTGCTATCCAAAAAGTAAGAGCAATTCAATTAATAGCGTAAATAATAGCTTTCAGTAGATTGAGTTTCTTTTATTCTTCATGGAGGGTAAAATAGGGCACAGGATCCAAAGCCAATGGCATCATGTCCATATTTGAACTGGTCATTTTGTTAGAGTAACTGATACTAAATGAAAACATGTGATCCCAGGTACCAAAACACAAAACCAGCATGAGAATAAATTGAACATTTATTGGGGATTGACAACAGTGTTTAAAAACTGTTATCCCATATTCATACACAAAACAAGTTGAATGTTGCACAGAGCAGCTGAGCTCCATCTCCTGCTATCCAGATCCCAACTTGTCAGGACAATATTTAGTTGCAGCGGTTCCAAAGTAAATTAATGAATTCAGAAGCTTTGCAATAACACTAAGGGGCAGGTTCAGGAGATGATGATGCCACTGTTTTGCTAAAATTATTAGATGGACTGTGGGTAGTTTTCCAGGGAGAACACAGACTGGATGAGGCACTGGTATTTTCTGTTCCACTGGTTTTCATGAGCTGAAGAGGGCAACAGACAAACAACTAAGATAAACATTGTGGGTTAAGGTCGACAGAATCAGCACTGTTGCTGTCTTTAATCTGTTGCAATCTCTTTTTCGTAAAAAAGAGCACTATAATACTCATGTCGCCTTTGAGAACAATTTGATTCACAAATCCAGGAGCCTAATGTAGATTGTATATCATTCTTTAAGTTGTCATTTTTAGTGAAGACTTTAACTGCCTATACTAAATGGAAACATTAAAATGGTACACATTTCTTTCAACACAGGTCTATTGATCCATATATGCTGTAGGTTTTAAGGTGTTTTACAGGCAGCTAAAGCAAAAAAGAACTAACTAGGTGGCTCACTTAACAAATTAAAGGCCATGTAATGGTACTTTAGTCACTGCGATGGTTTAGGAGAAATCACCTATAGCTTTATTTAAGTTTTGGTTATGTGCTCTTGATCCACCTCATGTGGCATAACTGTGGCACATTGCTTAACCGGACGTCCACTTCAAGACAAAGTTCTTTTCATCACACAGTATCTGATCACACTTGTCTGCAACACAATCGCAAAGACACGACACTCACTGCAGATGTAGCCAGCATGGTAAGCTATTACAAAAATGTCAAGTAGTATCCTGGTGAATGAGACAATATAGTGCATGCAGCTCACAATATTATAAAGGGTGTAGCATCTCCTTCAGGAATTTAGCCCCAAAATGATTCCAATTAGTTATAATAGAGTTCTGAATCTAAATTTGAGCCATGTGAACTGACCGTGCAGAGTGTTATTAAGTGGAGGTTTTAAAGGGCCAGTGCAGAAGATTTAGTTGAACGGGATCCATTGGCAGAAATTAAATATTAAATAATTATAGTTATGTTTTAACTAGTGTTTTTCATCAAAATAGTACAAATTGTTGTTTTCTTTACCCTAGAATGGGCCCTTTATATTGAGATACCTAATATTTACAATGGGAGCAGGCCCTCTCTAAGCAGGCCGCCATGTTTGTTTACAATAGCCCACACTGGACAAGCAAAACACCGTTTGAGTTTTTAAGACAACTGACGGCTACCATGGGGTATTCTTCATGTTTGGAAGGAGAGGGTGTGTTGAATTGTGTTCAGCTGCAACTTCACCACTAGATTTTACACACTGAAGCTTCAAAGTGCTAATTTAACAACAAATATATTGTGGCCTGTCGTCACGGGAATAGATTTCACATTAACACTCAGTCTACGACCCAGAGCAAGTGTGCAGGACTTTAGTGCCATTGCTGGTGTCCTGGATTTCCCCCCACTATCAAAACACACTTTGTTGCATGCACGTCGGGGTTAAAATGTGTTATCATTGAGCGACAGCGTTTGCGACGGGATTGAAAAACAACAACAACAACAGGCGTAGTGTAAACAAGTTGACAGTTAACATGAGCGCAGTGGATCCCCTTTACATCGCCGTTATCTGAGGAGCGAGCACGCGTGGAAACCCAGCTGCAAACACAGATCATGCCTCTGTTTACACCGACAGCTGAGGGGCAGCGTCACCCGGCGAGCGATCTTTCAGCTAATAACTGCCCTGAGAGTCAGTTAGCAAGCTGTCAGTGAGTTAGCTCGGGGAGCTAGCTCGGCTCAGCTCTGCTGTTTACGGCTGCGGTCAGCTCTCGTGGACGGTTGTTGACACCGTCTCGGGGTTCGTCCACAGCGGCGGACACATTCACTAACCGCTGAACACGACATAGGGGACACACAAAGGAGACACACCTGAAAGTCGGCCAGAATCATCTCTCTGTCCATGTTGCTCTCGCCGCTCTCGGAGGCCATGGCAATGACTGGCTAAAAGCAATTCTTCTCCCACTGGCTCTCGTCGCTCCCTCGCCTCACAGAGGGACACTGGATACGGATATAACTCTTTGGCTCAGACGTGGCGACGACTGAGAAGTTGGCGAACCAGAGGGGTTGAACTTTGTCGGGATTTAACAGCTTCAGGCGGACAAGAATGCGTGAAGTAACGCAGCACTGCTCAGTTATCTCGTATCATTATTGTTAGTCCATCGCTTTACGGCTGTCGTAAAGCGGCCGCAGTTGTTGAAAAACTGGAGGCGACGAGGTCGTGAGACTCGGTTGACTCGCCGCAGATAGGACACTGTTGCGGGGAACTACAGGCGATGGTGTGGCAACTCTTGTCTGGGCAAAATGGATTTGAGCTTAACGGGGGCACCCAAATATCCATTATCAGAAAAGGGCCCTTTTGGCAAAAGGGCCCAAGTTAAAGTGTAATCTGGAAGTTAACCTAAAGTGGCCCAGGTGGTAAATGGTGAATATTGCCCAAACAGCACAAAAGTAATTTGGACCATCGTTCACTCTAATGCTCTGCAGCATTCATGAGATATCCTTCACCAGATACAAATATATAAAAATTAAATTTGATTTAATTTAATTTAATTAAAATAAATATAAAAACAATTAAATTAAATTACATTTAAAAAAAAACTGCGGGCGCACATTCTGCGCAAAAGCCCACTGCGCACATCCTGCGCAAAAGTCTGCGCACTGCGCAGAGCCCATGCGCAAATCTGCGACATGCGCACATCTGCGCAGAAGCCCATTGTGCATTTTTTTTTATTAATTTAATTTAAATTATTTTTTTTTGTTTTTTTTACTTAATTTAAATTTACATAGTGTAAGATATTTTGCTGTCAATTTTGAGAGTTCAGTATAATGCCAGCATAGAGATGGGATTGAACCCAGGACCTTCTTATTTGAGCTAAACCGCTCCACCCACTAGGCCACATGGCCTGCTGATTCCTGGGAGGAACTAAGCACGTAAGAACATGGACAAATTATCTTGTGTGTGTGTGTGTCCGTGTCATTCTATGCTGCAAGGCTTCAGAGAAAATATTTTCTACTTTTCTACATGTATTTGAAAGCCTTACTTAAAAGTTACTTTTATATTTTTGGATTTTAGATACTGGCTGATTTAACATGCTTTAAAAACCTATTGAATAAACCAGTAGTTGCCAGCCTTATCTTCTGACGCCTTTCAAGAATCACAGCCGGCTGCTGCTTGTTTCCATGTGATGTCCTGAGGCTGCCCCCTGCTGGCTGCTGGGTTCCTCTGCACTCCAGCTGTTGTCCTGAAGGCGCTTTGCTAATGAAAGAATACTGCATAGTCACATGCAGTATGCGTTGAGAGCACAGCATCCTGGTTTAAATGTTACTACCAACACATCTCCTTTGGTACTCTGTGTGCAACAAGCATACTGTGTCAGGGCGAACATTTTAATTAATTCCATTGCATACAGTACAAGCAACACAAAAGTTTTGTACTAACATGAGAAAACTTCCTTCAAAGTTGTACAAAACACAATATGGATGATGGGTACACAGTTGTAGCGATGGTAGATACTTGTGTATTCAAAACAAAAATGAGCAGCATTACAAACATGGACATCTCTTTATAATGCTGCTAACACGAAAACAGGTCATCCAGCTTTAGAATCAAAAAGAAAACAAAGAAAAGTCGTTTCACTCAGTACTTACCCTAACCCTAACTTAACTCACCTAGTTTGAAGATTCAACTTGCAGTGAATATGCGGTACAGAAATAAACCTTCGGTCTACAGAATAATAACTATAGTAAACCAGTAGCAAAACTGGAAGTTTTTCTGCCATACAGGGGGCACAATTTACACATTGAGGCCAATTATATGTCCAACATCTATGCACAATTCCTGATTCAGTAAGGTGCACATTTAAATCATTTCTTGTTTATGGTCATAATTCTGTATTGGTCACGCAGGAATTTCACTTGTTGCAGCAGTAGATATTCAGAACGAGGTAGTCAAGGGCGTAAGCAAATGCAATACACTGAAAAATACAGAGAATATGCACATCATATACACCTTTCACTATGGAAATATTGTTAAGAGAGAAGTATACTTGAGTATAGTGCAGTGGCACACAATGATTGCATGAGGATGTAATCTTTATTTGTGCATAATGGAGTTATTTATGTTGTTGATGCATTAGACTGCTATAAGTATTATGTCAGTGTGTAGTATATGCAGCGTAACAGGATTGCATATTAGCTATTGAATTACAAGTTCAAATAAGTTCAACCTGAGTGGGTTTATAGTACTATCCCTGACTGGGAGCAGAGCTGGTTTTACAGTGAGACAGCTACAGGAAGGAACTACAGGCCGCTCACACCTATGGAGGATTTAGCCTCCAGGTCATCTAACTTGCATGCATGTGGATTGTAGGAAGACACGAGAAGAGCATGCAAACTCCACACAGGCCTTGAACCAAACACTTCTTCTTCATGAAAAGTCACGGTGTTTTCCTTCAGTAGAGACTTTCCAGTTGGGTGCTTGCCAATTTCATACAATGTGTGCTTGAGACCTGTATGACCTACTTTCAAACAAATGATGAAACCTTTTCCTCCCTTCGTTTCCAGTCCACCTTCCTCCCTGCACCAACATGTCTTTTGTATATTTTCGTTCTAAGAAATACTGATCACTATAGCTCTGGACTATTTGACACACTGGAGGTTGCTTGGACTTGACCTTCAGCTCCTGGTGTATGATGAACTTCAAATTTGACAATGCGAATAACCAGGGAGGAATGGAAGAGATTGGAACTGTGGGGTTGTGATTTAAATGACATAATCCTATGTTTTCGACAGCACCAATCCACCCAAAATTCATGAAATTTGACTGACAAGTCTGTTAGAATGCTTTTGGCAGGATGCATATTACAATGCCCCTGGAGATTGACCCAATATGAAAACATTAGCTTGACTCTTCCTTTTCCCTGATGGCATCTCTCCCGTTTCCACCTGCATCGCTGCTACAGGGGGTGATGGAAAAGATCCACTACAGATTACAAGGGCCTGTGCTTGTAATACATCCAGTGTCCTAAGATTTGATTCTGCCCTGACATATAAGCAATACACCCATGATCTAAGACAGATCTCATGAGCGCCCAGTATATATTTTGAAGAGAGGTTCCACCTGCTCCCCTACCCTGCCCTGCCAAACAATTAAGTATATAAATAACCTTTTCACATTTATTCTGAACTTTCTCTAAATTAATATTCCATATCAACTTCTCATCAAACCAAATCCCAAACCCCTGTTCCTATAGTTTCAAAGAAATGGGTGTGATTTTCTGCCGTCTTGAAAAACAAATTACTTGGTTTTGCTACAGAAAGTGTTTGGCAGGGAAAAGGTGCTCCCCACCTTATTTATCATACATAAATAAAAAAGTGCAATCTGCAATAGTTCGGTAGGGAAGGGCTGCTCCCCACCCCTTCCAAGGGAACTTGGCAAGCCTCACTTGATGTTGTATGATGATTCCGGTACAATATGTCTCACTGTGTCTGTCTGTGTCAAGGTGGTGGCTGGTCTGTGAGGAAGATCAAATTGCTGACATGCCCACTCTTGTATAGGTCAGAAGGTGTCATGCATTCCTTTACCACCTAATTTGTAGGCCTTCCCATCAGTGTCATTTTAACATGTGGGTAGAAATTAGAATAGCCTCTGCTTTAAGAAGGCCTGAGCATGATATTGGGTACCTGTTAGCTTCAGTACATTTAGTTTTTAGCTGCCTGTCTGACATGTATCTTAAAAAACAAACAAAATTCTATCAATATGGTTTGTGAGTGTCCTTCAGTTCTGCTGAAGTGAAGGTGTACCACTGTGCTCCACCACCACGCTCCCTCCAGCAGCCTCCGCTCCTGATGCCAACCTACTGTCTCCATCACTCTAAGCATCAAACCTGGAGTGGCAGAATCTTCTCCATAGCTGGCCCCTCCCTCTGGAACCCCCCTTCCCAAAACACATCAGAGAATGCAGAGAATTGTCCACTTTCAAATCACTAATTAAAACCCACTTATTCGGAACTAGCGATCTATGTTGTGTTTTTATAGTTGTAGTGTTTTTTGTTATTGTTTTTAATCTGTATAAAGTGTCTTTGAGTATCTTAAAGTGCTTTAAATGTTTCTCATTCTTAATTTGCTCCACTATTTTTGTACTTTTTAAACTTTTCTTTGCATGAGCATTGTTGATCATATCATTTGCAGCAACTGCCTTAATTTAATTTGTTGTGCATAATAAATTACATTGATCATAACATATTGGGATTTCCTTGCACGTTTAAACCATGTTATTGGTAGATAAGATGCTGATTGAGTGAATGCAGTGGATGCCTTGCTATAAGCAAAATAAACACACAAGAGGATTAAAATGGATTTGAAGTATAATGGGCACATTACATTCTTTAGCATAGCTAGAGAGAAAATAACTTTCTCCTTTATCAAAGGTTTCAGTCATTTATAGTCACAGCAAAGCACACATCTCTGGTTGTCTAAGTGGCTCCCATATCATATGAATGGTGCGATGACGATATGAATTGCGCTAAATAAACAACTGCTTTGGTTTCACTGCTAAATTAGACCCCATACAGTATGCAGACATTGATATTTGTATTTTTTGATTTTGTGATGATCAGTGTTTATATTCTGCTGTCATTTCAAACAAATCGATGTTTAAACTGTAGAAAAATCTGAGACTTCAGCTGACTTTGTGAGAGAGAGAAAGGAGAGCAGTGAGTCGGTGTGTGTGTGTCCTGCTACATTTCCCTAGGATTCTGGGACTATATGAAAGAAGATGTGCAATTCTTTTACATAATCAACCGCTCAATTTGCCCCGGGACTAATGTGATTACTAGCAGTTTTTGGGAGGCAGCAGGAAATGTTATGTTCTAAAGCCAAATAGGGTTTGCTGCCATGTAGTGGTTATTTCTTCCAACCAGATGACAGTAGATGGGTTTGAAGTCATAAGAAGATAATGAGATGAAATGTTGTTAGATAAAATTACAATAATCAGGTCATTTACACCAGTGGTCCCCAACCTTTTTTGCGCTACAAACCGGTTGGATGTCAGACAATATTTTCACGGACCGGCCGTTAAGGTGTGTCTACGGAACCTCATTACGGAGTTCCTCTGGTACCTCTGGTGACAGCGGTAGATTTCTTTTTAATTTAATGGAATTTGGAGAGGTTTTTTTTGGTTATTTAAAATAAAAAATTAATTCGTTAATTAAAAAAAAATCCACCGAGGTCACTACAGATAGGATGTTGGAAATGGCATCAGAGTTTTTAGTGCTGTTGTGGCGATCTCAGGGTATTCTGCCGTGACTTTATTCCAGGACACCGGAGTTGTTTTCTCAAACATACTTTTAAGGCCGCCGTCATTTGTGATCTCATTTGTGATCTCCAGCAGCTGATCTTCTTCTTAAACAGACATGCTGGATTCACCTGGTTTGTTGATAAATGGGTCGACAAATACCGTGTGGTTTGGTTCAGCGAAAAAGTGACGTGACGAGACAGCGCTGAAATGGTAAAGCATGAGTCATAAACGAGAGGATCCGGTAGTTTTTCAAAATAAAACACCGTTTTAAAAAATAAAACACCGTTTTATTTTGAAAAATGACCGGATAATAGATAAAACAGAAAAAATTTAATTTATTTATTCTTCTGTGCGGCCCGGTACCAAATGACCCACGGCCCGGTACCGGGCCACGGCCCGGGGGTTGGGGACCACTGATTTACGCCAACCAGCTTGCTGTGGGTTTTCAGGTAATGAATATGCCCACCAGAGGGAGCACTTGCCTGAGCTGCAACAAACTCCCTTTTGGCTGTTGAAATCCTTCCCCACTAAAAAGCAGTGCCTACTGTAGTGTTCTTTAACACTCAATATGCTTACACCTGCTAATGAACTGGATCCAAATTATTTGTTCACACGGTCAAAGCTATTAATTTGTTGTATCTCGCCCCCAATTTGCAGCTGGGATAGTGAAAGAGAAAATACAGAATGTTTCCCACTAGGCAGATGATCAAATGTGGAAATGAGTGTACGCGCAGAGGAGCACGTGTTCGACCAGTGGCTCTCAAACCTTTTCTCTCATGCCCCACTTTGGAGCTCAAATAATTTTCATGCCCCCTGCCCCAACAAAAGGTCCCCTGCCCCAACAAAATAATGACAAAATGGGCCGAGATTAACATGTATATTTACATAACATACACATGAACATTAAATCCACATTACTTTCAGGAATTTCTGATGTACAAATAAAAAACCTTTTTGTGACATTTGTCACTTTTTTCAAAAAATAGTGCCATAACTTTGCTTACATTTAACTTAATTTAAGTACTTCTGGTGACATTTATCACTACATTCCTCCATCAGTCTGTACTTTTTCAATAATAGAGAAAAAAATTATTAAATTATAATCACTTTGTTACTAAGATGATAAAGTATACTTGACATCTATTGCACTTCTGTTCGTTCTGGGTGAGGGAACGCTCACATGTGGCTCTCGCTGAGGTTTCTACTTTCTTTTTACCCTTTTAAAAGGGTTTTTAGTAGTTTTTCCTTACTCTTGTTGATGGTTAAGGACAGAGGATGTCACACCATGTTAAAGCCCTATGAGACAAATTGACAAACGGATTCAAAGAAAGGTGGCACTGGTACATTGAGGCCCACATTAACAGCGTGACTGAAAACTAATGTTCAAATTTATGACCATATAAGGAATGAATCAGACAAAAGCTGAATGGCTGACTCATGCCTTCATTTCCAGCAATTTCCTACTTAAAGCTTCAACAGCTTTTACCGTTGGTTTAAATCGTATAGAGTTAAGTTAATATGTTTAATGAATTGGGCATCAATACGTTAATATTTGTAACGTTCTAGTTATATGTCTAATTCTAAAATAATAACAAACTTTATTTATGTAGCGCCTTTTCTAACACAATTACAATGCATTACAAGTTTAAATGAAGATTTGAAGGCAAATACAGAAACAAAGCAAAAGTAACAGATGATAAAAGAGTCAAAACAAGAGAAAATAAAACATTTTGAAAACATTTAAATAAGATCAGAACTATAGGAGAGAGCTCACCTATAGAAATGTGTCTTTAATGAACATTAAATCCACATTACTTTTTTTTTCACATTACTCAGGAATTTCTGATATACAAATAAAAACCCTTTTTCAAACAACATTTTGTGAGATTTGTTGCTTTTTTTTAAATTAGTGCCATAACTTTGCTTAAATTGAATGTAATTGAAGTACGTTTGGTGACATTTATCACTACATTCCTCCATCAGTCTGTACTTTTTCAATAATAGAGAAAAAAATTAATTAAATTATAATCACTTTGTTACTAAGATGATAAAGTACACTTGACATCTATTGCACTTCTGTTCGTCTGGGTGAGGGATCCCTCACATGTGGCTCTCGCTGAGTCTCACGTGTTAGAAACGTTATCAACATCCCCACACACTTGTTCTCATTGAGACCAGGATAACGTTGCAATATGTAGAATTTAATGACATCTAGTGGCGAAGTTGTATGTTGCAGCTGAATACAGCTTTGTGGATTCTGCCCTCATTTCTCCTCTTTCTGTACCGTCATCAACAACCATGGCGTTTCGACAGCCATCAGGGAGACTTCCTCCATTTTGTTCATTTTGTTCATTCCTGCCCTTAGCGGCAAGGATTTTGTTTTAATGCGTGAGGACCTTATATCTTCTGTTTTCTAGATTATAGTGCAATTCCCCTAGAGGCCAGGTAAAATACACATTGAAAGCCCATTGAAATAAAGGCCTTTTACATTTTTGAGTGGCTGGCCCTGGGTTCTTCATGACATTATTTCTGGACACAAGTTTTCCTTGAATCTTTTGACATCTATTCCCTTCCATGAGCAGCAGTGGTTTGAGGGACCCCAGTAGCGCTCCTGCCTGTGTAGGAATGAGGCCAACCGGATAATCAAAGACCCCTATCGCCCCAGCCGTAAACTGTTCTGCCTGCTGCCTTCTGGCCGACGGTACCGCAGCATCCGGGCCTGACCACCAGTCTCAGAGACAGTTTCATCCCTGAGGCCATAAGACTTTTAAACTGCTCCAGTCTGTCATAACTAAACTAACTCTGCACCTTAGCATATCTGCACTACTGTTTTTTCTTTAGTTGCATGTATATATATATATATATTAAATGTATATATATTTTATTTTACATTTTTTATATTCTATTTTATAGCATTTCATTCGATATATTTTCGCTTTTGATATTCTGAGCATTGCTATAAGAGAGCCTGTGACCAAAGCAATTCATTGGCAGAAACTGCTTAATGTAATTGTTGTGGATATGATAACTCTTATGAATGTTCTAAAACCACAAATCATTCTAACAACGGTGTAGTCTTTAATAATAATAATACATTTTATTTATAAGGCGCCTTTCAAGGTCGCCGTACAACAGTCAACAATACAATTATTTTACACTCCTTCCTCTTTTTTTATTTTTGGGAAGATATAGAAACTTTCACAGAGACAGGATTTAACTAGTTTTATCCCCACAATCCAATCACTGGCTCAGCCTCGATTAGATCCAGCAATTTGAAGTAAGGTGTTATACAAGTAAGCAATACATAGGTCAGAGTAACAAACCTAGGAAATCTTACATAAAGATGATTGACGTTGGTGAACTTTGTTTCTACAATTGTCATGACATTACATCACATTATGTAAATTGAAATATTTGCTTTTAGAGTTGTGGTATTAAATTGTAGTATTATTACATAGACTACGTAAATGTTGCGAGGACGATATGAATTGCTCTTAATAAACAACTTCTTTGGTTTCACTGGTAAATTAGACCCCATACAGTGAATAGCCTATGCAGACACTGACATTTGTATTTTTAGATTTTGTGATGATCATTGTTGATATTCTGGTGTCATTTCAAACAACTCAATGTTTAAACTGTAGAAAATCCGAGACGTCAGCTGAGTTTGTGAGAGAGAGAAATTAAAGCAGTGAGTCGATGTGTGTGTGTGCTGTTACCTTTCCCTATAGGCTTCTATAGGACTATATTAAAGAACATGTGCAATTCTTTAACACAATCAACCGCTAAATTTGATCCGGGAGGGGGACTCACGTGATCACTAGCAGTTTCCAATGTACTTTTATGAGGCGGCACGAAATTTAAGTTCTAAAACAAATTAAGGTTTGCTGCCATGTGGTGTTCTTTCACACACTCAATATGCTTACACCTGCTATTGAACTGGATACAAATTATTTGTTCATGCGGTCAAAGCTATGTAGTTGTTGTACCTCGTCCCTAATTTGCAGCTGGGATAGTGCCAGATACAGATTGTTTCCCGGAAGATAAACTTTGGAAATGGAGTATGTGCGCAGATTACACCCGCTTCCGCTTCCTGGAAGTTTTTTCTTAAAAGCATTGGCCTCTGTCATTTCCGTCATTCAGCAACATGACCGACCAGCGTGTGACAGACGAGCTCTCCGATGCCTGTGCAGCTGGAAATCTACCAAAAGTTTTGTCTTTGCTGCAAAGTGGAGCAGAAGTCAATGGATTAAATACATATAAGAGAACTGCTCTCCAGGTAGGTACAGACTTATTTCATCATGCTGCATCCAGTTTGACTTCCTTAATTTACTTGTCATATTTTTCAGGAGACTTTGTTCATTGATACATATAAGATTGATAATGAATCATCGAATCTGTGAAAGAGAGGAAATTGAACAATGTGGCCTATCTGGCCTATAGGCGAGACATATAGCTCACACAATAAGAAAAAGGAACTCGTAGTTTTGTTTGTTTAGAGCAGATTCAAGCAATAAGATCTTTCTTTTCTTTCCCTTTCTCAAGTGAGTCTGCAGGCAGCAGCATATATTATACGCTTCATCCTGACAAAGTTACTAAGATAGTAATGTTAAAAATAACTCCTTTATGATGCCCCCCGAGGAAAAAAAAACCCACACTTATTTTGAAATTGGATTTTAAAGGAACTGTGTTCTGTTATGAGTGAAGCTGTAAAATGAACGGAGAATAAACTGGTTTGCTGACCCGAGCGCATGACCTTCTCTTGTGTCCTTTGTCGGCGGAGGCCGGACCTATGATACAACCAAACGCTCGGCTACATAATTATTATAACTATGATGATTTTCAGTTGCTTCTTTTTTGGTGCCTCCTCAGGACTTGGTGCCCTACGCACAGCGCGTAGTGCGCGTTATGGGAGCTGCGGCGCTGAATAGTAGTAAATGCAGTATGTCTATCATTTCTATACCGTTATAACAAACATTTTAAAGAAAATCCAAGTATACAGCAGATTTTCACTTGTCAACTGTGATGTCAACTGTATGTAATCATTGCTATTACAGAGCACATGAAGATGAACAGTATGTACAAACAAAACTGTACATAGCAGAAACAAAAATACAAAGTTATAAGAAAAAAGTAAAGAGAAAATTCTATCACATGATCAGAGTCCAGGCCTGAACTTCTCATATGGAGCAAAACACTGTGTTTAAGTATTTCATTTTCTTGTTCCTACATTTGAACAATACTTACAATTTCAAATTAATTATAATTCTTACTCTCATAAAGCAAAGCAGTTTGACAGTGTGAGACATTCTTTCAACATTTTTGTCATAGATACGCCCCTGGATCAGAGGGTGTATCTAAGAAAACATTTTCAGTTTCACAGTGCGAGACATTCTTTCAACATTTTTGTTGATTTCTGAGTCTTTTTAATGTTGAGGAATTTTCTAGTTGATTCATCCTGATTGCCTTCCTTTGTGTCCCCATCCTTACATATATCTCATAAAACCTTAAAAATGATAGTCCTAGACTATAATGTGTTGCTGTATAGCTGAGACTATTATGAGTTAGATCTGTATTTCTTCATCGAGTGATATTCTCTCTCTCTCTCTCTCTCTCTCTCTCTCTCTCTCTCTCTCTCTCTCTCTCTCTCTCTCTCTCTCTCTCTCTCTCTCTCTCTCTCTCTCTCTCTCTCTCTCAGGTGGTGCAGCTGAAAAGCAACGCCGTTGTCGAAACTCTTATTGATGGGGGGGCGAGCCCCGACGTGCGCGACCCGGACAGCGGCCGCACTGTGACCCATGACGCCGCACGCGAAGGGTCTCTGGATACCGTGCGCGCGCTGATGCGTGCTGAGGCTAACGTGAACCTCGTGGACGACCAGGGCAACCTGCCGCTGCACCTGGCCTCCAGGGGGGGCCACCTGCAGGTGGTGCAGTTGCTGATCCCACTCACCGCGTACCCCCGCGCGACCAACGGCCTGGGTTACACCGCCGCGCAGCTCGCGCATTTCCACCGCAGGGTGGACACCGCCAAATACATCGACAAGTATCTGAGCGCAAGTGAGTCGATTTTATATCAGAATATTTTAATTTCAAGATTACTCTCAGGAGCTAAGTTTATTGCTGGTGGGAGGGGATCTGGAAAATGGATGACCATATAAGGTATGAATCAGCCAAAAGCTGAAACAATGATTTAAATGAAGAATTGAAGGCAAATACAGAAATAAACAAATGTAACAGATGATCAAAGAGTCAAAACAAGAGAAAATAAAACATTTAAAAAATATTCAATTAAGATCAGAACTATAGGAGAGAGCTCACATATAAAAATGTGTCTTTAAGGGAGATTTATTATTTCTATATACATATTAGTGTTTAAATATAAATATATCATATTTGACTCATATGTTTCACCTCAGATAATGGTGTCATCACTGTTCCTTTCTTAGATTTTTCCTTTTCAACAAGAGAGAAACTTTTAGAATCAAATTTATATTTATTTTAGTGTTGTCTTCACTTATCTCTCTGTATCAGGAGCCTTATGTCAAAGCACTGCGCTATAAAACATGTACAGCGATGGCCCCTCTGCAAGATAATAAAGCGAGTGGAGCTGGTGGTGAGGAGCTTAAGGTGATTTTAAACGCGCAGCTTTTGGTGCGTAAAGACACATTTACGCAGTCGCGGCCTCGTCGGTGTCACCGTGCGCAAAGCTGTGAACGTATTTAATGGTTGTCTATTGGATAATGATCAATCATCTGATCGGTTTCGTTACTCAGCCGTCCGTGTTCATTCATCCAAGATAACGAGACAAAATCATCACAAGCGCAACAGATATTGTTGAGTAAAAGTAACCGCGACCTATAAAAAGGCCCAAAAGTATTTTACCAGCTTCACTCGCTTTATTTTCGTCCAGTGGGCCTTATGTAAACATTTTTTATTTCTGTACATGTGCTCTGCTGCTGTGTGATCCACGAATTGCTTTTAAATAGCCTTTTAGTGTTTGCTCTGTACTGTAACTGTAACTGTAACTGTTACATTATTATTTTCATTTTCTTTCATATTTAAAATTATCTTACTTTTGTATTTTATTTCGATGGATCCCTGTGCCATAATAAGATATGCACTACTGTAATTGGTTTGGATGTTGTTTCATATTGTAGGAAAAACATATTGTATTCTATAATTGCTTTCATTTATTTTCATTATTGTAATTTTGGATAAATTAGACAAATACTCATTATTTGTTTTCTATTTTGCAGACTAAATGATGAAGACACCCACTTCAATGTTTTACAATCTGGATTGGCTGAAACCTTCTTATGATTCTACTACTCTGCTCTTTCCTTTTACTTGGATTTTAACATTTTATTATATTTTATTCTAAAATTACCCCCAGTTAATTGATAATATAATACTTGTAATACAAACCCTGTGTTAATCTGGCACATGTATACCTTCTACTACACGCCAGTACAAAAACTAAATTCTACAGAAGGCAATGGTCAGTTTTTGTTAAACATTTCTGGGAGGTTTAAATTCAGATGTATAGTCACTGGTGTACTGGAATACGTTATATTGGAATGTGGCAAACAATAATTTATATCTTCTGAGATGCTTATAAATGAGAATCATCTCATCTCAATATGGAACAGTCCAGGCAAACTGTATGGCCGCATAAATAAATTTTTTCAAAATCAGTATTTTGACTCCTGAATAATGTGAGTCAAATTGAGTTAGTTGCCAGTGTGTGGCATTGCTTTTTTACTCTGGGATATTTGTATTATTTTTGTAATTTTTCTTATTCATTTTTGCATCTCTCGCGTGTTAGAAACGTTATCAACACCGCCAGACACTGAGTAAAGTCATGTGGAGGATCTCCTGCTGTTTTCTCACATCGACTTCTCTGGACTTTCTGTGGTCTTTCTACTATGGGGCCAGACGGAGAAAGTCCGCAGAGAGTATGTAGGCTCTAAATCAGACATTTAAAAAGTAGCTTATGTCGAATTTTGAGATTTTCATAACACTGTGTGAAAGAGGCATTCATTCAACCTCAACTGTACCTTTTAAGCCAATAGCCTCCTTCTGCTTTCCCTGAATGAGAAAGAAAATGTGAAATGAACAAACTCCCTTCTCTCTGCTCTCTCTCTGTGAAATCTGCTATGGAAAAAAATACACAATAAAAGACAGCAATGAATACCTGACATCTAGTGGTGAAGTTGTATGTTGCAGCTGAATACAGCTTTGTGGATTCTGCCCTCATTTCTCCTTTTTCTGCACCGTCATCAACAACCATGGCGTTTCGACAGCCAGCAGAGGGAATTCCTCCATTTTGTTAATTTTGTTCATTCATGCCCCTAGAGGCAAGGATTTTGTTTTAATGTGTGAGGACCTTTTCTCTTCTGTTTTCTAGATTATAGTGCAATTCCCCTATAGAGGCCAGGTAAAATACCCATTGAAAGCCCATTGAAATAAAGGTCTTTTACATTTTTGATTGTATATATATATATATTTTATTTTAAATTAAAAAAAAATTATATTCTATTTTTTATAATTTCATTTGATATTTTTTTGCTTGTAATAATCTGAGCATTGCTATAAGAGAGCCTGTGACCCAAGCAATTCATTGGCAGCAACTGCTTAATGTAATTGTTGTGGATATGAATCTTGAATGTTCTAAAACCACAAATCATTCTAAGAAACGGTGTAGTCTTTAAACTCCCTCCCCAGATCAAACTTTTGAAAGCATTTTTTATCAGGCTAGTTCAAAACACAAATAAATAAATCAATATATACATTATTTGAGAAATTAATCTTTAAATATCACTTATTGATAGTAAAACTATGGTACACGTTTTATTACGTAACAATAAAACAATAAAATCTAAATTTGATAACAACCACTATTAGGTATGGTCTGTTGCAATGTCTATTTATTATTTGCCTCTAGTTCATAGCATATACATATTTATGCTTACAAAAGCATCCATAACACTCACACCCAATTCAAATAAGAGCAAACCTTGCTCTTCAATCCTGTAAATAAGACAAACAAAACAAACAAAAAAGAGTGGTCACTTACCCTCCTTGTGTGGGTAGTGGATCTTTTCAATAAATAACTCTCTGGTTCAAAGTCACAGCCACAGTATTGACCAGACAACACGTATGTAAAAACTATTACAAATTACAGGGAATCGTTTTATGTATCTGTGAAGACGTCCCTTTGGGGATGTCTTCCCGAGGAGAAGATTGTGCAATAATTTTTTTTGAGGAACTATGGAAGATATAGCAACTTTCACAGAGACAGGATTTAACTAGTTTTATCCCAACAATCCAATCACTGGCTCAGCCTCGATTAGATCCAGGTCATCCACCAGTGGGACCACAGGACTATTGCAGGTGAAAGAAGTGGGCAGAAGCTAACCTCCTGATGAAGAGAGTGAGGTGATGGGAGACAGAAACCCAATCCAAACACCATGATACACTGACAATTTATTAGTTTTGTGACAATGAAAGACACATCTTTTGTTTTTTTTCCACAACATCACACGTACAATGACTTCCAGCACGACTGCAGCATCTGCAGCTTTGACTGACTGTATCATATCACCCCCACCCCTTGTTTTCTTGAAGTTAACAGGACTCTGCTTCATGTTTTAGCAGCTGATAGGCCATGAGACTCCACCTCACTGATGGCGAACAAAGTACAACATAACAAGTTAAGTAGATTAAAGTACTGTGCAAAAACTAAGGTGCTGACTTACCACCTCATACAAAGGCCAGAAAGCCATGTACGGACATAGACCCACACATACGTACACATACAACCTTCACTAAAAGGCATGTTTTCAAACTCTTTTTTCTATCATGCCTGCAAAGCAGGGGGCACTCAAATTATTAAACATGACCTGCATAATTCAAAAGTCTCACTGACTCACCTGCAGGCGACAGACTGCAGGGAGAAGGAAAATAAAACAGAACGGTTGTCATTTCTTTGTGCTTTCATCAACTGGGTGACCCAAGGCAACAGACATAAAATGTGAAATGTAGCGAGGAGATTGTTTAGATTGAGACATCGAATTCATGTGAAGAAAATGAAGACATAACAGCATGAAGCCATCATTTATATATATAAATATGCGTGTGTAAAGACATATGTGATGATCGTAACCTTGTGTAAATAAGTTCTTTACTTGTCCTTAAAATTACACGACTTGGACAGTAAAGGAGGAATCGCTCTTAGAATTAATTTAGTAGTTTGGTTACTGTTACCTGTAATAAATTACACTCCTGGTTCACAGAGACGAATCAATGTTAATGAAAATGTAGGTCAAACAAATCACATTCTTCACTTTGACATAACTACTGAATGCATATGGTCAACTCCTGTCACAAATTCTGATTAAGAAGTGCAAATATCTCTGATGTCTATTAATGGTTCGTTAACTGATCTACTCGTGCTTTAACCAATAATCTGAGATCTCCCCAGCACACAGAGAGTCACAGGAAGTGGAAAGTTTGATGGCATTAGGTCTTCATCACATTAATGGCTAAAGCACGTGACTGTATTTTCCTCTGCCATGTCTGTGTTGTTAATAAACACTGGTTCAACTAAGCCCTTATGCTGACTGACCAAACAAACACAGGACACTGGACAATCGATCAAACCACCGACCTATCTTAATTTCTCGCGGGAGATCTGTACAGACGGAGAGCTAGAGGCCTCTGCAGAGTCCATCAGATGTTCTTACTCTGATAGAAGTCTTTGCATCACGCATATTCAGCTGTGTCAAGTTTCTCCTTGACTTTTTTTTTGCAATTGTCCACTCCTCATTTCTCGTCTTCTCCTTCCCCTGGATCCAGCACCGTCCTGCCCGTCCGGAACATCATCACTCTGTTCATTCCTCCAATCCTTTCTCAAATGCAGTCCTGTCCAGCAGGCCAAGTGAGGAACTTGTGTTTGTGCAGGTACGTACACACACACATATACAGACACACACGCAAGCACACACACATGCGTGCTTATGTGTGCACACGCTCAAACATAAGAGATCACAATAAATCTTATACAGTCACAGCTTTGATACTGCCACCTTACTAATCCAGGATACAGTGTGTGCATACTGTATGTGTGTGTCCAGTTTGGTCCACAGGCATCTGTGGGCATATGTGCGTGTGTGTGTGTGCGTGTCAGTTGGTCTCGTAGGAGGAAAGCAGCGCAGCGTCCACAGGCTCCATGCAGGAGGGGCAGGTGAAGGACCTCATCAGCCAGTCGTCTATACAGTCCATGTGGTAGATGTGCATGCAGGGCAGGAACCGGATTGGGTCTCCGTACACAAAGTCCATCATACAGATGACGCACCTGCAGAGGAAACAATGACAATGACTACTTTCCCTTTAAATTTGCAATCTACTATGATTGAACTGGAAGTGAAGAACACAAAACCAACAGAACAATAAAATACTGTTTTAACTTGTGAAAATGTCTGGTTTGGACATTTGACAGACTTTGACTTTAACATATGAAGAAATTTGCATTCTCGGATACAGCCCCTTCCGAAATATTATGAAAAATATTTTGATCTTTCACATGATGCTTCATTTGATTTAATTGACTAGGAGAACACTAGTCACAATATTTTTGCCTGTTAAAATGTTAGTGCATGACATAGTGTATAGACATAGCCGGATGGGGTTTTACAAAGAAAGCAACATTCTGTGATATCACTGTGGTGCTGTCCCATCATCAAAGTGATGACTCCAATAAAAGCAAACAGGATTTGAATGAAACGGTTTCAGAAACAATACCAAGCATTAGCATTTCGATCCTGATTCCACACCTTCTACCTAAAGCATTTTAAAGGCCTGCAGATCTCTGCTTATCACAGATCACTTTGATGGAGTAGTATTTCTCTTGACTGTGCCACCATGTTGCTCTGAACAAAGTTAACTTCTGACAGGTTCTACTCACTCTCTGATCTTCTTCTCTGAGCCGTCCCGTCCCAGGTCGTACACGCCCTTCGGGAGGTGCTGTATGAGCCCGATGCGCTGAGCGATGCGGACCTGCTCCTCCTCCGTCAGCTGAGTGGCCAGTCTGGCTTGACTGGGTGTTGGGTGATAGACGGGTACATGGATCTGCTCCTAGAGAAAATGAGACAGGGCCACATTAAAAAAAAAGAAAGACAAATTCAAATTAGTCTATGCTAAGGAACAGAAAAGGGAACGTAGGTTGAAAAAAAAATCATAAGAAAGGATCAAGTACAATGGCTTCACAGATTTTATGGCCTCAAATTCAGATAATGAACATTCAGATTAAATATTTTGACTTTTTAAGAACCCATGGAAACTCTGTTTAAAGGGAATAAATGGCAATATGGAAGTTTCAGGCTGGCCTGCAACAAACTACAAAGCAGCCAAAGCCAACTGTCAGTTTTTGTACATGTCTGTCTCTCTGTCTTATCCACCAATCTGTCTGTCCCTCGGTCTGTCTGCCTGTACATTTGCCCGTCCGTCTCTCTCTCTGTCCATCGGTCTGTCTGTCTGTAGGTCAAAACTTTGGTCAACAGGGAGGACAGGGCATGTTCTACTTCTACAAAAGTGCATCCATCTTTATATCTGTGGACAACCATGGTCTCCAAATGTCTTCCTCCCCTGTAAAAAGCAGTTCTCTATTCACTCAACTCTTTCAATTTGTGGTATATGTCTGGTGTCCATTCCCATACATTCCCTACAGTGTCTGTGTGGGCACCAGTTTCTCTTCTTCATTTTCTCTTCGTCAACTACTTACTTCTGCCTCTAACTCTTTCCTCTCGTCCTCCTCCAATGTGCCAGACCTTTATGTCAGGCAACTGAAGGATCCCACAAGCAATGTGATTTTAGATGCTTATTTGTTACTACAACAAATGTTAAGAGAGTCCTCCAACCGAACTGAAGGTGACATAAGAAGATTATAATGGGAACTCATGTCATGATAAATCCACTGTTGAAAACAATTGTTTGACTTCGTCTTTGGCTCTCCTTATAGCCATCACTGCCATGTTAATCAGAAATATGATACATTATTTATGCATTATTAGCCATAATGGGCACTGAAACCTTTTTTTTTATTTCTTGAAAGGTACTGCTTTTCATAGAAAAAATACAGTACAACAATTACAATGTTAGCTGGCGATAAGCCTTACAGCATTTTAAGCCATGAGTCAGCGTAACTTTAGCAGCTGATGCAGTCCTCTCCTGCCCGGACAGCCACTCCCGTTACCCATGTCAAAAAGAGACTGCAGCCACGCAGCAGGAATAAAAGCTACAGACAGGGCCTGAGAGGGGGCAGCTGCTGTACAATGTGTGTGTGTTTTAGGATGGTCAACTGCACAGTGGTCAGCAGTGTCATTGTTGTCCTATGCATCTCCTTTCTTTTACAGCTAGTGTGCCAACTGGCCCGTGACAACTGTTCCATCATGTGACCTCAGACCGTCCAGGAGCACGAGAGAGATAGAGAGCGAGACAGAGAGAGACGGCAGGGGTGAGAGGGCGACTTTGGAAGGGGAGACGGAGGGTGCAGGGCAGAGAGAGCCAAATTTCAGAGCTTGGTTTCCTTTGCCAAGCATGCTGTAGGTTGCTCCTGGGCCGGGCCCACAGCAGCAGGACCTGTCAGCGAGCCAGGCCAGCGCTGCTTATAGTGAGGGGGGGAGGGAGTCAGGAGTGAGTGCAGAAAGAAAGACAAATAATGTGGAGAGCATTTACCCTCTGTCTTCCATCATCCATCCCTAAAGACGATTCTAGATTCCCCCCGCAGCCTGATATTTAGTTGTGACATGTGAGAGATGGACCGACGGGTTAGAGCAAGGGTCCAAATCCAGAGAGGTTTCCCTCCGGAACCCGACTCTTCTTATATAAAAATTTTTTAAATTAAAAATATATAAAAACATTGGCGGCCTTGTTTGAAATTTAAGACTTTTAATCAGGCATAATGACGCCAGCCCAGGGCATGTCTGGGTCCTATGTGTTGCTATTAAGTGTAGGTTGTTGGGTAGAGAGAAGCAAGCAGATGGAGAACCACAGATTCAGAGTCTTCCGAGCAGAGTTGACAGAAAAGTATGCGTTTATTCTTCCTGCAGTGAGCTCAACAAGAACGGTGTGTCTCATATGATCTGCTGCGGTTGTCAAAAGTGGCAATTCCAGTATGAGCAATGAGCACTTCCTGTTTTAAAGACAAATCCCCCTTTCATTTGTGACAATGGCAGTAGGTAAACTGAAGGAGATGAAGGGGTTTGTCTGAGGGGACGCTCACAGTCTCCGACTTTGAAAACTCCTGCTGTATTAAATACATGCTATAAGAACAGCATAGTGTGACAAGACATGGTTTTTTTTGTGCCTTGACAAACCTCAACCATTCCCAGTGCAGGAAATTTCTATTTGCCAAAAGTGGTTGTATCCTGTGCGCGTCAATATGCGCGTCAAATATCCTAAGCAGCGTCAATATGCACTTAAAGGGAAGCAACACCAGAAACATGAAGCGTTTTCAGGCTCTGAAATCTTGGCTCTCTGTCTGGGGACTGCAGAGTAACTAAATCTCTGAAAACAGACCTGTAGACCCCCTACACACAATTCCAAGAAAACAATAGGAGGAGATGTATGCACATTAACAGGATGTGCTTGTTGATGTGACAACAGGATAGGCTGACAACACGATGATAACGGTATGTCTACTGTATATAATTCACTTCAGCAGGAAGTTGTAGTATTGTTAAAGAGGCTCAAACAGGAGCCACATAAAAACCATGGAGGATGAACATGATACCCCTTCTGGGTGGAATAAAGAAAAGGTAAAAATATTAGGAGAAACAGTTGAGTTCAAAAGTTAATTTAAGCTAATTTATTTAATTCAAGCCTTTAATATAAGAACACAGCAGGAGATTCTTTGGTCAAATGTTTTCACATCAACACAGAAATCTCTTGTGTGTTCAGACAAGGCATGCTAGAGTCAAGGACCTAACGTATACTCACTTCACTGTGGTGATAATGCATTTTTGTTAACAGGTTATCAACAACGGCCCGTATAACTTCTTCTTTCCTAGTTGAAATCTTTCTCTTTCTTATGTGTATGACACCTCTTTTTCATTCTGAGATATTGCTATTTTTGTCTTTTCAGTTTTGGGTCAATCACATCTTAGGAAAGTCGTGAACACGCTCACTTGCACGCGGTGAATCCCCCGCAGAATCACCTTCTGTTTTACACATGGGCTCACACAGACGCAAGTTTTTACTTCGGGGCTTGCAGGAGTTTTCCAGAGTTCAACATCTGAAAGCAGCTAGAGGGACCAAACCAAGCCTGACTTCTGATCACATGGGGGGAAGAATGGCAGCTATCAAGAAATGAGAAGTTGACTGTGAGAACCAGTCTTGAAGAGGATAAAGGAATTTAGGTCCAAGAATCTGTGGTCAGCCAAAGCCCACAGACTGTGTCACTTACTGTCAGTACATGGCTTGCATGTCAGCACACACACACACACACACACACACACACACACACACACACACACACACACACACACACACACACACACACACACACACACACACACACACACACACACACACACACACACACACACACACACACACACACACACACACACACACACACACACACACACACACACCACACACACACACACACACACACACACACACACACACACACACACACACACACACACACACACACACACACACACACACACACACACACACACACACACACACACACACACACACACACACACACACACACACACACACACACACACACACACACACACACACAACACACACACACACACACACACACACACACACACACACACACACACACACACACACACACAGAGCATGGAGACTGGGGCATTAAAAGTCCTACCAGAGTGCAAAATATGCACAAGAGGGCTCTCATACCCACTCACACACAGTCAAACACACACGTAAACGCTCCCTCCCATAGCCCGGTCCCACAGCGATGACTCAGCACTCCTCTCACCAGCTGCTTTCAAAATCCCCACACAACGTGCTGTTTGCAACACATGACAACACACACATCTGCACACACACACAGGGCACAGGCCACATTAGCCTTCACAATACTGCCTCCCTTTGAAAACATTTTGACGACACATTACATGGCGATGGTCCACCAGCCTTAATGGTCGGACAGTGGTCTGATCTAATCCACTTCGTTTTCATCATCAATCCATCCAGTCCTCCATTCATCCTGGACTTTACAAATTAAACAAGTTCATTTTGTAACACAAAATGACAGGTACATTATCCAGTTTAAGACAACTTTACAATCGGGTAGTTGCTAAAAGTCATGTTATATATGCGTTTGAATTTTAAAGTGTTATATTACAAGATATAATGTATTAATGAGTAGCACAGCATATATGGTGGTCACAATAAAAACGGCCATAAAGGCAGTTACAAATTGACTATTTGTTGCTCACGTGGACTAGGAAATAAGCACTTATCAAAATATTGTCTTAGAATAAACAGTCTGTTTATGTGAATAGTTTCCATATACTGCCCTGTCTGTCAATCATAGGACTTGGCCTTGAGCCCTGCAGATGCCAGTCCACGCACTGTCTGTTTTCAGCCAGGAAATTATTCATCACTACCATTGTGCAGCCCTGGGCCAGGCAGTGGACACACCCATCTGCAGAGGCTGGAATTCACACTCCTGGAATTCACTGCTGACTCTGGATTCTCAGGGAACACGGTCTGATCAGAAACGACCTGACAAACTCAGGATGAGCAGACATTTAGAAGTCTCATGATGACTTGTCAGAAGAGTGACAAACTGCAGGTTGGATACAATTTTGACCTGTTTGATGTATTTTTAAAATACTAACATCAAAATAACTATAGACTAAATTACTAATGAAGGAACATTTTTTTCCCTGTACTTTCATAATTCAATTTATATGTTCGGGTTAAAATGAAGTTAGTGTTACTGGTATTACATGGTGTTCAGGAATACAGAGATAACCATTATATTTTTTATAGACTCTATAACTATCACCAATAACTGGTACCACCCACGTTATGAAATAAAAATAAATAAAATTGGTACTAAATACTTAAGTCAGACGCTATAATTATAAACTTAAGAGTCAACAGCAGAGCGAAGTCACATCCCAGAGTCCGAGAGTCCTCTGACAAGACTGGGAGGAGGATTTGGTGTCAAGTGAAGAGTAAAAGATTAATTGGCAGGATTTCAGATATAACCTGAATGCCAAAATGTAACCTGATAACAAAAACATCTTTAATGTATTTTGTTTTGATGTCTTCTAGAGCTTGTTTTAAATCTGGGAAGCTCAACCCCATGTCTGAACAACAAATGTACCTTTGGGTACTAAGAAGGAAACCTTGAGCCTTAAATATTAATAAGACGCTGTAAACTTTGTGTGATGACGAAGACTTTCACAAGAAAAGACGTTGTGTGTCCAAAGTTATTACCCAGTGGGAAAACTTCTCAATGTGGAATCTGTGGAGCTTAAGGTTGAAATTAAATCAAAACTGGCAAGTTCGCACAAGGAATCTACGCTATACGCAGAAACACATGCACGCCTCCAGTCACAACTTGTTGAGACATACATAAAGTTTCATTGACTGCTCCCCGAGGTACTCTCTCATACAATTTATCAGTGGCGTGATTAGTTACATGTTTTTTCCAATCGGCCTGGAGCACATGTCGCCGGTTTAGCTTTTACATAAGTAACAGTTCGGAATAATAGTTATACAATGAGTCAATTGCTTGCAACTCATCTGGACCAACTCCCTGGAGGCTACAGGATCTCACTCATGATTTATTATCTTTTCTTTCCTTAGAATCACAACAGAAACCTGCTAATAGCCCACGTTACCATCTGATTCATGAGCCATATATCAAATTCAGCACTTCAAATACAATTCTACCTGAGTAAATAATGTTAGGTTTATATTGTATTATGATAATATAATAGTATTTTTTCAACATGCATGATTTTTTTTTAAGAAATGAATGGTTGGGAGATTTGATAGACAAATTCCTATTCTCATTTGCTACTAGACAATTTGATAAAATGACAATTCCCCCCTGTCCTGTGGGGTTTTTGGCTGTGATAAAAAAAATCGTTATAAATCGCTTTTCAAATTCAAATTTTTCTTCTGTTTTCATTTTCTGAAACCTAAGCTGGAGCTTATTATTGTCTTTGTTTTGGATTTCACTGGTGTGATTTCCTAGTGAAGGTGCTGAGTACTGTGATCATCAGGGAGAAAAGCACTGGCAGGTCTAAAAGAGCTCTTTAACTAGGGTTTTCACTGGTTAGTTAACCAGCTTGTGCTGCACTGCCAGTATCATCAACGGCTCATGTACACAACTGAAAGCTTAGTCACGGCTGGAAAGACACTATGCAGTGTTTGTGTTGTTTATTACACCATCTCTCCACTGTGAGACCAGAGCTGGCGGTTTTGACCTAATTACTGTTGTAGTGCTGCACACCAGACATGACACACTTGCATCAACCCGGACACGGATGCATGTCAAGGACTTCTTGCTATGTTCAGCCTCAGATGTTATCTTTGACTGACTCATGATAGAAGTCTTCTGTGAAAAACAAAGCTCCGATAATAAATAAAAAACATGAATATGACCTTGACCCTGTCTCGTCTTTGTAATGTTTCTCAAAGTTTTTTTTATCTGTTTCTCTAAAAGAAAAAAACTGCAGTTTCAACTGGTAAGCCATAACAAACGTTTACACCATAAAAACCAACTGGCACATGGAAATTATATAAAAACTAAAGATCAGATCATATAAAAAGTATCTAGACCCAACACTGTTATAGATTCTCATTAGATTTAGGATTGTAAGTAATACAAATTCATTATCGGCAATTGCCTTTTCAGGGATCATGCTGATAATAATATCACAAAGGCTGGAATGGCACTCAGTTAAGTGGATATCTCAGCATATGACTGTCCCCTCAGCAATCAAGATGCAACACATTTCACACACTCATTGATATCAGTTCCCTAAATGTGCCTGATTCATTTCATCAAGGGCCATGAAAAATTCTTTGGGAAATCAGTGTAAACGCTGAAAATACCAAATCTCGCAATACCAAAGAATGCAAAAGAATAAATACTGGATCCCCAGGGCAGCCACACTGAAATTTAAAGGGCTCTTCCCAGACTCATACCACATCCTTCCACCAGGTTTCGTGACAAGCCTTTGAGTAGTTTTTGTGTAATATTGCTCACAATCAACACATAAACCACCTGACAGGGGTGAAAACATAACCTCCATGGCAGAGGTGATGAGGAAAGACTACAATGACTTCACCAATGACGGCAATAAAATGTGAGATCTACAAATTGGAAACCAATCATCTGGTTTATGATCTTTCAATATTCTGTGTATTAAAATCAAGTATGGTTACAGAATTATCAAAGTCAAATGATGACAAGAAAACTTTGTATATGCTTCTATCTCTGCTGTTAAGAGTTTACAAGGCTTGGTCTCAGTATAAGTATGTAGTTCCTCTGTAATGAGAGCTCTTATGCTGCACTGACCTGAGATCGCCTTCACTTTGCCATTCGTTTAAAAGCACCTATCTTAAATCTACAGATAAGGCTTGGCTTAACCTAGTAAAAAGCCAACTCTGTGCCAAGGCCTTACATAACACACAATCCATTGGGATTACAGATCATGCTGTTAAAGTGAACCATAGGCCATAACAGAGAGTCCCTGTGTCTTAGTTCAGCTCCACTGAACGGGAGCCAAAATAGCATGGCTCAGGACAGAGCTGGAACTGAAGCAAGCGATGCTGCTGTCACTTTAAGTAAACAAATAAATGATAATAATAATAACTTCAAGGAGATGGCAGGCACGGTCAGGACCTGGGGATAAAACCAAAGAGGATTAGTGTCCAGGCCGGGACGGGTCAGGGTCAGTGGGCAGGGTGATGCTGGATCTGGGAACAGCTGATGGCGCCTCACATACTGCTGAGACCAACAGATTCCTGGATAATGCACCTGCCAAAATAAAAGACGGGCACACTGGGTCGCACAGGACTACAGGTGTTTAATGCATTGTTTCAGATCATGGGACAAACACATTGGCCTGATGGGTTTAAAAGTTACCTGATATGGGGGCGGCGGCTCCTGGTCGGGGTCAGCACCGTCTGCGTAGCTGGCCCGGTCCGACTGAGACTCGTGTAGCAAAGAAATATCATCCGAGGTCGGAGATTTCAGACAGTTTCCCATCTCCTTCCTCTTCGGTCAAACTCTTCTCTCTTCCCTTCCCTGTCGCTTACACTAACAGACGGTGTCAGGAGGCTAATGTCGGCGGAGGAGGTGTTGTTGTCTAGTTTTCTTCTCCCATACACAGCTGACGAAGCTCCGCTCCCCAGACGACGGGAGGGCTGCTCGGTCTCAATAACAACAAAACATCCCTCAGCTATCGAGCTAGCCACACAAAGAGCTAGCCCGCTAACGCAAGCTAGCACTGGCAGGGGAGCATTGGGCTCTCGGTTAGCTTAGAAACTAAATATTTGAAAAACAACGAGTGCAGCGACCTCGGGGAAGTTTACAGCCGCGAAGGCAGCGGAGCGGAGGAGCTGTCCGTGTCGCTGTGTGCACGGAGCGGAGCGCGGAGGTCTCCTCTGAGGCTGTCAGACACTTTCCAGCTCGCAGCTGCTGCCCGACAACGACAAAAGGTGGTGACGTAGCCCCACGAAGCACCGCCCCCCGTCGGGCGACTGCACCAATCGGCTCCCACTACGTCAGAGAAGCTCTCGGCCGCAGCCAATCGGATTCGCGATCACATTGTCCTTCGCTAAAAACATAAACAGAGTTCAAATCGGTGAATCCGAGGCTTTATTTGCGACTTCGACTCATCAGCGACTCTTTCTCTTGCTGGTGAATTTATCATGATGTGCTCGTTCCTCTGTGTTTCCTCTGTCTGGCTGCCATCGCCTTGCATGACATCAGGAAGAGCGGACTTCCTTTCCTATGAATTAGATCACAGAGGTTTTGCAGGATCATGCAGGCGCTGCCCCTCTTGATCTGTACATTTAAAATCTAAACATCGCACATTGTGTTTTTGTTTGTGGTGAACACATGACCCAAAACAAAACAGATAACACAGGGTGGGATGTGCTCTTTAGTTGCTCACCAACATGTCATGTTAAATTACAATAGAAACATTCAGTATGTACAGGAATGTCATTCTGCTCAGTGGTAGCTGAGCCCAGTGGATTATGCTGATCGTCAGCTTCCTTTTTCCCACTAAACTTAGTTTGTTTCTTACAGCAACACAAGTAAAACCAAAGAGAGGAAAAGGACAAAAAAAAACTTGATTATTAGTAGAAAATACAATATGTTATTTGAAAATTACAGAGAGCAACTGTTGTTGAAATAGTAATAAGAATACATTTCCTCCACCACTAAAAATATTGAAACTGACTCCCAGTCCTCGTCTTGAATCCCAAACCTTGCCCTGATCATAAATAAATCAGCGCTGCTCTAATTCCAGCACTTGAGACATGGTGAGTTTCTGGGTTTTTCTCGCCCATCAAATAACCTCAGCACCAGCACATTCAGAGGTCATCTGTCTTTGTTTTATCATTTCAATCATTACATAAGTACTTGTTCCTATACAGATTATTTTTATTATTATTATTATTGTTATTTAACAGAGAACTGTGGTTACGAGGTCCAAGTTTTTCAATTGGTGGTTCTGGCCGAGCATGGCAGATACATGAGCAGTGGAGGGGGTTCACAAAGCAGGATGACTGTGGTCATTGCCATTCAGAGCTTCTTCACCCACTGAAGGGAGGCTACAGGCAGACAAGCACGCAGTCCCTCGCCGCTCGGTGTGAATGGTCCGTTTGTTCAAGCTCAAGTGCTGTTGGAATCTGTCCCACACACCAGGAGGAGAAAAGGAGGGAGTCTGCCTTTCTAAAAGACACATTCATCTGTCCTCTTAAAACAGGACAATTTGTGTAAACGATGCCATATACAGTGTATAAATGTAAAGAACAACTCTCCGCTTCAAGTCTGATAGGCATTGTTTTACAACTATGGAGATATTGTACAGCCTGCTGATTTACAAAGCTTTTTGCAAGAACCATTACATGTGACTGTAAATACAACAGGATTGTAGAGTTGATCAATTCTTCAAAATGAGAATAAAAGAAAGAATCCCACATTAAATTTTTGACTTCCAGTGTTTAAATTGGTTTTCGAGGAAAAAGGAGGAAAACTTGGAATAAACAATAAAATTTCCATTTGCTGTGAGAAACACAAAGAACCTAAGAATATGTAGTGTTAATGAAGGTCATCAAAAATCGGGAACCCTGACAACAAACATTTATCAAATGTACAAAACAGTCTCGTAGTTTTCATGGAATATTTGGCCAGTAACATAATATGATAACTGGTGACAACACATAATGATGTGTCATCTCCCATCTAGTCAGGTCAAATTATCAATAATCACTCATTTACATTATATTAAAAAAGTAGGATTTCTTTGTAGCAGCCAAATGGTGCTGCTGTCCAGGTGGAGTTAGTGTCAGTAATTTAAAGTGGGCTCTCTGTTAATCTGGCTCCATTAGGGTCCACACCAACATCACCCTGAATTTGGCACATTCTTATCCAGGGGTACGAGTGGAGGCCCTCTGCAGCACGTACTACACATATACAGCCTTGTTTTCTACCCTAGAGCGCTCTGGATGGTTGGCCACAGTGCTGGACTAATAAGCCTGCTGGAAGCAATGTTTCTTAAATATAGGCACATTTCTCAACTTGTTTCTATTTCAAATCAGACGAGGAAATGAGTTTCATCATAATATACGAAGCTCTGGAAGAGAGCACATCAAACCCGGCTAAACCAGTCAGGGCCACACAGAGCTGCAGTTGCCTGTGAGGGTGGCACACACAAGAAAACACAAGTATGTCCTCCTGATGAAAAACACAAATGGCCTGCCTGGATGGGCAGGAGTATGTGTCGCATTGTGAGACTGCAGAGATAGAGAGCTGCTCTTGTGTGCCCTCCTCTGTCTGTTATGGGCTTGAGGGAACGTTGATGCCGTTTTCCGCGGCCCCCTTGGCCTTGTGCAGAGCGGCCTGAATACGGAAGTGGGTCCGAGATTCCATCGAGTAGTTTTTGTAATTTTGCCTGAAACAGAGCAAGAAGAGTCAATGGCAAATTTCGTGAGAAATAAAGTGATGATGTAAGACGTCTTGAAAACCACAAACAGGATTGGGTGTGGCATGTTGACGACTTGAATATGTATGTGTGGCGTTTAAAGACTTACTTTGCTGCTTCTAGCAGTTTGATTGCTTCATCTGTTCGGCCTTGCTCCAGTAACAGCAGGCCGTGCTCCAGCAGGGCATTTGGAACCAGGTAGTGATCATATTTGATCTGAGTCTCACTGCAAACAATGTCAAAACTCAGTGGTTACATTATGTGTGGCTCATAAAATCAGGGTCAACAATTCAATTCCTGTGCTTCACGTTAATCAAAGCAGAACTCTCTTTACTTATCAGAGGATGCACAAGGACTATGATCACACTAATTGGAGATGGCACCTCTCAGAAACTGGAGCATATGTGTATTTCTGGTTGGATTATGTTTCTACACATTGTCTGTACATGTCTGTGTATGAAACTGAGAGACGCTTACTTGCAAAGGACCAGGGTAAAGTAGTGTTCGGCCTCCTCCTGGTGCCCCAGGTGTTTGAGACACAAGCCCCTCAGTAGGCTTAGCAGACACTGATCGTCCATGGAGAACTCACTCCCTGACAAACACACAACCGGACAGTGAGGAGATAACAACAGTTGTGGAAAAAGCAGCAACAATAAATTAAATCAACCTTAGCATATTAGTATAAAAAATGATAAATGACTAGGACATTTTTATTTATTAGAAAGATATTTGAGAATGTAGTAAATCATTCTGCATACTTTGGCTGTTCTCGAGTTGAGCTTGTGCCTCATCCAGTGTTTTCAGCATGCCCTCCGTCAGGTCTTTGTGTTTTCCAATGACCGTGTAGCCATTCCATATGTACATCATCTCCTACACAACACAGAAATACACAAAATCCGGTAAATTTAAGAATTGATTATCGTATTATTGCTGACTTTCTAGGCCTGTTCTGGCCTCACACCTATGTACACTTCAGAGCTTTTGACACCTTATGCGCCCGGTTGTAACCTGAGGTCCATAGGGAAGCCACTCCACACTCCCAGCTGAGGACCAGAGGGGATTGGGCCTTTCTGTCAGGACTCCCACTCTGTGGAACATCTCCCTGAGGACATCCATCTGGCAAACTCCTTATCCTCTTTAAAAGAGGATAGTTCTGATCTAACCATGTCTTTTAATCATTTTATAATGTTTTATTTTACCTAGTTTTTACTCTTTTCTCATCTGTAACAATGTTTTATATCTGTATTTGTGCTCTATTACTGTGTGATCTTTATATTGGTTTGCGCATTTTTAATGTTAATGTTAAGCACGTGGTAACAGTGTTTAGAAAGGTTTATTAATATTCGTTTTATTATAGAAATAGTGTACACTTACCATATAAATGCCTGCAGTACTTTAACCTATTGGCCACAATGTTAGCAACTCAAACTGTGGCAGAATGATAAGGTCAGAAAGCTGTGCCTCTCAGCACACGGACCCAGGGGACATATGTCTTACACAGAAAAAACTCTTGCTGAGAGACACTAGCTGGATTCCAGACTTGGGAAATATCACAATATAGTCAATGAGCATTAGTTCTGTGTCACTGTCTGTTACAGAGCAAATAGTACAATCACAGCATCTGCTTCCTGATCCATGAGAGGTGGTAGGTCTGTTCTGATTAGTCAACCACCATGGGTTGATGGGGAGGCCTGCATAGCTTCTTATAGGGCAAAGTCTGCATGAAACAAAACTACATAATCTCCCTAATGTGTTAACGTAACACACAGGCAGCTATGGGTCAGCATGTAGTGTGTTGTTCCACTAAATAGATGGTTGGTGGTTCGAACCCCGGCCCACATGCCGAATCCCAGATGCTGCTCCTGACAGCTGTGCCGTCCATGTGTAAATGGTGCGTGATAGAAAAGCATGTGAATGAATGGGTGAATGTGACTTCAAAAGCTCTATAAACACAGTCCATTGCCATGTAAAAACTGTGAAAAAAACTAAATAATATTACGAGATGCAATTTTAAAGCAGGCATCACCCAGTACTGACCAATGGAGGGGCAGAAAGAGGAATGGGGTTATCTACGAGGTAGCGACGGGCTTTCCTGATCGCAAACTTCTCCGTTGGTAAAGACTTGCCGGCTATTTTCTGCTTTAGTTCTGGAACTTGCCTGAAAAATAATACAATATACAATTACATTCACACACATGACTAACTGTTAACAAGAGATAACACGTGACCGTCTGTTTGCATCGTCACTTTATATCGTCAAATTCTGATTTACTAAAGCACTTGTGCAGCAGTTCACCATCAATAAAAAAATGTGTGTAGCTTGCCACCAGCATACGACATGTGAAAATCCATTGTTAGATTATTTCCTTTATACAAAATAGGCTTTTTTTCTCATGTTAGCTCCAAAAGACTTCCTACAAGAAGCGATGTTGACATTTTAGAGATGTAACCGTCACAATGAATCATCTCTGGTTGCCTGTGGATACTGTGACTAGCTCCAGGCGTGTCTCAGCTCTCAGTTCGTACCTGAACAGAGTCAACGCAGTCTCCCCGAAGGTTAGACAATCATCCTCCGTCATCATGCTAAGGTAGGCTGCCTTCATATACGCATAGGTAGCCTGAGGAGTGGAAAAAAGGTGATTACTACTGCAAAGCTGTCTTTCCTTTTCAAATGAGATGAACAGAGAAAAATAAAACTACAACTGTGTGGAATTTGGAGTCAGAGCCAGAACCTAAATTCACTCCCATTATTGCGTTTCATGATGTGAGTTATTTTCAGCCACTAAAAGCTGAAATATAATTTATTTATAATTAACAGACATTTAACTGAATCCTCCTTGTGTGCTGTTGTTGCCAGTATAGACAGAGAGGGCCGAACTTGCACAAAAGGGGCCAAGCTGGAATTACTGTGTAGCTGCCCTCAGGCATGCACTGAACTCCAGATAATGGTCAGAGGTGCTGTATGTGAGAAAGCAAATGTCCGAGTGACAGGCTCCGGACTTTCTCCAGATATTTTTCCTGCCAGCCCCCTAGTAAAAACTCTAGATAAGAGCTGAAAATCAGTTTGATGCTCTTATTTTGTGAAAGGCTGACAAAAGGAAACCACAATCAGACATGACTAACTCAGCATTAGCCTGAACATCTGCGACCGCCCACCTTAGACCACGAGTTCTCCTTGCTGAGCAGGTCAGCGTAGAAGTAAGCCATCTTCCAGTTCCTCTTGTACGTGTAGCACCACATCAGCTCCCAGTAGCACATGTGGTGAAACTGCTTCCACTGCTGCTGAGCCTCACAGCACTCCTGGAAACGATCGACAGCCTGGAAACACACATGAAACCGTCTGGATCATGATTCACTGTTCATATGGTGACACAATGAATAATCATAGATTTTGCACACGACTTAGCGTAATACCACCTGTGTTATAAACGAATGAATGTAAGTTCTGCCTGTGTTTGTGTGGGTCTTCTACGACTCCCTCCCACAGTCTAAAGACATGCAGGTTTGGGTTGAGTTTATTGGAGACTCTAAATTGACTGTAGCTGTGAATGTGAGAGTGACTGGGTGTTTGTCTCTGTATGGTGGCCCTGGGATTTGCTGCCAACCTGTGCGCCTCTCGCCCCATAGCATCTGGGATTGGCTCCACCTCCCCGTGACCCCCAAAGGATAAACAATATAGATGATGGGTGGATCCATGAATGATGATTGACAACCTAAACTCAGGGTTTTTAAACCAATATGTTCATTTCATGAAATAAATGCAGATGTACACTATTAGAATGTAGTCTTTTTAATTTGGTAATTACATCATATCCCCATCTAACAAATCTTGCAACGACTTGTTTGTGATTCTTAAAAAATATTGTTGTTTAATATGTCTATGGATATTCACAGATACTCTGACACAATCTAATAACATAAAGTATAAAAATAAGAAGTTTTCACAGGAAAGATTCATGATGGTGGTGATGTATTTGTATGTGTTGGTGGACTCACAGCATCCAGGTTCCCCTTGATTTCTTCTATTCGACCAGCGAAGAACAAGAAGATGGATCCCTGTGAGAAGACGGTCAAAATGAGATGTGAAACATGATACTTCAAATCATTTGGTAAGGTAACAAAAAAACTCTCTGACAAACCGTGGGATATTTTTTGAGATATGGCTGTAGCAGTTTCTCAGCATCTTCAACATCTCCTTCTCCAGTTCCTGCACGAGAAACACCGAACTGTGGTTAGCCGTAGCTGTATATGTGTGTGTGTGTGTCTGTGTGTGTACATGCGTGTGTGCACGTGTGTCACTGCTCACCAAGTATGAAGCTCATGAAGGTGTGATAACAGAGCAGCAGCATGTTACAGAGGAAGGACCTGAATGTGCTCTCTGCACAGCCATCCTGAAGCTGCTGCAGACCGAACTCCTGCATGGACACACACACACACACACGTTGTTCAATGCAGGCTAAGCAAGATATTTAAGTTCTCCGTGTCGAGGTCATGCCAGACGGCCTCTTGAGACTGTACAAACAAAACCTACTTTCTTTATATGATGTTTGATTTCGCCACTGTAAAATAAATCTTTGGGAAAACAATTTCTCACATTTATATCAGGTTTTTCAGTTTATTTGTAAAGTGATGGCACAAACTAAATGTGTCAAAAGCTTGAATCTTACTTCATAACAAATAACTAAGTTTGAAGAATTGTACAGTTATTCACACACGATGCCAGAAGAGTTTTAACATAGATCACTCATGGAATTTCAAACGAAACCTGCGAACGGGATTTGGCACTTTTGCACCCTTAACTTTTACAGACAGTTGTCTCTGTCTCTGAGCCGTCTACAGAACCCACCTTGTTTCCAGAGACACCCACAAACTCCAACAGTTTCAGTGTCCGAGCGGGCAACATGGAAATCATCTGCAGAGAGAGGAAGTGGCAGTTTAGCTGCAAGCAAACAGGATCCTTTCTTTATCATTACAACACCAAGTGTTTCTACAAAATGACCATGAATAAGATGTACTATAAAAAGGCTATGGGTTGTACAGTAAATACACAGGTTTTATAATTGAGTGAAATATTAAAGGGGAACAATCACAGAACAACGCTTGATAATTACTTACTACTTTTTTACTGTACGTTTCTACCATAATTTGGCAATAATCAAAAATGTATCATTCAGTGCAATGAATGAAGCTCAAACCACACTTATATCCATCTTATCCATCCATCCATCCATCCATCCATCTGTTTATCTTTTGCTCTGGATGTGTTTCTGTTTAATTATGAGCAGCTTTAACATCGTGGAAAAAATGCAATGCAAACACATCGCTTTCAAAACACACTGGTCCATTAGTCCATTAATCCGTCAATGCCCCATAAAGCTTTCTACTTACTAGATTAAAGGCTCCTACTCCCAGTTTAACACCACCCTCAAAATGGCCATGGTTGACCCCATGAGTGTAGCCAGGGGACTCGAGGACTGTGTGAAGCTCTCTGTAAGGTAGAGGTGAAGAAAGGGAGAAAAGTGTTCAGCGAGGTAACGACGAAGATAGAAATTTGAATTAAAAAGTGGGAATAAACAAGTTGGAGTTAAGTTTCTCACTTGTATGTCTGGTAGCTGTTCCTCACTTTGATCCCTCCTTTAATGAAACTGATCATGTTTTCATCCTGTGGAACAAGGGGTTTGTTGCAATAACACATACTGTACATTAATCAATGATGGTTGTTGTCAGTCAGTGGTGGTTGGTCTGTGTCGAGAACTTTTCCTGACCTGTAGGAAAGTGAGTGCTGCCCTCTGCAGGAGACACTCGGCATAGCACACTTCAGCATGGAGTTCCTCTGAGGTGAAAATGACAAGTTACCCACATGAAGCACAATATAAATTGCGGCATTAAGGTTGTAACTGATTGCAGCACATTTCCTTTACTGACCTTCCGTAAAGGTTTTGGAGAAGCTCGACTTCTTGCGTTGCCTGAAAGCACAAAACAGGAAACCATCAGCGGGCGAAAGTCTTAAGGATTCTCAGCAGTGACGCTCTGCTCTCGTTTACTGGGCACATCAGTGACTCAGCCTTTTTCCAGGGAAGGAAGGATGCTGAGCAGCTGTAGGATGAAGTTCCCATAAGGTGCTGAGTCTGCTGACTGGGCACTAATAGTCACAACATTGAAAATAAACCTGCAGGGAAAGAGTCGAGTGCAGGTTTGTCACGTGGGGCTAATTAGATCTCCTGTGGGCCAAGACTCTCACAGTGGCACCAAGACAAAGTGTGACAGGCGGGTGTGACATTCTGTGGGTCAGCAGCTGTGTCTGTGTCTCTTCTGTGCTTTTGTCTATTTGCTGTGTTCTAGGGTGTTTTGTGTTATCTGTCCCTGATTGTATTTATATATGAAACTTGTCCTATTTTATTTGCTGTTCATCTTGACTGGCAGAAAAGATGCTGCATCTCAATGGGATCTACCTGGTTAAATAAAGGATCAACGGTTTGATGTTATTAATGCATGTTCAAAAGATAAAGCAAATCAATCACCTTTTACCACCTAAAAGAAAAATGTACTTTGTGATTGCTGTATTAAAGCTCGTCCACAGCTTCGACAAGACAAACCTCTCTTCTGCAGCGACTAAAGGAACTGATACTGAGAGGAACTGTTCGTCTGGACATTATTTCACTGTGGTGCTGAAGGGAAGTCTCACCTCTGACAGATAGCCTGGGCCTCCTTCATGGTGTTTCCTGCTGTCAGGATGTGTTGGGGGTCAAAGGTCATCATGGCCTGCATCTCTAGGATCGTGGCGTAGGTCAGAGCATGGTACATGCTGTCTTTGGTTCTGCGACAAATGACAGAACACAATATTTATATTTAAAATTGTCAGTAAATGAAACAGGGTGATATAGATATTAAACGACACACTCAGAAAGATGTTCTGCTGTTGTGATGAGAGAAATGATTACGACAGGAGAAGAACATTTGGTGAAACAAGGAAGCGTATTGTATATATATTTTCATATTAACGCTGCACAAACACACCACAGCAAAAACCTTGTAGGTGTAACCTACTTGGAAATAAACCCAGATACTGATTCTGATTTAAGATTCACACAGCAGAAGTCATTTAACCAGACACCGAGAGATGGAGCAACATGATCACAAATTGTCGTGGAAGTAAACATCACATGAGAAATAAACAGGTTCTGAACTAAAGATAGTATTGAGATATAAAAATAAATGCAGTGGTGGGATGTTATAAAGTATGTCTACTTCATTTCTGTGCTTAAGTACATTTTTCATGTTTCTGCACTTTACTTAAGTAAAGTAAGTAAAGTACTCTCAGGTACTCCTGTCTGTACATTCTGTCCATTCTACTGCACTACAGTTTAACATTGCATTGAGTTACACCCACAATTATTTGGAAGAGGCCACAGCTGAGACTCAGCCATTCATTTATATGCAGCATTTTGTATTATTATTATTAGTCTGTATTATTGTTATTGTTAAAGAAAATATACAGCAGATACGGTTAATGATGTATTTAGAACATAACATTACATTTGTGATTAGGCTGCTCTCTGCAAGTAGTTTTACCTTTAAGTATTTCAAAAAAAAGTTTACTTGTCTATTTATTTGTACTTTTACTGAAGTATTGTGAGTATTTCCTGACGCGTCGAGCCAAGCGCTCTTCTTCAGACAGACGTAAGAACGTGGGCACAGAACATGTAAAGTTTTATTTTCTTATAATCAACTTACTAACTAAAGCAGTGTGAATTGAATACTCAGAGAACTAAAGCCACACCACTGCAGTGATAACAGTTAAAGCTATTTATATCTATGGTTGTCATGTGTGTCACGTCACACCCTTTGCTCAACAAGAGCCGGGTACAAAGTTATTGAGTAAAAGTGCGTCTGATGAGAGGCGCATTTTTCCAGTAGTTGTACTTGTTGTTCCAGTTAGAGAAGCCTGTCGCTCCAGTTCTAAACCATTATAAAAACTAATTACTTAAATAACATTATGTCTAACTCTAAAATTACAAAAACCTTTTGCATTGATGTACAATTGGCGATATAAACTGCCTTGTTGGTGTAAAAGCAGATTTTGTATATTTTATATTGAGGTGTTTATTGTACCCTCCAGTACAAGAGAGAGTAATTTTAGCATGAACATAAAGGTGGAGGTGTGTGGAGAGGAATGTCGTTTGTCGGCATAGCTGCCATTTCTTTGTTGTTCGCCACACACTGACTCATGTGACCAGCTCTCTCATGGAAACAAACCATTCTATAACCCACAAAGACAGGACACCAAATCTAAATCAGGATCTACTGTTATTATAAAAGATTTTTAAATTGAATATGTTCATTATAGAGAAACAGAAGCAGAACGTGGTGCACATGACTTTTAGAGAAATGCAATAAATACAGTAAGATTGAGGAATCAAGTTATTTTTTTCTAGCAGATATAAAAACGAGTTCCATGAATGTATCTGGAGGGCTGGAGCATGAGCCGAAGAAGAACCTAATGAATTTTGGTGAGGCAGCAAGATTCATTTCAGTAAGAACCGGGGAGCAACAGACGACAGTCAGAGAAGACAGAGGTACAGATTTGCAGGCTGAATCAGGCTTATTCACTGTGTGACGCCGGAGCTGTGAGGTCAGCTGAAACGCTCGTAGCTGTGCTTAACTTGGTTGGGAATTCCAAATATTCCGTGGCAGCATTCAGATATCGGTTAGTCGGCATTATCTGAGAACTCTGGGATACGATGGCCTTCTTCCTTTTGATCACACGACTCCCACGTTCCCACTCCCATGTTTTCATCGCAATGATATGAGGAGGCACTGTGTTGGGATTCCCAGAAACATGTCTGTGCAAGCCTTGTCTTCAGTTCTGCACGTGTTAGCAACAATAAGGCTGTGCAGCAATGGCAGGAACAATATACCAAACTGTTTCTTTATTTCTTTCTAAATAGATATTTCCTTGTGGTTTTGATTGTAATAAATTACACAGAATCAAAGTCAAAGAAGCAGCTCCATTTTGAGATGAGTTACGTATGGCAAATGTAACCTTTGTTTGCTTAGCACGTCACTCTATTTGACCAAGAATCTGCTCAGTTCCTGTATCTTAGGTCATACAGCTATTCATCTAGCAAACACCTCCTGTGCCCACTCCCTGCTGCGGCTGTGTGTAATACCTCCAGAAAGCATGATTGAAGAATAAGATTGCGCAGTCTTGGCTGTACTTTGTCTGATGGCGTGTTTAAACAGAGAGCTGGCAAATAAAGCAAAGCTGGCTGTTGGATACCTCTGTGATTTGAGAGAAAAATAAACACCTAAAACCACTTGACTGGTTATTTAGCAGACATGTTTCTACAATGCTGGAGAGGTGGAGATACGCAATTATGTGAATCCTATAATACAGCAGAAGTGTATAGAGACAGTTCAGGTAATAGATTTGTTTATCGCTGGCTGATACTCATGCACGCACAGTTTCTCAGTCTACAGATCCTCTGGTCAGAAATATCAAAGTGAGCCAGCAATGACAAGGCCGGTTGAAAACAAACATTTAAAGCTGCTACACATCCCTCAAAGAATTTGATCGTCCCTGAGCCACAGCTTCACCTCAGCTTCTTCTCCTTCATCAATAACCTGACAATGTAACAAGGTGCTGAGAGTGACAGCCAATAATTCATTGTTAAATTGGTTGAACACTGAAAGATGTTCCCAGCGCCACACCTCCTGTGTGAAAATTGTACGATGCTGTCCTGTCTCTTCCTGCTGTCTCACTGCTCAGGTGAGGCTAGATTAACACATTAACCCTGCAATAGCTGACCCTGTCTTCATTCAAGTGCATGCTGGGATATGCATCAGTTGTCTTTGACATAAATAGAAATCAGAGTACATATTATCCAGTGTGTGCGTTTGCGTTGGTGTGTGTGTGTGTATGTGTGTGCGTTAACCCTAACCCTAGTATTACTCTTGATGTGTGAACCACAAAGTCACATTATGGGGGCTTATTGAGACAAAAAGCAGGACTAGGTTTAGGTTAGTGTAAGCGGTAAGGGTTAGGGGACACAACTCTGTGTGTTTGTGTTTGTGTAAGGATTCCTTACGCTTCGGTGGCAAACAGTTTTTTATAGTGAGCCATTGAGACGAAAACGTCCGATCCTCACACTTTAACATGTATTGGGCATCAACTCAACTGACCAGCTAACATTAAAAAAAACAAAGGTAGTTTAGTAAACTTAGTAAGTTTAGCATGTCGCTACGTTAACATTTACAATGACTGTGGCCTCCAGCAAAGCCATGGTGGTGAGTTAGTCTGCCACTAACAACAGTACCAGGGTCGTGGAGCTGACGCAGCGGAATGGAATTCAGCCATCATTGATTTGAATGTTGTGTGTGTGTGTGACTGCAGCTTCCTGCTGAAACTCTTCGCACATCCATTGTGTTTGTGCATATAGAGGCACAGTTAGATCAGAGCTCCACACCGGTTAAGACTCGGCAGCTACAGTACATTAGAGCAGATGGTTCAGTTCATGTTTCTTTACCTGCTTCTGAGCCGGGTCTGCGCCTCCTCAAACTCATTTCTGAGAAACAGGTCCAAGGCGGCCGTACAGTCCTCCAGAGCCAGAGACAGGTCCGACTTCGAGCCCCTGCAGAACCAAAACAAACAGGACAAGGATGAGGAGGTTGGAACCTGGCGATGGTGTTGACCGATTAGTTTAGCATGAGTACATTTCTGATCTTAGACATTATGATGCATCTGTCTTATCACCTCCGCCAGGGGGGTTAGGTTTTAGTCTGGGTTTGCTTATTTTTCAGCAGGATTGTGCAAAATATTATTTTCTAGGAAGGGTAGAGCCCGACCCAGGGAAGAACCTGATGAGTATTTGCATTGGATCCAGAGCAGGTAGTGGATGGCATGAATTTTTGGCATCCACTTGGGTAACTTTCATCATTTCATGGATCTTAATCAGACATATTTAGGAGAAAGAGATGTGCAATTCGGTGCAGATCCAGAAAACCCCTAGATCTAGTGAATTTAGATGTGGCTTCATAAGGGGACTGTTGGGCCTTGGTGCAGGTATGTGCTCAACTGAGTGCCATGCTAGTTGTAATCAATAGAGAGAAGATACATTCATGTATTAGAAAAACATATTCAACTGGGTTTCCTCTCATGTTAAAAGCCTCAGTACTAGGACCCAAATCTCTTTATTCGGCTTTGCTCTGTTTCTACTGCAGTTCTACCCTGTTCTCATTGGCAGCCTCCAAACACTGACCCTCCACAGAGGGAAGGAATCTTCATTTCCAACTCACTTAATGTATTTAGTCTTTATTAAATCCTCACCAATCCGCTGCTACTTCACTGGAGAGGCAGAGTGGGTCAGACAGGGGCCTCTGCTCCCGATAGCGTTTTGCTCTCAGTCTTTTTGCTGCTTGCATTGCACTGCATGTTTTCAGCCTCGTTTTCTGTACTTACACAACCATAGACTTCTCTAAAAAACACATTTATTAAAAGGTGAAGAACAGATGCTGTTGCTGATATGAATAATGTGCAACGTCTTTATGTAAGCTGCTGATAATGGATGATAAGTGGAAGCAGTATTCTGACTTCCTTCCACGGTGCACAGGACCCTCACGTGACAAAGTGTATAGTGTGGCCAAACTGAGCACAAGACATGACTGAGAATTATGCACTGTTCCCCCGTCACAAGGCTAACGCACTGCTCCTGACACTGGGTCAAAATGTGTTGTTTATATTCTTCGTTTCAGGTTGCTAACACCAGAGTGAGCAAGACAAACTATTGGCATAAATGGTCAATCTGATTTGCCGACTGCTGACATCACTAATGTTCTTCAGCATAAAGACGACTTATTTCTTTGATATAAATAATGACTGATCTGTGATGTTATAATGCTTCATTTTCATACGTTCATTCTTTGCTATTTATTTTATTATTTAAATGGAACCATTGCATCTTGTTGTTGTAACGTTGTTGTCCATACGGTCTTCACAGATGTGTTTCTGTGAGAAGGGAAGCCGGTTTCTATTTGGTTTCAAACTGAAAGTCGAGTGTAGTGTTCCAGGGAACAAGCATGACAACCGATAACTTTATGATGTTGGCTGCAAACATCAGATTAAGAATCAGGAATATGAGCAACCACATCTTCAGATAATGCATGTAACAGCAGGGACTAAACCACATCATTGATATTAACTTCCTGCCCTTTAGAAACAGATAGGAGCTATAAAAATCTCATACGCCACCAGCTCGGCTGCCTGCCACCATTAAGGAGCACACACTCGCAGCTGCAGCTCTGCTTAATGACATGCAGGTGACTGCTGTGTTCACCATATGACTGGCAACAAGCTGAGCTTCCTGACTACAGCACAGCAACAAGCTGTCAGAGCAACATGTATGTTCCGTGTACGTCTGTCTTTAGCTGAACAAACAGTGTACTGACCAGTTCCCCCCCAAAGAATTAACAATCATTTTATGATAGTAAATTTAATTCACTGTAGCTGTTTTATAATTGAGACCATAAAAACAGCATCAATAATACGACCTATAATGATGGCAGGAGAAAATAAAGGTAACACAGAGTAAATCATTGATTTTAAGGATAATGCTGTAGAGTTACCTGTCACCTGAACCTCAAATAACAAGCTTACTTAGAAAAGACAAACAGACATGAGTGTTCGGTCTTTGGATACTCAAACCATATTTATCAGTTTATTTAACATTTCAGATTTAGTTTTTTTGTTAATCAAGATCAAATGATTATTCTCTGAGAAATCAAGGGAAAATGTTGATAAACAAAAAAAGAAATAAATCCTGGTTCTGTCCCCTTAGGTGGATCTGGACCAAAATGTGTTGGGTTCTTCTCTGACCCAAATCCCATCCCTCCACTAAGTTTCATGATAATCCTTCCAAATAAACACCCTGTAACGCCATGTTACAGTAAGTGAAAAAGAAAATCCTGGATTTTCGGACTCGCTCCAAATTAGAATGAGGTCTTCCTCGCGTCCTGCTCCACCCCTCCACAAGAGTCCATTGAGAGCAATCCTGCTAACAAACTAACAAACCAAAGTAAAAACAACAAAACAAAAGTATAAACAAATGGGAAACCTTGAGTCTAACTCTTATCTCAACCAAAGCTTTACTGTAACCACAACCTTACAACCAACCATGTTGTGACATCACATCAATCATTTTCAGTCCTATTTAAAAGATCATCGCTGTTGGAGTCTAATCATTTCTTAAATTGAGCAAACACGTACAACCTAATACATAATAAATGCCTCTAACCTTCTCTAATGATGTTGTTTATGAGCTCATCCAACAAAGACCGACGTGTGCATATTACCTAGAGAAATATCTGAGATGGTGTTCAAATTATTCATACCCAGATGGGACCAATATTCACTGGTAAATTCATAGGAGTAACTACAGTATGCTGACGTGGTCTTTCTTTGAGCTGACAACCAACTCAACTGGTCCCGTCTGACAAGATTTACTGACACCTATCAAAACAATTGGAGGCCTGAAGACAGTGGACATTGACGACACAATGAAAGAGAGACGAGGCATGACAACCGGGACAATGAGGAGAGTCTGTGAGGTTTGGGACTGCATGCCACACATTGTCCCCATAATTGAATTCAATTTTCCGTCAGCGAATCTGAAATTCTGGGTTTATTTCTCCAGAGAGCGACTCGCACAGGGACAATCATTATAAGGGCAAATTCACATGAGCGCACACACACACACACACAGATAACACTACTTAGCAAACACACACACACCATTCATAAACACACCCCCGGCATACGTTCATTACAAGCCTACGTGTAAGCACAGCACATACACACAGAGAGAGAGAGAGAGAGAGTGTGTTCCAGAGTGACGATGCATTAGTTGATCAACGCTGTTATTATTATAGCCCGAAGCAAGTTCATCCACATGCCTGAGTGTCGGTGCTGCAGACACACACACACGCACACGCACAGACACACACAGTCCCTTTACATCATTGGAACTTGACAGAAACAAACAGAGGATCTTAGGGAGGCTGACAAACACACGTCATCCCAAAACGCAGCAGTAACAAAGTGTCTTACCCGTTCGACAGAGTCTCATCCTCTTCCGACATTTTCATCCGGCAAAGTGCGTGTTTGTCTGTGTGTGTCTGTGTGTGTGTCTGTGTGCGCACGAGAAAAAATGTCAAACTGAATGTGAGCGCAGGGCCTTCGCAGCAGAGAAGAGAAACGGTCTGTGCGTCTCTCTCTGTGGCAGCAGCAACAAGGGCAGAAAGCAGCGGCAGGAAGGCAGGCGTGCGAGAGAGAGAGAGAGAGAGAGAGGAGGAGAGAAAGAGGAAAGAGTGAGAGACTGGACAGAATGAAGGAGAGAAAGCGAGAGAGGGGGAGGAGGAGAAGGAGGAAGGGCACAGTAGCAAAAGCAGCCCTTAATAAGACTGGGATGACTACCACACATGGGAAGAGAATACACAGGCTATCTGTGCTGCAGCTAACACACACAGACAAAAACACACACAAACACACAAAAACACACACCTCTTCCGATCATCACCCTCATGCTACACACATTGCAGCCTCTGCTCTCATTGGTTCACACTAAATCTGAGGAGGGGCTACTTGTCCACAACTCATATTTGGGGATGTTTTTTTACAAGAAACTGCCAAAAATACAGGAGAAAGGGAAAAACAAAAAGCTGAAAGATATGTAACTTGTTGTCGTGTGATAATTACGAGACCATTCTTCGTTTCCGACACAACGACCACCACGTGCTTCTCTCCTGCTCACGGTGAAACACGGAAAAAGCAGATGGAGAGAAGAAGAGAGAGAGCTGCTGCATGTGCGGTGGGGATCTCAGGTGGTCCGGTCTGCTGCAGTGGCAGAGACAGAGCCCTGCAGCGAGCAGAGGCAGAACATACAGACACAGCCGAGCAGAAACTGTGGATACAACCAGAACTGATCTGAAAGCATGAATGAATTATGAAGTCAGAGCCAGTGTGGCTGTCCTACGCAGCAGCTCAACACTCAGTCAGCCCTCGGCTATCGGCTGTGTGTGTGTTTACAGCACGTACACTTGAAAACAGAGGTTTCAGCTCAGCTGCAGATCAGAGTGAGCTCAAGCAATCCTCGTTAGAAAAGTGCTTGAAGGTATACGTCCCTAACCCCTCACCCTAAGCTTAACCATCACAACTAAAAGCATAACCCTAACCCTTGTTCTAACCTTAACCCTAAAACCAAGTCTTAACCCTCAGACAAGCCTTTGAAATTGTGAGGATCAGTCCAAATGTCCCAACAATGAAGCAAAACTGGCCCTCATAACTACAGATAGAAATGTGCACACACACACTCGATTAGTAACACTAATGCTTCAGGAAAGCATAAAGCTCACACTCATGTGACCGTGTCTAAGTGCTTGTCTCGTCCTTTTTTTCCCACATGGTGTTCAATGAACACACAATTGTAACCACGGAAACATGAGGGGAAATCCATCTGTCTCTACACTGGACTCTAAAGATGCGGTCGCTGTGATGAGCAGGAGGAGATGTTTCAGGTGGAGATGATTAGATCTGATATGTAGTCGTCCTCATGGCAGGAAATTTGATTAAGCGACCAAACAAACTCGGGCCGCACAATCATTTATAAGTCTGACGTCGGCTTCCTTCTTTTAACTTAATCTAATAATATGTAAATCTCTGAAGCTTTCATGTTGAATGAAACCCTTCAGCAGTGCCCTCAGTTCACACTCACATAATACCATGTTCAGTTTGTAGTGTGGGACGAATTAAATAGGTTCAAATACTGTAATGTCTCATATGCAACATATTGAGGATTTGTAGTTCTAAATTACAGATGCTAGATTTACAGTAGCAACTCTAACCTTTATTAATTTTTTTCCTGCCTCAGATCCAAACAGTCACAACTAGAGCAGAGTGCGACCAATATGGATTTTACTGATTTTAATAATAGGAAATCCTGATACCGATATATAAGCCGATCTAGGTATTTAGAAAATAAATTGCTGATGATTCCTAATATGTCCTAATCAAACCCTTTGTCAAAGAAAGTGTTGACCACAACATTTTAATAAAAATAACTATTAATAATAAAAAAATGATACGACAACTTGAATTGGGAAAAACAGTTTTTCCGTAAAATTTGAAAATAAATGCAGATCTTGTATTCTATACAAATAAAAGTTGTCTTATCAGCAAAATGGCAACGTCATCAGCGACATGTCTGTGAAAGGCTCACATCCGACGGATTTCATTGGCTAACAGAGAAATCGGTCGAACTCTGCCAATAAATTCTCGACATGCCTTGAAACCCAATGCAACGGCAGAAAATTAGACGAGCAACAGTTTTGTGTTCACACTCGCCCAGTCAAGAGATGCCAGAGAGAGTCGGGAGATGATTTGATGCTCTGTGTGAATTATTCATGAGGTGAACAGCAGGGAGAAGCTGCGTTGAGGTGCGGTGACCTTCTCTTGACCTTTAACTCAACGTGTCACTAATATGTCAAGTAAAGTTCACACGACTCACAGAGGAGCTGGATTACACAACGACGAGGGAACAGACGTAACGTGACAAGATTATTTAGAAGAATTGATGGAGGAGTTTTTACTTTGCGATCAGTGGGATTTCGTACAAGAGATATTCAACAGCTTGTCCTATATTCTAAACCACTCTTACCCATTTGTAGGATTTGTAGGTTCCGGAGCATCATTGTTGTTCGGCAGCTGTAACCTGAAACAGAGGAACACAAAACATTGAGGCTGTTTAGAGAAAAGAGGGAGATCTCCGGGGATGAAATCCAGCTGAAGGAGATCTTTTGTTTAAGCAACACGATAGTGAGAGCCATAGAAACTCAGACTGTAGGTGAACACTCCCAGGCTACTTCCTTCTCAGCACTGATTATTGAGGATCTGTCTCCAGATAAGACCTGAAACATCCTGATGGTTGTGGTGGCTTTGAGAAGTGTTGTCAACATTTAAACTGTACCTCTGATTAGCTCTGTTTGTTTATTTACTTCAATGTGGGCTCCTCCACTGGTTTACAGCTCCTTACCTGAAATCTGTGAGGATTGGATCCAGGTCTGGACTGTTGATGACGGACAACCTAAAAAAGAAATAAAAGTCAGTGAGCATAATAAAATAATAGTATGTTCACAAGTGTTATGTAATTAAATATGTTATTGAGTACGACAGGGTTTCTGTTTTCTTTGTGTGTGTAATGTGAACATACTGGTTTAGGGAGTCGGGGACTGTCTGGGATGTCCTGTGCCTTCTGAGTATCCCTGTGAAGAGGTCAGAGGTCAACTTAGAGAGAATGTATGAATGGATCTCATGATGGTGAGAGGAGGAGAAGTCTGGTCTGAAGATTCAAGGAGGACTCAAAGGGCCTGGTACAGATGCTTAAAATAAAGATACGATATGATACGATATGATGGTATATGATATGAATAAGTTAAGATAGGATACAACACAATATGATGAGATCTGTTAATCCTTCATTGGCCCTAATATATGAAGATTTGCTACATTACAGCAGCAAAGGGGACAGTATATGTCTTGTATGATACTAAAATTCCAAAGATATAAAAGTATTATTGCACAGTTGAATTAGGTAAAAACCTGATTAAGAAATATTAGTATATTTTCTATATAATATTATCTCATAATAAGTCCAACTTGAGTTCCTTTTTCTTGACACATGACTTTGAGCACTGAATTGCATTTTGACTCAGAAGTTGGAGAGTTCTGATCTATTGTTAGTTTTTTATAAGCAGTTATTAATCAGGTGTGTGATATGCTGGTCACATTATTCATGTGTGTTCACCAGTTGCATGTCATCAGTAATAGTTTAAGGTAAGAGGACTTCAGAGGCTGAAACATGCGCGTTTGCTTTCTCTATATACGTCATGACTTGGAACTGAGGACTGGACGCAGACTGGAATCATACTCCATTCTTCCCGGACTATGGCTTGAACTGTGGAGACTCGAGACTCAGCTCGGACAGGAAGCAAGATCAGTGTCAGACATTTCTCTGGAAATGTTCGAATGATCACATTCAATCTTATCCAATGAGATGAGGCGTTGAACTTTAAAGTTGAGTCTACATTGTCCAAAACGCTGCAGTTCAAATTGTGATGTCTAATGACGCCATTGAACAATTAAAGAGACAACAACAAAAACCTGATAGATTAAAACGAGACAGACAGGAAGTGCATAATTTTCAAAAGACCCACATTTTCTTATGACAAGGCTTTTATACTTTGTTATTACACATATTACAGATTCTGAGGCTGTATAAAATAATCAAAACTTAATAAAGATTATCTAAGCTCAGAGGCTAATGCCACATCACTGTATTCCTGCTTAACCACACTGGGACTGTAATGTTGTCCAACAGGCTTCACACAGCAACAACACCCGTCATGGAATCACTTTCAGGAAACACAATCCTGAACTCACACAGGTGAGAAGCTGCACAGGTGAGAACAGAAACGGAGGCCTGTCACACACGACTCTCACCTTCTGATGGAAGAGAGTAAAAAGTTGACATGTGCTGTTGTTGCAGTGACATGGACAGACTCATCTGATCCGTGGACACAACAGAAACAGGAATCAACTCCACAGGTCAGGTTTCAGACACGGAACCTGCCCAGTGCGTATGTGTGTCAGTGTGTGTGTGTTTGTGTGTGTCCTGGACATGATGTGCTCTACACATCAGCACAAGTCTCCTCCACCCCCTCACTGATGAAATCAGACATGTACCGACAGGGACTCACGTCTTTCCTTCATGTTTCTTCCCGCTGCGTCTCCAGTTGGTGATAAAACTCATTCCACCGCGGTGCAACAGCTGAGTGTCCCGGACAGAGGAGGCCTACACCCGGACAGAGGAGGCCTACACACCGGGCATGGATGGACGCACTGACCGGAGGAGGAGGAGGAGGAGGTCCCACTGACACTGGTGAAGGAGAAAGAGGAAGAGGAGCTGCTGCTGCTGCTGCTGTAAAGGTGAGTCGTTCTGATCATCAGGGTTCAATGAGCCTCCTATTTAAATGAAGGGGAATGTAGCGGCAGGCTCCAAGGTCCTAACACCCTCCATGTTTCACAACTCACAGACTGTAGTTACACGTGTCTTGAACACAAACAAGTAAATAAAAACATGGACCACGTAAATAATAATGATAATAACAATCCCTCTAATTATGTATTTATTGATTATTGTATTAGTTGATAGTTTTCTTTACAGTTTGTATTGTATCTTTCTTTTTTCTAAACAGGAAATATCAGTGAACATAGATGAAAGGATTTGACATGTTCATGACATCTGGGCAAATTCCATTCCCTGATGAAGATCATGTGACAGGACTGAAAGCACCAGCAGCCACTCAATGGAAAGACTCGTGGTAGAAGACATTACCACAGCTGCTGCTTCCATGGTCAAGAATATCCCTTCAACTTATTTCAACCAATTTTGGAAAAGTTAAGAGATAATAATAGTGTGCCATGAGCATTACCTGTATTCAAGGTGACTTTCCACTGATTAAAAATGATTTATTTTTGCATGCAAATATGTCATCCTGATATATTCTGGTTTTTGGACTGAATATGATATAATTATTATACAATAATGATATAATCTCCAAACACTGTCAACACGTGATCGTCAACATTATAATTTGAATTATTCTACACGAGGAGCACTTTGAGTTTTGTTGGTAAGTATTTCAACTTTAAGAGTCGACTTTCAAAAGACTGATTTCCCAAAAAATAAGTAAAATCATCAAAACGGAAGCATATTCTGACTTTTAGTCTTACATTACAAATGTAACCCACAGAGCACTGAACCTTGCATTACCCACAATGCATCTCAACTGGACCTTCCCTGGGAAATGTACAAATGTAAAAGCAAAAAAAAATTATCACCAAATTATTTTCTCTCTAACGAGGACACCAACGATGATGTGTAAAATCAGTGAAGTCCTATTTTGAATTAAGTTTAAAGTCAATTCTACAGTTAAAAGCACATTTGAAATGACAGTGTTTTCATTATGTGGCATCATTAGTGTTAGAACATAGTCCACCATCGTCTGTTGAAAACAAAAGTACCAATGTAAAACAATAACAATGCACAAACTTCAAAACTAAATGTTTAATATTTATTCTGTTTCAATTTAATGCATTATATATTCTGGCCAAACTCCCGATAATGATTTTTATTACACGTTAGAAAATACAAAATAAAATACAATGTGGATCAGCCTAGAAACATCAGTGGTTCTTAATTTGTAAAATTCAAGGAGCCTGTACAAACGACTGTCATGTGTCTGGAGGCGTTTAAACGAAAGAGAATTTAACAATCAGATGTGTTAAGCCAAGGCGACGATAAGCAGCGAAGACAGGCGGCTCTGGTTCTCCTGTATAAACGTAGATTCCAATATGAGAGGCCGCAGTGCGTCATCAACCAGACACTGAACTGGTTACACACAAACACGAGGAAACAACATGATGCTGATCACACTGAACATAAAATAAAAAGAAGGAAAAAGTCAGACGATTAAGAGATGTTCAAAGTGTTAAGCTCTGTTTGGTCAAAAATAAGCAAAGAAAAGAAACAAAAACATCATGTGCTCAGTCAAGCTTTCCCTTGTCAGAAACCCTCACAGTTTAATGATCAGTGGGAAGTCACCGGGTTTATTTTCTGGGAGAAACATTCAATTTAACCAGAGAGATGAGGGAAAGGAGGAAGAAGACGAGGACGTAGCATCTCTGACTGACCACCTGCTGTGGAGCTCTTAACCCTAGACTGTAGATAGAGATGGATGACATTACAGGTCCCCAAAAGTGAAGCCAAAACATCTTGACCGCCCTCTGGTGGCTGGCAGCAGTATTAGTCAGAACCCTGCCTCCTCCCAAACAGTGAAAATCATATCAAATAAATATAATTTTTGGTTTATCACAGAGATTTTTGTCCAAGTGTTTCTCCATTGGTTCAGTGTATGGATATCGCGGCTCCACCAGATTTACACACACACACACACACAGAGAGAAGTGCTCCACAACAAAAGCCAGACTTTGACTGACTTTGTGTTAGGCTGTGAAATCCTCTAAGATAGGAAGCGTCTCCTGGAAAACAAATCCGTACACATGCTCATGAGAGAAACACCAGCAGAGGCAAATCAAGATTTCTAACATGGAGATTTACCAATTGAGGAAGATTTTTGATACACAAGTTACTCAACCAGCATCCACGCTGCTGGGCCTTCATTGAGTTAAGACATGGGGAGGCTGCTCTGGGCCGACCCTGACCCCTGACCCTGCAGCTGGTTCTCTGTGCAGATGAGTCAGGAATAACACTGCTATTAACACCATTAATTTAGTGTGAAAGTAGAGGGAACAGGTGAAAGAAGTATTGTACTAATCTATTCAAAACAAAGAATTCCCATTTTTAAACTTGTGCATTTCTGTTCATGTCCAAACTCTGCTCTTTAGATAATGTCCAGAACTGAACGTTTCAAACTTGATAAAGGTAAACACCTCATCAGGACCCCTAATAACAGTGTTTAAAAATGCATTTCCTCGTTGTAGTGTGCCTTGAAAATGAATGAACATGTAGTTAATATGAATTAGATGTAGCTTCACTCCAACTTTAGTTTCTCCCAGAAAATAAACTTTCTATAAACACAGACAGAACAGACACAGGGCTAAGCTTTGCACTTCTTCCATTCAAAAGACATAAGAGCTGTAATGGATTTGTTCATATGTTTTTAGTATCAATTTGTTTTTCACATATCAGAGGATGAATAACTTCCAGTTAAACACGTAGAAATGTTGTCATTAATAAACAAAAAAAGAAGATCTCACAGCCCATCTGCCATCGTTACTCTATTCACACTGGATGATATTAAAGATAAATGCTAAGATTTTGTTACAGCTGCTTCCAAACCTCCCATTACACAACCACAAAATTGAGCATTTTGTCATGTCCATCATTCACTTATATTTGAAATCCTCAACATAGTTTGAGAGGCTGTAGATCGCTGTGAGTTATTAAAGGCTAGTGAGTTTACTTAGTGGATAAAGATGTCTTTTGACGAGGCTGTTTCAGTCTACTCTTTAAATAAATTACATTCTGCAGAGTTAATGTGGCCGTTTGTCGCCGAGTGATGAGGTCAACAGAGTGTGACCATCCTAACACCTGACAATATTCACTGCATTTCATTTAAAACCATCCACACGGTCGTCTCCTCCCAACGACAACCACAGAGGCCGACAGGATGGAGAGAGACGTGATACTGCGATGTCAGTGCACAGTGAACAGTCTCAGGGGGGAGAGGGAGGGAGAGAGAGGGGGGTGGAGGGGGGCTGAGGCTGCTGAAAGATGCAGAGATGGATTCATTCAGAAAGAAAATCTCCTCATGGGGTCAGCGGGTGTTGCTGAATCAGTCCTTTACAGTCCCCACTTTTGCTTTGGTGCTTTCTGGGCTGGGCCAGGCTGTGCTGTGCCGTGCCGTGCCGGGCCAGTGGAGGATGGGAAGGGAAGGAGGGAAGAAAGAAGGGAAGAGGAGAGCTTCTCAGGAGAGTTCAGACTTGCTGAGAGCGATGGCCAGCTCCAGGTCCTCTTGTTCCTGCTGGGTGAGCCTTGCAAGTCGCTCCTTTTCCTCCCGTTCGCTCTCGCGCTTTGCCCACTCTATCATGTCTTCCTCTGTTGGATACTGCTCCGTGAACACAGAGACACACACACAGACACACACACAGAGAGAGAAGGAAAGAACGCAGAGATGCAAAAAAAGGAGACGCACAAACACAAACGCATGTATGTAATTAACAAATTCTTAAAGATGAAAATTGCTCTTCGAGCCTGTTGAGAACACACAACTCTTAATAACAACACACAAACATAACACATCATCATGAGCTTCATAGGGAATATCTAAGGTACTGTTGTTGTGTTAAGTCATGTACTTTTAACTAGCACGTGAAAATTACCGTAAATATAGGGAAAAGTTTTCTGTCATTAAGGGAACAATGATGTAGACTGCAAAAGACACTGTATTTCTTAAGCTTAGGATTTTTAATATGCGATTTATATATCCTTTTTTAATTAAATCTTTAAATCCAAATTTAGTGAAATTTTTGCATTTATGATTTACCAATGCAACATCATCCTGTGGTTGTGGTATATTCTCCAGATCTAAAATTAACCTCTCAGAGCTCAAACTAAATAACCTGTAATTTCTGACCTGAAGTTTATTAGCCAGACACCCCTGATAGAGAAACACCCCCCCCTCAGATATCTTACTGCTTATCAACCAGCATATCCTGACACATAAGTGAAAGGCTTCAATCTCTGTGTTGGTGTGGGTCATAGAGAAAGGCATCCTCCACGCTATTATAATTGTAATTTATAACACGTTCTGGCTTTTGGCACTGAATATTTCTATTGACTTTACTGAAATTGTAAAGTGGCCTTCGCTGATTTTGTGGGATTTAATAAACAGTCATTTCAGTTTCACATCCTCAAAGACCTGAAGTGACATGTTAGCTTGAACCCTTTGAAAAACCCACTGACAGAGCTCTCCTACTGAAAGATGACATTTATGTGCCACTGCAGGAGAAACAATGCTGGGATTAACCCTAATTCAGAGTTAATTAACAAGTAAGTAAGTCATGGCAGTGACCAGCCCCATGACTGACACTTTAAAAAGCTAAATTTATTTGAGGCAAAGCAACCAAGAAAATAAATTAAAAAGAAGACATTAAAGAGATCGGCAGTCAAGCCTCGGGCCTCCGTCCATACAAATTATTTAGAGACATGTGACAAGAATAAAAGCACGAGATCTGGTGCCTTCACTTAAGATAATTCAGTCATGTGACCGATATCATATCCTCCTTAAAAGGTTCACGACAGCTACAAGCGGGAGCTCACACTATTATGGGAACACAACAGAGACATTATACGCAATGAACGGCAGACAGAGGCATGGCAGGTCATCCAGTGTGTATTCGACCATGCAGGAGGAAACAATGACAACAACACGATAGCAGGTCTTTTTATAGAGCCGATGTTTTCAGGGTGCAGAAGGCAGAACATGCATGATGATGACTAAAGAGACACGTGATGGATTTAGTGGACAACATGCAGTTGCGAGAAAATGTGATGAAATCAGGCATTAATGATGCATTCAGCAAGAGACGTGATGCATTGTGTTCCTGAAAAAAATTACGAAAAGCCTGAACGTTTATTATCTGATCTTTTTTTTTCTCTTCGCTTTCAATGACTGAACTGATTTGAAAGGATTCAGACAAACTGTCAATACCTTTAAAACTCTTAAATGAAATTATATTAAGACAAATTGTAGATCATCGGAAGATTGCTTTAGGGTTCCTGCAGGTTTTAAGACCTTAAGGAATGAAACATGAAGGAATGTCAAAGCCTGAGAATATTTAACACTACGCCAACGATTGAAAATGTTAGGGTAGTGTAGTAGCCGAGTAGAGAATAACTCCAGAAACGCCATATTATCTGGCAAACTAGAGGCAAGGAGGAGACAGTATCCACATTTCCCACGGCAGAGCCGGGTGTACCGGGATATATTCTGCCTTGGGTGTTTGTAGATGACAGCTGTCAGTTCTACGTTGGTCTCATTTGTTGTTTTTCTACAGTGTGTAAATATCTGTATTGTTGAGAAGGAACAACATCTCACAGACATCCTAAACTAAAACCCTGCATACTGCCAAAAAAATTGTTTAAAAGAGACTATATAAAGTACATGTAAATTGCAGACATGAAAGTCGTTGGCTATGAATCTATGACGATTATAACATGTGTCATTGTCAAAGCTGCAGAGATGAAGTGAACGTGGGCAGCTTGAAATGTGGGAGATCCTTTAAATCCAAAGCAGGCTTTGTATAATGGTCAGCGATGGTCTTAAGTTATGGCCACGATTTCATAACGAACAAACTGAAAATAAGAAACTTCGGTTCATCAAAGCTCAAGCATTTGCAGAAAGTGATGTCACGGATGCACATAGAAGCCAGAGATGATGCCCTTGATTCAACTCTTTATTTAACTTGTTTGACAGAGGTGTAAATACTCTGACACTCGCACACTCACACACACACGGAGAATACAGGCGTTCTGTTTCTCCACAACACACTGATGACCAGACAAGGGCTGAGCGAACTGGTAGATGAAGGGATGAACAGAGGGATGATAAAAGGGATGATAAGAGGGGTACTATCGAGGAACGGCAGGGACGGTGGTATGGGTGAACAAGAGGCAGCCGATCAAACACACAGCTGGTGCCTGCAGGTCAGAGTTCAGCAGGAACATGCGGATGAAGTGATGTTAAAGAAGAAGCGCAAAAATCAACACCGTCTTAATATTGGTCGTCCATCCCAAATCCACAGTGTGACTGGGCATTTCTGTGCAGTATTTAACACAGCTACCATTATATTCCTGATGTGGAAACATTAGTTTGACCCATATTTTCCAAAAGTTCTAACTTTGCCTCTTTTATATTTTAAATGCACAAATTTGAATGAGTGCACAACAACAGTAAACTTTTCTCTCCTAGTTCCTCTGGATTACGAGAGAGTGTAATAGCCTTGGTTGAGGTGTGCGCTCCTCTAGCTTGTCAATGAGTTTGTGAAATGATGACACCTTCAGAAAACTTCAACTTTAAAGCTGAAACAGTCTCTGAATCTCTCGAGGGCTGGAGAGAGACTCTCTCTTTGGCCGCTCGCTCGTACCAGATGCATCGTGACATTAGTGTTCACATACTTCCTGTGTACCACGTGCGTACTACGCATGTTGAGTATTCCACTAGAGGTCACATCACAGATATAGAACCTCCAGATATGAATTCTGTAAATAAAAAACACGGCGGAGAGAGAAGAAACACTGGAGGTGGTTAGCCTATGGTTACTTCTGAGATCATGGCAGCAACGATCACAACGTCAATGCAGACTATGGTGAGTACACTTCCACTATCACTGCGTATTTCATCTTGCCGATGTATCTATATGCAATATCTAAGGACATGCAGTGCACGGCTAATGTGAGGTCACAGGATACGGGAGGAAATGAAATGTTAAAATGTCAGTGTCGACAGCTGCATGAAAAGACAAACTTTTCAATCGGTTAATATTGTTGGAAGAACCCTTTTTACATGCAAAGGATCTAGTGTAAGTCCATTGAGTTGGGATTGTGAATAAAAGCCAAATACAAGCAGCCTCTCATCTCTCCATTCACTGTCAACCAGTACAAGGGACTTGGTATGATTATGTGTAGAATTAAATTACACCAAAACTTGCGTCTGTAACTACAGATATGTTACAGAGTTTATATATTTATTTATCTATAATTACTATGCTGACATTTCTGTACATTTCTTCATAAATTAAGACAGCCCAACCTGATGGGCTTAAATTAAGTGCAACCCAAATATAAATCAATAACAAAAAATAATTTCAAGTAGAAAGAGTTATTACAAGGCCAGGAAATATATCATTCATTATAAAGAGTTACTATATACAACAGCAGTAGTAAATATGCAATAAAACAAACTCAAAAGTAGAAGTTTTAATAGTTTCTGTCAACTTTGTTTAGGAAAATTAAGTAATCAAATAAACAGAAATGTAGATTCAAGAAACTGTGCTACTATATGAAACCTTACTTCGGCTCAATAGTTCACTTCTTCGGGAGTGGCAGTGGATGGAGGGATTTCTAAAGCTGGCCTGATTTGCTTGGTGGTTGTAACCTCACTGAACAACTTGATGTGATGTGTTAGCAGGAAAACAAAGAGAAGAGGGGATGTCTACTGAGAATCAGGCGGAGGTGAGGGAGAGGGCGAGAGGGAGGTGCTCACTTTGTCAAAGCTGGCAAATCGGTCAGCTTCCCGTACGTGGTGACGAGGAGGGGAGGAGGGGGCGAAGGGGTCGGCTAAAGGATCCTTGGCAGGCAGGGAGGGCGAGGAGGAAGAGGAGGAGAAGTCCCCTGAAGGCTGTGGGAGGAAGTGCCCTCGTCGATGGAAGGAGTCAGAGGAGTCTGTTCTGGAGATGGAGGATTTCTTACCTGGACAAGTGAGATACAGTCGGTCAGATGTACACAGGAAGCTTTTATTTCTAATAACCATCAAACACTCTTAATATAGCCCCCACATGTCTGATAGCAACTCAGCTTATTTGACAACAGTCCAAGACTAGTGCACGGGGAAATAAACCAGTGCTGACCTGGAGGTGGAGGGGGAGGTCTCGTTGGCGTACCCGTTTTCGGGGGCAGAGCAGGGGGCATGTCGGGGCTGGCAGAAGGACTGTCTTCCTCGAACAGGTTCTTATTGTTGATGCCGAACTGGTCACCCCCGTTTGACTGAAACAGGTCAACACAGAATAAAATCTATACTTTCCAAATCAGACACATTAGATGAAGATTTTACACCGTAAATTGGAGGTGGAATTACAGCAGTGGTCATCATACGGTGTCATTTGGTTGAGACGTTCAGGGAACATCACAGTAACATCAGTGCATATTTACAGAGGATTTGTGGTTTATAATATAATGCAAAACGAATCTGACACAACTCTATTAAAAGTTAAAGAATGCCGCATTTTCCTTTTAAATATTAAACATGACATGCTGCTGCACATTGTCTGAAATGAACGGTGAGTTGAGAGGCAAAAATATCCACCATCTCCCAGCGGTTTCCTCCAAAAACCACAACACTCTCACCAACATTCTTCATTTTGAGTTATAAAAGTTATTTTTTATTTGCACTGATGGCCTGACTGGCACATGCTTTTCACTGTGTTTCACCACATACTGAGTCATTTCTGCACGGTGTACATGCAGCAGAGGTCATGATCGGAATATTACCTTCGTCAAGGCACTGAAATCTGCAAAGCCCCCTCCGAACGACTCATTACCAAACACAGCAGCAAACGGATCTGAAACCAATGAGATTGAGTTTATGAAACTGAGACACACAGGAACGGTTGATACTGATATGTTGTATAATGTAACAAAATCTATTTTTATGTTGAAGAGCTGCAGTTTCCTCTTGTCCCACAGGGTGGTACCATGCCACACATCATACCTGCATCTAAGCTGGAGCTCACTGTCGTACCACCTGGAGCGAAAGGGTCATTGGCTGCGGCAGTGTCCTTCTAGAAACAGAGCATTAAAAAAAAATGTCATTAACAGAAATAAAATAATACTACTGCGACTCACATTTCATTCTCATTACAGTCACATTAAGCAAAAACACACACATGTGTTATTTGTCTTGTTTTAAAGTCTATACTGACCAGACATCACTAACTTGTTAAAACTTCTTTTTAATTTGTTCCTTTTTCTTTCTTTCTTTTCTCGGGAGATTTGAAAAAACAGCATAAGAAGCTGAAGGCAAAACCATACAATATCAAGCAGACAGATTAAACCGTACTCTGTTATTTTACTACAACTGCAATAATTATATGAATACCTGGGGTGAACATTTGTAATAAAATGTTTGTTTTTACTTGAAACTCGTTAATGGACCAGTGTGTAAAATGTAGTGGCAGTGAAGTTGAAAACTGAAGCAAATGAATACCTATCCCTGAAGGTTATGATGATTGAACAATAATGAAAACATCTTTTTATTTCCTTTTCTTACAATAAATCCAATTAAATCCAAACCCTACACACAAGTTTTACACATTATAAATTATAAGGGTTTATTGGTGTTTAATTTCGGTTATGAAAATAAAAATACAACCGTATAACTGCTGAAATCATAAATATTGGACTGTTAACAGCGATGTTTATAACAAACCTTTATTGCATTGCAATCATGCGTCATTGGCCAATCACCTCCTGATAAATGTGGGTGTTAGAGCACTGTGAGCAGGTTTTACAGAACTACTCACCACTGCCAGATCACAGCTGACTGGCGAATAGCTGAAAGGATCGGTCTCTACGTCCTGAGAACCAAATGGATCTGCCTCTGTTGTGGCATTGACTTTGCCAGCGAACGGGTCAGACTCAGCCATGTTGTTCTCTGTGGTGGTGAAAGGACCCTTGGCTACTAAAGCTGGATTGGTCGGTTTGGAGGTGAAGGGGTCGGGGCCTGCTGCAGGAGCGGGTGCTGCATTGTTCAGCTTGGCTGCAAACAGGTCTGGCTCTGGCGCATCAGTGGTGGCACCGAACGGATCAGCTGGGGCTGAGAAAGGGTCTTCTGAGGAGAAGGGGGCGCTGGAGGTCTGTGTGAAGAAAGTGTCTGCAGCAAAGGGATCGGTCCCTTTGAATGGATCTCCTCCAAATGGATCTGATGGAACCAAACAGCAACAGATACAGAATGTTTAAATATTAACTTATTGTGTTCATCTCCTTCCAGAAGGGGATAGATTTAGAGAATGTACCTGCAACATCTGCTTTTCCAAATGGATCATCTTTAAATGGATCATCTATGAAGGACAAAAACATTTAAAATTTATTTGAAGGTGTTGTTTTTTTTACCAGAAACCTCAGCTTGAAGCTTGACATTTAACATTTCAGCCGTTACATACAGCTAATACGTTTGTTTGGACTTACGGTCAGTAAAGGGGTCTGAATGAAAGAAGTCCATTTCAGGCAGGGTTGGTGGGCTGGTCTGTGGTGGCATGGGGCCGACTGGTAACGAGGAGGAGGTGGTGGTGGTGGTTGTGGTGGCTGTGGTGGCTTCAGGCGTCTCTGCTTGCTCCTCTTTGTTCTCATGTTCTGATGATGCCACCTGCTGAACAGGAACAGTGCTCTGATGATTATGTTGCACACCACAGTGCATGATGTGAAGGTTGCATCCACGCTGCATGTATGAATTTATATGTTTTGAAAACCTGTGAAGGATCAGGTTGGATCCCCTTGCAACCATAATGTGTTTTTGAGGGAACTCTAATATACTGACTACAACAGTCCTTGGTTGAATGACAATTCACAGAAACTCTGGAAAGAAAACTGACATTTAAACTTAAGTGGGTCAGGGTCTCTACCTTTGGTGAGCACTCATTAGATGATTTGTCTTCATCATCTGCAACTTCTGATGAAACTTCATGGCTACCGAATTCCTGAACACGGAAAAAGAGAGGATAGCAAAAACAAATACAATTTTAAATATAGAAGTCCACCAGATTTTGAGGAACTGGTGTTTTCATAATAATGATGTCAACGCAGTGAACAACTGTACTAAGAAGTTGCACTGATTTCTTTCCATTCATATAATGACTGATAGCTGAAGCAGACATGTATTATTACCCTGACAGTGTTCAGAGGCTTGGGGAAGGTTGACAGACTATTGTACATATCAGAAGGGGCCAGACTAGCATAAAGATCATCCAACGCATCAGTTCTTGGTTTTTCCTCCTCTGGTGTATGTGGATTTTCATCTTCCTTGTCCTGCATCTCCTCCTCTTCTTCATTCTCATTTGCTTCTATCTCTTTTTGATCGGAATGGTCTTTCTGAGGACTGAAGAAAGCGGTTGGTTCTTCGAACTTCAGCTCTCTAGGCTGGTCCTCCTGGAAGAGGTCCTGTTGGAAGGGGTCCCCCTGGTGCAGCTCTGCTGCAGTACCTGCTGATCCATTGACCATGACAGGAGAGCTGTCCTCCAGGGCTCTCTTCCAGCTGAGCTGGGCAGTCACTGACCTTTCCTCCACTTGAAGGTTGTTCAGTTTCTGTTGAACCTTATGAGCAGAGAGATGGAGGGATTCATAGAAAAATGAAACAAAAATAAAACTTTCTGTGGAGAAGGGAATATTCATGAGCATGACACATGCACACAAACCAACCTGTGCAACTTGTTTGAATGAGTCTCGCACAGACTCTTGCAGAGGTGTGAGCTGCTCCTGTGCAGCCTGGACTTTCTCCTGCAGGCTCCTGCTCTCCTCCTGCAGAGCAAGCAGCTCCTCTCGGGCCTGGACAAGCTCCTCCTCATACTGACATATCATCTGTTCCTGCTCCTCATGCTCTGACTGCAGCGATGTGATCTATGATACATGTAACCATCATGAACTATTTGCCAGTTCTTAGCCATTTCTTTAATGACATAGCTATCCTGTATTGACATAAGTGAGTCCGCCATGAAAAGAAAAGCCAACAACACTTACCAGTTGTGTCTCCTGGGTGGTCTGTTGGCGGATGTGAGACAGCTGCTCCTCCAGGTTGCCCTTCTGTTGGTCCAGCTCGTCCAACGCATCTTGGACCTTCTGACGCTGAGACTGGAGCCGCTGCAGCTCCTCACTCTCCCTCCCCACTTCTTCTTGTAAGTCCTGTACAGGTAAATGCAAAGAAAAAACAAATCAGAAAAAAGCAAAAGAGAAAATTCAAGAAAACGCTTCAGGATTTGGCTTTGTTCAATTCCAGGTGAAATTGTAAAAGGCACTGATGAAGTCAGTAAAGTATCAGAGTGGCTTTACTGAGAGTTAATGTAAGCCAGATGATTAACTAATTATGCGTGATACCACGTTGTTAAAAAGCTAAACTTCATACAGATGTAATGGCTTAAAGGTTTGAATTAGCAGTGTACAAAATATTTACAATAAGGGAAAGGTAGGACTCAGTTTGACTCCACCATGAATTAACCAGTAGATCTGACTAAACTTTGCAATTAAGGTCCACACAGATGTGAAGTGGTGTAGGAGAGTCTGTGTGTGGAAGATATGAGGTTAGACTTGGATCCTGAAAAGATGGATCACATTGGACACACCAGGAGCAGTATGGAGACATTTTATGTTTTCTTTCTGCAGGTCTTTTTTACGTTTGAAGAAGTACTTCAATTGAACTGGATTTGGCTGCAATGCTGTTTAACCCTGAAAATCCTACAGTGTCAAACACTTTATCCACCCCTCCATCAGCATAGTGGTGATTAGATACTATCCGTTTATTCTAACACCTAGGATACTGAAGGATGAATTAATCTCAGGGACGTTGTGGCTGGAAGACTTGTGGTTTCCATTTCTAAATCACATTTGAAGAGGGTTTGTTTGCTCGCAGGTAAACAGTCCATGTGAAGAAAAGGAGGAGGAACACAGGGACCAGAATATATCTATTAGATTTTTAATTGATCAGTGTTCATTGTTGTAAATACTGTAGATAAGTCAAACTATCATCTGGACCTAAAACAACTGCAAAAGGCATCGCTGTTTGTGTTTTGTGTGGAGGATCTGACAGACAAACAAAAAAAAATGGGCCCAGTTCATAAATCATCAATAATATCTAATTTCCAGGGGTAAAGCTCAAAAACATCATATATAAATAGCCTAAATTGATTGAGGCTACCCTGCATTGCAGATAAGGAAATTCAGCTAAATCAGCAAGACACTTAGACACACACATCGAATTCCCATAAGCAGAGCAGTCTCACTCCTCCAAAAATAGACTCCATTTATCAGGCTCAGACGAGTCAAAGACACACCAACACAAGAACAGCCTGTCTGTCTCTAAGAAACAGTAACTGTGTTTCTGAACAAGTTTCTAGGTCTGCTGTCTACATGTATTATTGATCTCCATCTCCAGTATATTCATAATGCATGTTCTATCCAGTATATTCATCACAACAACACTGGACAATTGCTTTAGCGCCTACAGACTGTCTGATCTTTATTTTTGTTTCAGGAACCAAGAGCAGTGTGTTACTATCATCCAACATTTGTGAGAAAGAAAGGCGGTTATTAGTCTTTGTCTTAAACATACAGCCATACTATCAAAGGTATCTGTCTGTAAAAATCGTCTCTCTCTGTGTCCACTGGGTAGGGAACAAAAACAAACTCATAGACAAAGAGAGAGACGATGACTCCTTACCTGCACTTCAGTGCTGCGCTGTCTGATGGCCTCCTCTTTCTCCTTGATCTCCTCTTCCACGGTGCACTTCTCTCTGGGGGTCCAGCACAACAGACAGGAGTATTTAGCCACCAAGGACAGAGTCGGGATACCCATGCCACCAAGCGCCATCCAGCTCTCTGCTGAGCCTTCTTCCCCCTGCCCCTCAACAACCACCACCTCCTCTCCCTGAACAACCATGATGTCCTGAACTCCTGACTCCACTTGCAGACAGACACAGCAGGTGTGTGTGTGTGTGTGTGTGAGAGACGCAATGTGAAGAGAGCCTGCGTGTTGAGACTAGGCTGCTGTACAGCACTGTGAGCGTGTTAAGGGTGGGTGTTGGAAAAAATGAGAATTTGCCTGCTCAGTCAAATGTGTGGGAGAAGCAAAGTTAGAAGCAGATGGCTGCCTTGAGGATGGATATAGGGAAGAGTGATGATGAGCCAAAAATACCACACTGATGGTTCGTGCTGCCTGTGCGCTCGTCCTCTCTACTACACTGTTTCATCCACCCAGCCAGAGACAGAGCAAAGCTGTCAGACAAAAAGCACCAACCCCAAAAGGTTCTTCCAAACAAAAAAAATATAAACAATAAAGCATAATAAATGTACAACAGCATAAACTTTAGAGGTACAGCACCAACAACATTGAGGAAATCATTACTAATACCTCATGACAGACATTTTGATTTATATGTGATTTTCAGTCAAAACTGAATGGAAGTGGGAAAATCCACTTAATAGCTTTTTCATTTTTAAAGGGAGATTCTTAATGTTCTCGATCGACTTTATCAATCGATCCCTTAAAATCTGCACTACAGTCTATATATCTATCTATCAATGTGTTGTTAATGGTTTTGTTAATATAGCAGAATGCTAGGATATATTAAACATATATTCTGTATTTCTGTTTTGAAAAACAGTATCTGTCCAATGAACATTTTAGTAATCATTATGTATTTTCTTTCGTTAAAACAATAAATACCACTTTCATTCTATGACTGAATAAAAATGGCAAAAGATAACAAATACATCAACCTTACACTCATTTGCAATCCACTTCAATGCTGACTTTAAATAACAACAAAAAGCTTAAAATATCTATTTTAAGATTCTCTTGCTCTTCTCTCACATCAAAATGCATGATTCCCTTTGTAACAGAACATCCTCCTCGGACAAATCTACAGTCAATCACTCCTGCTCTCTTCTTACCCATCTTCATCCTCATCATCACCAACCTCCTCAGCTCGAGCAGAGGGTTTCTGCCACAGTTTAAAGCAATAACAAAAGTGCATCATCTTTCTTCTTGATCTATTCACTGTGTCTACTCTCTTAGTATAATTCGTTTCAACTTCTATCAGTGCCTCTCATCTCTGATTCCTTGCTCAGAACAGCTGTCATCTGGCGTGTGTTTGTGTGTGTGTGTGTGTGTATGTGTGTGTGAGAGAGATAGTGTGTGGGAGAGAGAGTGTGTGAGAGAGAGTGTGTACAGACATTTGTGTGTGTATAGCTAAAAGTAGAGGGGGGAGTAGAAAGATATATTCTCACTTCTCACTTTCATCTTTCATGAATAGGGAAGTTCCATTTTGTTTAGTTATCAACATCAAATCCATAAAAACAAAAAGGTGACAGTGAGATTGTGTTTGAATATATTGAATTTATCTGGGCATTTTAACTAAAGACTCTCTTTATATTGATAAATACTCCATATTAATGCAGCTACATTAAAAAAATGTTAAATGTGAGTGTGATGTCAGTTTTTCAGTTGACCACTGGATGTCAGCGTTTTCCAATAGCACATCAGCAACCACCTATCTATATACACAGCCATTGCAAATAAATAATCAGTTGGGGAAAACTCTGCCTCCTGTTGGTCAGTATGGGATACAGGGATACAAATTTACAAATACACTCAGATATTTTTGAGAATAGATACAAAAAATAGTCCTTACTAGCCACAATGTCTTCTTGTCTCTTAGGTAGGATGATCAGATCAATTTATCATAAGTTGAAGTGGAAATGTGAGACAAAAACAGGCCTTTCGTCCCCACCAATGCTGTAACCTCCACCAATATGGTTTCAGCAACAATGTGTGTACTGTTTCCAGTTTTTTAATGATTATGAGAATAATATATTACCGTTGTAGTTCAACAATCTCGTTACTGAGAGAGTCAAGCTCCTTGATGGCTGAGAAGTCGGCTGCCAAGTTAAGCAGGTTGTTCTGGAGAGAAAGGAAGGGAGAGGAAAATCAAGAGGTAGAATAAACTCACTACTACAGATAAATGGTGAACTACCTCTACCGTACGCTAAGAATGAACTCTCATCACACACGGAAAGTATAGACATGATTTATCACACAGAACAGCAAAATCACTTGTGATGATAAAAAAATCCTCCATACTAAGGACATTTACATTGTGTGTGAAAGAAAAGAAAGTCACAGCACAGACAAAAGAACAACAGCACTACACTTATTATTACCATTACTAAAAACGACATGTGAAGCCACAAAAGGAGACACAGCTGGCAGAAACCAGATGTACAGTGGCTTAAGGGTTGTGAGAGTGGGTAGATGCAAATTTGTCTACATTTTATAAACATAAATAAAACAAACCCAAAGCTTTTTCAAATCTACATACAAGTCAGTGCAGTCCTCAATACTTGAAACAGCCACCTCTGTTCTTTCCCGTGAGCATAAATATTTAGACATTTAATAATGATGAGCTCAGGGACAAATACTCATGTAACACAATATTTTGATTTGTGTGTAAAAGCCCTCAAAAGGAAACAGCTTTGGAGAATATTTTTAAACATCAACAAACAACCAGAGGCCTCCTGTTAAAAGTAATGAGATGCACAGAGTCAGTAAACTAACACACACTCACTCAGGATTGTCCCACCGCACATGTGAAAGGGGCAAAACGTAAAAAATGTGAAGAGCAACAAAGCATCGAACAGAGAGGAAAAGAAAGACACACAGCTGCAAGCTATAAAACAAAAACACAACAGGAAAGGGGAGAAATTAAGATGTCAGAAATACATCCACCAAGTTAGAAGTCAATCTAATGAGCAGTTGAAGAGAAATTGAAATACATGCAAACAGTTTCTTCAATTTGTAGTTAGATTGATAATATAAATAATATGTCTGTCATGATAACATATAGTAAATAGTTTAAAAGAAATAGACAGCAGTGTGTGTTGTGCTTAAAAATAGGCAATTAACGCAAAATTATTTTAGATTTTGTAGCAATTTGATATATGAATGATTTTTTTATCACTTTACACCATACATCAATTCGATTTTTTTAACATGGTATTATATTTGAACAAATATTTATTAATAAATAAATACATTCTAATATATACAATTAACAAGTAATATCAGGTTGCAGTGTTAAGACAATCAGTGATTTGTAAATTTAATCACCTAACCATGTCTCTCTCTTAAATCACTATTATCACTTTATCATCATGACTGTTGTCACTACTACTTTTATTCCAGGAAATACACCAGTTTTCTGTATCATCAGGAACATCATCATGTTTATCGGATAAAGGATCGAGCCATCCTCAACTATCACGAACGGAAATGCTCAGTGACTCACCTGTTTGATGTTTTGTCTGTCAGAGGGAGGGATCATCTCTGGGGTCAGGCTCTGCGGAGGGTCCAGGCCTTTCGTCAGCTTCTGATTGATCAGATGGAGGGCCAGGGCAAACTGCTCTCGAGTCAGTTTCCCGATGTCTCCAATGTCACAAACCTCCCTGTTAACGTAGGTTACATAAGAGAATAACGTTAAACACCTCAGGCAAAGGGTTGTGCTTTTGATAGCCTGGCTGATCATCATGTCCTGCAGTTATGGAAGTCAATACACAGGACAGTCACAACAGGACAGCAGCTAATCAGTCGTGTGAGGATAAAAATCGATTTGATGGGATATTCTACTGGTCGAATGGGACAACACGCACTGTGGTGTTATGAAAACTGCAGCTATTTTTAATCATTCACTTAGTACTGTGTAGTTGTAGATTAAAAATCTGTATTTGAGCTGGTCATTATTTTTAGATCATTGATCTCAGGCTTAGGGGCGTCCTGGTGGTTGAGGCACAGATATTGTTCCAACATCCCCTTTGTTGCATGTCATTTGTATCCAGGCATCTCTATAATTCTTTCTTTTTTTAATGTTTTTTCAACATTGTTAATTTTCAACTCAGTAATTTTTCTTTTACATGTTTCCTAAATGAACACATTTAAAACAGCATGTGATTTAAAGCCTTATGCCAGACAATTGGTCAATATTGTCATTGGGTTTCTCCATCATTTCAATCTCTTACAGTTTCTTCCCTTTTTCCTATGAAAGGATTGTTAGGGATACAAATTTAAAATCCAAAGATGGATTATACAGACTTTAAAGATTAAATTATTATACTATACTACAGAATACAGGTAATCTAAAAAAGACCAAGTCACAATATTTGAAGTAAATAAACCCAAAAAGCCACACGGTGTCTTACAGATCAGTCAGTCATAGGCAGGTGATTGTACAGGGAGCTTTACCATCGTTTCTTACCAGATACGTGCAAGTGTGGCAGAGGGCAGCCCAGTCTTCAGAAAGATATCTCTGACCTCAGGTCCGGACACGAGCCCGTCCATGTCCCCGTCTGTCTTGTTGAAGTGCTCATCGTATTTGGCTTTGTCTGCTGGTGACACCACCCACTGCAAAGTCCACACAACAGACTTAATTACCACTTTCTTTACTTCATAACTACAGGTAGGATTTAACACAACCTATGACAGTGGCATATTAACTCAAACTAAAAATGGACTTACCTTCACACCCTCGCTCACCTGGTTCTTTTGAAAGACACACTGAACTAGCCAGTTTGAAATCATTTCAAATGTTTGCTGTTGCAGCTAACATAGCTACGCTAAGGTAGTGAAATGAAACAAGGTACTGCATGCACAGGAGAGATGGGTTCTGTACTCACAGCAGGAGCTGCTGGTGCTGGTGCTGGGACAGGAGCTGGGGCGGGCTTAGGAGGGGGGGGTATGGTCTTAGTGCCAGCGTGGGAGGAGCGACTTTCTTTGGCAGAGGGGGGCGAGGGTAACAGGGGCATCACAGGAGGCACCGAGGGTTTTTTCCTCTTGGAGGGGGGAACCAGGGGAGGTGGTAGGGACATGGGAACATGCTCCCCCTCCAACGCTCTGTACACCAAATACATGGCCTGGGATAGGGCAACAAAATGCAGTGATAAAAGTCAATTACCGATAAACAATCCTGTGGATTCTCAATCTTTACGCTTCATGTACATGTCTAGAATTGTTTGCATCTAGTTCCATTGAAGCAATTTTCACAGCCTTAATGAGCTTCCAAGATTGTACTTACAATTTGAGCAACAGATATTTACACCAACAGAAAATGGATGAAGAAACTTCCTGATGCACCATTATTCTAGTTGTATAGACAAAACAAAACAACTTCTTGTGCTAGAACACCCAAATATGATTTAGCTGATTGAAAGATCGTAGCTATACACATCACAGATGTGAAATCATCAGCAGAATAAAAACATGAGTTGAAAATACCTGCAAACAAACTTTAACTTTTATGGTTTCTTTTCTACTCATATTATGAGCTCATATCTTACCACAGAAAATTCATCTTTGTCCAACATGCCATCTCTGTCGATGTCACTGAGCTCCCACACCTTCAACACAGAGACACATTATTTTTACGAATCATGGCAACACTATGATATATTATGAACAGCAACACAGATCCCCTAAAGCCCTGATTCAAAACCCACTCTCACTTCCTCTCTGATTTTATTTCATACCCGACTGATTTGCGAGTTCACCGCCCTTTTTTCACATTGTGTTGTTTGTCCTCATTTAGACTCTTGCATGTGAAAAATGTAACAGTCTAGGAATTTTTGATTTCCCTATTGAGTTTTTGACACTTTTAGAATGAATCAAACGTATTATTATGTTATTATAAAATAGTTCTGTTAAAGGATCATACCCTGCCGAGGATGTCCACTGGAAGTTTCGAGTTAAGCAGGACAGGCTTAACCTTGTCTCCTGTTAGGATGCCACCTGCTGGACCTAGACTCTCAAAGATGGAATCAAACTTCATCTTCTCTTCAGGCTGAAAAGAAAAGCAAACAAACCCAACAGATCTAGAACGATTAGAGGGTGAGGGAATAACAATAACAAAAACATGAAAAGATGCGTTTGTTGAAGAACAAGAGGTTCTACAAACAAGAGAGAGATTCAGGCCGGTCAGCTGTGAAAATAAATAATTTGGCCTCATTTACAGTGTGTGTGAGTGTGTGTGAGTGTGCATGTTTCTCAAATAGCACTCTAACCCTTAAAATCCCACCAGAATTTCTGGTAACTTTTTATGGACCAACAATACTGACACTGAATGACTGTTATAATCTGGGTCATATTTCAGCTGACTTCCTTTGTTTGACATTTTACATGGCCAGAAATTTAAAGACCCCTATATGATAATTACACTGTATTCACTCTGTATTGTTGTGGTCGTCTCTTATGAGAAAATAAAAACACATCAAGGTAAATTACAAATAAACATAGATTCCTGCTGATACTATAAGACATGAACTTTGGAAAAAGTTTGAAACTTTTTGAACCATACATTTTCTAGACTTTGCCTCTCTCATATGAAGAACGCAGTAGAGGATTGTCTGGTTATAGCATTCACGACAAGAGGAACATTTTCAGAACATTCAGGTGAGTGGTGGCGCCAAATAATTAATAAATTCTGCTGCAGAAATCATGTGTTGTTGTTTACAGCACATCAACACAAGTGATCGCCCTTATCATCAAACGCTCTTGAATCTACGCCTGTGTATTATACGTGTATTGTACCTCTTTTTAATCGTCAGATATTTGTATAATTTTTGTTTGGTGTTGTTTTTTCAGTTGTGCGTGGTAGAAATGTCATCTCATCAACATGCCCACTTGCTCCTTGTGACTTTTACAGACATTTTCCAGCTAAACTCTCACTGGCTCTGTTTAAGACTTTTGCATTCTCGCATACAGCCACTCCCTAAAATTTCAGGGAAATATCCGGAGTTCAGTGCAGGTCGGACGGCAGCTGAAGACAAACAGATTACAAACTTGTTTTACCTTGACAACCCAGGGTGTGTCGCCAGGCGCTCCTCCCGCTAACTGCGGGCTGCTAGTGTCATGCTGTTGATCAACAAACCTCAGTTAACCATAGTTTGTAGTAAACAATGTCTAATGTTATGTTGAAGCATTAACAGCATGGACAAAGACTGTGCTGAGGTGCAAACTTACAAATTTGGGTGGAGGAACAGCCACATTAAGGCTCTTGAGTGCCACCTCCAGGCCATTTTGAGCACAGGCTACCAACCGCAAAGCTACAAAGAATTGCTGAGGGGAAAACAAGTACAGTGTATGACATGAAGCTGGTGATCACAAACAGAGCATGTGTATAAAAAAAGCATGTTATTCTCCACAGGGCAGTCCTTACCTGTTTGCTAAGAGAGCCTTTACGTTCAGAGTCTGCCAAATCCCAGATCTATGGAGACACACATATTGTACATATTGACCATGAAAATATAAATAAATGGCAGAGACAACAGAGAGAAATGCTTCCTCTCTTGATAATGTTAAAGTTTCACCTTCCCCAGGACCAGGTCAGCCAAGCCCGACCTTTTCAGGAACAGAGCTGCATCTGCTGCCGTCACCCGCCCACTGCCAGTTGGATCAACCTTGTCACAATCACATAAGTTAACACACAAACCCAAAATATAAACACACACAAGAACACAGAGTCAAGAGGTTACTCCATCTCAGAACATCATTGAGTCAGCTGTGTCAAAGGTTGCCCATCATTACACAGACTGACGAAAGAAGTGTTTGGATTGGTGTGTGATGTAAAGGGAGAGAGGCTGTGCAGTCACTTGAATCAATACTGATAATAAACCAAAGCCATTTTCTCCAGCAGTGTTAGTACCCTTTCATGAGGCTCACTGTGAGCTCCCCTGACACATCGGGCAAAGTGAAGCATTATTAATTCATAGAGGTACTTCCTTTACTGGACACAGAGCCTGGAACTGATATTAGAGAAGAGGGATCACTCTACAAAACAATACTACATTTAGTTAAAGCTGGTGTTATAGTTTAGAGTAGAGATGCTTCAATACCAGCGAGAATGCAAATCTATGTACTGGTGCAATACCATGTCGTTAAAGTCTATTAGATTCACACAGATAAAACTGCAATCATCCTTTTTAAATGCACTGACACCAGATAAATACTGGGCTGATACCCAAAGCCTGGTTATTGGAATAGGGAGAGGGAAAAGGGAAAATCCGGTCAAATAAGCACAATATGGTGAGCGTTAAAAAAATCTAATCATCTTGAAGTGACTATTTCACACAACAAAAACATCCTCACTGGTTAAGGTTATACTGTAAACTACACCTGAAAATCTATTAATGGCCTCAGGTAAATAAACAATTATTTTTCATTTGTAGAGACATATATTTCCTACCTGTCGATAGTATTTGTCATAAATGGGATTTCCACTGGAGAGCTGTTGAGGGAGAGAAAAAATCCATGTCAAAAACAGTTGAATTGAAATTATTGGACATATTTATATACATTTAACTTTGTAAAACTACAACCACAGTTGGCGCTGCTCGCTAAGGTTTGTGCATGAAATTGATAAACTCCCTAAACTTACACCCAAATAACTTGTGACAGCACAAATTTACAATTAAAAAGTTTTTCTCAAATCTGAAGATTCAGTGAAGATGAAATAATCGGCAAAGTGTTTGCTGGGGACAGGGAGTGTGTCGTCCACTGAGCCAAGGCAGCTGACAATAACAAGCAAGCACAAAGATTATAACCAATATGTTAAAATTCTGAATCAATTTAATTAACACATGCAAAGACACAAACAGCTTAACTCTCCAAATGTCTGCTGGATAAAATTAAAAGAGCGACTGATAACTGCTCAGACAGGTGGAACGAACGCAACACTGGATTAGGCTCAGCGTGGCAAAAAACAGCTCTCAAAAGACCGGTTTCACCTTTAACGAAACACAGCGTCTTAGTTTTTCCCAAAACAGATTCATCTAACCCTATCTTTCATTGAGGTTTGATAAAAGACTTTAACAATCTATCAAAAATTTAAAATGTTGGTGTTTAATCTTGGATTAATCAAAGTTCTATTTAGATAGATTCACCAATGACTGTATCAAGGACATTGCTCTTCTATACCTTTTCTGGAGTAGTAAATCTTACACCACACTGATGACTGGTCGGAGTCTGGTTTCTGCTTATGACTTGTCAGTTGGCAACTGGACATTATATAAGCTACATTTTTCCAGGGCTACAGATGATACTGATCATCACAGGCAACAGCTAATCTGATTCTTTAGGTCTCAGGCAAAATGTCTTCATAAGCTTCTTTATATTTGCAAATAAAATCAAGATGAACCATCGGAAAACAAATTCATTATTTACTTCCCATGACTGACACAGATGTGTTGTCTGCATTATATTTACATTGCCCTTCCTCTAGATCTCTCTGATCTCACGTCAACATTTTCTTCATCTCAACAACCAACTTGTCTTTTCAACCCTATTCCAACGTGGCTGTTTTACATTTAATTAACACTTCCGTATTAGAGCTAATCAATGTATCTTTAGTAACAGGCTATGTCTCACAGGGCTTAAGGTTGCAGTAATTAAACCTCTGCTTAAAAAAATTACTCATGACCCAGATGTTCTAGCCGACTATCGACCACTCTTCAACCTCCCATTTGTTTCTGAAATCCTGAAAAAAGCTTTACCAAACAAATTATACTATTATTTACTTTATTAATTAAAAATATAGAATGAATTCTAAGTTTTCTAATCAGGATTTAGAGAAATTCAGTGCACAGACTCAGCACCGATGAGCGTTACTAACCATCTTATCTATCTATGATGTCCTCAGGAAATCGACTTTTATCTTTACTCGTCTAGCTAGATCTTAGCACGCCATTTTACACCATCAATCACAAGACTTTATTCCAAAGACTTTTTAAAAACCTGTCTGAAAGTGATTGAATATACAACTGTTTCTCGTCTCTCTTTCTCACCCTTCCCTCCCTCCATTTCTCTTCAACAGATGGCCGCCTGGTTTTGCTTGGGATGTTCAAAGGGAGTATTTTTTTCCCTCTGTGGTAACTTTTGGGTTTCTCTCTATAATGCTGTAATGGCTCAACTTGCAATAATGTATATATGATTGTGGATGTTTGCACTTGTCATATCCTTCCTCAACACCTCCCCCCCTTTCCTCTATAAATGTCTACTGCTTGGCTGAACAGGAAAAGACTCAGCATTTCCTGTTTCGGACAGCTGAAACTGACAACTGATGGTTGTGCCTTTAAGCATCAGTTGCAGCTAAGGAAGAAAGGCGTTGACCCAGTGAATCGACTGGGGAGTGGCCTTTTACCAGTAAAAGCTGAATCTGAATTCCTCCAGAGACAAATAGACTGTCAATGTAAAATAAAAAAAGGCAAAAAGAGTGTAAAGATCTGGTTGTGTGTGTCTGCCGTTACAGACTTGGAAGAACAAGACGACTCACAAGACAAATACAGCCTGTGATCTGCTTCGTTATCTGTCAGCTCCGTCAACTGCCAATTTACAAGGAGATAACTGTGAGCAGACACTTATCTCTCTCTGACCACTGCAACTCTTTTTCTCTGCGAGACACAATAGTGTGCCTGGAACTGTTGGAAGCTGTAACACTGTGCTCATTGTACTGGTGACCCTTTAATTGAGCACTGGAAAAGAAAAACACCCATCAACCATTCCCCTGCTATAGCCCATATAAAACTGCATTCCGCATTAAATCATCACACTTTGGAGTCACACCGTCACAGTTCTTAATGAAATTTGGCATCATGATTTAGAGAAACCTTTTGAAGTGAAATTGTATATGTTTAAGGTCACAATTAGGTGACATATGGGCGAACCAATGTTAAACTTTTGGGAGGGTGCGATTAGACAGGTGTCAGCTATTTCCACATATACATTTATCTGCTTCCAAACATGAACACCAGAGAATGTTTGCTGGATAGGTAATGGTGTTTTTCCGCAAATTGCCTTTAACGCATGAAAAACACAGCAGGAGATACTCCGGTCAAAGGCGTTCACAACATCACAGAAATCTCCAGAAATCCATCTTTGTCTGTCATCTACGTGTATGGCTGCCCTCTTTCATCCTGAGATATTTGAATTATTTTAGTTTTGTCAGTTCTACTTTTGCTGCGTTTTTGAAACGTCATCAACTCACTCAGAGTTTTTACTCCAGATAATGTCAGGACATGATCTGTCTGGAGTTCAGTGCATGTCTGAGAGCAGCTTAAAACGTTATAACTTCAGAAGCAGTTGACTGTGCCTAATTAAAGCATTGGCCCTGCAAGGTCCAAGAGGGTTTGAAACACTAATACGCCACCTATAAAAAACAAAATTCATGTGTTTCATCAGAGAAAAGTCATATAACTTTGTTTGCACATTTGAGTGTGAAGTATTTCTTTAATGTCACTGCCAACACCAACTAGTGTGAGACTGATCAGGTGGAAAAACTGACAGCAACCAAAACAAGGATGGTTGTCAATGTCGCCTCTCTGAGATGTCAGCAGCTTTTTGAACTCCTGTTAGAGAGGTGGAGCTGTCAGTGCTGCTGGTGGCAGACAGCTCCTGTCTGTTGTCTGGAGGCTGCAGTGGCTCAGGTAACAAGTCCCACACGGTAACCTACTTATTAGATGTGGTGCCCATTTACTCTGCAAAACAAAACACATCGTCTGTGGATTTCAATGCAGCAGCACTGACATTTAGTGACAGCAGATTCTGCCACTACCTGCTCAAGTGCACTTCCCCTAACTGCTCGCAAAACAGCTGTCAACAGCATTTCTTGTTTTCTTCATTCCCTTGGTATCATGGAACCCTAACTCCCACAGCAGCTAACATGCTAACTGTCAACGTTCACCTCACAAAGGTCACAGGGAAGACACTAACCCGGTCCTGGAGCCTGTTTACCTCTGGTTACAGCCTCTCACACACTGGTTACTCAATGTAAACACATAGCGAGAGGAGGACAGTCGCAGCCTAGGCCACAGCGTGAATGTGTGGAACTTGCTTCGATGTTTTTAGAGGAAAAACAATGTCAGCGTTCAGGTTGAACTGGCAGAAACATGACAGCAGAGCCACAGCAGAGACACACATGGGTTCCTCTCGTATCAACACCTCTCCAACCAACGACAATTAGCCCGCAGCCAAATGAGGAAGCCCAACCCGTAGCTACAAACTGTGAGAGACGAGAAGGAACCAAAGTGACGCTGAAATGTTGAACTCAAGTCTGATAAAGCGACTCGAAAACAGCACTGCACACTAACTAGCTGGTGGCTAGCATGCTAGCTAACTAGCAACGCCCTTACGCAGTCCCCAAAGAGATTAGGCAGAAACTTTTCCCAGTCACAGCAGGACCACACGAAACCCGAAAAAGAGACACCGGGGTCGGGGCGAGCGAGCATTATCTGCCCGGCCCGGTTCCGCTAACACCGAAGGAATGTCCCCGAGCAGGGCAGACCTGGCTCGGAGAAGGTTTCTCGGTCGTAATGTTTGAGTTGTGAGACTGTGTTACCTGAGTTAGAGACAGAGAGGCAGCCATAGTGTTTCTGTTTCCCACCGCTTTCACCCTGCGCCGCTGCCACACTCACACACAGGGAGAGGCCGCTGCAAAACACGGAACTGGACCCGCACCTCCGGCCTCAGGCCCGAACTCAGAGCCGGGAGCCAGCGAGAGGAGGGTTTAATCCTCCAGGGTCATGGGGGATCCACTTCACTAACATGCTGTTGCTTTCTCGCCTCAGCCTTCTTTATAATAATATAAAAAAGTTATAAGTTTATTTCTCATCCCCAGACCCTCAAATAGTCAGTAAAAACAAATGTGAATGTTAAATAAACACATAATGTTTTTAAGTCTTAGTTAAAACTGTACTTTTTCCAGTATCCAGTGTATCTCTGAATTCACTTCAGGTGCCATGTTATTGTTTATTTATCTCTATTGTTATTATTACCATTACTATCTATGTACGTATCTGTATTTTAAACGTTCGTTTTCTTGCTGTGCAGCACTGTGTACTTTGTATTGAAAAGAAAGGGCTCTATAAATAAAGTAATTATAATCATTATTTTAAGTTGTATTATTTTAACTCCCAGCTCCTTCTCTTCTAATGCTTGGATGATGACGTACCTTAGATTTAGTCCAGTGACAGGTGAGTAGGGCGAGGCTGTTTTTTGTTGCTTTCCTTTTTTTTTGCGATTTTTAAGATGTATGTTACGTATCTATCTATCTATATTTTGTTTGCATATGTGTTTGCATTTCCAAATATATTATTATTTCTTTGAATAAATAAAAAAAATGTTGTTCTATCTTCACAGTTTTATCAGCAGGTCATGTTTTGAATGACAAATTAGATTTTGCAAAGTAGCTGGTGACTTCAGCTGTCCTATAAATGTAGTTGAATATAATATTATGTTCCTCCTCAAAGGTGGCAGAGTACAAGTAAAACATATTTATATAAATTACAGTATAAGTAAAGTATATAATGCAGAAAAAGGTCACCAAAACCAATAACTACATCGCCTTTGACCGTTGACCATCAAAATCAAACCAATTCATCTGTGTCAAACAAGACATTTGAAAAAATTCTCCGAAAGTATTCTTCAGATATCGCGTACACAAGAATGGGACAAACTCACAACCCCAAAAACTTGCCCCTGGTCAAATAAAGACCCTACAGCCCTCTGGGTGTCCATGCACCGTTTGTCCCTTAAAATCAACTGAGACTTATATATAAGATAAAGAATATAATTGTAATAATAATTTATTAGAAGACATAAAACTGAGAAGCACACCTGCTCATTTTCTTCCAGTTGTTTTTATTGGACAGTTCACCTTCCTATCATTTTAGTTTTTTACACAGCAACATGAAAACCTTCCCAATTCAGTTACTACCATTAGTACAAAATGTATCTTTTACAAAAGGATAATTTCTCAGACTGTTTGAGAGAATTTGTGTGTGTGTGTGTGTGAGAGAGAGAGAGAGAGAGTTTGGGAACAGCAGTGCAGAGATCAGAAATGAGGAACCAGGTTGTGTGCAACAATGAGTAAACCTTAAGTGTGTGTACCAAATGAGCGGAAGCTTTGCTGCTACTGGAATGCTCTTAATGTACATGAGAGTTTAAGTATAGTTGATTTAAACATTATCACAGTATGTGCACTGATGTGAGAATAGGGTTAATTTACAGAACAAAAAAATGTAAGGGATTTTATCATGAAGCACCCCACGTTACCACCCTATGAACAAGTATATATTGGAGAAGTTGTCAAACATCTGGTGTTGGTTCTTATGCAGTCTTCCTCATCCTTATGCCCCGAACAGTTGTTTGAATCAGTAAGGTTTAAATAAGCACAGACTGAATAACCTGCACCATGACGTCTAACCCTGTTGACTCCTGTGAGATCTATATAATGGAAGAGGCAGATGAACAGGCCTGACGACAAAAGATTAACAAAACAAGTGACACAGATTAATGAGACAAAACACATGAGGTAAACAAAACATGTACATGGTACCATCCATATAGCAAATATAGCTTTTCATATCACCACAACATTAAACTTCATTAAAACCCAAATTTTTGCCGAAACAGAAATGACAATTTACATGTTTCTGCTGTGAAACAAATTCCCGGTCCTGACAGACATCTTCATTCTTTTCTATTACTATTCCTCATTTAATAACAATAATAATAGTAGTAGCACAAGGAAACAGGGAACAGAACTGTCATTTTCACACATTCCCTTGCTTTGTAAACAAACGATTGAGAAACCCCATCCCACCCCATCCTACCCCACCCCACGGTATCAGTCACAAGGGTCGATCATCTCAGTAACCAGCCGTGTTCTGATTGGCTTACTGACTCACACAGTCAGGTTCTTTTCTCAGCAGTTTATAACTCATCCTTGAGTTTAGAGTCTGTGTCATCATCCTCTTCTTCCTCCTCCTCTTCCTCCTGCTCTTCCCCCTCCTCCTCTTCTTCCTCCTCCTCCTCTTCATCCTCATCTTTCTCTTCTTCCTCCTCCTCTTCCTTTGCCTCATCTGTCTTCTTCATGTCGTCCTCCTCCCGTTTCTTTTTGTCCTCCTCCTCTTGGCTTTCCTTCATCTTCTTCTCTGCATCCTGGAGTACACACAGAAGCAGTTTAAAATAAATAATTATTTTATGTTTAAACTTTCTTTATGCATTAACCACAAGGCGCTGAACTTAAAAAGTTAGTACACACATACAATCTAAAGCTATTTGGGCAGCACATATGGCTACATGCAGTTGGACAACTTGTAAAGATGTATGATTTTCGACTTGCCTTTGTTTTTCCCCATGTGTCGTTGCCTACTTCCTCTGCCAGGTTTGGGTCATTGGTGATCAGGAAGTTGTCGAAGATCGTACCAGACTTGACCTTCACAAAATAAAAAGCAAATGTTACTGTCTGGTAGTTCAGGCAACTAAATAAAACTAAAGATACATATAATAAACATGTTTCCTATATGTCCATAGCATCTCCATTTTACTTTATATGAATCAGAAAAACAAATTTGCCCTAACTGAAAAAAAAACAGTCGAGCAAAAACTAGAATCAAATAAAAACAAAACATTATTAATAATTTAAGCAACACTTTCCTGTTTCACAGTGAATTTGATTAAACCAAAAGTCATATGCTAGTTTGTTGTTCTTAATTTCAGCAAACTGACAATGAAGCCCTAAATAAGAGATCTGCCTCAGTGTGCTCTTACCTGCCACAAGTCCAGTCCAATCACACCAATGCTGTCATATTTGTATATCTCAGAATCGGCTGTGTACTCCGGGTTGTCAATCTCAGGATGGACCCACTTGCCCTTGTAGGCAGGATTGCTGATTTCTCTGGGCTTCCACTCTCCCTATGGACAGCACACAGACAGAGAGGAACCTGTTATTATATTGACCATCGATGACTCCTCTTCAGGTATTAACTCTTTTGGTTTGCTTCTCTTTTACATACTCATTCTTCTATTGTATGCATGAATCTGTAGCTCAAATGTGGGGTTGATTCCAAAATATTTGTTTCTAAATATCTAATTCTATTTTTATTGTAGTTATTTCGCTCTTATTTTTCCCTCACGCTATTATTTAAGGAGTACTTGGAAATTTCCAATTGTAGCTCTTTTTTTATTTAATGTAAAATAATGACAGCACTATGTTTCCATTTTCTGTCACAGAGGGGCCCACACTTAGGATTTGGCGCCCTCTATCGGCGCTGCTTTAGGCCACAGCAGTTGAGCATCACCAGTCTCAACTTCATGCTCAAGGAATAAACAAATACTACCATCTCAATGATGATTCTATTTAAACGTCTTGTATTTCAGCTGCATGTGTCACGTGGAGTGATCATGTCTGCAGTTAAAGTAAGTGAGATTTAAGATAGATACATTTATTGTCCCACACACATGCACACACACACACAACACGCAAGGGGGGAAATTTGTTTTTCTGCTATGAACCATCTGTTGTACATAGGAGGACACACAGAGCAGTGGGCAGCCATGCACGGCGCCCCGGGGAGCAGGTGTTAGGGGAGTTAGGTGCCTTGCTCAGGGGCACTTAGACAGTGGGGTGGGGTAGTGAGGGAACATTTAAACTATTGTTATTGCATTTACTGTACGTATTGTAATATTTTATAACGATACAATCACAATTATGTTTTGCTGATATTGAAACACTGGTGGTGTCCATAATCACATTTGTAGTAGTAGTAGTGTTACATAATCCAGTTTTCCAATCGGTCTACAAATGAAGAATGATTTTAGTGAATCTTTGAAGGCACCATATAGAACATACATTGTAGTAGGTATATTCATTATTTGCTGCTCACCTTGTAATCAGGGTTAGTGACCATAGGTGGCTCCCATTCGCCATCCATCTCTTCGTCCCAGTCATCGGGCTTCTTTGCATCAGGATCAGGGATGTTCTCAGGTTGGTCCCAGTCCTACAAAATGAAATAGTTTTATTCAAAGTTAATTACAAGCGAAGGACAACACTACAGCTTCAGTAGGAATGTGGAAAGTACTGTTAGATCTGTTAGATAAGAAAAAGTGTAGGAGATCAGGTTAAGAGACTCAGTGCTACTTAGGTTTGTTAAGGAGTTAAGTGTTTGGACAGGATGTGAGATGACTCCAGAGAGCCGTATAAAAAACATTATATTTTTTAAAGGGGTTTGTTTCATAGAAATAAACTGAATTCTGTTTATCAAGATTAAAATTAAAGTTAAGAAGTAGAAGAAAATAGACCAATAAGGACGAAAAATATATGAAAATCCAAGACAAAGGGAATCCCTGAATGGTGCAAACATACTGACCTCTGTTTTCTTATCATCAGGGTCGGGAATCTGCTCCCTGTCGTCCCAGTCCTCTGGCTTTTTGGCCTCTGGGTCCTTAACTTTCTTGGGGGGCAGGAAGTCCCAATCTTCCTCCAGATTGCCAGACTCAACTTTCTTATTGTCGATTTTGACTTCGTAGGTGTTGTCAGGGTTGACGATCAACGTGTACAAGTGGCTGTACTCATCATCCTGCAGGGCAGAAGGGAAAAGTTAGCAGCTAATGATTTGCATATAATGTGTTAGCAATGCAAAAAACCTTCCACTTTTGACATGTCTTTGCTTGATTTGGATGAAACAATCATGCATGAGAAATAGTAAACACTTTTGCCTTTCCCAGTTAAATATGGACACAACATCATTTACTGATGTCTCACCTTGCATCTGATGTCCTTGTTGATCAAATGGTTCTTGCCTTGGTAGTTGAAGATAACATGAACCTTCTTTGTGCCAGGGCCACAGATATCAGGACCTAAAGAAAGCCCACAAATAAAAGGGAAAATGTAAAATCTGCATCTTCAGTTAGGAGCTGAAACTAAGCAGAGATGAAAAAATAAATCAAATAATCAATACAGAAATGTGTTTAAATTATGACTTGACTTGGTACATAAAATATATCAAGAGCCGTAAAACTGAGGAAACAAAAACAGATCTTCCCAACCTATCAAGTTTTCTGCTCTTACAGATTGGTTATACTGTTCTCTGAGGAATACTCATTTTAGACAGAGTCTAACAGAGGCAAGGGTCCAAACTTACCAAACATGATGTTGTAGACAGAGTCCCCATGCATGGCTTCCTGGCTGAGGGAGGATGGGAACAGTTTAATGTAGCCTCCACCACAGTCAATGCTCTGCTCATGTTTAACTGTGAACTGGATGACCAGAGACTGGCCCGCGTTGCTGAAGTCATCAAAACGGGTTGACACGGCGTAGAAGCGGGCGTCCTGACTCGTCTGCAGACCTGCAGCAGAAACACAGTGTCACCGTGATGTGTCTATCGTGAGTAAAAATCCAACATACGGCACGATACATCCAAGTAGATTGAATTTGTGAATTTATACTAGTCTCTTCACAAGCTGCACATAAAGAGAGACAGTCTGGGATGACGTCATGCAGAGACATGTACTGGTGCTGCTCTATAGAGAGTGAGGAATAGAGCCACTCTCAAACTCACTGACTGCACCCCCTGGAGATTTCACTGGGACATGGGCTCATTTTCAGAATCACAGTTAGAAGCCCTACTTCACAATAAACAAATTTGCATAGAACATCTCAAATGATAATGACAGACTGAATAAGCTACAGCACCAAAAACTGGTAATTGAGTCAATACCTTTATTTTGCCCCGATGTCTGATTCAGTAAATGCACATTGTGGCTGTAATGTCACTGGAATAACATTCTTATGCTAAAAATAATACATATTGGCACATAAGATTAAAAATGTGGTTTGTCTTACACATGATCCACCCTGTATCATTAAGGTTATCATTTCCACTCACCTTTATCTTTCTCTGCATCTCCATAGAACTTCCCTGCAGTCAGGACAAACGCACCGTAGTCTGTCTTGTGCTTGGATTCCACCCAGCGACTCGTCCAAGAATCTGCACAGACAAGTTTAGGGTCAGGTTTAAAAAAAATTTTTTTTAAAAAATCACAAGTAGCCGCACATCCTCAACTGATGGTGCATCGGTGCAGGTGCACTGGGGATGTGCATGGATTGTGAGGCTGATTTCACAATCCACACTGTGTTGGGACAATGAAAGTGGTGGTGATAGAAGGAGGAGGACTGCTAGGTGCTGGGTGAATTTAGAATGACTGACCAGGGCAGAGATGAGGAGGAGGGGGATGGGGGAGGAGAGAGAGGGTGTGATGATGGCTGGGGAGGACGGGAGGGAGGAAGAGGGGTCAAAGATGAACGGCAGCGATGTAGATTCGAGATATAAAAATATAAGAAATTAGGGAAGCAATGCATCATAAAAAAAAATGACAGGTGAAATCCTAACATCACATTTAAATCAATCATTCATTCAGCGAGGCCAACACAGGAGGATTCCGCCGGTTCACCACCCACTCACTACAGTAACGTCTCACATATTCATTTAAAACAAAGCACGGGTGAAAGATAAAGAAAGTGCTTCGGGGTCAAAGATCTCACCTCCATCTTCAAATTGCTCTCGGAGATACACAGAGGACTCGGCCAGGACCGACGCGGCCGACACGGCCAGCAGCAGCAGCGACAGGGCGGTCATACTGACGAGCTGACACCCCGACGAATACAAACAAGCTACAAACCTAAACTGCGAACACCAAGCGAGTCCGTGTGGCGTGTGAGCGGCGGGTGTGTCGCGGCTCCGCTCCGTCAGACAGTGATGCAGCAGCGGGGAGAAGAAGCGCAGGGATCGGCCACCGCTCGCCTCTCGCTTCGGAACAGATGTCTGCACCTGATTGGACGTCGCCTCCCAGCCTCAACCAGGAAGCGCGGAGGCTCGCGGCCAATGGGAGGAGACCACGCGTTTGCTTGACACACACCCAGGGAAGTGATGATGATGCGCTGCGTGAGAATCAGGAGAATAGAAATCACAATAAACACGAATATACAACAATAACACGTTAAATGTGAGTCTTTAAAACGAATATGGAGTCAAAGTCCTTCACCGTTACTTGTCCAATCGGGACTAGATTCATGAACTGTGTAAAACAGAAACATTTATTCCATTCAGAGCAAAACATTTACACTCAGATGTTATAACCTCCTATTATTGATTTATTTGTATTGTTTAGGTCTATTTCGTTAATTAGGGCCCGAGCACTGACAGGCACTGACAGACAGTAAGTCCCTATTGAAATTGTAAGGAGTATTATTATTATTATTATTCAGGCAAATCAATTGGCTTTTTGAGGGCTTTAACATGCTCAAATTATTAACTACATATGCAGAAAATTTGAAAGTGGTAAAAATGTATTTATTCTGGAGGAATTATCAATGGGTGTGACAAAATGGCTCAACGGTGCCCCCCCGAGACCCCCAGAATGTGTTCACATTGACAGATTTATTTATTTTACTCCTTGTGCTAGTTGATAGGAACAATATGTAATTTCTTTGATCACCGAATATAAACTAGAAGGTTTTGCATGAATTTTCAGAATTATATTAAATTAAATGTGTCCTACACTGTGATTCTTGTAAGGCGTCAGAAGCCAAGGTTGGAAACTACTGGGTTATTCTCTGACAATAGGTTTTTAAAACATGTTAAATCATCCGGTATCTGAATCCAAAAATAAGTAAGTAAGGCTGTCAAACATATGTAGTAAAGTAAGAAATACAATAGTTTTCTCTGAAATGTAAAATATGTAATCATATGATATAACGATACAGTTTAAAGAGGTCTGTAAACATGTGGAAGTTAACGTAGAACTCTTTTACTAACCTTGGTGTGAGGCATGGAGATAGCAGGCACCATGCAGAAGAATAAGAACAACAAATGATTCACATTAATCCATTAGATAAATGAAGAAACAGTGTTGTTGGTTTACTCTTGTTGTTTATTTTCTTAAAACAATTTCTGTGATCACTTCCTTCCATGTTCTTCTCGTGATCTGAACCTTTGAGCTTTAGATTAAAATCTCTAAAACAGACCAACTCACACCAGTGTGCATGTATAGACAGTCAATAAATAAACTATGCCCCAAGGTAAAATTCTGCATATTAAGCAATGTTGATGACAATAATAAAAGATGTATCAGGTTCATATAAACAGATAGACAAAAAGTAAATTAACAATGTGTCTGAATTCAGAAAGCTGATATTGAAATGTTCTGACCAACCCCTGTAAACATTTCAAGTAACATTTCCATCACCACTGTTACACACTGCTCACACTACAAAGCCACATCATATTCCTGACAAGCCATATTAAAGGCTTATTGAATCAATCATCAAGTGTGCATTGAAATAATTCCACAAAAATCCTCAGATGCAGTAAAATGTTCAAAAATGGCACATAATAAATCTGTGCTGATACAGGTGTAACTTCTGACATGCAAATACTAACACATGACGTATGACCTTATTCAAACTTAAAAAAACAATTCAGGACAGCAGACATGAGAAATGTGAAATCCAGAATGACATACACTGCACAACCACTGATACCGTGTTCAACACTTTTTCATCTCGACACTGTGTGGACTGAAACCATGCAGGTGGAGAAGAGCAGCCACACTGCACATGATATCTGTCTCTGTCTGGCATGAGCACGTCTCCTGCGACGCCACAGACGTCCGCAAGGTGAGCCTCGCTGATTTTTTCTATTAGTGCTGGACCTGCTCTGATGTCTGGCCTCTTCTGAGATACCTAGACAGACACATGTATCTGAGTGTGTGTGTGTGTGTTTGTGTGTGTGTAGGGAGGAGGGGGGACTCTCTCTCTGTCTGTCTCTCCTTCTAGGGGAGAAAGAAATTGATCCTCTGGGGTATGGACTTGCATCCCTGGGCTGAGAACAGTCTCTCCTCTTTAGGGAGATACAGCATCGCCTTGGCCACCTCGTCCAGCGTAGCTTCGTCTGTCTCCAGACCTCGGGCTGCGTAGGCGTCCCGTGCACAGAGCTTCACGTGGCGGTACTCCAGAGGCATGAAGGGCACGTAAAAGTCGATCAGGTGGCCGGACATCATCTCGCTCTGTGCAAATCCACCTAAAAGAGAACCGCACAGAAGAAACTTATCACAAAACTCAACTAATCCATATTTTATATTAGGTATAAATGACTAGATTTAGTGCTAAAGCATAACTACTACAAACTACACAGATCCCACAAAGAAACATCACCCCCCTGCGCAGCTCTGTGCAGCTTCCAGCTATTTGTTTTGGTCCAGCACAACAGTTGAGTGAATTTAATTTTAACACACCCCCATCGCTCATGTCATAGAGACATGCAGCTCACAGAGTTGAGGTAAAAAAACTGCTGCACACCTTGAGATTCCATCGTTTCAGTTCGTAGTCGATGCTCCAGGTCTTCCATACCAATGTCTTCTCGATTTTGACCTGAGTGCCAGAAGTCCAGTGCTACATCATTGATCGTTGCCCCACCAATATTACTGTAGAAACAACAGAAAAAGCAAAAAACATGAAGGGGAGGAGACAGGGTTATGTAATTTATTACTACTGTTGGTTTATTTGTTCATTTATCAGCCAGATTAATCAATTATTACTGAGTATTTCTCAAAAAACGTAGTGGAAGAATTGACAAAGAGGTAAGTCCAGGTTTTCTTTCCAGCTATTTTATGGGCATTTTGCCTCTCAAAGTTGGTTCAGTTTGATTGGATTTAAAGGGGAATGCTTGGCCTTGGCCGGTTTTCCTCTGAAAGCAAGTGCTTACTTCAATGAACTTTAGTTAACAAATAAATAATGAAAATTCAACATGAGGGTTACCTTGAGAGCTGAAAAGATCCTGAGCCTCTCCTAAATCATATCACTAAAGTGAAAAATGGATTTCTATGTTTGATTTTAAAGATTATCCATAACCATAAATTAGACATGATTAATGAAAATATGAAAAATCCATAAAGAGAGCGAATGGAGATGGAGGAGGAAACATTCTTCAACACAGATGAGGTCTCATAATATCTGGGCCAGAGGCATGATACACTGTGGGTGTCTGACCCGGCATCAACAGCAGCAAAAGGACCAACCTGAGGAAGAGGAAGATGGCTCTGCGGTAGGTAACACCATCCACGTTGTCATAGTGATCCATGTAGGGCTTGATGGCATCGATGAGGCCTGGGTGAAGCTTCTCAGCCTCGTCGAAGATGAACAGAGTCTGAGCGCAACGCAACACCATGTCCCTGATGGCTTCTCGAAGCTGTCCCTGAATACAGAGAGAACGACAAAACTATGGCGTGAAAACTCTCCAGCATCTCTAAACATTACCAAAGAACATGAAGACCAAATAGATTATTTTGTTTGTGTGTTTTTAGTTAATTTATGGGTGAAATTTTTGTTTAAAACGTACAACATTTTAAATTATAGCTGCTATAGTCGCCAGATCATCTAAAAAATAATTATCAATGCTAGATTAAATAGTGATGAAATGTTTTTAAAAAGCAAGACAGGATTTTAATTACAAAATCTGCATGTCTTTGCATTCTGCTACTTTACGTAAGAATTCGGTTCTGTTGCACTTCAGTGATGAGGAAAAAAACAGTTAATTCAAAGTAATATGTAATTTAGATTTGTATCACTAATATTATTAACGTACAACACTGGTTTTTATCTGTATCATTTATGGTGGAGACCTTCTCGAGACATGTGGACACAGCACTTCAGAATTCAGAGTTACTATTTACAAACTTGGCAAATTCTGATAAAAGTGTTTCAACGTAATTTTGAAATCTAACGCAGCGATTGCGTAAGAATGTGTCTGGATGGGACTGTTTTTGGCACCGATGACCTTGTTTGATTAATGCCAGGGTCCAAAATAGTAGTTAGAACACGTAGGATCAATGTCTGATTATGGTGGTTATCTTTTCATACGCTGAATTACAAAACTTAAACTAAACATTTAACAAGTGAGTGGGCTTCCAGCCTGTTCCTGGCACAGAAGTGGGGCTCTGTATATCTCACCTTGTACGTGTCCACCAGTCTGGCGTGGGGGAAGTGGAACGGGGCAATGAACAGTCGGACACACTCACTCTTCACCCCGTCACGATACAGGTTATCAGCAATGATCCGGGCCACGAAGTTCTTGCCTGTGCCAGACCAGCCATGGAAGGAGAGGGTGAGCGGCTTGTTGGACTCTGGGTTGTTGATAAAACCCTGGATGGCTTTCAGGACCACGGACTGAGCCAGGTGCTGCCCGTGGAGCTTCGTCTGAAGGTCCCATGCCAGACCTGCGCCATGTGTGCACAAACAGATAAGAGGAAGCTTCTGACTTACAGTGATACAGGACAAACTAATCTAAGCAATTGAGCATTGTTCAGCCTTAGTACTTGTATTTTACAGCATGCATGTATATGAATGGGTTACCTCAGAATAAATTATGCACCAGTCAAACATTTTCGGACAAAAATCCGGGCTGAAGGTAAAATACCTTATCATTTCTGATTGGTTGGATAATTAAATTTAAATGTGCTACTACTACTTTCTCCAGTTGTTTCATTTTTGGCCATTTTAATTCCTTTGTTGCAATGACACTGTGACCCAATAGTACTCAGCAGTCATTACTACATTATTACATGAGTACTCAGAAGTCATTACTACATTATTACACGTGTACTCTGTAATCTTTACAACACTATTGGTTGTTACTCTATAGCACTGACTGACAGACAACCAGACAGACACGCAGACAGACAGGAAGACAGTTGTGGAACTTGTTGTTTAACATATTTTAAATGAATGACACCTGTATAATTAAAAAGGTGTGTTTCCCCCCCTCAAACGTAGAGCAGTCTAGTTCCAGTCCTGGCTGCAGAGAGCACTACCTGTGATGTTGTTGGTTATCCTGCAGTCTCCAGACTCACAGCACTGGCCCAGGCTACAGTACCATTGATGCAGCAGGCTGGTGTAGTCCTGAGGGAAACCTGCCCACAGGTCCCGGCTGGGAACTGTTCACACAAACAGAACAACACAATGAATCAGCTTCTACTCCTGACGAGCACAAATACTGTCGTTATGTGGCAGCTGCAGATATGCTCCTGCCTCCCCTGTGCCTGTAGGTCCTACCCGTAGGTCCTACCTTGCTGTGTAGCATCTTCCTGGTTGGGCTGACACTCCCCCTCCCAGATGTTACAGTAAATGTAATTGAAATAGTAGCTGGACACGTTGGAGATGCTGTCGAGGTGGAAGAAGTCGGCCTGTGCGGACAGCGCCCCGAGCAGAGGCAGCAGCCACCGCACCAACATCGGGGAAGAGGCAGGTCGCACCGGAAGCCTCCTCGGTGTCTCCGCTTGTCATCGGCGGGGATGTGTTGGTCTGCAGGCGGCCTCACGCAGCCTGATCAGAGGGGGGGGAAGGGGGGGGGGCTGCTTCCTCCTCCCCCAGCTGGACCAGGGAGCGGGGGAGGGGCGGGAGCTTAAGCAATGTGTGCGGCGCTTGCGTGCGGGATCTCTCCAAACATATAAAAGAGCACTTTGCCACCCGCCGTCACGGATTTACTGAAGTGTAATGCGCATATTCCGCAGGAAGGCAACTCGCCTGAATGTTTCTGTTTTAGAGAGTAGAGCTCAAACAGCCTGCTTCCGGAAGTAAAAATCCCATTCTTATTGTATAGTGTGGTACGGTGGCCGAGAGAGCTCAACGCATTGCAAATTAACTAAACGTATGCCAAAAAAACTGCTTCATTAATTTGCTGAGGCCAGGAAAGAAAGTCCCAAAGCACGCAAATATAGAAAAGCGCTGCAAATAACGAAACCAACACCGGAAATGTTTCCAAAAAAGTGATGAACGTGACTGTAGTTCGGTGCTGTGTGAAGTTATTGAAGTGTGCTACTCTTCATTGATGATGGAACTTCACAAATAATCATATACATTATTTGATTACAACTAGCAATATTGTCTTATTTAGGATAGATTTATATTTGTTATCATTTATCTTATGCCACTTGCCCCGCCCCTTTCTTGGGCTCAACATCGCCCTCCGTGGATGGATACTGAATTTTCTGACGGGAAGACCACAGGCGGTGCGGATCGGCACCACCACATCCTCCACCCTGACTGTCAACACCGGTGCCCCACAGGGCTGCGTGCTCAGTCCTCTCCTGTACTCCCTGTTCACGCATGACTGCGTTGCCACACACAGCTCCAACACCATTGTTAAGTTTGCTGATGACACCACTGTCATAGGCCTGATCACCGGCGACGATGAGAAGGCCTACAGAGAGGAGGTCAGAGCCCTAACATCTTGGTGCCAGGACAACAAGATTCAAGATTCAAGATTCAAGATCTTTTTTTATCAAATGCACAACAATAACATTAAGCAGTCGCTGGCAGTGAAATGCTTGAGTCACAGGCTCCCTTCTAGCAATGCTCAAGTGGCGATTTTAGCCTGAAATTTCTGGTGGGGCAATTTTGTATGACGTCATGTCACCGTCACAAAAATAGAGGTAGCTGATTATTATAAGCAGTAGGCCTATATAGACCAGTAAGATATACTATGGGCTGCATTTTGAGTGCCAGCAGGGAGCAGAAATCCTATTTCATATACGTTTCACATGCTTTAGCGCTCAGTGCAACACAAAGATGTTGCCTATAATACAACATTAAAGTAAAAAGATTAGACAGACACATAGCTTCACATCAATACTCTGCATAAAGAGCTTTAGGAGATGTAATGCTACTTTAAACAGCTGCTCTTAAAATGCAGATGTGACTTTAAATACTCACGTTTCAGTTGATCACAGTAAATCTGTTTCTGCAGAATAATTATCTGTGTAACGTAGTCAAGTCAAATGGGTTGGTGAGTGAAACAAATTTACATACCATCAGATATCTTACGTGGTGGAGTTTATTCTCCAAACAAACTCATCCTCAACTCCATCAACTCTAACACTTTTCCCCGCTGGGTGGACCGCATCATGTCGGTTCATGTCAGTTTAATAACTCCGTACGGTCCCGTTAGCATCGCCTGCAGGCTAGCAGCGCTAAACTGACAAGCCGTATGTACAGGTACCTGCTCATCACTAACACAGAAATACAATACTAAACTTGACTCACCACAGAAACGGGAGCGCAGACGTCTCTAGCTTCTCTGTCAGGAAACCAAACAGAAGATCAAACCGTATTATTCATCCGATATGTGAGAGAGTGAAACCTCTCGACAGACTTGGGGAGTGTTCACAGGGATTAGCCTGTTAGCCTGTTAGCTCATGTGGAGTCCAGTTGCTAGGCAGATTTCGTGGGCGGAGTTGGGGCACTTTCAGATGTGTCCCTACTCCGCCCACTCACCCAATGTTAACTTCGGCCTGTGTGGTTCACTCTCATTGGTGTTTCCATGGCAACGGTCTGAAGCTTGGGCCGTTGCCCCAGAGCAGAGACTGACGGCAAGAGAGAAGCTTTTCACAGAGCAAGCACACAGACAGAAACACACACGAATCAATTGACTCAAAAACAACACCATAATGCTTGTGAGACAAGTTTATTCACACACACATTCACACTACTTTGCATATAAAATAAAATAAATTATATTTTTCCACAAAGTACAGATGTATTGAGCTTTCTGCACCACAGCGCCATCTGGTGGGGCAGTGCCCCTAATGTAGAAACGCCATCTAGGCCATATTCAATTATTTGTGCTCATTTCCTGCGTACTGCATAAAGGTGTCTCCCTCCATTGGCAACGTCCCAGCTATGCTGCCATTCTTTAATAATGTTTCCTATGATTATTGTTTTTGCCTCTTATTTATTAAGTTAAATGTCCATGATTTCTTCATGATTTAGTGCTTGCTTAGCCAATGAATCCACCCCTTTATTTCCCTTTATTTCTCTGTGTGCTGTTATCCACAAAAAAGAAGTCACAATATTCATATTTGAAAATCTATAGAGAGTTTCAAATATCTCATCAACTAAATCTTGACTACTGTTAGATGAAAATGTCTTTAACGACATGAGTACTCAAGACTAATTCTCCCCGGGGAGGGGGGAGCGCTCGCGAGCCCGGAGTGTATTTCCTTATGATTCTCCTCATGCTCCCACTCATGCCCCAAACATCTCCAACAAGTGTTAACTTCCATATTTTATTACAAAAAGATTGACAACTTAGTTTTTTGCTCTTCTTACTATTTTCCTAACCACTTGCTAGCACCTCTTTATAATTCTAATAAAATTCTGTTCTTCTTCTTCCTTTGATTTGTTTATTGGCGGGTGGCATCAATGTCAAGGGGCATTACTGCCATGTACTGGATCTCAATCTTTCTGCATTGAGGTTCTTTAATCTTTATAAACAAGTGCAGGAAAGGTTTAGGAAATTATGACAGATTGTTTCCTGTCCTTTAAAGCGCTTTGATCTGTTTTTCCCTCTTTGTATGCTTTGATCTTTGTTGCTGCTAAGATCTTTGAAATTTTAGTTTGTAAAGGCTTGGGAGATGAGGTAAATGCACTTTGATGTTGGTTGCAAGCCGACAACATGGGACCAGTCTATTATCCCCAGGATCAAGCCGACAACCAGGTACCAGTCCATCATAACATGGATCAACGCGCCAACCTGGGACCAGTCTATTATCACCTGGATCAAGCCGACAACATGGGACCAGACTATTATCACCTGGATCAAGCCGACAACATGGGACCAGTCTATTATCACCTGGATCATGGCGACAACCAGGAACCAGACTATTATCACCTGGATCATACCGACAACCTGGGACCAGTCTCTTATCACCTGGATCATGGCGACAACCTGGGACCAGTCTATTATCACCTGGATCATACCGACAACCTGGGACCAGTCTCTTATCACCTGGATCATGGCGACAACCAGGGACCAGACTATTATCACCTGGATCATGGCGACAACCAGGAACCAGACTATTATCACCTGGATCATACCGACAACCTGGGACCAGTCTCTTATCACCTGGATCATGGCGACAACCAGGGACCAGACTATTATCACCTGGATCAAGCCGACAACCTGGGACCAGACTATTATCACCTGGATCAAGCCGACAACCTGGGACCAGTCTATTATCACCTGGATCAAGCCGACAACCAGGGACCAGACTATTATCACCTGGATCAAGCCGACAACCAGGGACCAGACTATTATCACCTGGATCAAGCCGACAACTTGGGACCAGTCTATTATCACCTGGATCAAGCCGACAACCTGGGACCAGTCTATTATCACCTGGATCAAGCCGACAACCAGGGACCAGACTATTATCACCTGGTTCAAGCCGACAACCAGGGACCAGACTATTATCACCTGGATCAAGCCGACAACCAGGGACCAGACTATTATCACCTGGAACAAGCCAACAACCTGGGACCAGTCTACTATCACCAGGATCAAGCCGACAACCAGGGACCAGTCTATTATCACCTGGATCAAGGCGAAAACCTGGGACCAGACTATTATCACCTGGATCAAGCCGACAACCAGGGACCAGACTATTATCACCTGGAACAAGCCGACAACCAGGGACCAGACTATTATCACCTGGATCAAGCCGACAACCAGGGACCAGACTATTATCACCTGGATCAAGCCGACAACCAGGGACCAGACTATTATCACCTGGATCAAGCCGACAACCAGGGACCAGACTATTATCACCTGGATCAAGCCGACAACCAGGGACCAGACTATTATCACCTGGATCAAGCCGACAACCAGGGACCAGACTATTATCACCTGGATCAAGCCGACAACCAGGGACCAGACTATTATCACCTGGATCAAGCCGACAACCAGGGACCAGACTATTATCACCTGGATCAAGCCGACAACCAGGGACCAGACTATTATCACCTGGATCAAGGCGAAAACCTGGGACCAGTCTATTATCACCTGGATCAAGCCGACAACCAGGGACCAGTCTATTATCACCTGGATCAAGGCGAAAACCTGGGACCAGGCTATACTTACCAGGATAAAGCCTACAACCAAGGCAAACCTTTTCTGTCTTCGGTAGCAAATGCTATTTCATCGCACACACAGTCTGCATGGACAGACAAAGCAAAGGCTTCACGCAAAATGAAGAACCGGTCTACAGCGTAAACAAAGAAAACGACTGCAAACTGTCAAAAGAAATCCAAAAACACATTACTGCCAACCCCAGCAAACCCTCAACTCACAAAGCCAGAATTCATTAAGCTGATCGGAGAGAAGGAGACAAACTTATCCGTACTGCTGAAACGGAAGACTGAGCTTATGAATCAGCTACAGCATTTGGGTTGTCAAGTAACCCAGGCAGACCATGAAAGAGCTGTTGGTATTGGTGAGCTGTCCGATCATATCAAGCTGGAACGGAATACTGCCCTAGAAATTAAAAAACTGGAGAAAGAACTCATTGCTCAATCCGACAGGAGGAAGAAGGCTGAGGCATGCCTCAGCAGACAGGTGGAGGAGACTTCTGAAATCAATGACCAAGAAAAATCGAAACGTCAGTGGGAGGAGGAACGGTCACATATCCTCTGTGAGCAGGTCCAAGCAATCTGCTGCCTCAAGGTAGAGATGATGACGGTGAAGGAAGATCAGAACAAAGAGACCCTCCAGTGGAGAGTTAATTGGCAGAGCTGAAGTTAGTTGGCCAATTAAGTGTCTCTTGATACATGTAGAGACACATGGAGATACAGGAGAAGACACATGCCAGAGCTGAGCTGTCACGACAGGCAGAAACTGCTAGACAACTTATGTTTTGTTGTGTTAATGTTTGCTGCTCTTCAATTAACGTGCTGAAAAGGGGAATGTTCATCTCTGGCTGTTGTTGAGAAACCCCGGAGCCAACGTCCATTGCCACAGTGTTTCTCTTAGATTACTGTTTCAATTTATACTTTTGTAAATGTTATATATAATCAAATTAAAAATTATTTTATAATGTACATTTGTTTGTCTTATTAACAGATTGTGATGGTACAAAGCCTAGAAATGATCTTAGCTCAGCAATATTTTTTCAATTTTTCCCACAATATCTTTTGTAGTCATTACGGTAGTGGTTTAGTGGATGAGGAAACGCATTGACCAATTGCATGCGAGTTAAGCCATCCCATGTGATATTACTCAGCCAAACAAGTCTGTGCATTCAAAGCGGTAAATATTGCGACTCTACAGCGCAGACAGATAAGAGAGTAAGAGGTGAAAGGCAGAGAAACAAGAGTGAGACGGAGGAAAGGAGAGAAACGTAAGGAACAGTGGCGCTCTCCGAAAAAAGAAAAGTGGACAGCGAAAATATTTCATTTAATCCAGAATGGACAGACTCATTTCTGTTCATACTTCCCACTGGGAGCACTAAACCTGTGTGTCTCACATGTTCATAAACTGTGGCACTCATTAAGTGCCAATGTGAAACGCCATTATGAGAAAAAACATAAAGGTTTTGAACAAACATACCAACTTTAATCTGAAGTGATCACACAGAAAATAATAGTTCTATGTTATGTGACAATAAATATTGTCAAAAAGTTTTGAATCTTACTGAATTCATTTTATTTGACATTCAGGTATTGATTACATGCAGTTCCTGATACTTAAATATATATATCACACTAAATAGTTAGAAATTATGATCTTCCGGACCTTTGCTTCAAGAATTTTTCTCAAACTGGACCTCGTTAAATTTGAGTTGAATACCCCTGTCTTAGATGTTGCGATTCAAGCAGCAGCACATTTTTAGAAGGGGAAGAAGTATTGAGGATGACTACAGAGCGGGCCACATGGCAGTCTGTAGACAGCCATACAAGCCAGTAATAAGTCGGATTTATCTTTAGCATTTGCTTGCATTAATTTTTTTTATGGTTTTGCTGGCCGTTTGGATTGGCTCCCAAGGGTTTGGATATGTCTCTCTCTTCCTCTCTCTCAAATCTGCAAAGTCTCTCTCTCTCACCAACCTGGATCAAGTCATAAACATGCAGCTTTTATAAATGTCTTTATCGAGCCGGCAGATGGCATCAGGCATACAATCAGCATTTCTCGGCAGGAGGAAGTTTCTACTTTGTGCTGCTGTTGAACAGTTTTTCTTTTTAATACAGTGCAATCTTATATCAGCGAGGGTGGGCGAAGATACACACTGCTCAGTGTAACGACAATTAAACGACTGAAATGCTCAAAACTGCCTTTATGGTAGTTCTCACTAGTTGTTTTTCCTGGACCACACTGTTAAGCTAACACACCCACAGTCTTCTTCAGAAAATGTTTGTTCATCAATAATGTGATTTTGTGTGTGTGTACTAATTTTTAAGGTCTTTTCCAGTATAAACATCGATCTTGACAGGACCAGTAGACCTGATGGGACCAAAACTTAATCCTGATGTGGCCAAATTTAATTTCCGAGTTCCTTGTTTAGGTTAAATATCATATGTGAATTGTCAGGTTAAGGTATAAGGATTATGTAAGGCTGTCCATTATGAATGGCAGTCAAAGTAATAAGCATAGCTGTGTGCGCGATTGTCTATCTAGTTATGTCCCTTCTTGGTCCACACAGTTGATGGGTTGTTTGAGTGTTAAGACTTGGGGTAAGTGTTGGAAATAGATTTAGGTTAGGCATTTAGTTGCAATGGTAATGGTTAGAGAAATGATAGTGTCCTCTGAACTTGAGACAAGCATTAGTTTAAGAAATGTTTTCCACCATAACCAGTTTCTTTACTTGCCCTTGATTTAGTGTTTGGTTGAAAATAAGTAGCTGTTGGCTTTGATAGATTGACAATCACGCATTTGGTCAAGCTGTTGATTTCTTGCCATGTCAAATTTTCATGATTAAAAACTTTTATTTACCAAATAGCTTCTAGATCAGTAAGAGGCATAATAAACGTCAACATTTTATCAACTACAACATGGATGTTATTGGTTCTGTGGGAGATGCCTGACCCCTCATCCTGGATATCAGTTTAGGGGTTTGCATAATCTCTACAAACTGACATAAGTAACCAGTTTAGTTAAAAGCTCACATTTGTGAACTGAGCAGGAATGTAATTAGATCATGCAATTCTGGCAGAATCAATTTTCTATCACTGACCATCTCTGTAGTTGAGTCAATTACACTTTAAACACTTGATTTTCTTCCAAAAAGTTTTTTATTGCAACATTGTTGAAAACACATCTGGTAAGAGATATTAAATTGTCTGCAGGTCAAACTCCAGTTTCCAGGATACCACAGAATCTGAAAAAGAGAGACCTTGGTTTAATATTCAGAATAATAAAGTATATTTGACATCAAGACTCAAATATTTATCTCTAGCAGGCTTGTACCTACCTTCGGAGTAAAACATCAGGCTGGCTGAGGGCTGGAGTACATTACGTCTGCTTTCTGTGGAAAGAAACAAGTCTTTTAAAATAAAACCAGGTATCATACAAGAAAGCATTTGTTTTAAGACCACAAACTCAGAGAAATATGGAACGGTAAGGTATAATCAAGATATATCATTTGGCAGAATCTTGTCATCATAGGTAGTGGTCCATTTAAGCAGATATTCATTGAGAATATTTTATTATTATTTGTGATAGTCTTTGAAATGCTTACCAAGCTCAGCCCAAGAGATGCAGCCTTTTCCTGGAGAACAGACAGAAATACCCTTATTACACGTCAGTGATTGGTCCATTAAGTTTAAAGTTTGCAGGTTACTCAGCAACAATGTTGTCCACATTACATGTTCAGGTCAGACATTTGTTAAATACATCACTGAACCAGCAAATGCCACTTCACGATTGTCTGAAGTCTCACCTCATTCCACCTAGTCTTGGAACGTTCAGTCGGACCTCAGCGTGATCAGAACCTGCAGACGACAGAAGAGCATAAGATGAGTATGCACAACATACATTGGGTGAGGCTATTTACATTGACCAAATCAGATAGAGCTAATATCACATGACTCCATGGTTTTAGGTCAGTCTTAGTATAATCATCACAAGGTCAGACTACAGGGATCATGAGGTTCACTGAAACCAACCAGGATCCAAACTAATAAACCAGAGCCGCCAACTCAGACGATGGGTTCAAATGCAAATGGAGCTGGTGTCAGTTGTATATTTACTAATTCATGCTTTTGCAATTTTACTTCTATTTCCACAAAAGTTTACAATTTGAATATGTATCCCAATTAAATTCTGCGATTCTGGCCTAACTATAAACTTTTTATTTTAAATAAAGTGAAAAAGCCAGCTAGCAGCTTTAGTCTTGACGACAGATCAACTACCTGCTGATAGCAGCTGTCTAAAGGCATGATTGAGACCAGCTCCACTGGTTCTGGGACTGAGGTTGTACAGTTCTTATTGTCATACTCACATTGTTTGTATGACACTGTGTGCACTCAACAGCCCAGGATCCCATTAGATCTGTAAGGTAAAAACAGCTTCGATTATGATGATGCAGAATATAGCAAAAGTTATCTTGCGCAATAAGTATCAGATCAGAAATGACATAATTCTTCAACTGGATCAGTGACCTGATTCACATTCATCACGTCTGAACATTAGCAACATTTGATTTGAATGTGATACGTACCACATGGGGCTTGAAGTTTCGTCGGCGGAGCAGTCACATGTCTGAGGAGAACAGAGGGTCTGTTAGTATGCATAATAAGCTGTTTGGGCTAGACTACCTTTACAGGTGACACATCAGCTAGGAGCGAAAGACAATTGCACTATCTTCGTCATTGTTTAATCTGCTGAACTATGGTATCATCATTGTGTCAAACTACATTAATGATAAAACTTCAGACTCACTCACCATAGCAATCTGTAGCCAGACAGGTTTCTGAAAATAAACAGGAAATTCAATTAAAACCAAATCCCATTGGAGGAGACATTTGGGTCATAAACGCCGACACATCAGATAGGAGCGAAAGACAATTGCAAAATTCTTCGTCACTGATCAATCTGCTGAACTATGGGATCATCATTGTATCGAACCAGTTTCAAAACTAAATGGTAGAATCTTAAACTCACCAGTAGCTCATACGGCCAGACCAGATGCCCAAACACGAGACCATCTGCAAGACAAGCACCAGAAGTTGAGAACAGGAAAACTGAAAACATACAAGCTCTCCCTAAATAAGCACTGCATCAGAAAACAGTTCTCTTTCAACCTTTATCAGAGAGATTCCCAATGTTTAATACTAATCATCATTAACAGTTTGAGCGCAAATATGTCAAAATAAAAGACCGGTTCTTTACCTCATTGAATGCCGTGGATCAAAAGTGAATTCAGTCAGGGTGATCACACCTGCAGAAACAAGACAGACGTGAGCCACGAAAGAATCTCAGGACGTCAGAGGCGGCCTCATCAGTGCCTCAGATAATACAATTTGGTGGTTGCTAGTATCATCATCGTTTGATCAAGAGTAGCAAATAAATGTCATCAGCAGCACAGGGATCAGTCAGACCAATGCTTCTCTGGAGGTGTGGTCAGAGGGGTGCCAAGACTGCACTTTGAGTTCAGATGTTGAGGGCAGTTATGTAAATGTGGCTATAAAAAAATAATTAAAGATATTTAAGTTATAATCTGGTTCAAATTTAATGGATCTGGGATTTAGTAAAAGGGCAAAAGGTATAAGATACAGTTCTCAGACCAACAACTGAGGCCTGGTCTTCGAGCCTGGTGAAATGTTCAATATCTTAAAGATTTGCAACCACCTCAAGAGAAACAGAAGCCATTGACATTTACAAAACGTGATCTTTACCTCATCATGATCCACAGCTTCTTCACACCTCTGCATCAGACTTCAACCTGCGGACACACACCGGAGTTAGTATTGACCACGTGCCAACGAGAGCATGGTGCGCAGCGGAAACGGAAGTCTCAGTCTAAAGCTGCTCAGAAATCACTTCTGTCCACTACTCTTAAAATTGAAATCATCAGCGACTTCCACTTTGGATTGGTTGAGTTTAAAAAAGTATAATTACCAGGGATGCATTGGACGAGTCCCAGAGCCTGGAGACCCGCGTTGGAGCCTGAGGAAAGAAGAGCACGTTACTGGAAGGGATCCAGGTCGCCATCTTGAGTAAATGGAACTAATTCTTAAGTCCCTACTGATCTAAACTCAGTGAGAAGTTTCAGAAACTAATTGCCATCTACTCTTATAGCTTTTACTTACCACGTGCTGTTCAGCTTCATTTTGATTCGACGTAGCTCACGAGTCTGCAAAAAGAGGGGAAAACAGATTTAGCACTAATTCAAATAGATGCAGCCATCTTGACTGGAAACATGTCCACACCCTGAGGTCAGGCAGCTCGGGAGCTCTGCAGTGAAAACGGCCTCTTTGTCTCGATGTCTCACGCGGTCAGAAAGTTGGCGTTTCCTCACAGTAGTCAGATGTCCCTACCAACATTTGTATCATCACATTGCGTTGAGACGAGGCAGAGCCGAGCTGAACTGATTCAACCCGAGCTAAGCAACACGTGGCAGAGGCCTGCTGCGGCTAACCAGGCTAATTGTGCTAGCATCAGCGCCTCGCAGGTTAAACCCGTGCGTGCACAGAGCAGGGCTCAGCAGAGGACGTGCACATGAACACACACCAGTGTGGAGACATTATAATATATAAGATGAACACGCAGCATTGAGACAAGTGGAAGAGGAAGCATACCTTTTACACAAAGCGAGCAGGAGAATGAGACTGGTCAGAGGGTGCGAGGTGTTTTTATAGCAGAGGACGCACTGCATGATGGGAAAAATAGTCCGAGGACTAGCGCCCCTGCTGGACCGATACGGGAAAGTCTACATTCCTAATGACGTTCATCACCCCTTTGAGAGAGAATGAAACACAATAGAATAAAATCCGAAACATTTATTCCTTATCCAATGAGGGGACTTAAAAAATAAATAAAGCCCATTATCTGTACTGCTTATTCTTTGAGGAGGCAGAGTCTTAAAATAACATTAAATAAAATTCGGAACATCACATACATTTTGTGAAACAGGCAAGTTTTGGACAACACATATGCTTAATACAGATATTTTAAGCTGATGCCAAACAGTCTTATACAATAACCAACAATACAATAAATCCACATTCAGAAGTGTTTCAGAGGGTTTGGTTTGCAGAGTGTGAGAATAACTTTGATAATTATAACTAAGTCACCAAGTGCAAGGGCAGCGAAATAAAGCATATACAAAAGTGAGAAATCACAAATATTATAAAACAATATTGGTTTCCTCAGGCAGATGCTTGCAGAGGTTTGGAGCCTTCACAGCAAACGCTCTGTCCCCTTCAGTGATCATTTTGGAGTATGTCGATTGTGTTGTTGTTGTGTTGAAATTTACTGAAGGTAGATTAGAATTTCATAAAAGAAATACTTCACTGTAAGAAACAATACAGCTCAACATCATCCCATCACATGATCACACAGTGTGATCGAACAGTTTCAACCCAGACAGAGCATTAAACCTTCCTGAATGTGGATTTATTGTGAAGTTGTTGTTATAGACTGGATTAGTTTTACCTTGGTGTACCTAACAAAATGCCAACTGTAGAATGACAGGAAATGTGGTTTGTGATGAAGCGTATATTGAGCAGGAAGGTATTTTTAGTTTTTACCTTGTTCATTCTCACGTCACTATATGTCAGCGGGAAGTGTCTCGTCTTCTCCTTGACAAGCTGTGGCAGATGTGCCACTGGATCAATGCTGTTCATTTGTGTCCACTTTGTGGCATCATTTGTGTCATCATGCTGATTAGCCACCTCCCCCCTTAGCCCCACCTTTCTGCATGGGACTGAGTAAGGTATTGTGCACACATTAAATATATTCAATGTTACACTGCACTATACCACATACTGTAAAAAAGGAATATTGCATTTTTCCTACATTAAACACAAGGATCTAATTGCAGTGTTTGTTAGTCTTAATATCATTATATTCTATTGCCTCTGCCAAGGAGGTCATGTTTGTTGTTTGGTTTGTGTTGCTTGTCAATAAGCAAGATTGCAGAAAAACAACTGAACATATTCTCATGAAACTTGGTGGGATGATCCGGTTGAGTCATGAAGGAACTCATTTGATTTTGGTGCAGATCCGGATCAGGAGGCTAATCCAGGATTTGTTTGATTTTGGACTTTCTTTGACATTGTGAGATCTGAAGTTTTTTCTAATATTATCCCAGGGAATAATTTATGGATCTTGATGAAAATAATCTGGCACATTTAAGGAAATTATACAGACATGTGTGGGGTATGCTGATGACACCCAACTAATGCTGTCTTTTCCCGATCTGAAACACAGGTAGCAGCACGAATCTCTGCCTGTCTGACTGTCATCTCTCAGTGGATGTCTGCACACCACCTGAAAATTAACCTTGACAAATCTGAACTATTTTTCCTCTCCCTCTTATGACCTGACTTTTAACTTTGACAACTCCGTGTTAACCCCCAGGGCCAGCCCTGGCAATGTTGGCACCCTAGGCGAGATTTCAAATTTTTTTTTGTTGAAGAAATTGTACTTTCTTGATTCTTGTTGTTCTTGGTTTGTACCCTCATGGTTGAATGAACTTATTGTAAGTCGATTTGGATAAAAGGGTCAGCTAAATGTAATGTAATATATGTGTGAGAAATTAAGTTCCACTTGACTGAATGTAAGGATAATGTTTGACTTTGGCAGAGTTATGTGCTCTAGCGTTATATTTTCATTCTATTCTTCTTTTGCCTGTAATAGTACCTGCAGTGATATATGAGTTTCTCCAACATGGTCAATAACATATTATTTTCGTAAAGGTCCAGTTTGCAATATTTAGATGAAAGGGATATATTGAAAGAAATTTAATAGTAAATAATCCTAGGGATGTTTTCACAAGTACGTTTCATCTAAATTATACAATTTGTTGTTTTATTTACCCTAGAACGGCCCGTTTATATTGAAATACTTTATATTTACATTAGGGGGGATCCTCTCTATGGAAGCCGCCAGGTTTGTTGTAGTAGCCCAGACTGGACAAATTAAACACCCTTTGATATTTTATGAAAACTGAAGGTTACCACAGGTTCTCTGTCATATTTGGAAGGGGAAGATGAGGAGACAGGCATTCAGCTGCAACATGCAACTTCACCACTAGATGTCACTAAATTCTACACTGCAACTTTAACTCATTTTACCTTAAACTGAAGTTATATACGGACATGAACATCTATAGAAAAGGTCTTGACCTGAACTTGCTCTTAGGAAGAACCAAGACGAAGTCACACAGCAGTAAACTCATGGAGATTTAATATTATGCATCAATAAACAGGAGGATCTGATACATCAATGGTTATGATCAGAAGAAAATAAAAAATACATTTGTCTTGATTACTCTCTATCAGGCGACAATGAGTGATACTGAAATGTATGGCAAGGCCTCGATTCAATATAATTTACTAAGACAAAACATGGAAGAGAAAATAAACTAGATAGTAGCTTCATGTTGAGCTTGGACTGGGTTGTTTCAAGAAGCATTTCAGTCTGATTTAGAGGATTCAATTCGACTGCAGCAAACACAAGTATTTCACTCTTCAATTTGTGTGTCACTGGATGCAAGTAACGCATCAGGAATGTCATTTTTAACTGCTTCTACAGATTAATTGAATTTAGTTACTATTGACGTGATCAGTTTATTTATTAAAAGTTTTGACCAAATATCTTGGAGAAACAACACAACGGTTCTAGGGGGTCGTTGCTGCAGCATTAAAATATGTTCTCAGGCATTTTCAGGTGAACTCTGTGTCTTTTTTCAATTTCTGTATCTCATACAAATATGACAGCATTTAGATCCAGCTTGAAATAAGAGAATGAATGATGAATGGTCCGAGGTGAACAACAGGGGGGGGAGTAGCTCCCTCTACGTTGTTCTCATGTTGAAAAACCATGGACAAAAAAAAACACAAGATGACAAGGAGACTGAACCAGCAGAATGCAGAACCTCAGGTTTCTCTCTGTATCCCTCTCCTCAGCCTCCGACAACACAGGGGCGGTCATCGAGGTGATCCACTGTGGAGTCAGTGGGTTCGGAGACGGCACAGGGACACGTGATGTGCACAACAGAAAGGGAGACGTCACAGACTAAGTCCAACTGTTACGTCCTCATCACAGACAAGCAATCCAGAAAGACAAAAAATATGTAAACAATCAATCGTTCATAAATGCCTTCAGGTAGCATGGAAACATCTGCTTCTTTTAGGGGATCGTTTGTTCTCTTCAACGGAAAGTATTTCTATATTGCATATATTCCATTTATCTGTGCTGTGGGTTACGCAGGGCTTTGCTTCTGGGTAACACTCGAGACACAGAACTCTGAGGAGGACCAAATATGTGGAGAGTCAACTTTCAAATGGGAACAGAAGAAGAAAAAAATGGAATGATTCCTAAAGACGTAAAGCCATCAAGTTTATATCCTCAAATATTTTACACTATTGCCAAAAAGAAAAAGAAACGAAAAGAAGAGCATTGAAAATAAAAAAGAATATATATTTATATATCCATCATATGTATATCATATCTATATATAAACAACAGTTATAACTAGTTGCAGGCAAGCAGAGAATTTCTCCCCTGCCCCTTTAAGATGAATCCGTCCCACCGTACTAAGGCTGTCAGATTCTCAGAGGGGGCAGCAGCTTTATTTATTTTTCCTCAGTCACCAGATTCCCTGAGATGTAGAGCGCTGTTGTATTTGATTTGAACACCAACCGCACACCCCCTGTACCCACCCCCTCCCAACAAAAACCATGTGTGTGGAGCAGACGACGGGTGTGGTCATGAAGCTGACGGGCAGAGTGGAGAAACAAAAAGTGGAGACGCTCCTGTCCCGTCCCTGTGCACCGACAGGCCTCGTGATGGCGGGTCTCGATGGCGTTGAAAGCTGAGTTTGCCCAAAATAAGGAGAAGAAGATTCACTAATTTTCATGTTACACCTTCGATGCTTTTCCCCCGCTCGAATTCATTCACTTCCATATTGTTTTTTTTACAGTCAGACGCAAAGCTGTGTACATAATCAATCATCAGTCATTCCAAGGCTTGGATAAGAAGTGTTTTTTGCAAAAGAGTTCTTATGAAGACTCTGCCGTGTGTGCATTTCTTGATGCATACGTTTGTGTGTTTGTGTCAGAGTGTGCGTCGTCTCCTCATTGCCTCTGAGTGACTAATCTCTTTAATAGAGGCTCGTCGTAGACCCAGACCTCGCCGTCCTCGTGGAATAGCTGCAGAGGAACACAAGCAATAACAATTACTACTCACATTAGAAAATCCCAAAAATAAAAAAGGTCAATATTACAATTTTCTCTGTCTACCAGGGATATAGAGCAGTTAGATTTGTGTGTAATTAAATTATGGAAAAAGCTTAATGCCATAGTTTAATACATTTTATGGTTAAACCGTAAAACATCAAGCCTAAGTTACATTTCTTCATCAAAGGGCTTTGATAACGACATCTTAGGAATCATTTTTAAATACATATATAAATCTCTAATCCGAAATGTACTAATCTGTAATATTTGACACCAGAAAACCTATATCAGTGGGGTTCTGCTTAAAAGTTATTCAAATCTTAAGATTGACAATCACTTGATGTTCAATTAAATAGTGATTGTTCAGGGTAAAAGATGTTTGTTAACCTCACAGTATGTCTGGAGTGCATGGTCTGTTATCGCACTGTATCAGAGTTCTTTTATGAAGATTTAAAACAAAGTCCACCAGACTCACCCTCGTCTCCCACTGCTGCTCGTTCTCCTTCCTCTCTCGTGCTTCAGATCGCTGTTTCTCCTCCAACCGGTGTTTGGCGTCTGTCGCTGAATCGATGTCTCTCAGCCTCAGGTTCAGCGTCACATCTCTCCACAATCTGATGCATCAAAGGGTTAAAAGTCAAACACACACAAACCCACATTTTGCTTCTCAGTAAAGCAATTTGTTGGAAAACTGGTTCACATCTCACCTTCTGGACTCGTAATCAAGCTGGTCTTCCAGCTTTCTCACTTTCTTCTTGATGATACCTATCCTCCTCGTGTCGATGAACACTGTGTTCTCCTAGAAACACAAAAAGCACAGATGTAATATAATGTATTTTATTGTAATGTATTTACTCACTGTGCAACTTTTTCATATAGCAGTAATTTCTCTATGCAATGAATACCTACATTTTACTAGATCATTTTTCTACTATGATCCACAATCTCCACTTCTTAAAGGAAAATAGAAAATTGGAAGTAAAAGTAAAGGACTCACTCCATTGGCCCACTTGGCATACATCACTCCATTCCACTCCCCTTCAATGGAGCAGTAAGACTTCTTATCATTAGGTGCACTGCAAGAGACAAAAGAAATAAAAGAATCTTAGTATATTTACTCAAATCTATTCCTGGTCTATAAACTGAGACCTAACGTGTTGTGCAACTATTTCCAGCTTACAAAATCTCAGCAGTGATCCTGTGCTTCTTCCCTCCGTAGAAGGGTTTGGTGTGGAACATTATGTTTGCACTGTAGCCCGACTTGGAGCAGGAGATGTTGCACTCCCCGCCCAGCTCCACCCACGGCACGGTCAGGATCGACCTGGACACACAGGTTCTCGTCAGTGAAGCAGACGGTAATGATCACACAGTAATGATGAGGGAAGCCACAACACACACACACCTGCCGTATCCATTAGGGAAGTTGAGGATGTAATGTTCATCATGCTCCAAACACGATACACAGCCTAAAAAACAGAAAACAATCATTACAAATCCACAAAGTTCTATCAGAGTGTGTCAAATGTATATTGTGGTGTGTGGGACAGACGTGTTGAATACCTTGGCCGATGTTGTGGACACCTATGGACATGCCTAAGAACTTTGACTTCGTCCAGATGTGAGCGTTGAACTGGATCTTCTTATTTAAACACTCTGCGTAAAATGCAGAAACTAAAGAGAGATGAGAAGAAACACTGATGAGTGTGGACAGAAAGAGAAAACATCTCAGTGAAAAAAAAATATATTAAGACATCCTAATATAAACCATGGTCACCGGGATATGTTTGCTGTACGTGTTTTCTGGTCGCTAAATCTGAATGATAACTGAGCTAATAGAAAGAGTGGCTGTGGGTAACTTTTGAAGATAAAATGTCTGTTCTGCTGGAGTTCCTTGACCCGACATGTGCAGAGGTTTTGGTAGTGCAGTGTGATCTTTCACAGGAAGGTGGGGCACTCACTGGGGGGGTGGTGAGAGACCTGCTCTGCCACAAAACACACGCTGTTGGATGAAGACCAGGGAACTGGACCCTCTGATATTGTCTCCTGAAGGGTGGTATAGAGTAAAAGATTGAAAACAGATGAATCACTTATTGCTTATTCCATGTTACAACTATACACAATATGAAAAATATATTTTTATGATTATGACATTTTTTTTAAAGTAAAATGTGTGGTACCAGTGGAAGCAATTAGAGCATCAATAAAAAGGTAACCAGGTCTAATGCAAAATGAACATTTTGTTAAATGTCTAGGTGTTTCTTAGTAGTTCTTGCAATTTAAATTAAGATTATATATACACCATATTAAGGGAGAAATAATTCTTTCTCTAAACATAATTTAAAATTACTAAGTACCTAAACATTGAAAAATAGATGTTGACTGCCATATTAATGTAAAATCTAGGATACAAAACCTGTAGGTTTATTTGTATAACCACAGATCAAATGTATTATCTCAGTGCTCGGTGTAGGATCAAAAGGTTTTTAGCCAAAGCCACTTTCAGCTACAGTGTGGACAAACTTTTTGGGGATATTGTGGTATTTCCTACAGATTTATGAGGTCTCACCGTGGGTGGGGGTGGCTCCTCTGCCTCTGTGGGCAGATCCCAGTGGCAGTAGAAAACTTCTCCCAGGATTGGATTGTAAGGTTTCTTGGCCACTGAGCCTTTCCTCCCTGCGTGGAAGGCCGACAGGTACCATTTCACCACCTGAACCATGCGGTCCCGGGGCTCCTCCTGCTCAGCGATACTAGTGGAAGACAAATGAAAGACACATTTCTCAATCTGAAATGAATCTGATTAAAATAATGACTTGAACAGAACAGAGAAGTTGTGGGAATGATACGTACCTTACAAATAAGTCGGGATGTGCAAAGAAGTCTGCGTACATTTCTAACAAAGATCTCCTCTCTAGGATGAAGGTTGGCAGGACCACCTGTGAAATAAAATGAAGATGAACAACTGTTGTGGTTGTTGAAAAGAAAGAGTTCACACAGATGATGTTAGTGAGCAAAAGGAGGATTGACTGCACTGCAGTGGTAGAAAGGCATAAAGAGCAAAGAGACGCTCATACTTCAGTTCACTGCTCGGATCTCTCTACCTTTGTGAGGTCCATGCCCAAACGAACTTGTGACAGCAGATGCATGATGACGCTCTTGTGCTCCTCCACGGACTCACCCTCTCCGTCATCATCACGGTCGTCATGGCTATCAAATGGATCTGAGGACAACAGCAGAGGACACGTCTTACATGGCTGAAACAACATTCATCACCTCCATTATACCTGTGTATCTTGCGAGTGTTTCCCTTTTTACCTGTGGTTCCATTGGACATGGACGAGTTGAGGGACTCGGTGGTGTCTGGTCGTTTCAACGCCGTGTCTTTATTAGAGAGGGGCGGGGCGGCTGCAGGCCCTGAGGGACTGAGGGCGAGAGGAGGAGATAGCAGGAGCGGAAAGGAGGCAGGAAGCCGGAGAGATGAGGAGATAAAAGGATGAGTAGGATTTCACAGACAATTCTGTTGCACACGTCTTCAACTGCATCTGCAGAGTTACGTTTTGCCAGCTGAGCTGCCAAACACTAAAGTAAAGTATTTCAAACTCTGAAGCAAAGGTTCCCTCTGTGCAGTGCAGGTTGCTTGGAGGTGGGGTGGTGCTGCTGTACTCACTCTTTGCAATGTTTGGGGGAAGTGGTGCTCTGGTAAAACTCATCAGCGTCGTAGAATTCATCCTCGCTGGAGGAATAGGAGAAATCTGGCACCGAGTGCGAGGGCAGGGGGATGAGACCCGGGGAGGCGCCGCCACTGCTGGGGCCTGATGGACCACTCCCTGACAGACGAGGGGAAAATATCAAGTGTCATCGTCAGTCTACTGCTGCAGTATTTTAAAATGAGCTTTGTTTATTCATACAGAAAAAAAAATGCTCTTCTTTAACCGCAGCCCAGTCCTGAACACCATGTACAGTAACCTGTCATTAACACAGCGAAAACTTACACTGCAGAGCGTATTGACAGCGCTCTCCAGCTCGCAGGCTGCCTCCTTAATGCACAGCACAGCGTTTTAATACTGCTGCCTCAGCACAGAAGACAAATAGGCAGGAGCCCCTTGCTTTTGTACTTGGCCTTTTTCAATTTACTTTATGTTCAGGGACCCAACACTCCGGGCTGGAGAAGAACAACAACAGTCATATAGTATTACTGCTTTTGTTCATGTGGTGGACTTCTTATTCCATTAGCTTCCTGTAGCTTGTCGAGAGGATCTAAAAAGGAGAAATAGCATCCTAACAAGGACTTGATCAGTTTTCTGTCTAAGTATCCTGCTTTCTGTTGAAACTCTAGTGCAGAATGAGAAATACAGCCAATTTCTACACAAACACAGACATCCGACTTCACACAAGATCCATCTGCTATTAAAGATTATATGATATGATCTAAAACTGCATATAATGAACTTAACGGACATTTAGAATTTTCTTTTTTCTATTCTGGTCAGCCGCAAGGACAACATAATCCCTGTGATGTCACTTTTAAGACAACATAGATTAAAACTCCATAATAAAACCAAACCAGGACAAATGAGAACATTTTATCTGCTAATGAAGATCATCTAATATAGCTTAAAACACCAGAACAGCTAGTAAATAGATATACAAGATATTATATTATTAATATTATTATATCTCATAGTTTCATGAATCTCAAGCTGTATCTCAGTATTGGCCCAAGGACTCATTAATGGAAGTGACGTTGTCCATCGCGACGACAACATGCTCACGGTGACGACAACCGATTCTCCAGGTCAGTCGTCTGTGCACCGAGTCAAGCTTTACCGAACTTTGAAAAAACAGGTAAACAGCTCTTAGAGCAGCAGCTTCAGGGTTCTGTGGACTGAGTTCAGTCGCAGGTCATTTCTTGCTGTGGCTCAATTAGTGCAGGTCACTTTTACAGTTTCATGCAAGCAGCATCACCACAGGCCAAACAAATAGCCCATTCCAAACCAGCATGTTTAGAACAGGCACTGCACTAGTTTACCAAACATGCAATGGATGGATGAACGAATGAGTACTGGGGGGGGACTGTACTAAAGCACAAAACCAGGAAAATGAATAGTTCCTACAGTTTTTCATTTTTGTTAAGATCAGTGGAAGTAATAACTCGCATTGAATGATCATTATAACAACTAATACTTTTTCCGAGTAGTGCTTTAGTATAACTGGCTGCTCGAGTGAAGTGAACTTTCACCTGTGCTGTTGGGAGTTGGGGTTTGCAGACTGCCCATCACCGTGACAACGGGACCAACAGGTAACGTGGAAGGTCGTTGCTCTGATTTACACACCTGAGAAGCGTCTTTGGCAAAAAAGAGAAAGCGGATGAGTTTTTGAGGCTGAAGCCAAATCACATTAAAAGCAGCACCTCATCAAGAGCAGTTCCAAGAGGCTGGGGAAAGAACCTGAGACGCTGTAAACACAGGCTTCAGTCCTGAGAGGGATTTCACAGTCTGTTATCAGACTGAAACTAGACTGGCCTAGTTTGAGGTTTTCCTTTTAACAGCATTTGTCAAAAGTCTAGTCAAAGTCGGACAACAAAATAACCAAAACTTTTTGCAAGATTGTACTAAATTAAAGATTTTGTATAACCATAATTTATTTCATGCAACTGAGCACTTTTAATCTTGTGATAAGGAACTTATCTTATATAATTATACCTTCAAACAATTCAAGCACATTTAGAACATTTATCAAAAGCCTGGATAATATTGATATTGTCAGAGTAGAACTCACTTCAGGTTCGATTCCACTGTCTCTACTCTCACTGTGAAATATTTGAATTTCAAATGTTGTTCAGGGACAACAAAATAAAAAAGATTAAAAAAAGATTTTATAAGCAAGCACTTTATCAATCCTGTGACAAGATTAACCGTGTCCAACTGAGTGGGAACATCAGCTTGAGGAGGTTAGACATGCAAACACCAGGGGGAGCCGTTTTCCCCTTTGAGTAAGTTACACAACATGAATAACCTCTGTGAGTAAAGCTGGGTGTGTGAAGTGTATCAAACGTGATAACACATCAGACACAGGAACCCACATGAGTGTACGAGATGGTGAGGAGGAGGACGACAGGTACCTGTTGGTAGTGTGTTCTGTGTTGGCATCGTGCTGTTGGCTACAGGGTCCAGAGGTGGCTGGAAGATCCCATCCACTGGGTTGATGGTGCTCTGGAGGAAATTAAAATAACATCGCCATCAACAACAGAAACTGCATCGATAAGGTGTGACATCAGACACAAGAATAACACTGCCTGCTTACCAATCTAAAATGACACAAACTGCATATCCAGAGACGACCCAACGCGCGTGCATGTCACTAACATGTAGAACTGAATATACAACCCACAGGGGAACTGTTTCCTTTCAAATCCAAAAACTGGACATCGAGTTCACAGCTGTTTTGGTTAAAGATCAGCTTAATGCTATATGTACGCAACAAGAACAGTGAGATATACATGTGCCACCCACTGCAGGCCGATCAATTTCCTTTCACTCCATTTCCTGGAAAGCTGTTACCAGGGTTTCATTCATCTAATCAATATGAAACCAACAACAATGTCAGAAAGCCAGACACCAGCCAAACCCTTACACAATAACTAACAGCACCTCATGAACTCGGATCAACAGTTCAGTCTAAAGAGGAGTTAATTAACTCCATTGGGCAGCAACCGAAATGTGTATCATGTGTATCACTCCTGATTTCCCTGTGGTTAAACTCAGTGGGGACGGTCTTACCCATGCAGTGCAAAATTAACACTGTGTCTGACGTATTTGACCCCAGACACACAAAGCAGCCTGATGACTTTGTGTATCGGGGTCACTGGCCCCACTGACCCAACCGTGACAGGAACACCAACAGCAACACAAGCGAACAAAGTGAAACCCTATTGACTGTCATTTCCCATCAACTTCCCCCCGGGGCTTTTGGTTGCACTGGATCTAGTCGATGTGTTATCTTGTTATTCAAACTTGATTTTTGCTTTTTCACTGACAGAACCATGTGAAACTAGAATGTCTCTATGAGTCACCTGATGAAACCATGTTTACATTCAGTAGAGCCCAGTAGTTTATTTGGATCTGCACCAAACAAATATCATTCCCCTAAAAAAAGTGGAATTTTGTTTTATTATTCTCTGAGAAATCCAGGGTAATGCTGAAAAACGGCTCATTTCAAAACGTCAAGACAGTGAAATCCTTTTTCTCCCTGCATCGGACCCTTCATCATAAACTGCACCAAAATACAAGACCATCTGTATTGTGTCATTCCCAAACCCTTCAACAAAATTCAATGGAAAAGTTTGTGCGTCATCCTGCTAACTAAAAAAACAAATGCAGATGGGAAAAATACAACTTCCTCTGTCAGAGGCAATCAACAGGAACAGGTACAATGAATCACTTCAATGTCCGTCCATCGACATGAGGCTGTGAGGCTGAGGTGGAGTAGAAGTAGCAGAGGATAATGTTAAGTTTGTATTAGTGTACCAGGACGTGAACAACAAGCCACGACAGGCCTCAACAACTGCAGTATACAGGACTGAGCGTGTTGCATGAAACATGCCAACCACAGCGAAGGAGACGATTGTTTTTCTGAATTTGTGTCCAGATAATTACCACCGAAAACCTCAATGGTTCCCAGACAGAATCTCTCTCATCTCCCTGCCTCTTTTCCTTCCTTTCCACCTCCCTTTGCACTGCCCTATGCTTCCCTCCTCCACGTGACTCCATGAGGCAAGAGCTACTAATTATAGACAGTCTGTCATGGTGGGACCAGCCTGTGGCTTTGCAAGGCGGCCATAAACCAAAAGCAGATGGAAGTTAAGAGTTACGGTTAAAAACAACTTTAAAACAGTGTTGCGATAGATAAGTTGTGTGTGGATAGAACATTAATAAACCAGGTAGCTCGAGCAGCAGGGCGAACCTTTAACCAATCACAGACCATCAATTATTTTGACAGATAAATACTGAACAGGCTTCTGGCTTCCTGCACTTCAGGGACAATTTCTCTGGCCGTGCAGAACAGAGTAGCACCTGAAGAGGTCAATCCAACATGCAGTTGGTGTTTCAGGTATTTCAAACAAAGGTCAACAGAGCATTTATCCTTTTCCTCCACATTGCAGGGGCGCAGGCAACGTGACGGACACTTAGATGTTCTAAAGCTCAAAGCTTATGGCATAAAAAAAATACATGTATATAACATCTGCTGTTAGATGTGTAGACAGAGCTTAAATATATGCGGTGCTATTTATACTGTGTAATGCTGTACTTAATGACTGTGAGATTAAGTCAGCTATAAGAGCAGTGCAGGTCAACAAGCTGGATGACCCCTGTGGGATTCTTGCTTCAACGATCAGACAAGAGGTGGTACATGTGTTAGTACATTATCAACAACCCATGCACATTTCTGTAGCTCCCGTTTTCCAAAGCATTAAGGAAAATAGATTTTTCCAATTTACGGGAAGCTACTAGGTTCTAAGCAGCTTGTTTTTTGTTGTTATATGTAAACAAGTGGCATTCAGATGCATGGAAGTAGTTGTGAGCAAAGACCGTTTGGGACCAAAATGATCCCTTTGAGAATTGCCAGCTGAAAATACTACATTTATTAGCTCCACTCTTTAAAGTCGTTTTTAGACATCAACAGAAGATGGTTGCCTTTCACAGCTGAAGAAAGCAGCAGGAGATTGTCTGGGTCAGATGTGTTTAGTAACAACAGGAACATCTACAGAGCATTTGGACGAGGGGTGGCGTCTGGGTAGAAGAGTGCAGGAGGAAGGACAGGATGTATAATTCCTGCTGCGGAAATCATGTGTCTTTGTTTACAGCACATCCATAATGAGGTTGGCTCTTATCACCCAAAGCTCTCAAATCTCATCGTCTTTCCAAGTTGACTTCTTCTGTGTCTTGGCTCCTTTTTTTCAGCCCCAGATCGTTTGTATTCTTATTGGTGTTTTTCCAGTTTTGCGTCTGAATGTGCCCATGTGAGAGCGAGCTAGTGGGCGGGTTCTTGGTGTTTCTAACACGTGACAGACATTCTCCAGAGGTTTTACCAGGGGCTGACAGAAAGATCTTCACAGAATGTCCGGAGCATTCCAGTATTTGCATTCTCACACAGGCCCTCCAGATAACATCAGGGGACTATCTGGTGTTCATTGCATGTTTGCAAGCAGCTCAACAGTGACTAACATGCAAAGATGGACATGCGTGTCAGTATTATTACACATTTAAAGGTTCAGTCTGTAAGATATAGGTTATAGGGATCTAGAGGTGGAAATTGAATATAAAATAATCCTAGTGATGTTTCCACTAATGTGTTTTATCCAAGTTGTATGAATTGTGGTTCTCTTCTTGTATTTACCGGGAGCTGTTCCTCTCTGCAGAGGCTGCCATGTTTTTTTTTATGACAACTGAAGGCTGCCACAGGTTCACTTTCATGTTTGGAAGGAGAGGGTGAGGTGAAGGGCTATCAGCTGCAACATGCAACTTAACCACTAGATGTCACTAAATTCTACACACTGAACCTTTAAAAGTGAATTATTTGGTCTCCCAGCAGACAACTGCATTATGACATGACTACTTGAAGTAAGGAAGACAACATTTTCTGCGATAGATTTTCCATCTAATAACAAAAATTGCTACCTGGAAAATTAGTAATAAGTCTAAAAACCTAAAAGCTTTTGGAAAACAATCAACAGTAAAATAAACTTGTGGTAGATGAAACATGCAAAAACTCAGAAATGGCCTCGGACATGAAGACAGAACGACTGCAGAGCGAGTTAAGTGTTCTCTGGAAGGCTTTCCAGTCATTAGTGCTCAGTAGTTCAATAAGCAGGCAGTGTGGACTCGATAAATCAATGGTGAATTACTGGGTGGAGTGAAGTGCAACAATCTCTCATATACAGGCATGCAAACACATGTGTAGTCCATGTACACATACATATTGTGCATTTTCTCTCAAAAAGTTTCCACACAGACACATACACATATGCACACAATGTTTATCTTAATGAAGGAAAGAATAGTTCCCAACCATCGCAAAAAGAATTTAAAATCCCAGATGAAATCAGGAAATTAGGAACTTAATTAAGAAGGACAGAGGTGGCAAACGTGAGGAAAAAGAGATTGAGATAAAGCTTATCTCCAAATTAGAGAGCATGCACTACAGAGATCTGATTCATCTGATGTTCTACAGTGGAAAGTCGATTAAGGCAGGAAAGAAGGTTAGCAGGTTGTTTGATTTATGTTTTTGTCGTGGACAGAGGACGTCAAACTTACTATAAGTCCGTTTGCGTGTTGCTGTTCGTTACTTTGGTCCTTAAAATTTTGAGAAAACAATGTTAGGCTACTGCTGTAGGACGAGTCATTTCATAAAGCATCCTGAGCATCTGTTGGGTCCAGAGCAGTGACAGCAATCCCCTCTTATCACATGGTGCGTCATCAAATTCACCAACTTGCCACATGCAGTAATCCTTTCATCACATGGTTAAATCCCCTGTAGTTTCCTTCAGTATAAGTAAGAGCGGGATTTCTCAATAAAACCAATCTGTAAGGTAAACTCCACACAAGGCTAAGTATGTGGATAGTTACTAATGTTTGATCTCTGGGCTTCTGCACATTGAAATAAAAAATACAAAGTTCCAGTTCAAGTAGGTTTATATATCGATAGTATCTTTTTCACAGCAGATATTTTGACATGTTATGGTTAGGAGGAAAACCTAGTTTTACTCATAACATTAACAATGGGTCTGTTCAAGTGTCCTGATAAGAAAGAGTGTCCGTTCACAGTGAGTCAGCATGTACAACACCAGGACCCTGATGGAAGGGAATTCAGCAATTGTTCATTTTAATATTTACAGATCTTTTATTCTGCGATTGGTCAAAACGTCTGCTGTGAAAACGGCCTGAAGAGAATCCTCGACTCTTGTTTCCGGAAAATTATTTTCATAGTTTTACAAACAGCTACAAGTCTCACCTAACAACCAAATGAAGCAGAAATTATTGCTCCATTTCCTTTCAGAAGGGCTGAATGGAACATGTGATGAAACAAATACTGCACTACACCCTCCTCAACCACTGGCCCAGAGAGCAACAGTAAGCAGGGAACTATCCCACAAACACACATACATACATAAAGTAACAGTGTAAGCTGCTGTGGTCTAAGAAGAACAATGATTACAGTGAGGTGGCAGACCGAGCTGCAGCGTATTGTATTTACCTTTGCGATTTGCAGCAGTACAATGCAGTGCTTGATGGACTCTACCATACTCTGAAAGAGAAAAACTGAATTTATTAACCAAGAGCTCAGAGAAACTGAACGATGGGATTAAACATGTGTTAAAGTTCTGACTTACACAAGTAGTCTCCTTCAAATTCTCAATTTTCTGTAAAAAAAAAGAAAGAAAGATAAGAGGGTAGTAAAATAAACAGCAGTGTAAAAGCAAATACCAGCTTCAAAAGCAAAGGTGCTGGTTCAGCCAGTTTAACAGCAAATAAAGGATTTGTGTAAAACATCAATGTGATAATCCACAACTAGACGAAGCAGCACTTATGTTAATTTTTGTCCTGCGAGACATTTTCCCACAGTGAAGAGACAGGTTACAATGAAAAGCCAAAGTGATAAAGAACAGAGTTCATGTCAGAGAGGAAGTGAATCACATTGCTCCTTTAAAAAAAAACACACAGAGGCTACTCATACATTCCTGAAACTGAACTGCTTCCTTCAACAGAACTGAAAAGACTCTCTGAAAGGACCTAAACAGCTGGAAAATGAGAATTGCAACTGTTGGGTTTATCCCATTGACAGTAAATAAAGATGGACCAATTGTCCACTTCCTCATTATATTCAGAAATGAAGATGAAATATTAAGGATGTATCCCCTGCCATCTCGCACGTTTGGAGCCACATAATCCATCAGGGGACGGATTTGCATTATCGAGGTCCGGCGATAATAATAATACTGATAACTTTATTTAGATAGCACTTATCTGAACAAGGTTGTGCTTCACAAAATACATAGAGACATGTTTTCGACCAATCACCAGACGTCTCACCCCATTTTTTTAGAGCATTAAACAAACCAGACTTACTGGAAAAACTTGTTCATAGAAATGCATCAGTGTAATAAAAAGTACTTAAAATGAGAGAAATGTTGGAGTATGTGTTCTTTGAGTTTTAAGTTTGGCTCATGTCCCATCGACTAACATGGAGGATTTCTGACCAACACGGCAGCCAGTCATCAGGTTGCTTTGGCTTTTAGGGAGCTGTGGTTTTAAGTATTACAGTTACAGAAAACTGGTTCTAACAACGATTCCTAATTGGCATCTTTCTTAATTCTTAACAAAAGGAATTCAGTCCGTCTGTTCGCGACAATTTTTGGTGGAGAAGAATATTTTGCATGATTTTATATTTAGCGGGTCTTTAGTCTTTAACTTTTTTTTAAATATGACGTCTTTAAACTGACAAACTACACGTATCAAAGTGTGTATTCGCATGCTATGATCGTCTGTATATTTTCTTTCCAGGTCTGTGTGTCAGCAGACGTCCTTGCTGTGAGCCACTGCTCTAATGACGTCGAGAACACGGACCACAAAGCCAAGGCACAAGGACAGAGCCGCTCTTCTAGTACTCACCCTGCGTGATTCATCCTCTTTGCAGTCCTTGATCTTCTCATCAAACAGCTGTGTGAGAGAGGAAAGAAGAGGAATGGAATATTAGCGGAGACAGGTCTATGGCTGAAATGAGCACTGAGATTATCAGAAGGTTAATGTGTACGAAGGACATGGCTTCAGATAATGTGGCGGAAGCAGCAAGCTCTTCTCACAAAGAAAGGGCATACACTCCTTTACATTTTCTGCCTGAGACGACATTCTGCTGCTTCTTTAATACATGGTTTTGTGCTTTATCACAGTTCTATAACAAATCATAAATAACTTCTGCTTTGTTGAAGAGTGACCACATCCGGTAAAATAAGACAAAAGATAAGGGAGGAAGGTCATGTCACAGCTTCAAATGAAAGAGATGCCATTTATGTGGAACATGGACTTTTTTCAAAAGGACTACATCTGGATCTTTAACCAAACACGTCAATGTGAGTGGAGGAAGACCTATATATTTGACATTTTTATGAAGTTGTGAAGCATCAAATGAAATGAGAAGGATTGACAGGTGATTCCACATCGAGTCCTACCTTTAACTGGTCAATCAGAATCTGTAGGTAGGCATCAGCTTCAGCGAGCTTCTTATCAAAGTCTTGAACACTCGGAACGAATCCTGTCTCGGCCTCCTGCGGACGAAGAGACAAACACAGTTAGGAATCAGTGCAACGATAACCACATCCACGTAAAACAACATGTTGGTATTTTCATATTAACACATATACTATATTTACATGTAATCCATAGATTAATTAATATAATCCATCCATTGATTGAAAAAAGGCTTGGGTCTGTCACCGCCTGGTCAGGTACGGTTTGTAACTGTTTGTAAATGTTGGACAGAAACATCAAGAGGTCAGAGAGTTTTCCAGCAATGTACTGTACTGTTGTAGATATGAATACTATTGTTTAGAGCCTTGTTGCCATGAAAGGCCAGCAGGTCTGTCTGCCGCTGACTGGAGGCCAGCATATGTCAGGCTTCAACCAAACATACATCAGGAAACCTATGGCTGGAATTGATTTGGCTAATGACAGAGAAGAGTGTGTGTGAATGGGTTGAGGCTCACTAAGACACATAGTTTGTTAATTATGTCCCTTTAATAGGCCACATACTCCAACCACACACACACACTCACACATGGGCCCAGACTATTTCATTACATAATATCCATAAAAAGGTAATTACTCCACTATTGGTAGAGCAGATGTGACCCAACATCTGTCTATCTGTCTGAGCTCACTCGAGCACTTGGAACAATCTGGTCGGCTGTGAAACAAAACCAAAAGCAGGAAAATGAAAACGCAAACGCACACAATAAAAGACTTCCTGCAAAAATCAGCCCATATATAAAGCTGGGGCCTCTAAAGAGAAAGGACACTCTGGACCAGTGACAACCCAATAAAAACTCGATGCCAAACCAGTCAGATGACGAATGTCTTGCAGCACCGTTAACTGCTGCACAGCTGTAACTCTGACATGGAAAAATCCGACAGTTTAGAATCAAGCAGATGTGTTGGTAATAAATATTTATCTAACCATGTCTGATGCTACCGCTATCGCTGCTTCGGACTTGCTTCGGCACACAGTCCTGTTGTGGTCTGACTTTGAGGGGGCTTTTCCTCCTGCTAAAGACGACCTCACAGGAACATGAAGGAAAGCCATTAACAGCCAAACTGCTCTTCACAGCAGTCCCAGCTTAGAACTGTTAAAGTTTAAACTGGAAAAACATGCTAGCTTTCTAGAGAACAAAGTCTGAGTTAAGTCAGCGCCTGTGAAGTCTGATGGTAACTGGCCAGACTTCCTCAAAAGGCTCAAAGGTGCTTTCATCATCAGCGTGACCGAGGGAGTAGCTGTCCACATGAGGGCCTGAGCAAAAATCTAAACTGAAAACAATAGATGTGTCAGCAAATTGGGTGTCTGGCTCTTACTCATATTACACTGGAAAAACACTGATATCTTTCTCGGGAAGAAAGACATCATGATCACTTTTACCTAAACGAAAGCAACACAGAGCAACACAGGCACCGTTACAGGCAGTAGGTGTTAAAAACACAACTATGCAACAGAACATCTATCTCCTTTAAATTTAAGTGTTACAGTGAATATTAACAACCATCAGGACAACCGCTCCAACATAACAATATTTACAAAGTAGCACACCAGCACCAAAAAATTGTAAATGTGCAGAAACTCAACTCAACAAAGAACTAAATCAAAACATGCTTATATTCATGTAAGCAACTGGCATACGCTTGAACATATGGTAACAAAAACACAATAAAAGCAGGAATTTGAAGCTGACACGGTGAAAACAAAACTGAGTCCCCGTAATTACCAAGCGCCTCATGTTGTGTCAACTCACTTACTGGAGGTGAAGAGTGTGTACAGACAGAGCCGATAAGTTTTGAAGCACAAAACCGGAGACAGGTCTTATAAACAGCCACCGCACCACCAGGTTTAAACTATTCACTCCTCCGCGTATCCTGAAATATTCCCAGAAGTCTCCTCTCCCACTCATTCCCGCTGAACGCACTGTGGATCCCTCTGCGGCTGCGTTGAGTGTGCGACATAGTGGGAATAATTCAGAGCGGTGTGCGACCACTCCCACGTGAACACCCACAAACCCACCCACCCACCCAACCACCCCAGACTCAACAAACAACACTCCCCACCCCCCTCCCCTCCATTTCTATTTGTCTTTCCATGCACAGTGACCCACTTTAACATGCTGATGCCCCGGCAGGAAGCGCAGTGCAGCCGTTTAACTCCTTGCTATGGTGCAGTGGTGTTTGTGTGTTTTACTTACTGGGTGCCTCCCTCCAATGGACATGCTGCGTTAAAACCTTGTGCATCTCTCCCACTGGGCCATTTAGCCTAACAAAAGATTGTCCCTCTATCTCTGCCTTTGCTTCTTCTCTTTTTCCTCCCTCTACGGCAACAAAACCACCAGCTTTGGTAAAAAGTTAGTGTTCTCTCTTCCTACCCCCACAGAGAAAGAGAAAACAGCCTCCTCCTTCTTGTTCCCCCACTGCAGTCTGCCAAGGTAAAGCACAGCAGCCTTCAGACTGCGCTAGGAGGGCAGCCAGTCTGGCTTCAATATATCCTTCGGCAGCAGGAGTGTTTGGTAAGAGGCAGAGCGAGCAGTGTTAATCCAGGACCCTCCCCTGGCAGGAAAGGCACACTTCCTCTCATGCAGGCAGAGGAGAAAACACACAAAGCAGCAGCAATTGCTCAGAGGGACAAGCACTGACAGCCCAAACCGATTGGCTGTGGCAGTGAACGATGTTTGGTTGATCCAACAAGCAGGTCGCAGATTGGCCACTGCTGGGTCACATGTCGTCTGACGAAGGAAATGTGTGTGTGAGCAAGCAGGCACACGTAGCACATCAGAAGGATTTGCCACAGAGGGAGGGACACCAGAAAAAGGAAAGAGGGAGGGAGGGTGGGAGGGAGAGCAAACTAAAAGGCTGGTCATGAGGGGGAAATGGAGGAGATGGGTGGGAAGAACTTCAAATATGTAATGATGATAAGGAAAATAAAAAAAGACAGGTTTTGAGAAGGTAGGCAGGGAAAAAGTTGGACATGGAAACAGCTGGAGGGCAGACAAGAGAACTAACTGAGTCACTCAATACTCCCACATTCAATAAACATCCCACAATGGAAACACATAGACAAACGTCAGTGGGACAGACTTTCGCCAGCAAATCAGCAGTTAAATGATCTTTCTTTTAAACTAAAAATCGTGACTCCTTTATCAGACTTGCTGCTTTCGGACAAGCACTGAACTCCAGAGGAACTTCAGACATTATCCAGGGGCTGTATGCGAGAACGCAAATGCTGGAGTGAGAGTCTGCAGACATTCTTGTTTAATATCTACAGATTGTCTGAATGAGCCGATGTGAGAACACGGCAGGAGATCCAAACAAAGATACGTTCCAAAAAACAAAATTTCAAAATATCTCTGCAAACATTAGAGAGACAATCTCAAGTCTCTGCTGATCAGAAAATCCTTTCCCATCATATGATATCATAAGTGATGTCTTGAAGAGGTCACAATGACAGGAGTAAATTATGTCATGCGTAGTTCATGAAGGCATTTTTCCAGGTACCTCTGCATCCTGTAAGACTATAGACACAATCTACAGCTTCACTATGAAGTCAGGAAGTTATGTCATATAGTGTCCTAATCCATGGACTTTAGCAACCAATAAAAATAGACATAATCTAAATCTTATTTCACCAGTCAGTCGTCCTCATATGGTATAAATGATGTTGCCCCTCTGATGCTTTTCTTTTCTCTTTACACGGACATGACTCATCAATGACTCACCTTCTCTGATCAATAGAAAAAGACCAATCAGGTACAAGCATGAGGCCCAGCTTCAAGGTGCTGAAAACACTTTAGAAGCGAAGTCACCCTGATGTCATCATATGAGAGTTGTGATCACAGTAAATGATTCACAGGGTTTTCAAATGAATGGAATCGGAGGTTCAATAAAAATCCCTCGATTAAAAGCTTTTGATATCCAGGTAACATTTACCTTCACTTCAGAGTTTCATAAACCTCAGGCTTCACAATATCTATTCCTGTATCCTCTTCTGGTAACTCAAACAAGAACATGTTTGCTTAGCATAAATAGAAACCACACCTATGGTTGCTGATCGCGCCCCACAGCTAAATGACTTACTTGTAAATACACTGGATGGATTGGACAAACAGACTCATATGCATAAGCACATACACTTACCGGTATACAAAAACATGCTAATAAAGCTACTTACTCGTAGTTGGTGTGTGTGACGAAGGATGGTTCCCTCTAAGGCATGGATCCACTTCTCCCGCTCATCTGCATCTCGGGCTAAGGGCAGAGACAAACCAAATTAATTAGCTTTCACACAGACACCATCTGCAGCCTTTACATATGTTCTACACGCCATTGACACCACAATACAACAGTGAAATTTATGTTGAAAAATGTAGCTTTAAAGAAGGACTTTGACAGTTTGGGATACCTGCTAATTGCTTATTCTTATTAGGGTCGGGTGACGAGACCGACATCACTCTTATGTCTTTGTCTATTATGTCTTCTCCTAGTTGTGGCTTCATATTTATGATACAGTGAATTATCAATCTTCTCATGCAACACTCAGCCAGACAGCAAATAAGTGAGATGCCCAAAATGTTGAATGGAAATTTATTCCTTTAAATTTATGAATTAAGTTTGTTAATGCTGTAATGTTGCAATTATTTAACTGGGCTTGTGTCCATGATCAAATCTAAATAAAGTCAATTAGCAGAATGCAACTTTCACATAAACATGAAGAAGAATAACCCATAAGTAATGAATAGAATGATATAAATACTCCTGAGATTAATAAGACTATAGCAAAATAGTATAATTGAAATCACAAATCTAGACAGAGAAAGCACAAAAGTATGAGAGAGCGTGTGAACAAGCCAACTTACTAACATGCATTAATAGGATATGAATGAGTAAAGATGGAGAGACAGAAGGAGTGCATGATGGGAAGTCCAGCATATAAAGCCTACAGCAAGAGGAAGGTTGAGGTCAAGCCTCAGACAACCATAACTACAGTCCTTATCAAAGAGGAAAGTACTAAGCCTGAGGTAGAGAGGGTGTCTGACAACCTGGACACAAACAGGAAGGAGAAACTAGAACCACATTGAAACCAGCAATCGGGCAGCACAGTGTTCGAGTGGGATATGAGCCATTTAAGATATGATGGCGTAGAACCAGAGAGTCTGTGACAGCATAGATGGGGATTGCATGAAATTGAGCAGGGCGAGTCTGCAGCCTCAAAGCAAAGACAGAGAACAAACACACTGCCACATTGACTCATTATAGGCCCAAGCATGTGCAGCCCACAATTTGGCCAGTGTCGAAAATGGACACAATATTTTGTCCTGTGCCATGACATGGAAAAAAAGAAGTGGGATCACACTATATTTCCAAGCATTAAAAGGTTTCAGTTCACATTACAAGTGGCTTTACATCTGCTTTACTGTGCATGAAGAGGGAGACAAAAGACTAGGGCTCTAAAAGCTGTGAAAAAAGAACTCAATAAGATATATGCCCCTGTATCACCTGCCAAACTATATCCTGTGAAGGAGTCATTTTTCATTGAGCTGGAAACAAGAGTGTGCAGCAGATGAATGGCTGTGCTAGCAGAGAGGCTGAGCAGTGCCACGGCAGAAAAGCTTTTAAAGACATTAAAAGGCGGCCGAGGTTCAGGCCAATCCACTCAGACAGCGCCTCACTGCCCTCTCACGTTCCCCCTCAGCCAGACTCTCCACAGGAACAGATTACTGTGGCTAATGTTGTTTAGCTCGGTTCATGCCAGAAGAGAGGTGGTGGTTGCAGGTCCATTCAACTTAAAACAAAGACTGTAACTGTATGTACAGAGCTTTGTCCTCGTCTGTGGCTCAAATATACCACAGAGTTTACTATCCCAGGTAGGTGTGAGTCAGTGGGCAGGTCACATGGGAGGACAGAGCGTCTGTGGCTGTCATCTGACAAGAACCTCAACTGTGAAACTGCATCTTAACATTCAAACAATCAGTACGTTAACCTGGAACATTACCCTCATAAATACATGTATTTTGTTATTTCTGCATTAGGGTTTTTGGCCCATCCCTTCCTGGATTACCAGACACCCCTAATTAAAAAACAAATAAGTCTTCTTCTAGGGCAACATATAGAAAACATGTTGGGGAAAAGGGAAAAGGAGAAGACACATCTATTCTCCAAGGCTTTCTCCAGATAATGGCTAGTTTATAAACTTCCTATAACAGCTTACTCTGTCTTTGTGCAACATATAATACAAAATGAATATCTTTTATAATATCTTACAAAACAGAGTATTCACTATAAAAAAAATAGAAAACAAAACAAGTTCTTTACTTGATCATTTTGATAGCCCGTTGGACAAATTCACCACTAATATAATGACTATTAGTTATAATAATAATGCATTTTATTCGTAAGCACCTTTAGAGCATACTAGAGGAGAGGACCACCTACCGTTGTCTTTGCATCAATAATGTGGCGTCTGAAGGGGGGAGTTGAGAGGAGATACTTGCACTAGTAGTAGTGCTTGTCTTGAAGGGGAGGGGGATGTATAACAGTAGTCCTGCTATCCAATGATAGACATATATAAAAGACCCTGGAGCCATACAGAATGTTAGTTGTATCTAGAATACTCTGTCTTTCAATCATTTTCTTTGTGGACAGATAAGAAATGGAGATTAGTCCTTTATTGTGAAAGGGGTTAAAGGGTTGTGCCATGCTGTTTAGCAGCTATTATGAAATTTAATGGGAAGGAGGAACCAAAAAAAAAGGTACAAAAGTCACTAAGTAAAAAACATTTCCTTTACTACTGCACAAGGCTGACGTTAACAACAAATGACACTGTTTCAACCCTGTAGAGTGCAACAGTCTCACAGGCCAACTTTTAATGACAATTATATTCAGGCCACATTAACAAACCAACAGAGTGATAGCCTATTAGATAGCTATGCTGTATTTCTATGCGCCTTGATGCCCCTTAGTGGCTGGCAGCAGTAAAGGTCATAAACTCTGCCTCCTCCATGTTGTTGGATTGGACATGGACCAAGCAAAAAAGTCAAAGTAGAAGTCAAATACATTTTTCTTGGTTTTAGTCATTTAGGTAGTTCTTATCATACTGATGTAGCTTGGTCGAGTGCGTGTATTCGTGAGACCACGATACAGTGGCTCAATCCCTCGATCGCTACTGCCACAGACTCTGACTTCAATGTCATCGGTGCAGGATGGCTGCGTTCATATCTGAGATACTTTGACTTTTCTGTTTTTTCTATCATGTGTGAGGCATTTGAAAAACAACGGATGAGGAACTGGTACCAAGTGTTCTACAAACAACGTTTAACTCAGCTCAGGACGACTCTTCTGTATCTCACGAGTCCCTGAAACATGAACAGGTCTCACCGACTGAGGCATTAGAGCAGTAGAAAAATCCAAAAAATCTAGCAAATTATGATACGAGGTGACTGATGCCTCCATGTTCTATCTGGCAAAGGATATTGTGCCATCCAAAGCTGTGAATAATTTTGCAATTGATACAATGATGCATGTTTTAGATACAGAGTATGATTTCAGTGTTTTTAATGCAATATATACAACTATACTGCCAACATATTGCTGTCTTCAGCTTATATCCACGTTATTTCAGTGTCGGTCCAGTATGCTGATACTCCGTCGACCATGAATGCCTGACATCTGGCAGATTGTATTGGATGTCAGATTGATTAAGGGAACTAAGAATAAATAAATAAGTTAATTAAGTAGTTATAGTCCCCTAGACTGCAGAACCTATTATAATATTCAAGTAAACAAAAAAGAGATCCCAACAGTACAGTTACCACACACAGACAAATGCTGTGTCCAGCTAAAGTAACAAATAAACCTCAAAGCACCTCGAGGTATCCATCTCTGAGTTTTCCTTTTACGACACTCAGCCACTCCCCGTGGTGATGCTCCTACCTTCTCCAAAAGGCTTCTCTGTCAATTATTCATTCCTTCCCTCTTGTTCTTGTTCCTGCCATCGTCAGACAAGCTGATGAAATATTGCAATACATGGTCCGGTGGGAGGTCCGAAGGTCTGAGGCTCTGAACAACTACCTATCAATACTGTGACCTTGTCGTTAGCCAAGTGCACTGATACGAATATTTTAATACGAATATAATCTGAGCTCAATGAAGTCATGATGCATTGGTGGAAAAGGTGAGTATCTGTTAAAACCTTTTTCCATTCAAACTCTGTTTTATCTCCAACTTTGTGGCAAAAAATGAAAATTAACTCATCTTAATACTTTGGATGTGGGATCTGCACCTGACAATGTTTTTATAAATATAGAGGTGCAGATTTCAGCCCCTAGTTAGTAAAACAGTTATTCAGAGGTAAGTAAGGACCTTGGAGCGAGGAGACTAGGAAGAAAGCATGGGAGATCTTTGATCCTGTACTGGGCAAACTGACAAAGAAGGAGAAGACAAGAGATTGATAGCTACTGTAGATAAGAGGGGTGAGTGAGAGGGCTCTCAAACAACTCTGATGCACTGCCGGGGGAAGAGGGTCTGATAAATAATGAATGCTTCTCCAAATAGAAAGACAGCACAGAGCTGCACTCCAGGCGAGCCGAGTGGGCAGTCGACTCAGAACTACACATCAACATGTCCCGTCAAGGAGGTCATTTTTTTATACCATAACACAAGCACACTTTGATAATTATGTGTATCAGCAGATGTTTTGGTCCCTTTATCCACTGTGACTTTTTTCTTTAACCCCTCTTAGTCTTGGCAGTGATGCTTAACCAGTCCCACAGCAGCGAAGAGCTTTTATACCATAATAAGGCGTAGGCACAGTACTATGCTGCAATTTCTCATTGATCTGGATAGGAAGGATACTTATTGGCCCTTATATACAAAAATATGTATGTGAGACTAGACTAGACAGCTGTTCTTTCATTATAAAAGATTCTTTTTTTATTTAAATGGAGAATACCAGTGTAAGTGTGGTCTTTGTTGCATTATGGGTTATTTGTAGCCGCAATGTTGCTGGTCTCGCAAGTCTGTTATAGGTTTATAGTAAGTCTTTAGTTAATCAGCAGCAGTTTCTGAAGGCTGCTCCAACATATTCTGCTGTGACGGGACATAAATTCACAAAGAGTTGACATGACTTAACGTCTTCCGACGTCTTTACTGCAGAAATAAACCAGGAAGAAAATCCGTCAAACTGCCAAGAATTACATCAGAGACAATGAGCTTGAATAGACTGAAGTATGAGGTATGCGAGAGAGAGAAACTTTTCACTACAGTAACTCGTGAGCAGTCTACTCACGCCCAACCAAACCAAACTTCTGACTAGCAGGCAAACACAGTTGCATTGTCAGATGGGAGTTATGGAAGGATGAGAAAATGGCAGTTCAAATTCATTCACTCAAAGGCCTGTTTTACCATGACTTTTGTGTGTGTGTAAACAGACACATTCAGACATTGCCGTAAATGGGACACTGACTGCATAACATGCTTAGATCAGGATAATTTTTACAACAACATAGAAATGTCCTCCTGCCCAACATCCTGTGCGTCTCTTGATGTTCAAGCAATCTGCTGATGTAGCCAGAATCTCATGTTCAGCATACAGTAAGTGTTAATGTGTTGCCTGTTTGTCCTTAGGGGATATCTGAAGAGCAGATGTGTCTGGAATAGGCTTCTTTAACTGATCAAACAATAGCACTTAGCAATTATGTGTCTTTGGGTAAAAATAAATTATGTGTTTTATAATTTTATTGGTTAATAGTTTGAACATGTGTTGTTTTGTCTTTGGTGTCTGTGTTGCCTCGTTAGGAAACATCCTGCCAGAAATGAATTCCCTCTTTGACAGATTTAAATAATGCTTTCAAATTTGGACTCTGATCAGAATAGCATTAGCATACACTGCTGATGTTTCCTGCTCGCTCACTCACGTAGAATACAGATAAAAACTACGACCTTCCTGAGGGAAAAAAAGACGTTATATCATTGTTTAGCTAAAGCCTGTGTAAAGCAGAACAAACAGTCAGAGCACCTTTTCTACATAGTAAATAGTCTGTACAAACATATGACTAATATGGGAGACTGATCACACTTTTCCCCTATGTAATACTTTTCCGGCTGCCTGAAGGATACTAAACTGTTTGCATTCGCACCGCTCTGAACTGTCATTGAACCTCCATCACAAACCAATTCAGCCGAATGTTACGAAGCATTCTGTTCCACCCTGACTGTACATCCCAGAAGACAAACAAAACGCCTGCTCTCGATCCTTTCGCTCTGCACTGGCATGCATGTGGACCATGAGACGTGCATGGTTTTCTCCTTACCCTTGCGTTTGTGGAACCACAGCATACAGCTTCGGAACACAGACATGGGAGAGGGCATGGAGGAAGTGTGAGGGGAGGGGGGCCCATGGACTGTGGCTGGTGACCCTCAAGAAGAAGGTGAAGGGTGCTGGTGGTGAGGCGTGAGAGGTTTTGGTGATGTCAAGTTGGATACAAATGGACAGATGGGAGGACAGAGATGGAGGAGAGGTGGAGGAGGTTTGTTAAAGACCTGGTGGCGTGATAGAGCAGAAAAAAGGATGACTGTGGGGCTCTGGACTGGACAGCTCCCTGACAAAAAGAAGAGAAGGGTCGGCAGGACGGGAGGAGGGGGGGACGCAGATCCTCTAGCTGGGAGTCAATCCTGTCCCTATGGAGCGACTGGTTGTTAGAGCGAGCGGTGGCGGCAGCGGACCAAAGGGTGAACAGCGGCAGAAACAAGAAGAGACCTGAGCTCAGCTTCCAGCTCAGCAGTATTCCCTTATTACTCCCAGAGGCTCAGCTGCACACAAGCAGCTATCTTCCTCCTCAGCCACATTCAAGCGAGGGGGGGAAAAAAGCCTTACTTGCTTGTTGTGTTCCAGAGGAATCTGTCAAGCTTGCAGTTGAGCGGATCCTGTTTATCTAACGAAAATACGCATCAGTCCAACTTCACGGCGCTTGGAGAGGTTCCACAGGAGGGGAGAAAAGACCTGAATGTGCGTGGCATACTTTGACATTGTGTGGATGCCTGTGTGCATGTGTTTCCTGGCATTCGAGCAGACCAATCCAAGTCTTTAAAAGGCGGGGAGGGAAAGAGGCATGAGAGAGAGAGAGAAAGTGAGAGAGCAAATGGACAGCAGGGATGGACGGGGAGAGATCACAGGCAGAGAAAGCCAATGATGGAAAGAAAAGAGTAGAGAGAGGGGAGAGGCAAAAAAGAGAAGAGAAATTAAAAGCGGGACGGCTCACCTTGGAAATGGAAAGTCTTCTGGTCCACAGTGATGGTGAATGTGCTGTCGTCCTCGTCATCGATGCCGATCACAGCTCCCTGGGCAAATAGGAGGAGAGAGAGAGAGAGGGAGGAAGAGAGAGAGAGAGAGGGAGAGGGAGAGAGACCGAGACAGTGGGACACGTCATTCTCTACTTTCCATTTCTTTCCTCATACCCTTCATATGTTCCTGCAGCCCCCTGATCAAGTCTCGTTTGTGAAATACCCTTGATGCATCTCAGATCCTCACTCTCTCCTCTAAAAGCTCCATCTCTTTTTGCCCCATCTCTTTCTCATGACCACTGTTTCCTTTCACACACACGCACGTGAACCTTTTGGAGTATGGCAGAGAAGGAAGGGGAGGTGGAGAGGAACCGACACAGGGGACAGGCAGCGAGCAGCCAACTGCATCCATGGCCTGCTGGCTAGCTAGGGCATTAGCTCCTAGCAACAGAAACAGGGTGTGTGACTCAAGAGCTTCCTTATAAAAACAAACCAATGAATAATTACACAATTTATAAATTATATAAAGATGTTATTACATATTATTGGTTTAGAGAATCGATTTCTGACACTATCATAACAAGCTGGGTGTGGTCTCTGCTGTTCTAAAGAAAGTCCACAAGAATAGACAGTTACCTCAAGCCAACAGGAGCTCTGATGTTGGTATCTTGTGATGTGTTGTTGTAGAGGCTCAACTAATTAATAACAGATCATAACCTCAGAAATGAAGAAGTGTGTTATAACTTATCTTACAAGAGAGCCCATTATATTAGAGACAAGCTAGTTTAAAGTTAAGAGAGGGAAAATGAACGAGTAACCAAATTATAATTAATATGTGAGATGAGACCCAAAACAATAACTTCATAAAGAATTGTGAATTGCAAATAAATTGGTCGGGTTCGATTTACTTGATCCATTTCTAAGCTAATATTAGCTGGTGTGACATTGTTTGCAAGGTAATAGGCACTAAGACAAGGCACTCATGAGCGAGAACAAACCTCACGTCCTTGGATTTGTTTTCCAAAATATAATCTGCATTCTTAGACGCAGGCTAATAGAGGCACCCGAGAAAATTAGAGAAGGTCTAACTTTTTTAATTCAGTTTCAACAAGGTATAGAGTATATGGCACTGCAGGTACAGTGTATTCAATAAATAAATATATTATTGTTCTGATGGAAAACCGTGCCATCTTGATGCCATTCAGTGTTTAAACTACTAATACGACCAACTGTTTTCCTTACTCTGCCTAAAGGACCTCAAAGATGTTTATTTTCACTGACTACAAAGCACGGCCTCATAAATTACCTGATAGGTCATAATTTCCTGACAGACGGTCAACAAAAAACTATTGTCATGTAATGATTGATGACAGAGCTTAGACATTTGAGAAGGGACATGAGGTAAATCATTTGACTCGGTGAAAAACCTCAAGTTACCTTGTGGCACTTGGAAATTAATCCAAGGACAAACAGCATGACATTACATTAGAGGTTATGGCTTCACTGTTTCTAACAAGACCAAGCATGCCTGGTTATAAGCAGGCCACAGAGCCTGTAGGGACACTAGTGTTTGGCACGACATGTGACACATGTATCAGAGTTTACTACAAGTCTCTTCTCGAAAAACAGACCATGACAATGACAACCCTTTAAATTGGCAAAAGTTTTTCACATGTTTAACAATTTATTAATATTAACTTTCCGTGATGCATCTCATCGATTTACTGGAATGCAGTCTTATGTATCACACAATCCATCCCTTACTGAAACCTCTAACATCTGACTGTTAACGCTGGATCCTCTATTCAGATGGTTTCAGTAGCTACTTCCTCTCTGCAGTGAGAACAGGTGGAGAACAACAATGCATTTTAGCCTGAAACAGGTTTGGTGGTAGAAAATGTGGCTTTCGTCTATGCTTCTGTTAAAACTCATGAGAAACCCTTGTCGTGCACCATAGGCACAAATAACCTCTTAGTGTATTTTTGTTAAGATGCCAATCACATGCATGTAAACAGGAAGAGGCTGGTTGTGTTAAGACTCTTTTCATGGATTAACACATCAAAACACATGCATGTACCCTGTCTAATTGTGGCCATTGAGGGATCTTGAATAGAGGCACTCACATATTCATAAGAAGGGCTGCATCAATGATGTCAAACAACCACGCACATTTAAAAAAAGATTATATCGCGTACAAATACACTCAATAGGAAACTACAGTTGAGTCAAAATGGCTATGACCCTTTTCCCTTCCACTTGACTGTTAAATGACACATTCAATGCTGAGTGACATCTACAGGCTGAAAGAGGAGAGAGGAACAAGAGAGGCTCCACAGTGTTCAAAGCAGAAGGAAGAAGAACACACTAAAGCTGCCCTCAGACGTGCACTGAACTCCCCAGCTACTGCGGATTTTATCTGGAGAAACAAAAGGAAAACAAATATCTCTGTGTCATACACGTAGAGGACACCGACGAAGGTGTGTACAGAGGTTGTGGTGATAAGAGCCGACGCCTGTGTGTTGTCGAGAAAATGATGTGATCTACGCAGTGGAGTTAATAGGTCACTTCCTACCTCTGTCTGCTGCTCCACCTCTCGCCTGACTTAATGCAGAGGATTTGCTGCTGTTGTGAACCTCTGTGTTGTGCATGTGTTAGAGGCAAACTCTTGGTAAACTCCATACCCAATTCTCTGGACTTCACCCGCAGGTCATGTCTGAAAAGGGCTTAACTCACCTCACAACTGCCTCAATAAGGAAAGCGTGATGACATCCTGACTTTGTAACAGTCTACTAACAATTGATAACAGAAGAGAGGAGTTTAGAATTTCAGCTTTGATTTTTTTTTGTATTTACACCCAGATGCATCAGAGACATTGCACTTTTTGTACCCAAAAACTAAAACTCTAAACCTTTGTCTCATATTCATTTTTGTAATTCAAACCCAACTGTCTTTAGTGTGCAGCAGAAACACAGGAGTTGGCCTTGCTGTTTCAATTAGAGTTATTTGTGGGATTGTTTAAGAAAAGAGGTCAAGCCACACGTGTCTTCCACTGCTCCAACACTTTAGATCCAGCACTGTGGTGGCTCTTCTCTGAGCAAATACAACACACTACGTTTTTGATTAATCAGAGCTTCTTCTTTCAGTAATAAGGTCGAAGCAGTTGTTGAAAAACAAACCTGCATTAGGAATCTGATCTGACTCGTAGGACGACTGCTGCGCCCTAGTGGACATTACTCAGTACTGAAAACATATTGCAAAGAAAACTGCACTGGTAATCCCCAAACCAGTGAAGCAATGGAGCTGCAGGAAACTGTTCAACTGTTCGAATAAGGCAGTTGCAAAGTTTATGACTTCCAGAAAATATACTGGAGGTTGCACCACAGTGTTTTTAGTTCATAGGGGTTTCATTGAGAAAGCCAATCTTGACATAAGGTCATACATGGGGGGGGTGTTGAACTACAAGCAGGATTACGATGGTCTGAAACATGGGAGCTAAATATCTAGCAAAGCGGTAAATGCAACAAAGCTCAGCATGCAGAGTCTTCGTCTCATTAATCAAAGTCAAGGGTCCGGGTTGGCCTTGACCCTGAGAATCTTACCCTGAGTCGCACACAGCCTCTTCTGGATCCTCGCATCATTTTGTCCTTTGACTGTAAACACACGACAGAACAGATAAGGGATTAATGGTCAGTACACATTATTAACTTATACTGGATGGTGCACACAGGAAATTATTTTAACAGGCATTTTTGGCTGAAGATGTTTTTACATGTCTTAGAAAAATAGCACAGTAGTTTCCATTGAGTGGCTTCACTCTGAAAGTGCTGGTGTTGTGTCTCACCGTCACTTAAACTGCCTCAGCAGGAAACTTGAAAGGAACAGAGCCCCCGTGCTTTTTCTACTGTGACTAGTCAACATGTCTGCATTAGAAAAGTGTAACAAAGACACTGAGCACTTCGGTGGGAAGAAGATGCTTTTGCTAAGACCAGCTCCATATTATGTACAAGGCTCACTGCAAATAATCCACTGTACATATAGTCTCCATTTGATCCAACTATATACTTTAAGGACTCCCACTTATAGTTGGAACATCTACAAATTTAAGACAGAATACTCGTCCCTCCTGACTTGTGCTTGTATTTGAATTTAGCAGTTAAAAAAAATATTGTAAAATAAATGGTTATGGAAGAAGATTGTTAATGGTTCCATTCACGATATCCGATAACGGAATATGACTTCTGATTTGCTTCATTTAAAACTCCAACCCCCCTCCCCCCGTTAAGTTGTTTAGTTTAGTTATTATGAGCTCTCTTAAAATAAGATAAGATAAGGTTCTTATCCCATGTTGGGGATATTCACTTTTTACAGCAGCATATATTCAGAATGAGGTAGACAAGAGAACACATGAAAATATAAAATATAATAGAATGGGCGATATTCCAAAAATGTATAACAAATTTAAATAAATATACATAAAAATATGTTTATAACATACACATTTCATTAAAGGACGAAATATTATTTGCTGGGAAACATTCTTGAATTAAGTGCAGTGACCCTTTACTCAAGCTGCTCAGAAAACCTTTTGCAAATTTAACTGTATATTGACAACATGTTTTCAATATAAGAAGCTGCAAACAGACAATGATTCCAAAATTTGCTCAACTACAAAATATAGTTGGTCATTTTCTGTAAATACTTTTAACAACTTGTAGTTTCAGCTCTAATTCTGAGACTGTATCAAACTGTTGATAGATTCTGCTTCTCGTTGACAATCGACACATCCCTGTGAGTGTTGATCACACTTATCCTCTCATCTGACATTCTGACCGGGTGTCACGTCAGGCAGGGCTCAGGATTCTATCTGGAGCAGCTATTGACAGTTTGAGACAATGGAGTCACTGAGCAACTCCTGATAACATCACATGTAAGCTAACGATGAGTAAATGTCCTGACGAGTCAGTAAATCAGCTTCTTTGTTTACTTCTGGTGTCAGTGACAGCTTGTCGTCCGCAGTGAGCCAAGCACCAAGCTAACACGGGCTTCCTCCTGCGGTGTCTCGTTAGCTCCTCGGCTAACAGTCCAGCTAGTGTCCGCTTGTCACCACCTCACCGGGGACGAGAGTGGCCTCGCCGACATTAAGAATCACAACCCGTTTCCCCTTAACGCGGAGAAACATTCACAGTGACGTTTGGACGTGTTAGCTCATGCTTTAAGCTTCGCGATGCTAGCTTCATCACGCGGAAGTAGGGCGAAGACGGCGAGCGTTGATTGGCCGCTTGTTGCGAGGGGGAGCGACGCTATTGGTCGACCGTGGGGTCTGTCAGAGGGCAGACCCTCCTATGTGAGCCAGCTGAGACTCCTGACAAACACAAGGCCCCGCTCCCGACGGGCAGCGGCACGTTTAACCGCCTGCAGCCCGGGGAGCGGACCTCTCCAGCGGGCACAAACCCCGGGGAGCGACGTACCGTGTAGTAGGACAGCAGACCGGCGTTGTAGTCCAGCACGAACCAGCGGTACTGCCAGCCTTTCATGACGTTAGTCCACTTGCTTAGCGGCCCCTCCATGATGGACGCCATCTTTACAACAGGCTACGGCCGGGGAGGAGTCGGATATGGTGTCAGTGGGCCGGCGTCACGGCCGCGAAGCTGCCGAGGGAGAGGATGGTGCTGGTGATGAAGAGGACTCTGAGTGTAACAGACTATCATCAGTGTTTCCTTCAGTTCAAGTATCATTAACTCAGTTAAACACGAGGGGAAATCCCCGCTTTCAGAGTTCTACTGGAATAATAATGCAGTAAAATAAAAAACAATCCCCAGTCTTATATTATGATACAAAGCAATCCCCTTCAGTGATGCATAAACAAGCTCTACTCTCATGTTGTAGCTTGGCAGGGTGTGAAGTATATAGTTCATATACTTCATGAGAACTGTTTCTCTATAGATTTTAAGGTCTTTAACTTATAACGTTATCACTTGGCGCCTTTTAATGGAATAGAATTGAATACTTTTTTATCTTAGTTCATTCATTTGTTTGCCATGGATTTTGTGAAGCAGTTTGTCATCTTGTTTTATATAAGTGCTTCAAAATAAATGTATTATTTACAGCATGGTCATGCCATCTATGAGAACTCATCTGTGTTGTATAACTAGGTTTTGCATGTATTTCTTTCTTTTGCAGCAACCAAAGCTGCAAAAGAAAAAGTACAATATTCCCCTCAATGTAGTATCTAAAAGCATTACATTTAAATATTCAAGTAAAAGTACTTCACATATATATAAGTACAGTACTTGTTAAGGTACTACTTAAATTTACCAACATGTATGAGCTACATGCCAGCAACCCCTTCTTTTATGAATTGGCATGTATTTTCAAACATATTATAAGTTGAAGGTTTGCATAAAAATGTTAAAACACTCAATACTGCTATTACTATGTCGCTTTAAAACACCTCAAGAAGTAGATTTTTTGTGTGGATTAGTTGATTAGCCTGCTATTTAGCATTTAGTGGCCATTTTAGCCATATTCCACATTTTTAGTTATTATTATTTTATTTTTTGTTTGTTTTCTCAAAATCATCTTAACTGCTTTCAAGTAAGTGTTTTTTTAAAATGTTAATGAATCCATATGTTTTTCTTTCTCCTTTTCTTTCTATTAATGTAAAAGCAGCTTAAATGAATCCCATTAGAGGCCAATCCAGTCACCTTCTTACCATATGGCAGAGTGACTCCTATTCTCCGAACCACACACATCCTCTCCTCTTCTCTACCTCTCCTCTCCTCTCGAGACAACAATTCTCCTCTACTATCTTCCCTATGCTGGATCCCAGTTCATTTTCGGTCTTGATTTAAAAATTCTGTGGTTTGTTTTTAAAGCTCTGAACAGTATTTCACCTCTTAACATTGCTGATCTGGTCTGCAGATCAAATGCTTCTGGTTTTATTTATATTTCATTTGATTGATAGTTGATTTGATTTATCTCTACATTGATTGATTTGGCATTGTACAATTGGACTGTATTGTCTATTCATGGCTGACTGTGCATTTTATATTGTTTTTTCACACTGACAAATAAAGGGACCCGGAAAAAGTAAAATAATATTAAATAATAAAATAATTTCTCGGTTGATCCAATTTGTCAATGGTCAATTTTCCCGGTCGAAAGGTATTTTTTCCGATTATCCTGACACCACTTGAACGCACCGGTGCATACTTTTTGTAACCCACACACGTGTCTGTAAATGATGAGTAAAGCTTCTAAATAAATATATAAGATTCCACCTATTTTGTTAAAAAATAAAATCACTTTCTTACAGATGCCAATAAAACCCCCACTATTGATAGTATTTCAGAAATACTATCAATTTTATGAGCAGCAAAAACAATGTGCTGCTCATAAAACCAGGCCCTGCAGTGGGAGTGATACCTTCAAGGGCAATTTGATGAACAATCAGCAATCAGTGCACGACAAAAATAAACCAATATATACTATGTAAAAAAAACACAATAAAATAACCCTATACACTAGAGTAGCAGGGGAAAATTAGCTTTTAATATATATATTTTTGCCCTATGGTATTTGCTATTTTCTTGCTTTTCTGTATTTTTCTTCATATTTTTCCTTCACATGGACATCACTGTTTACTTAGTGAAACTACAATAGGTGAAATATTAAAACTCAAATAGATTTTGTGGGCATTGCGGGGCACAATTAACAAAGTACATTCAAAGAAAAAAAATTTAAAAGGCTTTTCATTGATTAATGCAGCTTACATATTACATCTCTGGAAGTGGGGATTTCCCCTCGTGTTAACTTTTACAATGTCCATTTATTCTATGTATGATTTTAAACACAGCTCTCATTAATTTAAGACTTGTTAGCGTTGTGTCGACTCCTCACACATAACGAACCCTACATATTGTAAGGGCTAAAGAGGATAGCGTGCAACAGTCTAAGCACAAATTAAAATCCTGAAGATTCATATGAAATAAATCTCAACAACATACATCGAAACAGTATTCATCAATATCTTTATTATTTACAATAGGCTTAACACTGATAAGCAGAACTTCACAGTAATATAACGTGAGCTTTAAATAAAAATTTAAAAAAAAACACAAAATATACTTTTGTACAATAAAAAAGTTAATGTTAACATCTCTGCCATTTTTTTCATCCCTGTTTAGATTCACATATTCCATTATGGTGTGTGTGTATATATGTGTGTGTGGATTTACATTGCACTTGTAAAACTGAAGAAGTGGCCTTTGGTATAATGATGTGTACACACATTCTCCAGAGCTGCTCACCAGATCAGGGAGACAGAAGGAAAAAACAACAGATATACAGGATAAATGCAGGCATCGTAAAGAAAGACAATGCATGAGACTGGTAATGAGAATGTGGTCAGTTCAAAAATTTAACAGCATCAGATCACAGATATGAGGGGGAAATCCATTGGCACCCAATCAATTTATTGACACCGTAATTATTGATTGAATCTTTACATGTTTATTAAAAAAACACAACCCAAAAAATTAAAATAAAAAACACATCCAGGCTGGAAATGTGTTTGAGTCGAGATGGTCACATGTTTTTGTTTATTTCACTTTTTCATGAGGCTTTGATGAGGAGACGTGTTTCACAGAGATGCACTGAAACCAGTAGAAACTTAACAGGCAAACAGGCCAGAGTGGTGCAAGGCAATTAAGGAAAGCATTCCTGTGAAATTAAGAGGGTAATAAAGCAACAGGCTCAAGTGACCAAACAGGTGTTTGAATGACCTGTAACTGAATAAGTGTCCAAATACAAAATCTGAAGAGTAGAAAATGCACCTTTTGGTTTCAAGTTTGCATCTGATCTTTAACCTCTGAATGACAGAAACACAACCTGCACTGACAACAACCACAATCCCATGGCAAAGAAAAGACATCACATGGATGTTTTAATGATGGACTTCAACATTCCCATTCTTGATTTCTTGCAGCGACAGTGTAACTGCACATATTTGTTCACACAAAGGCACAAGAATCACAGAAATAAATGATGACCATGGTGTTTGAAATGCACAGTGAGTAGACGTTAATTACACTTCTCAAAGCTTTGTGTTTGGCAAGAAATTAGGCATTTTACAGACACACATTAAAGTGAAATGTTGTTATGAAATGCACCATGAAAAAGAGGACAAGTTTTAATTGGAAAAGCATCATTAACAGACGTTATGGACCTGCAGTGTTTATAGATTAGTTTTTGAAATATTCAGATGCAATGTGTCGATAAACCAATGTGTCTTATCCAGTGTAAATTAAGATGTGAGCCTAAGAAAAGGGTAAAGACAGAAAATATGTGAGTTGTGTGTGTGTGCTGTACACAGTTTTATTTGTGCTCAAAAAAACAGAGCAGTTCATTTTGAACTTTAATGATTTAGTGTCATCCAAAACCGAGACGTACAGGCCAATAAAAGGTGAAAATAATAAATAAAGAAATGACACCATAAGAGTTTAAAGAGTTGTGCAGATGGACATTCGGCCGGGTTCAGAACTGAAGAATAATACATTCATAAAGCAGGTATTCAGATCTGGGTGGATGGGTCTCAATACATCTCTACAGTCAAAAAACATTGCTCTTTTTGCTGTGACCCCCCCACATAAACCATTTCGTTTCCTGGATATGAAATAAATCAAATATTTACACTCTTTTTTTTTCTTTTCTCAAAATAGGTCTGTGCTTTTAATTAAAAAAACAGAATAATTTAAAATTCAAGTTCATACATAACATTCGAAAAAAATCATCTTTTCCTCTTTTTAAACCAAAATAATGTACAAATCGTTCATGTGCTGAAGACATACTGCAGTTTGTTTGTGGAGAGATCAGTACTGTGTGAGTCGTGTGGAGTTTGTGTAGCATCGATAACTTTGAAGTATTTGAGGCTCTGAGGCTATGACAAGGCTACAGGGAATCCAGCACTGTCCATACGCAGAAGGACACTTATAGAAACACTGTCCCAGTTCACCTGCTCATGTGCTACCCTGTGCCCTCCCTCTCCTCACTCCACACTTTTAACGCTTCATAATACATGAAGAGAAATGTAGTGCGCAAGGACAACCGGACCAAAATATTGAAATGCTTTAGGGGATCTGCCCCCGTTCATGTGGCACTGTGTTGACGTGTGAACATCGGCCACGTCACTGAAGAGAAGACAAATGCTGTGCATACGATAGGACACCCCACATTCATTCATTCATTAATGTGTCAGTCTTGTGGAAAAAAAACTGTAAAATAGATTGATAAAAATCTTTTCTGTTCTTGTTAGATTTGATAATGTACCAAACCATAAACTTAGTGTTTTTATTTGAGCCTACTTAGCTAGATGCTTGTAAAATGAACATAATGCTGTAAGTGATCCCTTCGATAGCTTTCAATGGTCTCACTCTCCGGGAATGTCACCGTCTAAACACCTGATCATTCATTCTCAATAACAAGACTTTATTCAAATATCTAAAACAAGCAACTCTGGGGAGACTCATCTTCTCCTCTTTTATCACAATTGTCCAAAAAGATTGACTGTCGGGTGCAATCTCTAAAATAAAACCAAAATATAAAAAAAAACCCTGCACATCTGCACACAAACACAAATGTCAAATTGAGACCCCGATGGCTTTATAAATGGCTTATGGTCACTACATTTCCCAGACACTGTGCAGAAGCCTCATGATTCACATATTTGTGAAACGCCGTTTAAGCTTCTCAGGGAAAAACAGTTGTCTAGTATTCTCAGTGAGGCCGGAAACAACCGCCATCGTTCCCGCTCGGTAACGTGACAGACTGACAGACAAGCAGAGGGAGCTTTCACCTACTCTCCGGACTGGCTACACACAGCTGATACACTCGACATTCATTTAACAAAGAGGCCGTTATTATCGCGGCCGCGTGGAGACCCGCGGCAAAACATTTCATGGTGCGACGTAAAACCACATTTAGTTCAGTATAAACATTTCTCAATATGTACAGGTCAGAGCAAAGTTAGTGTCCACACTGGCATTTTTTTATGAAACTGTCGTTTGTAAACATTGAAGATTACACTTTGTAGAGATCTCTCTGAGGTACTTTAGAGATTCATCTCATCTTGTCCCTCGAGAAGCTGTCGATAGAACCAGAAACATAAAAAGGCGATATATGGGATCTGTCGGGTAGTCGGGGTTTGACGCTGACGGTTGGTGTCGTCACAGTGGCTACCTCTGCACTACGTCACTAATCTCTTTAATACAGCTGTGCAGGTTGTCCAGTACAGTGTTGGGCCCCACGCTGCCTGGTCCTCCTCCTGAAGACGAAGCCCTCAGCTCCTGCAGGCTGAGCTCCAGCTTCCCCACCGCCTCTCGGAAGGCAAATTTGTTCCTCATCTGAGGGATGCAGTCCACGTAACCTGAGCAGTAGTCTAGCAGCTGGTGCCCGGCGTCCAGCACCTGGCTGCTGGAGGGGCTTTCGGAGCTGGCGTGGAGGGCGCTGCTCAGGCACTCGGCGCACACCAGCAGGGCCTCGCGGCTGGCCCGCTCCAGGGGAGCCCTCTCCACCTGCTGCCTGGTTCGCCGTAGTGCCACTTTGGAACCGGCCGTGTGTGAGGATGAAGCAGTGGGGGCGGCTCCGTTGGCCATTTTGGTGGGAGTCGTGTTGGTGGTTGCAGAAGATGGTGAGGAAAAGGAGGAGGAAGATGCAGGCGGCACTTGTGGTGGTGGCACAGACGGTCGCCCTGACCTGTGACCTTTTAACGTGTCTCCATTCACTTCCGCGGGTGCACCTCCTACCTGCTCCTCCCCGTCTCCGCTGTAGGAGTGTTGCAGGCTCCGCAGAGTGGGAGGCGGAGGAGGAGCACACTTGGGTTTTACAAGTCGCGGCCTGTCCCGGTCTGCTTGGTGCTCAGACAGCAGTTTGAAGCGGTTCCCCTGAGAGTCGAGACCGACCAGGTGCACGTCAGCCGGGCTGTGCTTCAGCGTAGGGGAGATCAGGACTGGAACTTTGTGGTTGTGAGTGGGTGCGCCTGCTGCCACTGGGGAAGCACTGGAACTAGAGCTCTTCGAGGGAGACGACCAACACTGCTGCCTGTCCAGTCCCCCCCCACTCTCCTCTCTACCTTCTCTGACCCGGGAGAGACTGTCTGATTCCCCAACCTCCCCCCCTACTCCTGGTGCCCTCACCCCTACAGCAGTGCCCCGGGGCAGGAGCTTGGCTTTGGGCCTTTCCCTGATTTGTGCGGTCCCCTCATCCATCCTCCGCAGCAGAGTTTCAGAGGGCCGTGCAGCCCCGTTCTCTGGCTGCGAGGTTGTGGAGGCAGTTCTCTCTAGAGGGGGCTTAGCACTGCGGTTCCGGGGTAAAGTTAGAGCCATGCGCTCCAGGTCTGGCAGTCCAGCTGACATAGAGGAGGTAGAATTGGACCTAGGGAAGGGTTTAGGCCCTCCAACTATACTCCCCCCCTCCTCTGTAGAGGTTGTCTTTCCTGTCCGTAGCCCCAGGGTCTTTTTGATGAGTCTAGGGGTAAAAAAACCAGCCAACCCACTCCAACTGCTTCCCGCTCGTCACCTGTGCAAGGCTAGAGGGTTTCTGTCCGAACGCTGCCCCACAGCATCGCGACTGAGTCTGGGTGGGTTCCGCGTGGGAGTGGGAAGGGAGAGGCAGAGAAGCCTCCTAAGCTGTCTGACTGGGGCAGAGGAGGAGGAGCGCAGAAATCAGCAGTGGGCTCATATTTCTTGTGAGGCTGCGTCTCCATTTCCCGGAAAGAGCTGCTCCTTTTGGGAGGCGTCGGAAGGTTCTGTTGGAGCTGGGAGGATGGCGAAGATGAAGAGGAGGAGGAAGATTTCTTTTTGATGAAGGAGCTGAAGAAGCCCGTCTTGCGGTCTCGTGTGAATGTGCCCATATCCTGCGTGTCCTCTAGAAGGCTGCCGGGAGATTTGTCCCGTGGCTGCTGTTTTCTGGGTAGAGCTGGGGAGCCACCGGATCGGCTGTCACCTCCCAGCAACGAAGCCCAACCTGGGAAGACAAATGGGACGCGGATTAATAAAACAAAGATTTCAAATGTTGCTTATCTTAAAACACAATTAAAAACAGATATTGTTCTGAATTTCCCCATGTCTGTACATTCTAGATGCATGTTCCCTTTCTCTCTAAAAGCTGTTCTCTCCTCCTGGGGGACTTATAAGGAATGAAAAGACATTTCAGCAAAAGGGAATGGAAAGTTTTCAATCCATGCCACTCACGCTCGTGCAAACACATTAATTCAACGATTTACAAGTTGCTCTTGTAAAAGATGGGATGATGAATACACCCTCTGGGACCTGACGATAACACAGGGTAAAGAGAAACTGCCCAATCCCTGATATGAGGAAAGCTGTTGTGCTACTTTGTGCAAGTATAATTGATTTTCACAGCCTTTAAATAAATAAATAGAGGACGCTGCATCAATTTCCCTACAGAAGTAAATGGAGATATAGAAAAAAGAGCAGTTTGTATTTTTTTGTACAAAGTTGTGTGAAGTGAAAAAGGCAACATAAAATTGCAAGTTAACAAAACTGTGTTAATAAGAACACATTTGCATCGGTAGCAGGTGCATTTAAATTAAGTGTATCCAATCAAATATTTAGTACGCATTGTGGTTATGGCTGCATTTCTGTAGCACTTTATCCAAAGAGGCTTAATTCACATTAACTCTCTCTTACACACACACAGAGGTGTTCAGGGCCATGGTCTGACCAGTGGGTGCAAACTGTGGAAACTTCTACATGTGTAGAGCAGGAGCTGGAACCTCCAACCCTGACATTAGTGTACAACCTGCTCCACCTCTTGAGCCACAGCCACCTGATCATACATGAAAAATCTAAAATAATATATAGGCTGTGGTTTTAATCATTCATTATCGTGTATAATTTAGGACCACTGGTGCAGAAACCGTTTCTCTAGTTCTGTTTTGATACAACTCATGTTTTTATGCCTTTGTGAAATATCCAGAATGTGTAAAGTTTTACTGGATTTGTTTTTTTAACGTTACTGTTCCTTTTATTTGTGAATGCTTGTGTTTTTTGGACAAAACATATACAAGATAAACTAAAATGCCACAATGACAACAAACAAGACACAAACAAAGTATAACGTCTTCTTTACATCAACATACACACACCAAGATCCCTCAGCAAACACACTAATGAACAACATTTTATTTTCAACATTAATTAAATAGGTTAGTCACAACTCAAACAAAACAAGACAAACAAAGGAAAATGTAATTAAAATTTAATATTAAGGTTAGCAAATATTAATACATAAGGATTAATTCCTTAGATTTGATTTACATTACAGCAATGGCAATATTATTCATATCATTTATAGTAAGAGTGTCTATCTCTGGTATTTTACCTTAGTGCTTTGAAACATTGGCATAGATGGGACTTTTAATAGGAAAAAAGGATTCTTTTAAATTGTATTAAACCTTTATATTTTAGGGTTCAGTTATATTTGAGTGTTACTTTTATATTTCAAAACTTTCAGTGGGTGTTTGATGACATGAACATGAGTGCTTAGATTTCATGGATGAAGTACGTGATCAACCTTGAACTTCAAATCAGAAATCAGATTATTAGTGGGAACTCTGTCAGGCTCTACTTGAAGAGTTGTTTCTTAGTTGTTGAGGAAAATGACGGCTCTCCTCTTCAGGCGTCGGGCGCGGCGCCGCTGCAGTCGCCCCTCTGCATCGGAGTCCTCTAGCATACCTGCAGAATCATAATGTTTTGCATCTGACTGGTGGGTAGTAAGGCGGGGATGCCTGGTTGTACCTGAGTGGCTGTGTGTGCCGTGGTCGCTGCGCCCATCCAGTCCACCCTCAATGTTTTCCTTGTTTTCTGTGTGCTTGTGGAGTGTGCGAGATTTGGAAGGTAACAGGGGCATGTCGTGACTGAATGAGTGCAGTGGTCCGCAGTGACCAGAGGAGGCCGTCTTACAGAGCTCCTCCGCCACCTCTGTAACGCACAAAGAAGAAAATACTGGGTTCAGAGACAGCGTTGACTCAATCAACAAAGTGCAGCTTCTGTGCAGATGCTGAACAAATACAACACAATTAAAAGTGTTAACATTCATTGGGCTGTGTGAGGGAATACCTCCTTAATTCATGCTTGGTTTGAAAAATAAGTAGTCTGAATAAGATCCAGTTTGCATGTTCAACCTAATAACTGCACTCGGAGAGTCGGATTTCAACATTTCTAAGACCAACTATTAAACTTTATTTGAACTGAGATCAAGCTACGTGTTATTGTACCTTCAGAGATGCTGGAGTCATGGAACATTGTTTCAAAGGCTTGGTGAATCTCCGCAAACGAAGGTCTGTCTAATGGGCTCCACTGCCAGCCTGGTAGAAAGACACACAAAAGGCATATTACTACAAGGAATTGCATTATTTCACAAATACATGGCACTTAAAATGGGTTTTTAAGTAGTCCAATTGTACATACCAGAGATATTGTGAAATAAATAATATATATGACTATAAACAGGTTGGCCTGCTGTCAGTTTATTCTTGTCTTCCCAGTGCAGGGTAAGAACTTGGTGAATATGTCAAATGAAGGCTAAACTGCTACTACTTACATGCTCTCATGAGTTCATAGACTTTGGGTGGACATCCCTCAGGCTGCTCCATGCGGTATCCTTTCTCCAGGAGGTCATACACTTGAGAAAGGTCGATGCCAGGGTATGGAGACATGCCATATGTGGCAATTTCCCACAGCAGCACCCCAAATGCTGTAAGGAGGAAGGTTTCAGAAGATCAAACATCAGGACAATGGAAATTAGGTACAGAGTAGAAAACAATCCAGACTCAGTATGACTGCATGTACATGTGCTGCTCACCCCAGACGTCAGACTTGATGGAGAAGGTGTTGTAAGCGAGGCTCTCAGGTGCAGTCCATTTGATGGGGAATTTGGCCCCAGCGTGGGCAGTGTATGTGTCGCCAGTCATCAACCGGCTTAAGCCGAAGTCTGCAACCTTCACGACATGATTCTCACCAACCAGGCAGTTCCTCGCCGCAAGATCCCTAAGGGTCGATGGGAGGGGAGAGGGAGATGGAGGAAAATGAGGAAGAGAGAGAGAAAAATAGTTTTTTAATATCTGGACAAATGCAAGAAGGGACAACAAACACACAACGTCGTACTCTAAATATCCCCTTACCTGTGTATGAAGTTCTTCTTCTCCAGGTATTCCATGGCAGAGGAGATCTGTGTGGCCATGTAGAGCAGCACAACAGCATTCACCTCCTCTTTATCACACTCTCTCAAGTAGTCCAGTAGGTTGCCATGTGGCATGTACTCAGTTACGATGTAAAATGGGGGCTCCAGGGTACACACACCTATGAAGAATACAGATGCCAACAAAAAAAGTGTTAAAGTGTGTACGTCAAAGCCAGCGACTGTGTATATTCAGGAGGCAAGAAAGTAGGTTTCATAGTGGCACATGAAATTTAAAAAAGGTTTAACAGTAGAATACGATCAGTGATTTTCATTAATACTGACCGAGTAGCTGAACGAGGTTTGGGTGTTTAACCTCCTTCATGACTGCTGCCTCTTTTAGAAATTCTTCCACCTCCATTGTGTCCTCCTGGTATTTTGAAAACAGAAAGAGAGACAAAGAAAACAATGAGGCTTTTTACAGACATGTTGCAACAGTTAGAAAAATTTTACATAGTGTCTTCAGTGATAAAGACATGTAATACCAAAACCTGCCTGCAGGTGGTGATCTAAAACCATTGTTATGCCCATGCCCCATCATTTAAAACCTAAACAGTGCTGTGAAAATATTCTAGGATATTTTACAATACATCTTTCTACAGTTGCTTTCAGAGAAATCTACCGACCAACCTTGAGTGTCTTGACAGCCACCGTGAGGTTGTACTTCTTCCACACTCCCACGTACACCTCTCCATACTGGCCCCCTCCCAGCTTGTGCTTCATGGTGATGTCTGTGCGCTCCATTTCCCACTTGTCATGGATGGGTGACACACCGTACACTGTGGGCTTGTTGCATTTTGGTGCTGGGTAGTGCAATGTGGTGACCAGGCCGTCGGCTACAGTGGAGTGGTGGTGGACCAGCTCGGCCAGGGTGGCGAAACGGCTCTCGGATGTCACATACACCTGAGGAGGAGGAACATGCATGAAGGTGGACAGTGACAGAAACAAAAGGTGAACCCTGGTGAAGTCCACACACAAAACGTAAGCCACACAATTTTAAGTTGGCCCAAATTGTTCATGTGCCTGTTTACCTTTCCATCGGAGGAGGTGTTGATGCGGTAGTGGTAGACTCTCCCTTCATAGCGCAGAGATATGGACAGCTGCCCGGGGCTGCTCTCGCTTTCCCGGACCAGAAAACTCCCGTTGATGAGGGACGAGAGCAGGTACTCTGCGGCGCTGCGAGACACGGGCCCGTGGTACCAGCTGTGCTTCTCCAGACTGTTGACTGGTGTGATGTAGTTGGAGGGCACCCAGCCCTGGCCATTCTTTGAGCGCACTTCGCTCCACTCTCCATTCTGGTTGTAGCCGAGCACACGCAGCTTCTCACCTGGACACGGGAGGGAGGGGGGGGGGCAGAAACATCCGGATGGTTACTAAGTGTCTCGATAAACAGCGAAGCCAAAACCTAAAAGTTCATCATTAAAAATAAACAATGAAAACTTAGCAGGTTCTGGTTAGAGGATTTCTGTTGTTTGTTTTAGGTTAAAAAACATGGGAACTTTTTAATGAGGTCACCACACTGGTCAAAATACCTTAACACTCACTGAATGTGATAGAATTGAGAGGAGCCACGTATACAAACGGGCCTCTTGTTGAAACTACATCAGAAGTATGGAACAAGCATAGGGTTGGGTGAACTGCGGATCAGTCATAGAAGGCTCAGCAAAAGCAGGCATGTAACGACTTGGTCGGATCTGTCGCTGACGTCAGTGCGCGAGAGATGAGGGAGTGGAGAGGCTGATGTGTTGGGAGACTGGAGAAGGGAGGGAGCCGTTGGTACAACAAACAACACAGAATGGTAGCGTGATGAGTCCTGCAGGTAGGATGTGGGATTAGATGGAGGGAAAAGGGTGTGAGAGGAGAAGGAGGGCTGGGATTGATCATCTGCCAGTGGAGGCGTCACTGCAGCTCCACCGCTCATCCTCTAGAATCTATTATCCCTGGATGTAAACAGTAGAAATAAAGTATTCATAAAACAATACTAGCACTCAGTGGAGTGCGTACCTCTGCCAAGGTCTCCTTGAAATACACTAGATCTGGAGTTTTATTTAAATCTGTACCATCTCACAATGTTAAAGAAATTGACCACATCCTTCCACTAAGTTTCATGGCAATCTACCCAATATTTTTTGCATAATTCTGCTTAATAACAAGCACAAAAAGCAGATGAAAATGTAATCACCTTGCCTGATGATGCTTCATTGTTTCAGAGGGACGCCTGGGTCAAACTTTTAACATGACAACCCTGCAATTTCGAAAAGGCAGCCCCCCTGTGTCAGCACCCACGCTGTGAGGTCTTGTTCAAATGAATGAGTGGGCGGCTTTTTTCACTACATTGCTCAAGTTGATCTGAGTGTGGCCTCATGAGTCAGTAGCTTTATGCCCTAAACTGTGAAAAATGGTAGCAACAAAGATTGTGTAGCAGATGGACGCTAATAAGTCCAATACACTAGAGTTAACATTAACAAGTACAGACCTCCAGTCTGCTCTGTAAGATGAACATGCCCAGCCAACACGTGACCACTAACCAAAGCTGCAGGTTGAGCTATTAGAGCTAAAGACGCTACGCCAGCAAATCCACAGAGCTACATTAAACAGAGCTGGTTATCCACATCCAGCCCACCAATCCACCAGTCTCCTCTAAGTCTGTCTCCTGTGTCTCTAGGTTTTGTGGGAGTGGAAACACTGACTGCCTCCCTCTCTCACACACCATGTGTGCCTGAAGCTGGGTTCTGCTCGGGCCTAGCCTGGTTTGGCCTAGTTAGGTTTGGCCTGGCACGGAGAGGAGACAATGATCAGCCCCAGACGAGAGCCGGCTAAATCCCTCTCTGTGATCAGCCTCTTTCTGCTGTGCACATCCTCCACCTGTTATTATTACAGTTGAACAAATTCCATATTAACGCAGCACTGGAGGCTGGGGTTGTTTCCATGCGACACAGAAAGGAAAAGTGGAGTGAAGCCTGTGTGAGTGCACATGTGGAGAGGAATCTTAGATTCACTCCATGAGTCAGGGTCTAAAGTTAATTTCCATCCCAGGCAGTGACTGGGCTGTAAAGCCTTAAAACGATGGGTAATTAACACACTGCCACGTTTCATGTTTTAGATCAGTTCGGAACACAAGCCTGAAGCTTCTGGATCATATCATGAGGATATTTGAAACTCAGGGGAAAAGCTTGTTGTCTGGTTAACTGCTGCTGGTTTAGAGAGGAAGTTTGACCAAAGAGTGTTTGTGAGGGATACGGAGAATAAAGATTAGGAAAATGGTGAAACGATTTAGACATTATTCAAGAATAAGAGCATTTTACTTGTGCTGTCTGCATGGTTGTCAGATAACAAGCTCCTGTTACAAGCTTTAATAATAACTTTAACCTCTGCTGTAGTTTGTAGTAACACACTTGGCTCACAGGTGGTGGAAAATAATTAAAATATAGTTTGCTTGTGTTTATGTGTGCCTGCTGCTGTCATGCAAAGTTATATTTACCATTACTATGGGGTGAGCTCGAGTGACACACAACATTCCTATGTCATAACTACACTTCACGACACAAAAACTGTTTCTGGGAGTCGCTGACCTGTCAATCATTAGCCTTGCCCTGAGGATAATACTGATGACTCTTTGCTTCAGGTGAGGGAATCACTCAGCTCTGTTGCTACATATGTCAACAGTGTTGCTTAAGGATGATATGGAAAAAAATCTCTCCCGGGATTAACATCACATTCCTAGACAATAACCTCAAGTGATGATGCATGGTATCAGCAGACTTGAACACAGGTCTTTCAAGTCTTGTGTCATCACACTGACACAACAGGATAACTCGTATTTTGAGGCAGCTGATGAATTAAAGATTTGTGATCAGTGTAATTATTCTACCGTCCTGTGTCATTGTTTACCTTTGGTTATGCTGAGCGTGTTGTCTCCACTGGCGACGAAGTCATAAAGTGCAACGAAAAGGTTGGGGTCGCTCTCGGCCGCTCCCAGTAGGTTCTCCTTGGAGCTCCAGCGCACCGCCTCCGTCAGGGCCGCAGAGTCCAGACCGAACGGCCGGTGGAGAGCTTCTGGAGGGAGAGGGGGTAAAAGGGTCGGCGAGAAAGGAGATACATTATTAGACTTGTAAACAAGCAACATGGTTCACACAGGTCAAGAGGGTACTGTCCTGTTGCTGTTCTATCTCTCCATCCCATGCCCCCCCTGGTTTCAGGGCGGCCCAGTGACAAGACTGATACCTTGTAAACAAATGGTACAGATTTAATCCCAGGTGTCCATTTTACAGGTTGTCTACCTGTCTGTCCAGGCCCAGTCTCTTGCTTGAACCCAGTATGCCGATGACGGTTGCTCAGAGCCGTCCATTCCTCCTCGAAACTGTTGCTTGCCTGCAGGCACCTCAAAAGCATTACTTTAACCAGTCCACTCACTGAAGACAACTGTTATCACTGACTACACAAACCTGCCGTGTCTCGTCTGGGCTAGGTAAGATCTGAGGTGGGAGTGCTGTTTTATATACAGAGAGCAGGAGGGAGGAGCAACTGGGATAGGAAAGAATCTCTCGATACACAGGATGCAGTGATCGCCATAGCTGAGTAACACACGCCCCCGCAAACACACAATTATGAACACGTACATGCGTAGCTAATGTGTACAACACTCGACAGCTGCTGCCAAAGTCACTGCATGCCTGGACAGCTGGTGAGTGAGTCGGAGAGGAGGGTGGGGAAATGGAGGGACAGGGAGTGGGGAAGAACTCACTTTTAAATCACAAAAGTGTTGCCCTGAATTGTTTTTCTTCCTCGTTTCAAAATAGAGCAACTTTAAACGTAAATACAAACCAAAACAACAAACCCCTTCATTTAAAAAGTATTCCGTTTTTCGTTACGACTGAGCCGGAGGTGTTAATTTAACTCTGTTGTTTTGGAGAATGTTGTTTATAGTACGGTTGTATAGGGTTGTATTTTAATGTGTAATGTTTATATTATGACCATGTGAACATAATTTAAAAAACAAGGAGGCAAACAAACTCCTAAATGACCATAAAAAAGGGTGATGTTGCAATATGATTTGGATCATATGTATATTGCAATAAACTACATTACTGTAAAACATTATTTGTGTATAATGGTGTGGTTTTTAATCATCTGGGCCAATTTTTATCTTTGTCAAAATGCAACTTAACAGTTCTCATAAAAAAAAATACTGAGAAAATAATCCTGTGGGTATTATTTGTATTTGTAAGAGAAAAGGACGACAAAATTCATTGAAAATTATGGTTATTTCAGTTTTAAGCATCTGCCACAGACTCATAACTGTTTCTTTCCCCTGCAGCATTTCTTTGGACTGTCAGACCAGATATGATTATTACCAACATGGTCAGACTTTTGTAAAAGTGGCAAAAAAAAACACACATATTTCCTTTTTTAAGAACTACCGGTAGTCAAACGCAATGCTGAATTGCATCAAAATAAAACAAATATGGAATAAAGATATAGACACATTCTGTATTATGATTCACAGCTGTAATGCATTCCTCAATATAGGAAAATATTAAGCCTAATACAGTAAATCGTCGGTAATTGCAGAGCTTTTACTCGTCTTGATGAACACAGAAAGCACTTTACAGTACAATTTAGTATTTCACTCATTCATACAGTTCATGTGCAGCACACATCACTCAGAACCTGCCAACACAGCATTCGGGGGTTTTGTGTGATTCAGTATCTTGCCCAAAGACACTTCAGCACGTGAAATAGGGGTGACAGGGATCAAACCGCTGACTCCTGCTCTACCGCCACAGCCATCCCGCAATATAGATATAAATATGTCATAGGTCTAGTAATTGAAGAGACAACCAAACTAACAGGAAACCGGCATAAAACTCAACAAAACAAAAGCTGGTGTGAAATGTCAATTTATGGCGAGATAATGATTGAACAATCACACACACCTCAACAAGTTAACAATACTCTTAGATCTGGGTTTTAATTTGAGAATTCAGAAATAAACCTTGATTAACTACTAAATTAGCATGTGGCCACAATAAGCAAGTTTCATTCATTGATGCAAGATTTTCAATATAAACTTCTGACACACTGACTTTATGTGGTTAAACAAATTTGTCCCTTTACAAGTTTCAATTGGGAAAATCAAATTCAAAGAATTTAGTAAGAACAGTGTGCCACTGCAGTAATCTTGCAAAGTTGGCAGAAATTCATTTAGAAATTAAACCTTTTCCATTGTTAGTCACCATGTGGCCAGCACATGCCATATACACACAAGAGCAGAGCGATTTTCCAGCTGGGTGATCGACACACTGAAATATAGGATTAAATAAATACAACGATCTTTCCCATATCCCATAATATGTAGCTCTAAAATATCCATAGCGTCTTCTTTGCCACAACATCTTCACACAAGGCTTGCTCACCTTTGTTTTGGACCAGCATGCATTGTAGCGCAGCACTGGCCGTGACCTGGCTCAGCCACAGTTCCCAGTACATCTTCCGGTCTGTTACCGGTCCTAGTATCCAAAGAAACACAGAGGTTTTCTTGATTCCACTGTGTTGATTCCGAACGGCAGTTTTAAAGCTTTCGACTTAAGACGATGGAGGCTTGAAAGCACAAGAGTTCATTCTCCTGGCGGAGAATACGAAGCCCAAGCTCGTCCTCTAAGCCATCACCTTCACTGTGGAACTACAAATGCTGAATGAGAGGCGGTCTGAGAGAGACAGAGACCCCCCCCCGGACAATATATTTACCCACGCTGTCCTTGAATCAAACCACCCTAACTTCAGAAGTTACAGTGGTGACTTGCAGACTCCCCTACTCGCTCTGATGTGGCCAAGAGGAGTCAAGATTTCCAAAGTCCATCTGGAGAGCGTACACATGACTGATATTCGCTGTGGTTTAACGCAGTGTACGGGATTGCAAAACATGGCAGAGAGTGGGAGAGAGAAAGGCGGGGGGCATATGGATACAGAGGTTGGGGGTAGGGCAGGGTGTAGGGTATGGAGGAAAGTTGAGCTGAATTCGACGTATGTGCACGTGTGTGTGTGTGTGATTATTGGAGTGTGTGAGGCCTGGTCCAGCGTTGTGGCCAACGGCAGATGGCCTGTCTTGTTCCCCAGGGGGAGGAGAGGTCCTATTGACCCCCACTTTTCTTCTGTGAGTGTGTGAGCCTGTGTGTAAATGTGCATGACTGCAACTGCCACAGCCCGGCTGAGCCAACTGTCCGAGCTGCTCCTCTTACATACGTGGCTACATATCTCATCACAGCTCCTCAAGAATGTTTTTAATGAAAGAGTGATTTTATGGCATGCGCGTCTGCCAAAGGTCTCAATTCGAAATTGAAACAAACTGAAAGACGCAAAAAGAAACTCAATCACTTATTATTCAAGAATTCTATGGATCAAATTAAATAACATTATTACATTAAATGGTTTTAGTAGTATGATCCACTTTCATAGAGTTGATATTTCTTAAATCTCTTATTTCAGGCCAACTGCAAGAGGCTGGTCTCCTCTGCCAAGCTAGTACCTCGTGCGCAGAAGCGTTTGATTGAGGGAGCAGTTGGCCTGCGTGGGGTTTGTCGTGTGCCCGTCCGGGTGCCTCAGAGTGTGTGTGTTGTCAAGTGTAGCACATGTGCACTGTGAAGAAACTATGGCTTTTGTGTTAGGCTGAGCACAGAGGGTATTTGCAAGTCGGAGGGGCATGCCAAGCCTGCACCCCCTAAGACAGCTGGGACAGGGGTGACCCTGGACCCAGAGCACACTTGACGTGTGGACACTCCGATCCACATCACATGCACACACACACATGAATTGGGACACTATCTCCTTGGCTGCCCCTGCACCTCTTTGTGTCGCCATGTTTCTCCATGTTTTCGTAAAGCTTTCACTCCACAAACCAACAACGTTGTGCCAAACAAATAAACAATAACCTCATTTACACGCCCTCATCAAACACAATACAGTTCATATCTGAAGCCCATGACCAGCGAGGTAAGGGTTTATTTTTAGCCGCTGGAGAACAAAACATAGCAACATGACATCCAGAAATAACAGAGCACATAGTGATGGTGGTGCGGAGATAGATGGCTTGCTGCCTGCAGGAAGCCCAAACAAAAACCTGAGACAATGACTCGGATGAGACACTGATATACAAGACATTACATAAGCCAATAGGACAGGCCTGATGGGATCCTGTGATGACATTGGACAGAAAGGTGAAGAAAGAAATCAGTAGACTGGAGCTGGAGAGACTGGTTACCAGTAATCGAGTGTATGTTGTAATATAGTAACAGAATACAACTCTCTTCTAATAGTCACTGAATCACACTGAGACGCAATGATTTAAGATCAACTGTCTCATAGGTATAATAATGCACATCGATTTGTAATATCATCACTGGGAAACTTTTTTACATATCAAAACATGTAAATATGCAGGAAGGTACTGATATAAATGTTCAGGGAAGCACAAGGACTGAAGTCAAACCAGTTTCATCAAAAGAGCAACAAACAAGAGACCACTACTGCCATTCACTCCATGACGCACATCCAACAGAAGATCAGATCAGGAAATAATGGTAGCAGCTTCTCTCAACTGTCTCCGTTTTCTCTGTTTTATGTCTATGAAGTATTTTTACATCAGCCAAGAATGTTATGTTTTGGCTCATGCTCATTGATTTGTTTGTCGGCAGGATTACGCAAGAACTACTGAGAGGAAGCCCAAGAAAGAACCCATTCAATTCTATCACGGCTCCAGGCAAAAGGGCAGATTTAGGATTTGTTTATCAGGCGATAATATTATGATATTATGAATGATATTACGCCACTGATATTTGTGAGTGTGTGCAACTTGGGGCAGATCCATGGACTAGCATGTGGGTTAATAAGGGTGTGTTGGGCTTATGGGTGGCATTCTAGTTAGGTGTTACTATTGGTAAACAAGACACTTAAAGACATCCCATAGTGTTGTAGTTCATTGTGATGGACAATATTCATAGCCGTCAGATGTTTCGCTGAAAATATATTTAATGAAGAAAATAAACCACAATTTTTTTTTGTCACTAACTCTGTTTTTAAGCAATCCATCTCTAGTTTGAGAAGCAGTCCAGAGAGAATCCTCAGCTGGGGAGGAGACATGAGTCAGTTGTTGTTCAAGAGGACTGGACAAAAGACAACGGCCTCATTAATGCCACTTTACAAGGGCGTGTGTGTGTGCGTGTGTGTGTTGGTTCAGGAAGATATGAGGACTTGAAATGTATTGTCTGAAAACACTGCTCTTCTGTTTACTGATATCAGCCTGAAGCATAAATAGGTTCATCAGCCGTGTTATTCAACACAGCGGGGTCCACACGTCTGAGAGCATCTTCCCACTCGCTTGCACCGGAAAGTGGTCTCTGACTTTAGTACACCTCTCACTGCATTCTTCACAACCAAATACATGAATGCACTTGCCCTCATGCCCACGGTTCCCTCTTGTCCACACAGGAACGTCTGCCTCAGTAAGACCCCCCAGACACAAATCCTGGTGTTGCAAACATCTCTGCGTGAGTAATTCCACAAACACACATGCTGGGAACGCCTATGAATGTTCTCCATTCATCTCTGTCCATACAACCATGGAGTCTGCTGTCTACATGGAAATGCACCAATTAGGGAGTGGACACACATCAGCCTGGGCCTAAGGGCCAGCGGATCACCTTGGAATGGAGAAGAATGGAGCCTTAACACACAACTCACCCTGCCTTGCCCCTCTCAGGGCTTGTTATGGGTTAATAATGGGTTCTAAGTGCTTCCCTTTAGGTGTGCTGGCAAAAAAATAAATAAGCTAAGTGCTTCTTTATGTGACAGCGAAGAGGATTCGCTGCATATAATGACCTGAAACCAACTATTTGCACTCGTCTGATTCACACATTAGGCAAATTGAAATTTGAATTGACTAATTATATTTTAATATATTCAAAGCACAGAATTAGCCTGAAGTCACTGGGGCTCTCTGACCTGTTCAGAACAGAGTAGAGATAATCATTTAGTCCCTGTGATATAAAATTCAAATAGCAAAAACAGGCCTTTGGAATTGTTAAGCATCTTTACTTCAGCCAAAATTGGTCAATCCCAGCCAAACAGAAAGTTTAATAGAAGTCAATAGAAGTCATAAAGGCACACATAAACATACTGAATGGAAATATCAAGCGGACATGACTGCCGTTTATCAGGGCTGCAAATGTATGTTGCATGTGCTTCAAAACAAACTGCCCCTGTAGCACATGTGTGTGTGTAGACTGTGATATGAGGGTCAATATAATTGCTCATGTGTGAGGGGATTTGATGATGCATTGCTAATCTACTTGGTATTTGTAGTCTGGCAAGTGAGTAAAAACCGAGTCCCCTCCTGCAGAGAATTCATGCATCAAACTCCGGAATCTAACAGTTCTGTAATCCCTTGTTTCTTAGAGAGACGTAATAACAAAGTTTCTTGCGTGCACACTCACAATTTAAAAGAATTTATATTTTGATGCATTGACTGCAACAGGCTTGCCATGCACTATACCTGTGATAGGTTTCAGAGATGGTGCTCGTACGCTGTGGACAATGCTACAAAATCATCAATCTCTGTAGCACCAGTTCTATGTGCAAAACAAAAAGTTAACATTCAGCCCTGTAGATGTTAGCCCGCCCCGCTGTCCTCACTGCAGAATTGCCCAATCTTGTCAAAAACATGTACTGGGTGTGGATGATGCAAAACGTCTGGTGTGTGTTTATGTGCCCCGCAGGTAAAGGGGGCGTGTTCACCGCAGCAAATCCCTCCAAAGCACACTCTCCTTGTTGCCTCCTCCTGGTGTTTCTCCTCTCTTTCTAATGAGGGTTTACAGTAGAAGCCAGAGTTATTTGGTGTCTGAACACCTAATCTGTGTGTGGTGCAGTTAAGCTGTGTTAGTTGTAGGTTTAAGCCGCTTTACAATGACTCAGATTGATGAACAGACTGGAGTCCAGGGGGAAGATTTGAATTTCACTGTGCCCTTAATCAGAAAGCTGAGAGGCCCTGGCTGCAAACACCAACCTCGAGGAACTGTTTACTATTTACACACAACAGATTTGTAGTTTAAGGTTTCTCGGGTCATCTTACACAAAACTGTCTAAAAATTCTAACTTGACTCTTATTAGAATTATAATCATCATACTCAATGATAACATGTCAGTGCAGCAACAGAGACGCATCATTATTGAATGAACAGAGGGTGACATGTAAGCAGCTTCCCTTCTTCAAACAAATCACTAAAAGTCTTATCAAAGCAACAACTTCCCTCTATTCTCAGAATAATCACACACATCACATGGCATATTTGAGTACAGCGGTGCCACGGGGCGCCCAGATTAAAGTTTCTGAATGACTGGTCAGCTGGTGGGCGATTACACTGACAGCGGAGGACGTGCCGAATAATCCTCTGAAAGAGTTGCACCACATTACAACCTCGCCGACAAGGATGTAAAGAAAAGAAAGAGAGCGAGTGTGTGTGCTTACAGTAAGTGTGTGGGTGAATATGTGAGCGCACATTTCTAGCCAAGTCTCTACCCTGCAACCCAGGAGATAAGCAGCAGTGATAATGCCAGCAACAGAGGACGGCTCCTGGAAGCAAATCAATTCTTCACAGGCTTGGCACAGCGACTGGCCCCTTTTCCTTCCCCCAAATCTCATCTTGTTCTCTGCTGCACCATCGCAGCGAAAGAGTGAAAACTCTGGATTTAACCATGGGCCACTGCAACAAATTGGCATGAGCCCTGCACAAAGCTGAAAACATTTGGTGTTTTAAAGCGGACAGATTCAAGGGATGGTTTCGCCATCTGTACAGCCAATCACTCAGTGTTCAGATTAATCCTCACCCTTTAATAATATAAGCTGCAAGGGAGCTAAAGCCAATGACTTAAAAACTAGGACTGTGGTTTTGGGAGCTACACGAGGATGACTGGTAGCAGATGCAAAGGCTCAAGGCAGTGACTGAACGTTGGAACGCACAAACAGACAAGACGACTCTTAAAGTTTAGGGAAATTACATCTATATAAGTCTTTGGATTGGGTATTGTATGCAATAACCTAAGCTGACATGCTGTTGTGATGCATTTGAAAGAATAGTTCCATTTTAAATATTCACTCTTTGAAGGTTGAAATAGGAACGAGGCTGATCACAACAGCCCGGGCTCAGCAGAGAGGAATCAAGCACAGCTGGTCCAGTGCAGGGATGAACAGGGCAGTCTTGGGATAAAGACGAATGCATAGATATGTGAATCATTTAACATAAAACCATTAGAGTGCACAATGGTATAGGCAGTCTTCAGTTAGAAGACCATGATTGTGTCTGAACGCTTTATGCTTCTAAAACACAGCTATCAGATCACACTTACTGTCACTTCTGAAACCATCAGTCAAACTCATCAGTTTTGCCCTAATTTCGGCCCAGTTTCACCCAGAGAAGGTGTGGCCATGGCTCCTCCTAGTGGTTAATGGTAGCTACAAGGACTAACATTCTAGATTTGAATCCACAAATAAGCTTTACTTCAGGCTACTGTATTTTAAAAAGCCTGTTTTTAAAGCTCACCCATAGCCATAGAAGTGTCTGAAACTTGATTTCCCCAGATACAGATACAGCAGTAGCTGCAGTGTGACTTATCCCGGTCGTCTGGGTATTAGCGCACAGAGTCCATAGAAAAGTGGATTTGCTGCTAATCTAATTTCACCCACGATGCAAATCAGCTTAGGTCCTTGAAAGGATCCAGGCATCCCTTCTCTCCTATGGGCAGCTTTAACAGCGCTCAATTTGGGTGAAGCTTGCTCTGCATTCACAGCGATGCTGCCAAGAAATGCTCCAATCCACTCGTCTGCCCCAATTTCTAGGATCTGGATAGCATAAAAATAGATAAACCAATCGCTTTGTTGATTTTCTTTTTTTTTGGAACTTTCAGAAGTGTTGTTGCTGCTGAGCTTATTCACACAGTCAGTACAGCAAACAGGTTAACCCACAAGCACGTTAACGAATAAGAAGAGATCTTAAAGTGACAAATCTTACAAAATATTAACCTATTTAAGAGTCTGTTCTCTCAGCAGATTCACATCTCTGTGTCAGTCCAACAGCTGATGACTCTTCTCCCTGCAGTGTCTGTATCAATTCAACCCACAGTAGGGATGGAAATCTCAGAACTCCTGACGGGGCTATAAAAGGGGAGAAACCATCAATATCTTGCAGCCACCCATTCACCAATTCTGCACTCTGACCAATACGCTCAGAGGTGGCTGTCTGGACGGCTCCCTTTGATTCAGCACAGTGGCGGTCTGACCCCTGTCTGTCCTTGTTAAGGTCAGGGCTTTCTCGCTGGCCTGTCTGCCTGGTAGGATGCTGCTCAGAGACAGGGGTGATTAATTAATGATGAGCTGAAGAGAACTGCTGCACACCTGAGCAGGGGGACATTTAGCTGACTCACCTTGTGAGACCAGGAGCAGCCCACAACAGGAATCTATAGAAGTTGGGAACACACACCAACACTGAGGCCCCATTAAGGACAGGGATGCTTGAGTGTTTGTGTTCCCTAAAACGACTCAGTGGTTTCACATTTACGGACAGAAACTGTGGAAAGTCAGGTAGCCACACACATACGTGGCTTCAACACACAGACATGCATTCCTCAAAGCCAACTGTTTATTTCTGGAGGTTCTTTCTTATATGTATTCAAGAGCGTGGTCTTGGGGCATTATTTCTGCTTTTCACAGTCAGATTTTCGAATGCTTTGCCTCCAGCACCTGCTTGTGTGCAGATTTGCTTTACTCTAGCTCAAAACAAAAACTCAACTTTACTGTCCTTCTCCTTGTGCTCGGCCTGCTTCTCTGTGCTCAAGTACCATGTTGAGCTATGAAATCCTCACTGCCTTATAGTATTCGCTTTATTTCTTAGTGTACCCGTGGTTACTGTTTATCCAGGTCCATGGAATCACTTGCCAGCATGGATCACTCATCTGTCAATTGGCCTGAGAATTGTGCTGGATTGATATAAAGTTGTTATGATGCTGGATTAATAAACCACTTTAATGTGTTGATCTCTTATAGCTTTCAACAGGAATATTATTGTTATCATGCAGCCTGTGAAAACACAATCAATATGAACATTAAATCTCATTACCAAAACCCATTGGTTGGCTTACAACTACACTATGCATCTATCCTTGAACTTTCTTTTGCTGCTCTGACAATTCAACTTCCTTGAAAGAGATCATTATCTTTTTGTCTCAATTCTTGGACAAGATCCGTCAACGTGACGTCATTGTAAGCTAAACGCAAAACAAATCTAGGGACTTCATCAAGTGGTTGATTCAGTTTGGTCAGAAATGAAAACTGTTATGTGATTATAAATTCATGGAGCTGCTTGCTTCTTTTCTTATCAGCAACTGGGATTTGTTGACATTTTACAAAGGGAAAGATTCTGTAGCCCTAATTAACATCAACTTCTTTCTTGACAATCACAACAACCTCTGTACAACAAATTGAGTCCAAATTTTACCCACAAAGAAACGGAAGACAAAGCTGCATCATTATCACTTTGACAGACTGACTAACAGAAAAAAGGTCCTTTGATCGTCAGTGGAGGAGCAAGTGCACAGTCCCAAGCTTCCTCACTTAGGAGTCTTTGTTCTATTATTGTGTACTTTCAAGAGGAGAAGTCTTTCTGCAGAGTGGCTGTGTGACTGCATCCTGGCTGCTATAAAAAGGCCACTCCTGCCCTGACATCGGCTGGGACCGAGCAGGCCAGCAGTGAGAGGTGCTGCACTTCGTAGGTCCGTCTGTCTGTCTGGTGTATGTACTCCAAACTGGGGCCGGGGTTGCTTTTCAGATGTGACGGCCAGGAATTAAAAAAGGCTTTCCATTCCCAAAAAGCTTGCACCTCGCTGCAATGCAGTGAGGAAATTGGGTCTTGGACATCTCCGGAAACTAAGCAAGCTGCGTCAGTAGTTTTACATCTAAACACCAGGTGAGAAGTGCTGCGTAAACGCTCCGTCCACTGGAGGAACCACACGAGTGAGGAACAAGGATGACTGAAGGTAGACGGAACGCGAGTACAACACTGGGCATACACCCAGGGAGAGTAAAATCAAGCAGAGTATTATCATAAATCTTGACATCTTGTCATCTTCATTACTTATTAAAGCTCAGATCAGCCTCTGTGAGAAGGTGCCTGAGGGGAGAAGGCTGGGAGGAAGGAGGAAGGCCATTTAGGGCACGGAGGAGTTACTGCTGGGCTGTTTCTCCACAGCTCAAAGGAGAGTGTTAGTGTAGATCTGCATTGTTCTCTATGACTCACAGATAACAATACCAATGCACAGCTATGGCTCCGAGGCAGGAGCATGGTGGCTGCAGGGGTGACTGCTGCCAGCTCTCTTCTCTGGGTCAATGTTTCATACAAGCCACATTACGCACGCAGCGCTTGAACTCACTGATCGTGTGAGATGCTGGGATGTTAAATCATGATCACACGCGTGTAGCTTTAAACCCTGATCACACGATGCGGGTCGAGTTAAATAATTCACACAGGTTTCCCACGGGATCAAACTGGGCGATGTGCTGCTTGGCTGCGTCAGAACAGCAGAGATGATGAGACAGGGGATGTAAGCGAGCATGTGAAAGCCACTAGGTATTGTAATGTGAGCCCGTGGTGGCTGCCACAGCGAGTTAATGGAGTGGAATTGCTGCAAAACCTCCGGAGGCAAGAATCACTCTTTACCAGTCCAAGTCCAGCACAGAGACGGGCGACTTAACCAGGTGACCTGGTCCACACGGGACACATGATTCTTCCTCTTCCGCAAAAAACACTCTCTCCTCTTGATCTTTAGGGAACACGCTCCAACATAATGTTATAGTGATCAAGAGATAAATCCCTTCTCTGAATAAACTGCCCCATGTCTGCACACAGACAACAGAGGAATAAACCCCACACACAGGGAGAAAGAGGGAGACATGGATGAGATGGAAAGCTAACGTTCGTTGGCATGGCTATTTCCGCTAACGCGTCGTTGTCAAACTAGCATGGACTCGGCTAGCAGTCGCCAGTCAGCAGCAAACACATCAAACTTCACTCCTCTATCTTCACCCTTGTTCACAGCGTGTTTCTCCATTTACCTGAATGCAGTGTGAATATGTTGATCGCCGGATCGGGCACGTTGACTGCAGCAGCCCTGCCCGGCGGTGTCCCGGTGCTACTGCCGGGTTCCCGGGGTCTCCTCCCGGCGCCGCTCCCCCGGATCCCCTTCCCTTGGTGCGGTTGGGACGCGTGGGGCTGTGGCGGCTGGAGTGCGGTCGATGTGCCATCACCGACGCGGCCTACCTGCTGTCCCATCCCGGTAGACTGCTGTACGGACGTTTGGGACGAAGCGAGCGAACCCCCCCTGCCGCACCTCTGGCTCACATTCCCCCCCGAGCTGCAGCGGCCTGGCCGGAATAGTGTTCCTCAATCCCCTCCCTGCTGTTCTTCACCGTTAGCTAACGTTGACTAGCCCGTGTTAGCCCGCTCGGCTAGCCCGTTAGCCGCCGTTAGCAGCTATCAGTGAAACCCACCCACCCTGCCTTTAACAATAAAACCGCCGCCCAGTCGCGTGACAGCAATTGGTCCCACTCCAGTTGTCCGGAAGGTATCCGAGTAGAAATCGACGGTAACCGAGGCGCGGGATTCGGCCCAATGTGGAGCTTTTTCAGAATCGCCTTGCCGTTGTCCGGCAGCTGCGCGCCCCCTCTGACGCCGCCATCTTTACCGCAGAACAGAAGATGTGTTGCACAAGGCGGGGGGTTCACTCAGATCCCCTGTCACCGTGATCCTCCTCCTGCTGCCGCTGCCGTTGCCGCTGCTGCTGCCCTCCTGCATCGACTCTGACCCGGTCCCAACCTGGTCCCAACCCGCTCCCAACAAGCCCGAGCACCGGTCCTGTGTGGGGCTGCCTGAGTTCTAGATAAATTAACATCACCACCAACTACTGTGAAGCAAACACTGTGTTGTGATTGTCATGATTTTGATGATTCAATAATGAAAACGACTATGTTCTGAACAACTATATCTAAGATGGCATGGCCTATATACATGTGTTTTCATGATATACTTTCACAGGATAAGATGAAATACCTGATTAAAAACAGACCCTTCTCTGCAGATGGTAAAATGACCTGATGCTATGGGCGAACGTCTTTCCATATAGCTTATAAGCAAGCAATAAGCTAGTGAATAAAATCATTGATTCGTATATTTTATAAAGATTTAACAGATCTTGGTTCACAGTATACATATATATATATCTAACAGCTGAGGTGCTCAACAGTTCATGTTTTCTGAGTTTGAGAATCTCCATTTCAACACTTTGCTGCTGGTGACCTTTCACACTAAACCCAACACATTCATCAAAGAGGAGGAGGCAAGGTGAACATACAGTTCTTAATTTGTTTTTATTCTTCATAGTTCTCATACTTTGATGTGTTTTTAGGCCATATGACTGACATCCAAAAATAGAACATACTGATTCATATAATTGTCACCTGACACAATAAGAGAGTCAAGGCCTGAATTAAAAATAATGATCCCAACCCGAATATAACAGTAAGCTCACAAAAATAGATAAACAGCATCTTGGCGTCTTTCACTATTAATTAATAATAACAGTATGAATAAAACCTTCGAACCATAAAGAAAGATTAAAAGTTCAAACTCAGCACTTAGTACCACAGGTCATTCCAATATCTCAACTATTATCAGTACATGATATAAATTAGTTGCTGGTATTCGTGTTGTTTATTAATAATTAACTTTATAAAGGCCTAAATGGAAGTTTCTCTTGCAGAATGAGCCGAGGAAACATCACAAATAAAAGCTTTTAATACAGTGCCACCTTGTGGCCATAGCGTGTTAAGAAGTGATTGGTTTTCTAGATGGTTTTACTTTGCATTGTGCATCTCATTATTCACAAGAATAAATATATTGAAATATGTCAAAATTTGCAACATCAACTGTGCAATGGTTGGTTTCCTTCAAATAGTGCACATGTATATAAACTATTTCAGACAAGAACAAAAAGCACACTGAGCAGAAACAAATCCTCATTAGTTTGACATGAAAATTACTGTCCTTGAAAACACATACTTGTCTTATTTAATGTACTAAGTATTTGACAAAGCAAACTGTAGCCCTTTATATCATCAGTATCCCAGTGTTGTAATATTCCAGCAGCCAGCTGCAGCAGTTTTACAATGGGAGGCATTCTGTGGCGATTTCCCCTTGCAATTGGAATCACTGTACATAATTCACATATCAGACATCAGTCATTAACAAAATACATCTTCATTTAGGTTCAGGGGAACCCTGACAGTAGGTGCATATTCAAACCAGGTGGATTCAGTAAGTAAGGAAAACATTCAGCAGTCACAGAGTACTTTAAGTCCAAATATTACAACTGTCATCTTTTTGAAACAGATTCTTCTTCAATCCAGTGTTAAAGAATAAAAAATCTTATGGGCAGTGAATATAAATAATAATAAATATTTTTCCAAACAGCATACTGAATGCAATTTACTTTCATTCCTGCATATGTGAACAGCGTTTGTACCGTGTAATGTTTGTTTTCAGCTGCTATGTCATTGTGTCACAGTGGCAATCACTGTTTCTATTGGCACAGGGTTTCACAGTTGATCAAGGAAAAACATGAGAAAAATCAATAGTACCTTAAAACAAGAGTTCACATGAGGTTCTATGTGAACTTGTAATTGTTTTGTGGGGTTGCCTTTGAAAGACATAAAACAGACTAAGGCATCAGTGTAACTTAGCTGCAGGAGTAAAGAACATTTTGGCAGATACTTATTGTTCCTCTTCCCTGCAACCATTCACAGACTCAGTTGTGACCTTAGTGCAATAAAATAAAACAATATTTTATGAAAGAACCCGGAAGGCTGGTAAAATATATACAGATCAGCGCTAGTCCTCTGCAGTGGTTCAAACACAGGTCACAGTCGGTCAGATTCCACCATCGAGCCTCCCTGACAGCTCCAGGAGCGAGGCTTCAGTAACTCAAGGAACGAAGGCTGAAACACCGACATAGGAAGCTGAAGTCACATTGACGCCCAAGATAGATAAACTAACACTTTCAGATGAATTCAACTGTATCCATAAAGAAAAATAACATCAGGACAACATATCGACTGTTGGTTATTGCTGAAGTTGTTACCTCTTTCAGGGGGCAGTAGAGCTGGGCATACCACTCATGGGAGTACAGACAGATGATGACACCCTGACCCAAGAAGAGGGATGTCCACATGATTATGTTCCAGATGGGACCTTTCCTTTGGTCGTGCAGAATGAAGTTGAACATCACTGTGAGAGGATGAAGAAAGGAGATGAGGGCGGAAGCATAATGAACAGATAAATTATGTGAGTTTCATGATACATACAGGAAAATTCTATTATTAGATACTGCCTTCAAGCAATTTGGGGTTAAATGAAGCGTACGGAGAACTACTTTGGGTCACATGTCTTTAAGGCACTTAAAAAATGTATGTGTGATAACATTGAGGTGTGTAGTGGCTTTTTGTTCTTACTTCCAAAGCACATAAAAAGGCAGAAGAGCACGGGATAAAAAAAGCCAAAGCAGATTGCAAGAATGTACTCGTGGACCACCGCAGACACTGTAAACACAAACAGCATGGCGGCTGCTCTGAAACGCTTCCGAGACATCTGGAATGACAACGGCAGACAAGTCAAGTCAAAACATCAGTGGCAAACAGCTTTAATTTAATCCATGCATTTTTTTTAAATCGGCATTGTGTTTATAAGACTAAATTTAACATATGACTCCATGCACCAATCAGTCAATTTGCAGGTAATATGGTCAATAATTCCCCCTTCTGCTCCTGAGATACAGCGTTTAATAATGGCTGGGAAAGATGTTTTGCATACCATTGTGATGCAACAATGAAGGTAACCTTTGTCGTCTTGGATATTAAATGCATCACTTCATAATTTTGATCTAATTCGGCATTTGTGTTAGATTTTGTCATAATTAGTGCTTTAATTTTGAAGATAACCGTCAAAATATAATGCCTGTCACCAAAGGTCACTGAGGTATGAAAACCGCAATTGAAAAAAACACAATAAAGATAAGACTTTTGCATACTGCTGCGGTAAAGATAGAAAAAAATTAATAACACATACCCACAGGAAGTCCCTGTACACATAGAAGTACAGCCAGTCATGGACCACAACGTTCCAAGTGCGATAGTAATTGGCAAAAGAGGTTGAATTCCACCAGTCCTATTATGAATCATATTGAATTGAGTCAAATATTAAGTGCAACATTATTAAAAATGTATCAAATTAAACATCAATCTAAATTTTGCAGAAGAAAAACCACACCTTGTAAAACATCCTATCAGCAAAACAAAGCATCTCAGCAAATGCATTGAGCCAACAGTGGAGGAAGGCAAAGAATCCCAGGAAGAGAACCAACACTCCTGTGAAGAAGGAAACATATAAGATTCACAAATGAAATTGTATTGTTACAGCAGAAATAGTTAATGCAAGGATCCCTAAATCAGTGGCTGATCTACCTGGGAGGATGGAGTTGAAGACACAGAGGACCATGGCCTTCAGGTCAAACAGCTGTAGACTGATGCTGCGAAACTGAGGGATGCACAGCCTCACAAATACGTAATAGGCGTAAAACAGGCTGCCGAGTACCTGTGGGGTAGGAACGGTTTGGAATCAAAAAGAAAATGAGCCAATTCTGTTTACTTGACATTTTGAGCAAAGTCAGCAGTGAGATGTAAAAGAAGTTTGTACCTGAAGTAACTTTGTGGCCACGTAGCCCCATCTGATCCCTGGGTTCCTGCATTACGTTAAAAACAAGGTTTGAACAGTTCTCAAAAGGACATTTAAAACGCCATCTGTCAGATAAAGAGTCTGTTTACCTGGGGTACTTGTCTCTGTAGATGAGTGTGGGTGCAAACAGGAAGTAGATATACTGAAATATCTCAGGCGCAACTGGGCTGGGAGCTGTAGATGACAGGAGAAACTGTGTGTCAACAAAAGATCATAAGAAAAAGGGAACACAGAAACAAACTTTATGAATTGTATGAGCTGTACACGGATACACAGGAGAGAAAGGAGAAATTAAAAACCTTTAGTTGTGGGAACATTACGTACTGGTTTTGTCTTTATTCCAGGCCAGGACCCTTGGTACATTCTCCCTGATGAAGGAGTGTACTTTCATCATAAGACGCACCTGGAATTACACAAATAATAAAAATGATTGAATGAAAATAATAAACCACATATTTGATTTAAGAGGGAAGGGTGAATTCATATAATTCATTTGAAAGTGATGACATATGCCAAGTAATATGGTATAAAACAACAGTCCAGTTGTGACACACCGATCAAGCTACAGGCAGTCATACTGGTCATGTACCTGTTCCAGGATGATGATGAAGCAGGAGGCCGGTGGCATACTGTTGATCACCACCACATATGTGGGGAGGAATCCCAGACCCAGAGCTTGGTAGAGCAGGAATACAGAGCCAAACAGCAAAGTGTACAACCTGGGGTGAGACCCGGACTGGCTCTGTGACCACAGGTGGAACAGGGTGAATGGAACCACCAACACAGACAGGAACATGCAGATCCACGTGCACACCACCAGAGGGAACTGTCCAAACGCAAAGACCAGCAGGTCAAAGTCCAACACAAGTCTGAGGCAGAGAAGAAAACGTTGACATGAGCAACTTTATGGTTCATGACAGATTATCTAAATTCAGTTATGTTTGTGTGGCACAACTTACATTCACAACTTACATTATATCATTACATTTTACACAGATTGGCTGAGACAATATTATTTTTCAATTATCAGGAATAAACCTCCAACAGAACCACACTCAGGGTGGGCGGCCATCTGCCTCCACTGGTTGAGTTGAAATCTTAGCAAGTCTAAAAGTTATATACATTTTAGGAAATAAAAAAAACTATAATGTGTAGCAGTCTTATATTACCTTCCTTCATCAAGGAAATCTACCACAAGTGTACTGAGGATAAAGAGGATGAGCAGGGCAATAAACATGTGGTAGATGGTCCTGATGTGGTTCACCTCAAACAGCTCACTACAGGAGAACAAACAAAAGACAATTGACACACACTCTTTAAGTTCTGCTAAAACTGTTCACTGTAACAAAAACTTATTTAAATGTACCTATGTATTGTTTAAACAAATATTTGTATGCCTTTTACATCCAGTTAGTTTCAGCTTACTCTAGGAGCGACCTGCGATCCACAAACTGTTTCCCTTGGCCATGAGGAGGCCGGAAATACCTGAAAGAAAACGGAGTGAATTCAGGTACCAGCAACTTCATTATTTTCGTAGGAAGATGAGCAAGTGTATGTCCATGAGAGACAAGGGAACAGTTTGGGCTGCAACACCCTATTGGAAGCAACCTAAAGCAACATTTGATCTGATAGAGAAGGTGTAGGTCAATACCCGAGTCTGTTACGCTCCTTGTCCAACACTGGCGATGAGAAGGAAGCAGGCACAGGTGCAGGCTCCAGACTGGCTGACTCTTCAATGAGAGTGTCCATTAAGTCATTGACCTGACTGTCAAACTGACGCATCAGGGCACTCTTGAGGAACTGCGCAACAAAGAAGAGATTTTTTTTTCATTCACAGCATTTGGGTGGCAGCAATGATATGGTTCTTGAAAACACAAGTCCTTTTGTATATATACAATAGAGTTTCAACAATTAATATTTTCACAACTCCCATTTAAACCGTTAATATTAAGAGTATATTTGTAGAGCTATTGAATGCACTATGAATTTGTCAAGCGTCAACACCAAGCCGGAGTTCTACAAGCCAAATGTAGTTCTGTTTTCATTATGACAGTTTAAAAATAAATCATACAACCTACAGTAGGCGTCACGTACTGCTTGAATTAAATAGAATTATAACATTGTGATCTCATGTTTGATTAGCCCAAATGCAAGTTCAGCTTTTTTATTCTGGATTACAGATTTACCAACCTCTGCTTTTCTTTTCAGTTGCAGCTTTTTGCTGATCACCTGTTCCATTTCAATTTCCCCTGAAATCAAAAAAGAGAACTGTGGCATCACAAGAGGGCGGGTTGTAGAGGGGAAGTATGTGCCTCTCCGGGAGTGGCTACAATGTCACAAGATGACTGCAGGGGGCACTACATCTCCCAGAATGCAGCACTCGTGGAGGTGCCAATACCTCAACCCTATCATTAAAGCTGAGGTGTGGGAGAGCGGGACCACAAAGGACTGGAGACACACCTGAAGCGGCCTGCATGAGGCGTGGCAGAAACTAAGTTGGGAAGGGTCCACTTGAGGAGGAAGTTTATGGAGCCTACATTTACCTATTGATGAACTCTTATGTTTTGTTTCTTGGAAGAATTTTAATTGTTAATTAAATAAACCGGATCCTTTGTTTAAAAACCTGTTTGCCTGCCCTGTCCTTCTGTGACGCACTGCCCTACACCCTGCTTGGTGGTGCAAGCTCTGGTGATACCACAGAACATAAAATGGTAACTGTCAACATGCTGCTTTGTCCCCTTCCATTATCAAAAATAGAGCTCTACACCAAAGGCACACCGAAAACAGAGTTGCCAGGTCACCTCGTACCAGCAGGACTTTGAACTGGTAATTGCAAACATCAATTCAAGCCAATTCAAATATCTTATTAAATGACCAGGAGAGAATATACATGTGGCTATTTGAGGAGATGTCACACAAAATGCAATCTCTCTGTTGTATTGCTATTAGACTTTAATAGTAGATGTCTAAGTCGTTTTAGGGAAACCGTTGAAAATAGCAGAAGTCCACTAACATTAGATCCAATGTTGCAATTTCCAAATGGGGACAAACCAAATTCATTCTGTACAAACTGCAATCTAGCCTCTATATGGCTGAGTTTTAATGCTTATGGTTAAAGTTAGGAAGACAAAAAATTATACTTTATTAGCATATTTCCAGATTCTTCACCTAGATACATCAATAAGGATTTTTATGAGTTCATATCTTCTCATCTGTGTAGTAGTGTCCAGCAGCAAGCAACCTCAGTCACTCTCTACCCTGGTGAACCAAACTAAAGACATCGCATAAAATGAAGATATCATCACATGACAAGGGTTCAGTAAGTCACAGGTCAAGTCACGTCCAGGGTAATTTACTGGCATTTAGAAAAAGGGAGGACATGATTGAGTCAACATGCACACATCATCTTACATTTCCCTTTTTATAAGCTGGTCACTCTCTTCTTACTGACAAGGGAGAGCTTCTCACCATTGCTTGTGATGTGGGTCTCTCCATTCCCTCGCCGTTGGTCTTCAGGACTGCACTCCCCGTCCAAAGAGCTGGCCAAGACAGAGAGGGGGGGGTGTCGAGGGGATGGGTCGCAGGCGGGACCGGAGGACGCCATCATTGCCACTCTCCATCCTGAAGAAGCAGATTGAATTCAAGATGGGGAAATAAACAGTCGCATCCACAGAAATAAAGCTTTTATGTCTCATGGACACCCGGGCTGAACAATACAAATAATCTTCTCAACATAAATGACAGCAACAGGAATTTATTTGTATATTTACTTTATAAATCTTAATCACAGGCACAATTTGATTTCAGAAGGACAGTTTTGTAATTTCGCTCTACTTGCACAATGACAAGAAAGGTCTTGAATCTTGAACAGTCCAGTATTCTAATGGATTGAGTGAGGGGGTTTAACAAATAAGTGATCAACCTCAGGTTTGTAAAAGGATTGGCTGTTTATCAAGTATTTGTCATTCTGTGACCATGAAGAGTGTAAAACCACAACTTTCAATTAAGACCGAAAAATCTAATTAGGACATACTGTATATCACAATAAATATTGTTATTGACCGATGTGAAGATTCCTATTTTGATAATTATTGGTCACATCACAGAGCCATGAGGGATACTTAACAAATCAGTATTCAACCCCCCCCCAGGTAGAAGGGAAACGCTCAGGATTTGACTGAGTGACCGGGCAAACAAATGAGAATCAAATCAGCCTCACCTGACAGAGACACACGGCTAACAGCTGAGCTAGCTGCGGTGGAGCTAACCCCAGGAGTCAGTGGGACGAGTAGATTCAGAAGGAGCTAACACGACAGCTAACGACGAACCTCAGTCAACACTGCGGCATCAAATGCTGGGACCCCGTAACTCAGGACCGCTAGCGAGCTAATTGAAATTTAGCCTGTTGACGTGCGTGTCGAGCCCCGGACGGAGACGCGGTTCGCCCGGTGATAGAAGCTCCAGGTTACTCACTTGACTTCAGGGGCCGGCTCTTCCAGCGGACCTCAGGCCGAGTAGAGTCCACTCTCAGCCGGGGAAACTCCTGTGATGACAGCGACCTGTGGTGCTGCTCACCTTCCCCATGGTAAACACAGCGAGCAGGCGAGGAGCCCCACGGCCGCCGCTGATTGGCCCAAAGTCTCTCCTCCTTTCCACGCACCGCATTGGCCACTCGGATCAGTGATCAGTGAGATTCATGAGTAGGGTTGCAAAGGGGCGGAAAATTTCCGGAAAGTTTCCATGGGAATATTCAGCTCGGGAATTTTGGGGAATTTTGAAAAAAATATATACACAAATTAAACGCTGAGCACTAAAAAAATCATTAAAAACTCTATTTTAAAGACGTATGGAATGCAGCACAAGCTGCACGTTGAATTTCAACCCTGCACTGTGCATTTCTCCATCACATACACAGATAATTGCCAGCATCCTGCACACTACAGCAGGGCTATTGAGGCCTGCTGTAGTGTGCAGGACTAGTCAGGTAAGTTTCGATGATATTACTGGGGAAAATATGTTAGCATGCTGTGAGGATTGTTCATCTGTCCATCTAGCCTATTTCTATTCATTTATCCATCAATTGTAAAATATTTTTAAGGATGATTCCAATTGGCCAACTATTTATATCTCTGGCATTGCTTTAGTGTTTTTTTTACAAGATTTTTTCTCATCTTATTCTACAGAGCAATGCTACGTGCACTATCTCATGTGTGGAGACATTTCACCCCAGCCAATGTAGAAGGAAAGGATTTGTACATTTGCAAATACTGTGCAAAGACCTATGTTAAGATCAATCAATCAATCAATCAAATTGTATTTGTATAGCCCATATTCACAAATTACATTCATCTCATAGGGCTTTAACAGGGTGTGGCATCCTCTGTCCTTAACCCTCAGCAAGATAGATAGATAGATTACTTTATTCATCCCCGAAGGGAAATTAAGTAAGAGTGAGGACAAACTACTAAAAACCCTTTTAACAGGGTAAAAATAAGTAGAAACCTCAGAGAGAGCCACATGTGAGGGATCCCTCTCCCAGGACGGACAGAAGTGCAATAGATGCCACGTGTGACACAAATATCCAGAAGCATATAGTCAAGTGCCCAAAGCTTCCTCAGGGTCTGTATATGACAAGGTAAATACAGTTAGTATAAATTACCCACAAAATTTCCAGTTTATTCCCGTTAATTTCCCGTTAATTCCCGTATATTCCCGTATATTCCCGTATATTCCCGATAATTCCCATGGAAAGTTTCCAGCTTGAATATTCCCGGAATTTTGCAACCCTATTCATGAGTGAAGAGATAGAGAAACACTCTCTCTCACTTCCTACTTTCCCCTGACTGTAAGACTGAGATCTGAGACTGACACTGTCTGTACTCATCTGGTCCTTCTCTCTCTTTCACCTGCGCAAGATTCACACTGACGCTTCTCACGTAGCAACATCATTTGGTCCCAGACTTGGCCCATATCCGTAAGTGTGGCCCACAAGGAATGATGGCATTTTTTTTTGCTATCTGGGCCATAGTCACCATTTACCACATGTTGCATCTTTAGGTTTACATCCTGATTACACTTTGCAGAGAGCACCACAATTATTTTGGGAAATTTTTGGCCTAATTTGCTTCAAATTCAAACTAAAAACAACTTTATTTGTTTTGAATTTGGGGCAATTCAAAGGCCCATAGAGCATGAAAAAACACAAGTAAAAACCAGGGACAGTTAAAAATCAGTGGAATAGTAAAATTATAAAGTGAGAGCAGTGTACATGGATGTAAAAGGACGGTGAACAGGATAGCAGCTGTTGAAAACTGATCACATGTGGGCCACTTATTAAACAATTTTTCACATCATTGCCTGAAGTGTCCCACATCCATATGCATACAGTACCTACAAGGGCGGGTGTGGATGAGCAGGGAGAGCGGCCATTCTCTGTGTGAGGGTGGCAGTTCGATCCCAGTCTTCCCCATCTGCATGCCGAAGTGTCCTTGGGCAAGATACTGAATTACCCCTTCATAGGAAAAGTGCTGTCCATAGATGCACTGTATGAATGTGTGTGTGAATGGGTGAATGGCAATAAACTTAACTGTAAAGCACTTTGAGTGGTCATCGAACTAAAAACACTCTTTATAAATACACACCCCTCTAGTTAGCACTTCTGACCTCCTTACATGCGTCACGTGAGCCATGTTTAACACAAGTGATGGGATGTAAGATGTTTGGCTGTGAGGAGTTCAGATGTCCTACACTGGAGACTCAGACATGTCTGTGTATGGAGTTAAGAGGAAGAACATGCTAACATTTTCTGACTTCATTTTGACCTCTTCATGACATCACTTATCAAATGAGTCATATGATGGGGATTAATTTCTCCAAATGAGGTTGGTCAACACATTACACATAACTAAAATATGTTCATAAATGTGACACCAGTAAATTTGTTCTAATGAAGGCAGTGTGATCTGAAATGTTTTTGAAATGAGTCTGATTCAGTCAACAGTGAACTCTGTGTTTCTGAATGAGACACTGTGCCCTCTCAGTAAAGCATGATGGCTTACAAATTATAACTGGTGTCATGAGATGAATGTGGCAAATACAATTAACAGCAAAAACACAAGGACACTTTAACACGGACAGTGTCACCATAGTATTATAGTAACTCTTCTAGCTTAGTACATACAGTTACTGACAGCCTCTGCTTCAGGACTATGTTATATATGATCCAGGGCAAAAAAGAACCATGATTGAATACGTGAGGGTTTGAGGTCTCCACGTGTTTTTTGGTACGAGACAGTGATATCATACTTTGACGATTTGCTATAGTCTGTTGGAGAGGACCCTGTGACTCGGGCTGTTTTAGCTCAATGGCTGCAGGCTTTTTCTGTCGGAACCAGCTGTGACGCGGTTTGCTGGTCATGCAAAATCAAAATAACCCCTCAATGTTCAAAACGTTCCAATGCTCATGGAAATTCCAAGGGAGATGTCGCCCCACTTTATGTGGTCTCTGGAAATGCCAGAACTTGATAACCTGGTCAGTGGCAGGCTTAACAAACTTTGGGATTAGTTCAGGGCTAACACACATGGCTCAGTTTTATTCCAAATTCTAAATTATACATTTATTTTGATAGCGCTGCACATCAATTCCCCACAAGGAGGAATAGAAACTGAATTTTATTCACACTTTTACTGAGGCATTTACATTTAAGAGCAATTTATAAAATGCGTATATGATGAATTCAATAAATATACACAAAATACAGAGTCAAGTATTCCTACCAAAATTATTCATGTGAAATATCTAGATACATACGGTATATAGCTGCTTTCTATATGAAAATAATATTTACAATGTTTAATTACACAAACAAATAAACACACACATCATTAATTGGTCACAGGAAGCAGAGGGGTCCCAGGATCACAGTGATCTCAGGGGCGAGGGCAGTCGGTCCCGTCATTGCTATACCCAGATCTCTGAGAGGAAGCAACTCCATATCTCCTCGATGCAGCTCAGTGCTCCCCTGAACCCTCACAACCACGTGCTCCTGCAAAATAACCAGGACAGCAGAATAGACATGACGAGAACAGACGAAGTTTGTCATGTCAGGATTTATAGTTATGTTGTGGGATGAAACCTTTTCTGGGTCAGAAAATGGCAGACAAGGAAATCTTATTCAAGTAGCCTCAAACATCAATTAATTACCTCTCTGTATCTTTATTGCTGAGGTGATATATTTGGTAACATTTGTTGCCAATACAGGAAGAATATGTGACATCAGACAATTTTTCATTAATTTGCATTCATCTTAATCAAAACAAAGGGTTTGAATCCTCAGTCCAAAACCAATCTTTCTATGTCTTTTCTGGCAATGCATATTGTCGTAACACTACAGAGCTATTTACAATCATTTTTTATTTACAATAAAAAGATCCCTGCTAAACTGTAATAAACTGTGTTTTGGGGAATGACAAAGCAGTTTAGACTTACCTCACAGTCTTTTCTGCTCCCTCTAATTAAGTGAGAATCTACTTCTTTGCCCGAGTCTCCCAGGATGTGGATGCTCCAATTTGTTGAATTAGTTGCGGTGGCAGCACAGGAGGGTTCCACTTCCCAGCTGACAGTCATGTGCTGGAAAGATGCATGGCTGTGTAACCGCAGAAACCTCAGCTGGACAACATCCACACCAGCATACTCAAACTAATGGAGACAGAAATGATTCCTTTTTACGGTGGAGGGAATAACTCACTTATTGTTTGTTGTAATACATTCTTCTCATTCAGTCCATAAATGAGTTAGACTTACCTTGTTTCCATCGTGTTGTTGACTAAACCACTGGAGGGATCGTCTTGATTTCTGCTTTTCTGGCTCCCACCTGAGCTTAATCTACACAACAGAATATTACTACAGGACAAGCACCACCTTTTTATAACACAATAAATGTGTTATTCCCTGTCCCCAAAACCCACAAAAAATATTGGCTACAGAGAAAGATTTTTGAACTTCACATGACATCGTTTTCTGACTTCCTTGTACTTCATCATTACATTACCTCTTAAATGTTATCATATGATAGGTAATCATTTTCTGATTAATATAAGCTTTAGATTTGAGATGTTTTTCTAGCCTTATTCACAGAAGTATCTTTTAAAATCAACTATTTGGTGTATATTGTTGTTGACCCTGACCCATGTGCTCCAAAAGTTAATCATCAGGAGATTCCCTCCTAAGTAACATTCCCACCAAATCTAGAGAAAATCCCTGCTGTTGTTGTTGAGTTATCTTGTCAACACACACACACTCACAACGCACACACATGCACACGCACACAGACACACACATGCACACACAGTCCAGGTTGAAAACAATTCCCTGCTTGTGCTACGCCAGTGCAGACAGGGTAATGGGAAAAGGAATGTTTTACAAGTTCTTCTAACTGGGCTCTGACCACCCTTAATAAAGTGAGGCCTCTCTCCTCACAGCAGCTAACCCTCTAATGCTTAAAACCATGTGAGAATGAGTGTACCTGTGACTGTAAAGGGTCTATACAGGTTGTTCCTCCTGCTGTGAAGTTACAGGAAACCTTCACAGCATCACAGACACAGCCCTGGTTGGGGTCCATGTAAAAGTAACCTGAAAGATAATAAAGTCCAGTGTTTGTCCATCATTCAGGAGAATGTATTTTACAACATAAATGACTGATTTACAACATTATGAGTCTATTGAGAGACCCTCACCATCAGTCAGATGTGGGTGTATGAGTCCCAGCTCATGGCAGGTGGTGCCGGGGTCGTCCTGTGTTCCCAGGGGCCAAATGAAAGCTTCTTCTGCCTCATCACTTTGAAGCAATCTCGTGTTCACCAGCCTGGGCCTCTATAAGATTTCATCATTTACCAGAATCATGATGAAGTCCCATGAATAAATGCAAAGCAAAATGAAGACAGACAGCTTGTACCAACTTTTTGTTGTCCTCCCTTTTCCTGCAGGTGTTCGGGTGTTTGTCTGGATCTTGTCAGTTTTGGTCTTGTACTTGTTGTTGTTTTGGGCTCATTTCTTTGACCTGGCTTTGATCGTCCTCTTTGTGTCAAACCATGTTTGCCTGGAGCTCCTGGTTTTCCCTGTGAAAGACATGAGTATGATTCCAAAAACCATGGTGTGAAGCTACTGGCCATTTCACAAATGCTGCTAAGCTTCAACTTCCTATGACAAGTTTTCAGTGTGTTGCAGCTAAGTTTGTCAATCAGGCTAGACATGTTTTCATCACTTTCATTGTATTGCATGTGTAAAATGTCTTACTGGAGATCCAGGCTTTCCTGTCAGTCCCTTAGGTCCTCTCCTGCCTTGGAGACCTTTCACTCCCTGTAAAGATCCAAACAGTCATTCTGTCTTACTTCAAGGGGAAAGGAGACTACAATTAACTATAGACCAAGATGCTATCTACACAAACTCTCACCTTTTTTCCATGCTTGCCCTATAAAAGACAAATAGAAATGTCTTTAGTTACCAATTTGAGAAAACAATATTTTTAAATAGCAGAGTAATATTAAAACAACATACAAGAAGTCCATGGAAGCCTCTTAGCCCAGGTGGACCATGAGGACCAGTGCTTCCCTGTGAAAAATTATGATTGATCAATAATTTGCTATTCCTATAGTTAAAGTAGAGTGGGAAATAGAAAGTTAAACATAACTTACTTCTTGTCCTTTACGACCTATTTGACCTCTTAGCCCCTGCAAACCAGGATTCCCCTAAGATAAAAATGATATGTGATCAACATTCATCGATGTTTTTGCTGTTAAATTACTTTATATGAAAATCATTTCAACCAACCTTCAGCCCTGGTGGACCAATCGGTCCCGAGATCCCTGTTTCTCCTGGGAGACCCTGTACATGAAGTAAAAAATGTACTTTGAAAATGATGTTGCACATATCTATAAGTATACATTTTAATGTTGGTTGAGGACATTTTACCTTTGTACCGCTACTTGTAGATTCCCCCTTCTCTCCTCTAAGTCCTTCAATACCCTGTATCAACACACATGTGATACAGATGTTGACATGAACAGGTGTATTATTCCATGTTTATGTCTTTTATATTATACTGAAAAAACTTATAAACCTTTGGCCCAAGTGGTCCAGAAGGTCCATGTGTTCCTTTTGGTCCAGTTTTACCCTGAGTGATGCAGCAAGACACATAGAGACACATTAAGACACATTTCACAGTGAATTGTGTTAAACTATCTGATAAGAAGCCAAATCTCTAAATATATTTATTTATATGGTGATAATATATATCTGACATTTAAATTAATGACATAATATTGTACCTTGAACCCTCCTGCTCCAGTGTTTCCCCTGATCCCAAGAGGCCCCGGGTTTCCCTGAAATATGAAATGTATGTTATACCATAAAATAGACTAGAACTGACATTTATGAATGAGACACCTCATTTTTTTAAATTACCATCTTGCCGGACCAGCCAGGTGCTCCAGGAGCTCCTCTGTAACCAACGCCCCCCTTTCGTGTGAGCACAGGAGAGATTTATTTCAGTAAAACGGTTGAACAACAATGATAAATTGCAGCATGGTACATTTTTCCTACCGTATATCCTTCATTACCCTCAACCCCCAGTAACCCGTCCAGTCCACTCAAGCCCTGACAACAAAATCACAAAACAAGAAACCAGTTAACATAGACACATTCCTCTCTTTTTATGTGTTCAAATATCTAATATAATAATCTGTATATGTCCCAATGTAAAATATATTTTTTAGGTTTATTGTCCTTTTAATGTTACAGATTCAGTGTGTAGAATTTAGTGACAGCTAGTGGTGAAGTTGCATGTTGCAGCTGAGCTCAGTATATATAAAGGTATTTATTGAACAGTATCTGTCAGAAGGGATACTTGCTGGTTTTCCAGGTGCTCCAGTGGGTCCTGATCTCCCCATGTCCCCATCAGCTCCCTAAAAACCAGACTTCATTAGAACGTCCAAGATTTGACCTTGACAAGATAATCGTATCAATAATCATAAAACTCACAGTTTTCCCAGGGGTACCTTTATTCCCTTTCCTTCCAGGTTGGGGCCTTTTTCCCTTTTATAAAGACAATAACGGGAAATAAAAATCTGATTTCAGCTGATCATAACCATTAAAAACTTGAAACATAATGAAGGTCAATACTCAGTTATGATGACTTTATTTTAATAGGACAAATACACTTGCGTCTTTTTACCTTTGGCCCCTGATTTCCTTTAGCTCCTGGTATTCCACGAGGACCAGCAGGTCCAGGTCGACCTTTCGCACCAGCAGAGCCGATGAACCCGATCTTCCCAAGTTCCCCCTAAAGAAATACATTGACGTAGTTAAAATTGTGAGCCAAACTTGCACGTTTAGTAACTCTGAATAGTAAATCCTTTTCTTTAGAGTTCAAATAATCAATCTCACGGCGGTGCCTCGTGCTCCAGGTTCTCCTTTTGCACCCATATCACCTCCTATGCCCTGGTAAATAAAGAGGGTTATATAAACACACTGTGTCACTGTGGCTACATCGTCATACAGACCATTAAATATGCTTAAACTGATTAATGATGCCTGAAGGGAAACAGAAAATAAAATCCCACCATGTCTCCTGTGACGCCTGGAAGACCGAGTTTGCCCTTTTCACCAGGACTGCCCTGAATTTAGCCAACACACATCAGAGAGAGAATTAAGTGTCAATAAACCCCTAAACGGGCAGATCAGTGAGAGAGTCAGAATGAATGAATGGTATATCACACCTTTATCCCAGGGCCTCCAGTTTTCCCATCAAAGCCCCTGTTGCCTGGTAAACCCTGAAAAAAAAACAAGAATTGGCCACAACATTAAAAACACCAGGCGATGTAACTTCATGTAACTGCATAATTGAAAGTTAATTAATTCAAAAAGGCAACTAGTTTTAATGTTGTCTGCTGATCTGTGTATTTTTTAAGGAATAAAACAATACAAATATTCATGGTCAAGGTCAAAGTAAAGTTGCATTTGTTTTGTATGGCACAGATCACCCACCCTGAAGGGCTTATAACATAAAAAAAACTGTTTGATACAAAGAGGCCACAAAACTTTCAGTTGAAAACATTTAAGTTCAATTTTAAGTCAAACATACAGGTGTTGATGGTCCAATTTGTCCATGGGGACCTATACTCCCAGGAGGGCCCTGAAATTAAAATAAATAGACTTTCAGTGTTGGCTCCAGCTGTTAAATAGTCAAACATTTCATACACATAAACATTAAAATTACCATTCCAGAGACATTATAGAATTTTAACATAATTTCCAGTTTAATAGTGGTACTAACAGCTTGTCCCTGGAGCCCCTTCTGGCCTTTGCCTCCTGTCGTCCCAGTGTTGCCCCCTGGTCCGAACTGTCCATGCATGCCTGATGGGCCTTTGAGGCCTGGATTACCCTGCAAAAACATAATTAATCACCACTTTCATTAAAACAACCCTTAGCTAATGTTCTTTGTCATTGTTCTTGAATGACTGACCTTGAGTCCCGGAACCCCCTGTTTTCCTCTGTCTCCCTGCATTCCCCTGTATCCCTACAAAAAAGAAAATACAGACCAAATAGCAGATAGCCTTGTGCTGAGTAGATTCCCTTGTAAAAATTTGTATTTAAATCTGACTCACCTGTTTTCCTGGCAGACCCTTTGTTCCATTTAGCCCTTGATTGCCAGTGTCTCCATTAGCTCCCTTAGGCCCTTTCTCTCCAAGAGGTCCAGTGTCCCCCTTATCACCCTGTAAGGTATGTTAAATTACATCCAATTATTCAGAGTTTTTATGACCTAAAATTCGATAAAGTTTGTCATTTAGAAAAAATATTTTTTACAAATTACACAAAGTCACATATCAACTCACAGATATTCCTTTTTGTCCAATTGAGCCCTCAGGTCCCCTCAGTCCAACTGGGCCCTAAACACAAGAACAGCATTGTTATGGACGTCTTCTCCTACAACCAAATCAACAGATTCCATAATACTGTTTTTAAAGCTTGGATTTTAATGACTTTGCATCAAGTTAAATAAAAAAGGAAATTAAAAATCAAATCTGTGAGCAACTCAGTCTAATCAATATACCTCCTCACCATCGAGACCAGCAACTCCCTCTTGCCCCAAAGCCCCCGTAGATCCCTGAAGACCACAAAAGGGAGAGACAGAATTCTCAAACGGCTTCACTCCAAACTACCTGCTCATCAAAGAGACAAAAGTGCTGTGTAGAGGAGAAAATTAACCTTATCTCCTTTGAAACCAGCAGATCCAGTTGGTCCTTGGGATCCATCTTTACCCTAAATACAGAGAGAATAAAGCAACGATTAGCCCCAAGAAAATCACATGACACCTACAGGGTTGAAGTGCTTGCGTAATCTATGACAAATGCATCACCACTGACCAGAAGTGACGAAAAAACCCAAAAGGAGACACAAGAGGTTTGCTGTTAGTCAATAAAACAGCAATACTTTGGATAAAAGTGTCTCTAAGAAGCACCAGCCCTGACCCATGGTAGAGCACGCTGACTCATTGGGATGGTCTTCTGTGACAGATGACTGTAATGCAGCCATTATTGATGGTTTCAGTGTGCGTGTTCCCTGTGAACCCCAAGGGTTAGGTCTTGACGTAGGCAGTCGAGGTGGAGTTGACCATAACGAATTAGTGCATAATTCTTTTTGGTCAGTTTCATCTTTGATATTTGTTTGTTTGCTTTCAGCCTGAAGCAATGATCAGGCTTTTAAATCTTCTGGTGGTAACTTGAGTTAAGTAGCTTCTGACCCTGAGCACTGAATCTATTTTTATTTATTTGTACTTAATACAACAGTGCACTGTGATATTTCTGGGTAGAAGAACATGTAACATCAAATCTGCCAAACAGACAAAAAATAAAGGTCAACATTGACAAGTGCACAAAATTAGACTTACTGGGTAACCTGTAACTCCTCGAGGACCCACTGGACCTCGTGGCCCTTGGTCACCTGGGAGTCCACGGGGCCCGACCTCACCCCATGGTCCTATGTTGCCCTGAATACCCTGGAGGGGTAAAAACATGCAAAAACAAACATTTTACAGAATAACAATAAATGGACTAAACAAAGACTGTCCAACTGAAGAATGCAAAGGCATGAGGTAATGGAAGTTATTGGTCTATAAAGACATCTCAACATCTATCTCTCCTGAAACAACATTTTAAACCTTAAAATATGCAATCATGTGATCCGTGTTGGATTAGCTTGCAAATAATGGGACAGACAGTACGCACATCCACTGTAGGAGAGGACTTTAACCCAATGTCCATACAAAATGTATTAAGAGACTCGCAGTTCATAGTAGGACAACATGTCAGTAATTCACAGAGGGAAACTTAAGGACACAGTAAAGGACTGGGTGGATGGAAGTGCTTGGAAGGAAGGAATCACTGAAATCATCTTACAGGAGCTCCTCTGTATCCTTGCGGTCCAGACGTGCCCGTCTCACCCTGAAGGACGGGGAGAGACTGTTAATAATGGAGCTTAGAGAAAGAAATACCAGAGCACTTACACTTAAAAGTAAGTAAAATGATGTTGTGGAGTTGCATTGATATTGTTATGGCAGTTGATAATGGAAAATAATAATGACTACTACTACTTCCTCTACCTCTACTACTACTACTACTAATATTATGAAAAGTAACATACTGGGGGGGCCTGGTTTTCCGTTTGGTCCTTCCGCGCCTCTCTTACCCTTCATAACAAGGTTAACACATTAAACTGAAACATATACATATACAATATACCAGTACATCATGTACACGTACACTGACTAAACACGATGCTTTGAAATGACTCGTACCTTTAGTCCTTCATCCGCTGGAAGTCCACTGAGGCCTTCTTTACCTTTACCACCCTAAAGTAAAGGAAACAGATCTCAGCATCATTATGACACCATTTTAAATATCGTAAGAAGCCATGTAATGATAGTTGGTTACTTACTCTGTCTCCTGGTTTTCCTTGTGTTCCCTCCATTCCACTACTGCCAGCTTCACCCTTTGAATGGCATAGGATAATTAAAGGTGTTTGACTTAACATCTCCATTCACATCATATCCTAGACCTCTTACCTTCCCTGAAACTCTTACTTTGTCTAAATCTGTTTGTCTCTCGTTAAATCAGTTTAAGAGTTGTAAATCTTAAAGATGGTAAATAACTCACACTCTTCCCTACATGTCCTTGGAGGCCAGGTGCTCCCGTCTTTCCAGGTGATCCCTGTGGCAGATGTTTATCAGATAGTAGATATACAAATTTTGTGGAATTTGACTTGTTTATTTATGACAATAGAGCTTAAAACTCACCTTTGGGCCTGGTGTTCCCGGCTCGCCATTCATTCCATTTGCCCCAATGGGGCCCTGATAGAAAGATGCATCATTTTTATTATAATCACATATCTTGACTTGATCTGTTTAAAAGAACATTATATCTTTTCATGAAATTAGAAAATCGAATCAAATAAAACATTGGTTTGTGTGGTTATAAGTCTTTGGACAAAGTCAGAAACATTAGTATTAATTTATTGTTTGTGTTTGGCCTTACCAGGACTCCATGAGGTCCATCCTGTCCTCTGTTTCCCAAATGACCTTGAAAACCCTAAGATGGGACAGAGATCATGTGAAGGTGAGCATTGGACAGTGTTTTATTCAATGGGAGTGGATGAAATATACGAGATGATTCCCAAATTCTTCCAAACTGTACTGGACAGAAAGTCACATGGCAACGTGGTTCTAATTGAACATATGTCAAAATGGTCTCTACTGTGTGTTAATATGAAGGTTCCAGTGTGATCACCTTTTGACCTTTAAGTCCAGGCTCCCCTGTGAATCCAGGCCTTCCCTACACAAACAGTTTACACACAAACAAACAGTGTTTTATTAACGTTTTATAAGAAGTAATAGTAGCTTGTCTGTTTTTTACAAATTGACGCATAAAAGTCAACAATCTACAAAGGTAATCATGTAAATACAGTGAATATAATATATATTACATATATATATAATATCTGAACACAACAGTCACATAAGCTCAGAACAAGAAGTGTAATCACATAGGAACCTTAATACCAGGTTCTCCTTCACGTCCTCTCTCCCCAGATTTTCCCATCTCTCCCTGCAAATAGACACTGGGTTTAGAACAATGATCAGCATCTAGAATTTATATTTTATCTGTTTATTCTATGTTTCATTCTTCAGCGATATGAATTACACTATCATACTCACAATGGGACCAGGTACTCCTGAAAATCCTGCTTGGCTTTTTCGACCCTCCAGCAGAAAAAATTATAATAATAATTGATTAGGATTTAACATTAGTGAAAATAACATTAAACTCAATTGACACTGTTACCGATATTTTTTTATGTTAGACCAAAATTCAATCTCTGCTGGTGTGAGTACAATGTACATTTAAATTGACCTGACTCGTTCAGTATCCAGACTTGTACCCACCTTGTCCCCTCGAGGCCCAGCGGCTCCTTGAATACCAGTTGGCCCTCGATCTCCCTACAAAAACATACACGCACACACAGTTACACAAAATACTCAATGGAAAAATACACAATACCAACAGTTTTCTCAAACCCACCTTTGGACCATCTTTTCCCTGCTTTCCTTGCTCCCCCATGATGCCATCAAACCCCTATAATAATAGAAGCATATGCAAAATAAAACGTGGGAATTTCAGTTGCTGTTCAGTAGCATCTTGTGAATATATCTTTGTCCATTAAGTTTATTTCACTCACGCTGGAACCAGGAGGTCCTGATGGCCCTGTTGGTCCTTCAAGCCCCTCTAACCCCAATGGGCCTCGACGGCCCTTTGATCCCTGTTTACCTGGAGGCCCTGGAGGCCCCTGTACACAAACATAACAAGAAAATGTTCACTGCTCTGATCAAAGAACAGATTAGAAATCATCTGAACAGATTGACAGGAAGGATCAAACTCACTAAGTCTCCCTTAAACCCTGAATCGCCCCTGTCTCCTCGCTTGGATTTATCCCCCTGGTAGAGAAACACGTGCCGTAGTTAGTAACCAAAAGAGCAGTAACAGTATAATGACATGGAAAGTTAAGATAATTAAATATGGCCATAGGCAACATATTTATAAATATATTTTTTAGATGGAGTCAATATTGAAATTGCTTTAAGTAATCTTACGGGATCACCTGAGGGTCCAGGCTTTCCTGGATTCCCATTGGCCGCCTGTAATGAGAAAATTTTATCTAAATTCATATCTGTGGTAGTGAGTATGACCTCTGTAGAGGAGTTTGACTCATAGCCTTACATTAAGTCCAGGTGGTCCAGGTTCTCCTATATCTCCTTCATCTCCTGGATCACCCTGGTGAAAATGACAGAAGACAAAGGAGAGTCTCATGCAAGAATTATAACTGAAATCAAATGCTGCATGATATTTTAATTCTCATGGTTTAAGTGTACTCACAGGGTCTCCTTTAGGACCCACTGGTCCAGCTGGTCCTGGATTCCCCTAAAAGAAACAAATATCAAATTTATTTTGTAATATTGTCATGTTATAAATTGAATCTAATTCAATAAAGTGCTGTTTTTTTCTATGAGGAGTCAGGTATGCATATACATACACGGAAACACATATAATAAAATACCAGTAGCTCAAGTAACAGTGGTAACTCTGCAGTGACTGTAAATACACATCACATCACAACAACACAACGATTCTGACCAAATGCTCTCGTACCTGAGGACCACGAACACCTGGAAGTCCAACTGTACCCTTAGGACCTGGTTCTCCCTGAGGCAAACCGTGTACACACAGATTAGACATTTATTTAGGTATTAAGATAATGTGCTTATTATTATTCAGTGTCTGTGAATCTGCATGTGCACCTGTGGTCCAGCTGCTCCTCTGACACCCAATGCACCGTGCTGACCCTGATAACATAAAACTATGTTTCACAAATATTGTTTGATTAAGATTAAGATGCAGATGCATTTTATTATCCCAAACACATGCACAGACATGCACAGGCACACTCATGCAGGTAGGGAAATTTAACTTCTGCTTTTGACCCATCTGGTGCAGGACACACAGAGCAGTGAGCGACCATGTACGGCGCCCCGGGAGCAGATGTTGGGGGAGTAAGGTGCCTTGCTCAGGGGCACTAGACAGGGTCTAAACAGACTCTTGGATTTTTTGATGACTCACTTCACAACTTGATGTGCTGGCTGTTTACTTACCGGAGGTCCTTTCACTCCTAAAACACCTTTCAGTCCCCTGGAGCCAATTTTGCCCTGAGGAGCAGACAAATTAATTGCTGCTGTCCTTACTTTAACAGTGGCTATTTGTTTAATTCCAAATTAATTATAGCATTATCTCCATATTATGTTATTTAACTTACAGGTGGGCCTGGTGGTCCACTGAATCCTTGAGCTCCAATCGCTCCCTGGAAACATTACAAAAGCAAAGACGGCTGTGATCAAGATCTATCATATTTAGAGTTATTTTAGTTCAGTAGCGAATCGCGATGGATAACTGTCACCCAGTGAGCTGCATTGACACTTACTAGACTTCCTGATGGCCCGAGAAAACCAGGAGGACCCCTGGCTCCGGGCATTCCCTGTAAACACAAGACATTTCAGAAGCTGCATTGCTGAGGGAAACATTTTGCAATGATTTGAAGTCAGACTTCTTGAAAATGATTTTAGGGCAATCAAAATGGCCATAATTAAACAGTAAAGTCACTTACTATGTAGCCAGGGAGCCCGACAAAGCCTCTGACTCCATTATTTCCCTGTGAGACAGAAGAAATCGTAGTTCAGCAATCGTCTCCTTGTAAAGACTGTGTGTGTATTGCATCCTGAATCTGACCTTGTCTCCTGTTCGTCCTCTGTCTCCTTGTGGTCCAGCCTCTCCCTTCATAACCCTTCAGACAGAAATATTATCACAGACATATGAAATTATAAAGTAGCTGCAGAAAATAGAACTTAGATATTAAGACAAAGAGACCGACACACATGTACTTGGGCCTCTATAATTGAAATCCCCACAACATAAGAAGTCCAGGCCACTCTTACCCACTCACCCAGCTCCCCTTTACTGCCCTCCTCTCCTCTGTAGCCTATGGGACCCTGTAGGGACAGGCACACAATATATTTATCAAGCTGCAACAACTGCGCCAAGTGACATTCACATCTAATAGACAAACAAAAAACGACACACATCTTTTACATGTTTCCAAATGGATTTACCTGTTCTCCAGGTAAGCCTGGAGGGCCTGGGTCAGCATCCTCTCCTGGGGTCCCTTCTCTTCCGGGTCGGCCCTGGGGCCCCGGCAGACCCCGTGGCCCTGGACTACCCTGCGGTTCAAAACAACATGGAAAGTGAGGAAGTCAGCACATTTTGCTAAGAAAACTTCATTGTCTACTCTGATGAGATACAAATAAAGTAGAGATACCTACCACTTTCCCTTGAGCTCCTCTTGGTCCTTGTTTCCCAGTCATTCCAGGCGGCCCCTAGAATACAGAATCAGACTCTGGAGTCTTTTCACCATCATTTATATTCAATATTGTTATGGCACGATAAAGTTTACCCCTACATATCTGTTTAAACTTTTTCTTGTCAAGTTATCAAATTACTTACAATTGGTCCAGCATCTCCACGAGGTCCAGGAGGCCCGCGACGCCCTTTAACTTTCTAAAATACAAAACCACAATGTTTGATATTTTAATCACAATACAATTTCATAGTTTACATTCAAAGATTTTTCACTGACTGTAAATAAGGTAACAATGTTCGAAACAATTTTATTGATTCAGTTATTGAATTTAACAGCTGTGCGGGATTTGAACAACTCGATTTCAACTGACAAATCACTGATCAATAATTTAAACATCACCAAATATAATGTTACTTCAGGAACTTCAACACCATTTGTTCTTTAACACAAACACCTACTGGCCAGGAAGACACCAGCTTTTTGTAGATCTTCTTTTTCTGCGAAGGAGCAACACAAAAATATTACAGCACAGACCTTCAATTCAAATAATGTTATTTGAGAATAAATACATCTTTATGGTAAAACACAATTGTGTCGCTAGGTCTCATGGCAGGTTTTTAAATGTTAAAAATTGGATTTATACATTAGAGGCAATGGTTGTCCAACAACTTCCAACAATGCATTTGACTTTCATCTACTTAAGTAACCTTCCTAATAATTTCTTATTCTTATACATTTAAGCATGTAATGTGTTGCAGATTAACAGACTCCCTAAATGTTTATCAGAAAACTAGCCAATCTTTACCGAACACTTCCTAATCCATTAACCCATGCATCTTTTTCTCCATTGTTGTATTTACAGTCAGTTGAAGTGGCTTTAAACTCTCATAATGTTTTTTAATCATCTATATTCATACTCTCAGCATTAATTCAAGTATGTGTGCAGCACAGAATTGGCCCGGTTCATGGCCAACAACCATTAGACGATTCACAACAATTCACCTTGAAAGCCACCCATCCTTCCTCAGAGGTTTTGAATACAACAATGGCCGGCATCCCTGGAGGACCAATGGGGCCTCTGTATCCTGTCCGCCCGGTCCTGCCCATAACACCTTGATATCCCTGAGAGGACGAGATATAAGATCATCTGTATGAAGTGCAAAACAGACCTTGGATTACAGTGTCCACAGGTTTCATCAGCACTGCCCGAAACAGGAATATTTCATCTCAATTAGACGCAAAGTGAAAAAGGTAGACAAAGACGCACTGAGCGAAGTTTCCACAAGAATCCCACAAACAAAACCCCCCCAGTACAAACTGATTCTTAGTTCTGTTGGAAGAAAATAAGCCCAGCGTTATATGTTACACAAAAGTCATTGCATCTGCGATGGTTTGATTTGGATTAAGTAAAGCAGGTCAGGACTATAGGATGAGTCAAAGTTTTATATCTGTGTTTTGTGTACAAATAATTCATTGATTAGTGTATAGAGGTTAAACAAGGTTTGTACAGAGTCAGAATTTAAAGATATGTTTAATGTTTTATAGATGGGGGAATTTAGGTTGTGCTCTTGATTTATTGTGAATGCATAGAGTGATTGATGTACAGTTAAAGTTACTGATGACAAAGATACATGGAGGATGATGAAGGTTTTCTTTAGTCTTGGAATTTAGCCGAAGTTTAGCCGAAGTTTAACAGGGTTTTTTTCTGAGTTCCCACTGAGCTCAACATTCAGCTGCTTGTTCAATCAATGTGGAAACTGGTTTAACTGGCCCAGCAAACATTAGCTTTACATCAAAAAACTGCAAACTTATCAACATATCAAACAGACATGGGACAAAGGGAGCAAATCCTATTAATGACTGTATAATTCTGATTGGCCGACTGTCAAATGTTTGATTTATATCTACTTTTTATCTGCAATTGTTAAAAGAAGAATTATTTAACACTTAAACCTTCTTTACCAGACAAGGCGTTTTTCCACTGTGGTCCGATTGCTGTCCATAGATTTAGACAGAGGCTCAATGAGACTCGATAAGGCTCCCATTTCATGAGAAACTAACAAATATCTGTTGGCCAGAACAAAGAGCTCAAAGAGGATAAACGCTGCAACTGGCAGAGAGTTGAGCAGTTTGTTGTTGTTGATGTTTGTGAGCAGCACTTTCCCACCACACTGAGCCATTTTTCTCCTTGTTAATACAAAGTATATAAAGTCTTGAGTTGAACACATACTTTGTCTCCTTTAGGTCCTGATGGCCCTGTTAGTCCAGGTGGACCCTGTAGTCCCTGAAGAAAGAGGAACATAGAACAATTAGGCAACAGCTCACCAGTCACAAATCGCAAATAAATTAACAAATGAATAAGTATGAACAGAAATATTCCATATACCATATTGATACAAAGCAGAATGAGATATTTTAAAACATCAACAGCCCTGGTTTAACATGATCTCCTGGACAGAAGTTTATATGTCTGGATTCTGGTGAATGTAGCACTTTCATTTGATAATGTTTATTACAGGTACAGGGGTTGTAAATGTTTGTTATTAAAACACTGTGCATGGTCCTTAGTCTGAGATAATGTGGAAATGGTGTGTTTCATGGAAGAGTTCAACCTCAACCCCTCCCTTTACCACACACACACACACACACACACACACACACACACACACACACACACACACACACACACACACACACACACACACACACACACACACACACACACACACACACACACACACACACAGCTTTTGAATTGACTATGTCGCCATCTCGGTCATCAACACGGCTCGACTCAAACTTAATTTCATCCCAATTGGTGACAGAAAATTAGATTGAAATTTTTCCCTTATTTAAGAAATTTCCTCTGTGGTTTGTTCATTTACTTATAAAGTCATTGAACAGCACTAACACTCACATTTATACGATGACCTGTAATGACATAGATTGTTTTCCAGTGTATCAATTAATTCCAGGTCTTAATACACATTTACAGTTAAATGTAAACAATGTCTTACCCTTTGACCTCTGACCCAAGGTTTTAGTCCTGCCTCGGGATGTCTGACTGAGGATGCAGGCTGCTGATTGGCTGCTTTACCATTCTGCTGTGGCGACTCAGTCTCTGATTGGACTATGAAGTCTTCATAGTGGAACTTGGAGATCGACTCAAGTAAAGTTTGATTATTTTCCTCAAAGATGCCGGTGTCATTATCATGATTTTCTTTTTCCACCTCTGCTTCTCTTTCCTCCTCCTCCTCCTCCATCACTAAATCTGTCTCTTCTTCATCTCTGCCACTCCCCTCTTCTCCACTAGGAAGTCGTTGTGGTGGTGATGTGGTTTCTGTCGAAACGCTACCCCCCTCATTTGTGATGTTACTCAGTGATGCTGTGCTTTGTTGTGTGGGACCTGAAAGTGTCAGATTTGGAGCTGGAACTTTCTGAGGAGCAGCAAAGTCTTGTGTCACCTCTCCCTCCACTGATGTGTCTTCTTCTGCTGCTGTGAAAACCTTCAGGGAGAGATGAGTGACTACAGAAGCAGGAGGTGTAATCATTGCTGGTGAAGTATCCTGTTTGGCCTCCTTTGTTCCTCCGTCAGGTGAAGCCTCCACACTGGAAGCATCAAACCCTGATTCTGTGGTGGAGCCTGAGATCAGAGTGATGACAAACTCATGAGTCCCATCAGAGAAACATCTCTCAGCAGCTTCTGTCGCTCCCCCTGTCGATGGTGAAGTGCCACCTGGAGCTGTGGGGTTCTCAGGTCGGATGTTTGGACTTGAAATAGACGTTTCCACTCGTTGCAACACAGATGCATCATTACTTGTGAAGCCCTCTGTTGCTGCACCCGATGGCTGATGAACTTGAGCAGTGTGAGCTGTGTGGACAGAAGCGACTGTCAAACTCCCTTCTGTTCTCTGTGTCTCCTTCATTGTCCCTGATATTTGTGATGTCTGCGGCTCCTTAGCTCCACCTAGAGCTGTCTCCTCACCCACAGTCTTTTGTTTTTCTCCTTTGGTTGAGCCTGTAGTCTGAGTTTCTTCACCAGCCTGAGGAGTGTGGGTCTTCAGATGGGAGGTGCTGCTCTCTGGATTCAGTCTCCCTGTCGGCTCAGGGATTTCGGCCTTCACAGTTGTGTCCTGAGGGGGACCGTCTGGTCTGGATGATTCTCTGATGCCAGGAAGAGAAGTCACCTCATCTACTGCAGTAACCCCCTGGGAGAGATTTAAATGAGAATTTAAACCTCATCATGTTCTGTCTTCTTCTAAGCTTTTTCTATTTTATAATATTTGGTGACAATAACATAAGTAGAGCAAAATCTGCTTTCAAGTTTTAACAGGAAATGTTTTGTTATTGTCATAATCCTTACTCACATTATAAAGGATCTCAAAAATAGATTCATTAATTCTACGACATACAGTCATTTAATTGACAACAAAAATAATGGCAAAAGAATTCAAAAAATATACAGTATAATAGTATATATTATAATATGATATAAATTATGATATACTATGATATAATATGTAAACATAATGCATAACTCGTAAATGCCTTAACCGGCTGTGCAGAAATATTATGAAGAAATATACACACTACCTAACTAACTAATAATTAATAATAACAATCAGAATCAGAATCAGAATCGATTGTAATGTTTGAAGGAACATCTCATGTTGTGAAATTAATACATTCAAGGAAAAAGGATTTCCAGAAAGATGTTTTCAGGACAAACATTTTGTGAGTGGAACCCTGCACTTTAGACCAGTGTATGCCAGTTGTGTGATATTTGTACCTGTGTGTCGGTCAGTGTTGAACATGTGTTGTTGTCATGTTGACAGTGCTGCTCGGCTGCTGCAGGGTCTCCCAGGACAAAGACAATCTGCTGGAAGGTTCCCTGAACATCACAAACACACAAACACAAGTTGTAGCTTCAGGGAATTTTATTTTCAGTCAGTGTGTGATGATGTCTGCTACAGGATCTGTTCTGCCGCAAGACCAGTAGAGGACACTAGAGTCAAAAATATTGCACAGGCAATTTGAAAGCTGCAAAACATTTCTGTAATTTTCTACAGAAAAACTATAATTTGTGACACATTTAAATGTAATCTGCTGTATTGAGGATAATTAATAACACTTGTGTTTTTGATCTCACTGCAACGACATCATACTACAATGGAAAGACAGTTTTTTTAAAAATCCCTTTTCATCCAGAGAAAGTGAAGGGAAAATAACTGGAGAGAGGAAATGAAGAAAATTCTGGCAGACTTGTATCCTTTTGCTTTTAAAATTGTACAAGGACATGTCATGAAAGATTAACTAACATCTTATCAAGCAAATAATAAATGAATAAACCAGCAAATAACTTCATAAATAGTTTTTCTGGCAGCGAAACTGTGCAAAAAGACTAAAAGACCTGGGCCTTTAAACCGGTTGTATAACTCAGTTGTAACAAGAAAAGTCAACATGAAGCACTGAGTACCCTGCCAGGTCTGCACACTGCTGTAAGAGGTGTGAGTTTTATAGTCAGGCCTCTCAGTGTAACATCGAGCAGCCGAACCTGCAGAGATACTGTGGTGAAATACTTCTTTCTGCTGTGCCACCCATTATGATCTAATGCTGAACACAGTGAAAGGATAGTGACATTTCCTGCACATATTCTATGAGGGTTTACAGGTCGAAGGAAACATCTTTGCCGTGTGTCTCTCATCCTCTCACATGTAAGAATCCATTTAAACCTTCAACATAAATATTTGAGCTATGACGTAGGCTACTGATCAACCATGTAATAAAACACATGAAGACAACAGTGATGCCTCCATTCACAGGAAAACCTCTTAAACCACTGAAGGAATAAAGTTGGTTGAACACAATAGAGTTAAGTGTAATTTCCAGTGTAATGAGACAATTTCTCTTGATTGTATTTTGCCTTTTTACTCTATAACAGATAGTCTAAGGAGCAAAACGATACTTAAACAATTCCATGAAATTCTGGATGAAATAAGATCAGAAACTCTAGTTAATCTGTGAAAACTAAATTCTTGTTTCATTAGAAGCAGTCTTAAAATCTATTCCTAACATTTAAATACAATTCTTTAAGTTCTGTCAGTTGTCATGAAATAAATCCAACGTTTTTAGCATCTATCCGCTAACAACATTTTAACAGACACATATGAGAGAAGCAGACTTACGCAGCTCAGCAGCAGCAGCAGAAGCAGCACATCAGCCCCCTGCATGGTTTCTGACAAAGACAAACTGTGGTCTGCTCTGACTGTTGGTGTCTGTAAGTCCTCACACACTCCTGCAGGGGCTGAACTTGAAAAAACACACACACCCCTCCTGCTCTGTGGAGGATTCACGCCTGTGCTGGAAAGACCACACAGCTCCAGCCGAGAGGGATGATCAACTCAGCAGACAAACAAAGACTCTCACCTATACTGTACACATGGGGCTTTGCTTCCTAATCCTCAGTGGATCCCATCAGACACTGTGGTGTGGTGTGCTGGGCCTGTTCCCTGTGAATCCTGACACTGGTGTGTGCCCGAGATGAGCAGGGAGATTTTGCTGACCTCTCAGTTGTTATGAATGTTTTCATTCCAATTTAATCAACAAAAAGGAACCAAATGTGAGCTCAAGGTTTACAAGTAAGACTCTTTTAACTCGACTCACATTTAAACCTTCTGGAGCTTGAAATCTTTTATTTCCACACTACAAACAAACAGATCCAACCAAACCGAGTATTTTAAGAAGTCTCCTTATAAGCTTAGAATAATTGAGTTTTAATCTCCGATATTTCAATAAACAAAAGCCTCAATAGATGCCATCAAATGTGATTTATTTTACCAATATGAGTCAGGGGTCAGGAGGGGAAATCTCTGGCCCAGGTGAGGAATGTGACACTGGGATCAGAAGAGCGAGGCAGGGGCGGCTGCCCAATGACGGTTGGTGTAGGGGGAGGTTGGTGCTTACCGTAAACGGTGTGTGGTGAGGACTGGGACGCCAGGAGGTGCTCTCCTGCCGACTGCAGTCCAGGTACAAGCTGAGTGTGGACAGAGAGAAGGCCAGGCAGAGCCTGTGCCACAGTCCGTCCCACAGAGCAGCAGCAGGAAACCTGTCAGACATGTGTGGGAGAATTTTAAGCAAAAGATGGTGTGCTACTTCAGATAGTTATTCAGACTTCATCGGAAAGTTCAGTTAAAGTCTATATTGATCATATTGTTCACCTAATTACATGTAGACAACAAACTAATATCTTTGTCACCTCGTGGAGGAGGTTGTGTTTTTATATGCTTTGTTTGTCTGCTAGCAGGATTACCCTAAAACTACAGGATGTATCACCATGAAGCTTGGTGGAAGGATGCTGAATGGGTCATGGAAGAACACATTTAATGTTAATGCAGATCCGTGTCAGGGGCTGGATGCAGTGATTTTCTTTTTCCATTTTCTTTTTCATCATTGAGACAAATAGGGCGTAAGCATGGATTTGAATAATAATCTATTTCATGAGGAATGTTATCTGAATTCAGTCAATGTAAAGTCACAAATCTATTTTGGATTTTTGTAAACGGTTTGCTGAATCTTTCTGTGTACATAGTAGATGTACCTGATCTAAATACACATGTGCAGTATGGCGGTCGAGGGACCTTCTAGTTTCAACTGCATTGATTCAATATAAATCAAAGTAAATTCTGCTGCTCACCTACAGGAGATGACCAGGTTACATTTATACTTCAATAAAAATAAACATTGCTTCAGTCAGAGCCTCTGAAAACTTAGTGTTAACTGTTTGTAACACGGAAAAATGTGAATACAACAAAGTAAAAGTTTTGCTATAATTATCCATCATTACTTATTAAGAGTTTAACCTTCAAAAACATGCTTATCTGCTGTGGATCTCATTACATTGGTGAGGACCATTTTAAGCACAAACCTACAGAGTGAGGACATTTGTGGAAAGTGAGGACATTTTGACAGGCACTCTCTTTTTTCAATGGACTGTTTGAGGGTAAAGACTTAGTTGCAGGGTTTGGGTTAGAATTTGGTTTAGGTAAGGGTTAGGCATTTAGTTTTGATGATTAATGTAAGGGTAAGGAGCCAATGAGTGTGTGTGTGTGTGTGTTGTTTCTCACTCAGTGTTGTTGCCAAACACTGACGACAGTGAGGAGTCGTGGGCCCAGCTTCAGCTGGAAAAGCTCCTCCCCCTCCAGGCCTAAAACAACCAATAGCGTCCTCTGCCCTGACCAGCTTTGACCCAGACACAGACGCATCAGCACACTCAGCTCATCTGGAAACCTGTCATGTAAACGTTAGCGCGCTCACACACGTATACATGCACTCATTCATGTGCCACAAGGACACACACATTCATTATAACCTAATCGGTCACTGGACATGGACAGTTGCGAGACGTGTGTATGGGACAGTATGGAGCTTAGGTTGTGGTGTCACAGAGAGACTGTCCTCACTGAGAGACGCTTCACATGCTAATGTAAACTCTATCACAAAGCTGCCAGATTCAGGCAGCATCAGCAGTCTGTGCGTAAACATTCAAGGTCAAGTTTAACACCAGGGGCTTGAACTCCATCCTTTCAACCTGCACATCATGGAAATAAAACCCACCCTGTACAAACAGGCTCACTGAAGTCTTACACTCCACTGGTCAGTTTCTGACAGTACGTCAGTGTGTCTGAGCTCTAACACATTAGCCTTTATTTCAAGATGTCTGTGTTTTGCAGAAAGGAAGTGTGGATTTTCCCCTATACATTTAGAAGTAGAGTTTAACATAAGACGACTTTAAAGTAATACATTGTGAATAGCTTTTCTTATCTGCACTCGCTGGTAGTAACCGATCCATCTTAGTTAGATCACACTTATTAATTCTTACAGGGGTCCAAAGACTGAAGCCGTTGGCAGGACGAGTGTGGAATATTGTCCAATCTGATAGGCTGGACATCCTCCCCCATCATCTGTTGCTGAGACATTGTAATGAGAGGCCGACTGCATGTCCAGGAGCTGCAGCAGATCAACTTCTGAAAGACACGGATTAAAGCAAAAACCAGACAGCTGTGGAGAGACTTTGATTTTTTTAGACAACTTGATCATCAACATAGAGTTTAATGTTTCAGATTCTCACTTGAAATTAATAGGGTGTAAACATGAAGGAACATTTTAAAGATTACTATTCAAAAGATTATGCTGGTGTACATCAACGTAACACAACAAGATCCCAAACACATTTTCTGACTCAGCCACTCAGCAGAAAAGTAAAAAACAACATTTCTAATTCAAGTGGGTGAGTGTATTGTGTTAATGTGGTGAAAACAGCTGGATTAAACCCAAATGTTCGTTTGTAAGAGATATTTATCCAACTCTAAGTCAGTGTACCTTTCCCCGCTGCTGATTCCATGCTCCCTCTGCTCCTCCCATGATCCTTTGCCTCAGGATGAAGGTAACGCAGCAGCGGCATGCCCTCTCTCTGTGATCGGCTGTCAGGACTCACCACACACAGACAAGCTTGAACCCACAGCGCCGAGAGCAAAGAGGAGCTCTGCATCGTGTCCTCAGGACAAATGATGCTTGAAGAACATCTCTAATGCTGTTACACATGGACCAGAGGGTCTCACTACGTCCTGAGCTCTCAACAACAAACCAGATCTCTCACCTAGGTCTCTGCTCAGCTCCCAGTCCAAGGACTCTTTCTCACTGGGCTATTTTAGGATTATGGGAACATCCATGAACATGGAAAACACACGTTCCTGAGGGAGATAGTGTGATTTACAAAAACTAATTTCGCTTGGTCTCTTCTTCTTTTCATCTTGTCTTTCATGCATTTTTGGACCATTTCAACCTTGAATCCCAGATAGTATTAAATCTATGAAGTGGGCATACACATGTTCCACACTAGAATTAAATAGAAATGTTAGTTCTGGGTGCTCCCTTTCCAAGATGTATAATCTTTATGCATGTACTAGTTTGCAAGAAACAGCACAAATGCAATGGTGGGACATAAACTATATAAAGTTTTAAGTTTAAGTTGCAAGTAAAATGTTCTCCCTACACTACTGCACAAATTTATTGGTATCCCTCCCTGATTTAAAGGACTTCAAATCTTTGATGTTTCTATTGAGCTTATGGACAGAGTACTTTTTATATTCAGTCAGCAGCACTTTTGCCAAAGCTACTTTGATTTTAATAATTGCACTAAGTTATATTTGGGAGCTTGGCTCTGTTTTGGAACATCCCTGCCCTTCCATGAGCCTTCATGGAGAGTGAGCCAGGAGAGCAGATGCTAAAAGACCTCAGCACTGAACAGAACAGACATCGATGATGATGATATTTATATTGATTCGGTCAGAGTCGACATGAAAAGGAGGCGCTGGGTGGAAGCAGGAGGAGCAGGCAGCTAAAGCAGCTCAAATAAAGCGTACATCATGAGCAATTGAAAGCATAGAAGTAACGCTGTACTAAACAAATACACTTGTAATATCAAATGCAGTAATATCAGCCGCAGGAGAGAAAAGACAAGTGATCTCTCTTTAATGGTCCTTGGAACAGATATGTAAACACTTCTTTTCTTAGAGTCATAGTCATTCTTTGAAATAAAATAAAAACAGTGCAATAAATTAAACATTGATTTATTTTGTACAGTTTATTCATTCATTATTTACCAGAAAGCATCTCTATCTAGGAAATCCAGGCTTGATGGGGAACCTCTTTGGGCGAGTGAGCCCAGGCACAGAATAGGCTGTTCTGTACAATCGAGTTCAAGTCCTATAGGCTACACTGCACCACAGCATGAACTACAGTCGGAAGCCTTAACCCGAACCTGTATACTGAACCTGGAAACTGTATAAATCAACCACACTTGAACGGAGGTTTAACCTCTAATATTACGTCTTATTAGTCCAGGAGTTTCTGTTTCGGGCTTCAGCAGGTCGGCGTGATCTCTTCTGACCCGTCCACATGTGTCCTGTGTTCACATTTCAGAAAACATGTCAAACTCAACATTTCATAACAACTCAACAGCACATGATATAAATATACATCTTATTCAGGGGCAACAACAAATGTGAGAAAGTGATTGAGGATAGTGACAGTGAATGCTGGGAATGAGGAAGCATTTCTCTGCCGGATGTTTCAGAATCACTAAATTAGCCTAAATAAATCCTATTGAACATAATGGATACACAAACACACACACAAAAAAACACCTCTCACACATCTTCCATTATCAAATCACCATGATCATGCATTAGGCAATTTACTATAACACTGGAGCACAGGAAATACCATTATGCTTGTTTCTACTAACCAAAACATAAACAATGTGACAGAAACAAAGTGGCAGTTAACGAAGACACAAACCGTACTGTGCCCGTGACTCCTCTTTTCCATATCCTTAAAAACATCTGCATCACATGTAGAAAAGACATTTAATTTCTCACTGTTTTCATCGTCACGTGACAGAAACACTTCTGAAGAGGTCGCGTCCTCGGCTCTGTATGTACAGGAAGTAAATGGCTTTAGTCACCTCTCTGTCCTACAGGGCCAGAGCTCATATAGTCCATGATCCCATCAGATGTGTTTGAAATCTCCACAGGTCCTTGTGAAGGCGTTATCCTTGAATATCATGCTTACTGATGTATAGTTCATTTTAGGTCCAAGAACCGAAGAACATCTTCAGGTTTCAGATGAGAATATGTTACAAAACTACAGTTACAGTATCCTGAGACAAAGCATCTCTTATTCTTTTCTTTTTCACGCCACAGAGCCAACACATATACTGCCGATGAATGGACATTCCACAGATATGACAGCTCCCTAAAAGTGAAGCCAAAGCATCTTTGGCTGCAGTTTAGGTCATAAATCCCGCCTCCTCCTGGTTAGCAGTTGGGACATGGACCAAATTAAAAAGTCACATCAAATAAAGTTTAGAGAGGGTCATTTTAGGTAGTTTTTGTCACACCGATGCAAGTTTGAATGTTCACTTTTCTGGTAAGTTTGGTTTTGATTAGTTATTTGATATAAAAACAGGATGAAGCACTGATTGACAGCTGAGGCTGACTCTTGATTGGTCGAGAATGTAAGCAGCTTCACGTCACAATCACTTGTACGCAAACTCCCAATTATGTCCAAGGTGCAAGATGGCGGCACATGTGTCCAGGATATCTTTCATGTTTGTACAATAAATATGGGTTAAAGTCTGTAGCTGTGTCTCGATTCAGAGGCTGCATCCTACGGAGGCTGCGTTTGAAGACCGATTGAGTCACAGAACAGTGACCAGGCTGTCGCGTTTTGATGACTCCTCCTAATGGGTCCTTCCACTCCAGAGGAATTAAACCTCAACCATTCGGATCCTCAGGTCAACCTATCCCAGGATTCATTGCGCTTCAGTGACAAACCTTTTTCCGAAGAGGTAATGGCGCAGGTAAGAGAAGTCTGATGCTTGAATATCAGGCTTCAGCTCAACCTAACAGCTGACGGTACACATGTTAAAAAAACAGGAGGCATGAAAACATTCTCGTTATGTCCAACAGCAGCTCTGTTGCTAGGTGACAGCAGGACAAGCTGGTGACACCGATGTCAGAAATCCTCTGTGGACAAGACCGTCTCCTTTCGGTTCAGCCTTCACGGTCTATGTGGCCCTTGAATTCGGACACAGCTCCAGTTGCACTCACTTACTCTCTTACTGCTTCACATAAGGACTAAAAAAGCACTTGACCATCATTTAAAGGTCTGCAAATCGTTTTCCTTTATTGACTCCACTTGGATTAATGACTGTATAATAACCACAAACCATGTGGATGTAGGTTTTGTAAACATGAACTGTCGGGAATGGCCGCTTATTCTCTGGCAACTATTTGGCTGAACCTTGTTTCATTGCTACACTTACAACTGTGCACAGCAAAGACTGACGGCTACCTTCTCAAATGACCTGGACTTATGAACCGAGAGCTAAAATACATTCAATGTATTACATTTTTACATGCTATGTTAACCTACACTAAAATCCGATTCTACAAGAGCATTGGACACCTCAGATCAACAACTCACCACATTTGATCAAACTATCAAAACACTAACACGTGTGGGAAGGCTCAGCCACACATGGGTTTGCCTGCAGCGAGCTACTCGTGTTAGCGGAAGTCTCTGCTATTCTTTTGATTTGGCAAATGTTCTCTTCTGAGAGCACACACACATACACACACACGTAGCCTCCCTCCAACTACAAGAGACACACATGGAAGGACACGTTGCACACAGACACCCAAGTATCCAGATAAAGAGCGGTGGCGTTCAGTCCTGCCCGTGATGCTACTGGTGCTGAGAATACAAGGTCTCAGAGCCACAGACGAGCTACAACCGTGAAGCTCTGAGGTGCCCGGTCGCCCAATGCCTTCTCTGCGTTTTAGCAGCGGTCGTCCTCGTCCGTGTCACTTAGCAACTCGCTGCCTCCAGCCGGACTCGTATTGCCCAAGGGCTTCCGGAAATGCCCGTTAGGAACCTGCCACGAGTGTCTAAGCTGAGGGGCGGAGCTTATAGCGTTGGCCCGTCCCAGGCTGGTCGCCATGGCAGTCTCAAAGGTAAGGGTATGCTGCCTGTCGCCCGCCTCCCCACTGCCGAGGTCCTCGTGGTATGGGAGGTAGGGCTCTGAGATGTAGCGGTGGGGAGATGGGTGACTCTGTGCTAACACCTGACCTCCGGATGACCTCTGATGCGCAGCGGGGGGCCCGGCCTCCTTGTCTGTCTTCCACGAGGGCTCTGCGGGGCCAGCAGGGCCGTCCTGAGCCTGGTTCTGTCCCTTAGAGGGGGTTGCTGGTGTGGGAGGGGTCTGTGCTTGGCAAACCAGAGGAGAATAGGAGATGTAAGGCCGCGGGCGAGAGGGCGTCTGGGGCAGCTGCCGTCGATTACGTGGAGTGCCGGACTCTGAGGCTGAGTGGGCCGGGCTGCCTGAGGTGTTGACCTGCAAATAATACAAACACAAAAGGGAGGAGGTCACTGTTACATCATTCAACTGTATTCACAGACAACAAAGACTGTAGCTGGTGTGGAGGTCGATCATTTAACACCCCTGAGCATGCACCTGTCTCTGTGCGCGTCCTTCGCTGGGTGAGGGGGACCGTCTCCTCTCACACGAGGCGTCCTGGCTCCGCTCCTCAGAGTTGCAGCGGGACACGTCAGGAGACAGTAGGTGGCGCCGTTCCTTAGATCTCCCTCTCTCGTGACTACTTGCTTCCCTGTGGTTGACTCTTGCACCTGTGAGTTGAGACAAAACATTTAGCAAGAGAATAAAACAAAATCTACTTTGAGGTCAAAATGTAGAGAAACATATTTTTTTCCCGTCATCATATAAATGATAATGCAATTTATGAAATCTGTTGGAATTACTCTAAGTCCTATATTTGAAACATCAGTTAAAACTAATATTCTAAAGCATTTATCAGTTAGTAAGAGATTAAATTGATCAAACCAGTAAGTAGTTTAACCATTGGTCAATACTTGAAGACATTAACCAATTTAAAATGTCTGATTACCATATAAAACTGGGCACAGCCATTTAAAATGGCACAATATAAAACAATTATTCATTTTTTTAAATTGCAGTGTGTGATTCTATCTGTAAGGTAACTGCAATTATTTGTTACTCAAAGCAGCTGAATTATTACACAATATGTTGAGGTTTGTAAAAGATAAACATATTTAACTAATTGTTATGATGTTTAGATATCAAGCTTTTCTCTTCGGGATAAAACACGACTATGAATATGAATCAGATTGTGGGGAGTGAAGTGATAGGTGTCAGGTGACCTCTGTAGCTCCTCTGTCGGGGTCGGTACGTGTCATCAGGACTGACTCTCTCCAGAGAGTGTTGTTCCTGCCACAGGCCGTTCACACACTGGTCTCCGATGGTGGAGAAGGAGCGCTTCATCAGCTTACTGTCTGCTGACAAGCCAGGCTACACACGCTCCCACACACACACACACAGACACACAACCACAACCACAGGAGGAATCCGTTAGGCTACCATGAAATACAGATCACATCATGTGCTGAGGAACTTCAACAAACTACACAGGATGAAAACAATAGTTTCAATCCAGTGCAGGCAGTTCTCTACCCTCTATTTCTCAAAGTAATGAATACTGGTAATTATTACCTGTGGATCAACAGCCAGTCTGGGCATGGAGGACGCTCTGATCGATGCTGTTCGCTGAGGTGATTTAACAACTGTTGGGTCCTGCCTGGCCTGCTGTATCACTTGGTTATACTCCACTACGTCCTGCACCTACAATAATACCACAGAGAGGAGGTTTGAGTGGGATTTATTCGTGGACACAATTCTACTGCGATAAAAGCCTTTTAAAAAAATACTTATTTGGACATTTTAGATGGGAAGACGAGCAGCAAAGAGCCATAAGTCGGAATCTGGGGCCACTGGAGAGGATTTAAGCCTCAGTACATGGGGGGTTCCCAAATATATAAAATACTTTTGTCTAAAAAGACAAGTTACTTTTTTTTTACTCAATTGATATTATTTGTAATTTAGTGTATGAGTTTAGGGTTGACCAACTGGCATCAAGGTACCACGGGTGACTTGGTAATGGGTAATCTTTTGGAAAACATTTCCTAAATTGTTACCAGTGTGTGTAAATGGTGGTGGTGGTGATGATGTGGGTGTAGGTAAGGGAGGTAGGGTGAACGGTAGTCGTCGTCGCCCTCCTCCTCCTCCTTCTCGTCCCGAGAACGAGACAGCGGCTGCAGGAACATCTCTTGGGGGGAGATGGGGCTGAGCGTCACAAAACCTCCTCTGCTGAAAGGACACAAAGACTCAGGGCCTCTGCGGCTGACACATACAGATAAATCTTTATCTCCACAAACCAGAACTGTGTGAAGAGAGTAAAATGCGAGTATTTACAGAGCAGATCCGGCACCATGTTGGAGAAATGAAAGGGATTTGGCATTGCATAGGATTTCTTGAGGCAGAGAGGAAGCATCCATACGCTGGAACATAGGAGCGTGTTTCTGTGGGGAAGGGAAAGCAATAAATAAAAGATGAGTAGATGAAAGTTAATAAAGAAGTCAATGTATTGTTAATGAGATTAAACCTTTTTTGTTTAAGTTAATACCCTGTGTTTAGTAGTAGCAATACATTCTGCAGTCTCAGGCTTTCAATTAGTTGATATGTCTTAATAGTGGCCAAGATAAATAATCTAAGACTCCAACAGTGGATGCTTTGTGGAAATAAAACAACCCCAAATTGATCGTAAAAAAAAAGGAAAATAAATAAAGCAAGAAAAGTAACACAAGGGACCTGCTCCTCCAGTTGCTGTCGGAGCTTCTTGGCCTTGCTCTGCTTGTAGTAGTCCATGATCATCATGGCAGCATAGATCTTCCCTATGGTCATGTCACTGGCTGAGGAGGAGAAAGTAAAAGCAATGAGTCTATCTTAAAAGCAGCATGTGAGTTGTCTTGTGATGTTGCAGGTGTAACGCTGACGTCACCTTTGTGAATGGGAACCAGCACATCCAGCGACTTCTGAGCGAGATGAGGCCAGATGACGCTGATCTCCTTCTGCAGGTCCAGGTCCATCTGGTTTCTGTCCTCTCCACCTGGACACACACAGCAGAGACAAGGGGGAACAAAATGCCTTAGCGTTTAAGCTCATTTCATTTCGGGTCACAGTGGATGTGTGTGTGGACATTCGGTCTAACCTCTGGCTATCTTGACTTCCAGCGCGGTGCGGATGAGGGCCATGAGGGTGGAGGTGAAGTGGACGGACATGTCATCGTCCACAGGCATGTTCATTAGGACGAGTCTCTGATGGCAGCAGAGGAAGAGTAAAAGTCAGTCACAACCCAGGACGACAACAAACTATGATAAATAATAATAGAACGAAAATAATAGAAATCCCAGAACGGCTGTGGTGGCTCATGATACTTTTTTGGATGAGCTGTAAGGATTGAATCCCTTTCAAATTATATTCAAACAGATATTTAAGCATTGACCGAGGTCAGACACAGACATTTAAATCAGCTTAATCATTGTGAGCGTTTTTCAAAATTTCATTGATTTCTCCAAGAATTATTCATGGTTCTTGATTTCTGACTAATACATAAGGTTTCATAAGAGGACTGTTGGGCCTGGTCAGAGGTGTGAACTCTACTTAGGTCCATTCTTGTTCCTTCATGATTTCAAACCAACTAGCCTGAAAAAAAAGAAGAGCATATGAGCCACCATGGTCTTTCTGGACATCGGTACTAATTTTACAAGAGCGTTTCCATTTCACCCACAATTTCACAAAGCTGTACAACTTAAACTAAACTATCCAAATAGATACACGAGTACAGTGAGGGCAGGCGTGTCATTATTCCCTGTGTCTTCTTTTTAGATGGAAGACAATTATTTTGAACAAATACCCGACGGGGGAATCTTTACGCATGTCCTCTCCTGTCCTCCTGCTCAGAATCAGCAGATAATGTAAGTTTCAATAAAAAAGGACAGACTCACGCATCACACTGTGCAATAACAGCATGGCGTTGGTCTGTGATGGAACATGCTTGCAAGCTCACAAACTCACGCAAACAACAAACACATGTGGCAGGAGGCACATGCAAACAGATACATGTCAGAAAAGGAGAAGTATGAAAGACGTGAGAAAATCCGGCAGACTTCTACAAGTAACAAGATCTAAGCAATTAGATGTTCTGTCCTCTCGTTAAACTACACTGTCAGAAAAATAAGCTCCACCGAGACTCTGTCCTCAGGTCACAGCAAACAGAAAACAACGACTTATTTCTCTGCCAAGATGCAAAGAAAAACAGCCAAATCATTAATGCAGCAATATACACGTATACCGTATCTGATAAACTGACAAATACTGGAACTGGAACAAGAAGTTGGTTAAGACATGAAGTGCCTGTTACTCTCCAGTGTTTAGGCTACCTTATATGCAACCTTGGAGGGGCATTTCTTGCCCAGGCCTAGAGGTGGCGACATGTGGGTCAACATCTCATACATGTCTGTGTAATGGATACGACCACTGGGGGCGCCAGGTAGCCATGAAGATGGGGGATGTGAGAGGGGAGGGAGAAGGAGGGGAGGAGAGCAAGGGAGAGGGATGATGTTGGAGGTGGAGCAGAAATTGAATAACGGTGGAGGAGTCACGCAGGAAGGGGGTGGGAGGGTAAAAGAGAGGAAGAAGAAGAATGGAGGAGATACAAAAGAAAGGATTATTCCAAGGCAGCACACAGGAGGAGAGAGCAAACGTAGGAGAAACAAAACAGGTTCTATTCTTTCTATGCCGCCAACAGCACATAGAAATCTGGGAAAGGAGAAGACCTCGGACAGGATGAGCAAAGGAATGACAGCCTGGATCTGGTACTACTGTCTAATACTTACGCTCTGTAGTGCTGTAGAAGTTCCCGAGGGTTATAACACATTTTAAAACCAGATCCAAAAGATAGAAAGAGACCGGCTTCCCTCAAGTTCATCCAAAATCAAAGCTTTAATCACTCAAAAAGTATGTTTTTTTCATAATTCTGGATGAATGAGGGACACCCTGTGCCTTAGTATCCTGAGACTTGAGTCATTCTTTGACCTGAGTAACAAACTCCTAAGTGTTTGTTACTTCCTGAGGTAACAGTTAGTAAGGGAAGGAGAGCAAGGACAGGAGGGAGTGGTTCTTGACGTTGGGGGGGGAACCAAACCTTGCACGCCACCCTGTGGGGGCAGTTCTTTCCAAAGCCCAGGGGAGGGGAGATAGTGCGTACAACTTTGTACATCTCCTTATAGTGCATCCTACCACTGGAAAGAACATACATGTCTTTAGTTGTGTGTCATTGGAGCCTCTTAGTTCACAAGAAGAGTGAAGTGACCTAAACAGAGTCAGTTCTCTGGTGTAAAGATCAGAACATATAAAAGCAGCAGTTTTAAGACATCTTATTATATATAATATTAAATCAAACTTGTTTCACTCTGTGGTGAACACATGAAAATGATATTGTTTCATAATAAAAATGAAAATCTGAAGCTCACACTGACATTTTCAAACTTTTACTCAGGGCTGGCAGGGAAAGGTCCAGAAATGTCTGGTGCCCATGGCTGATATTCACATTCTCATAATCAACCCTTCAAAAAATGGCACATCTGTTGAAAGCACTTTTTCCAATGATCAGGAAAGATGTACTAGCCTGAGTCATCACTGATATACTGCTGTCTAACGGAGATATACATTTATTCATATCAACAATATACAGTAGCTGTAACTTTATTTACAGGGATAAAGTATTTCTTAATTGTACCACAGTATCCATTTGACATGAGCATAAGGTGTATGAACCATGGGTATCACTACTTAGAAAAGGACCTAGTGGCTCTTTGTCTAGTGTCAGTGAGATAAAGTTATGTTTTTTAGTGTTCTTGGTGAATAAAGCTACAACAAGTTTGTCCAGGTTTTGTAGGTGACGGTTTCTGTCAAGTTCAGTGTGTTGTTTGACGCTGGAGTGTGTATATAAGGATGGGTGACATGCCAACCCCCCATAAGAGAACCTAAAGCATCTTTATTGCCTCCTGGTGGCTTTAGCATAGGTTTGAAAAGATTTAAGAAGTTCCAAAAATATCTACCAAGAACCCTTCTGTGCTGTCATCCATGGATGTATGTTTATGTATTGTACTAATTTACTATACATGTCTTTTATGTAATTGTATCAAATATAGAGTGTCTGTATCATATCATATTAGAACTTGACACTTGAAAAAATTGTGCATGCACAGACTGCCCTGTTGTTGGAAACACTGACCAGGCAGCACGATCATACTCCCCCCAGATCCGGACAAACTCATCCAGGTGGTGAGGGCCCAGGATGGACGAGTCTCTGGTCAGATACTCAAAGTTATCCATGATCACAGCCACAAAGAGGTTCAGCATCTGGACAGAAGACAAACAGCAGAGGACGGAGAGGCCTTGATGTTTATTTAAACATGTAAACAAGAAAATACAGCATGAGACGATGATAAGTGCAGTTCAGCTTCTCTTTACACATGGTTTAGATAAAGGGGAAAACATTTGCTAACATACAAGTTATCCTTGTTTGAAGTAAAGGAAATAGTATTCACATGTACTGCCTTTCTTACCAGGAAGGAACTGAAGAAGATGAAGGAGACAAAGTAGAAATAGGCAAAGTCAGAGCCGCAGCCGCCCTCCTGCTCTGAGGTGAGAGAAGGGTCGGTCTCGCACTGCTGCCCCCCCAGACACGACAACATGATCTCCTGCCATGATTCCCCTGTGGCACTCCTGCACACACACACACACACACATTGCACAACATGAGTAGTTTAAGTCGTCCAGCTCTCAATGTATTCACAGTTACTTCTGCTTCGGCAGGAGCAATCAAAGCACGAGGACTCGCTCCTCCAGCTCTGACTTAGTTTTAAGAACCAGCTCTGAACCTGAGATGTGGTTGTGTAGTTAGACACACACATGTACACTACACACTGTATGTCACAATTCAGATTTTATTTAATGTCACTGTTGCTTTTTTATTTTGAGCTCTACTGCAGCCAAAACTGACGGGGTGCGATTTTATTTAAAGTTTTTTTTCCTTCATGTCATATGAGAACCAAATTCCACCTTCAATGTGGGAAAATAAACACAATGTCAACACTTATTACAACAATAACTGATCATTCTACCTTTATTTGCTCAAAGGCTAAATGGTAGACTGCAGCATGCATCTCCTCTCGACACTGAGTAGCCCCTTGGGCACTCAGAGAGCAAAGTCTTTCTAATGTTACCTAGCAACGCGATTCAGACAACATTAAAAAACGTGTTACTTAGTGAACCAAGTGTAGCAAATCAAGAGGAGCAGTGAATCACAGCTGGGTCTCAATTTAACACTAAGATACTAACTTGTCGAAAGCACTGAAACAGAGCCGCTGGATTAAGAGGAGAATTCAGTGTGTAGAGTTTCCTACCTGAAGAGCAGCATCAGAGCACAACTGAAGGACTTGAAGTTGTTGTGCTGGTTGATGTGAGTCTCCTCGTTCAGCTTAATATTCCCAAACACCTGATGCACACAAACACACTTTTGCAAAACCATTGGAAACCTTCAGAATTTAAGGTGGAATTTTCACCTTGAAACAAACTAACTTGTGATGCTAAAGGAGGCTGGATGTTATGAGTTTTTTTTGTCTTATCTTTATTCTGGAGCGTGGTCTTCCAGTTGGAGATCACTTTTTCATGTTATGATTTTGTAATGCTTTCACCTGAATCCCTGTGCTTCCACTCAAATAGTTCCTGTTTGTGTTTAGACTTGCTCTGCTGTGCTCAAAATGTGCACTTGTATATTTAGTTGCTTTGGATAAAATTCCAGCGCTCCAGCTTGAGCTCTGCTCCCAGTGCTCACGCTGCTTTTGTGCGCATGTGTACACTTCTGCTGCTTCTGATGTGTCCTCTAAGATTAGATCTTTTGTGTGCAACAACTCCAAATTCCACCACAAATTGAATGCCAAATGTTGTGTTGACAAATGAAAATCAAAGAAAATCTTAGTACAAGCAGTTTCAGCACAAGCAGAGCAAATCTAGGCACAAGCACCGAGGCCTTCACAGTGCAATTGAGGGGTTTGGAGTGAAAGCAGTAAGACAAGACCTGAAAGGCCACGCTGTTGAAGAGAGACAAGTAAAAATAACACAAAATATAACAAGTTGAACACTGTCTCCGCAGATAGACAGAGACTTATCGTGTCTCCTTCTTTACTCCCTCTGACCTGCATGCCAATGATGGCGTAGATGAAGAAGAGCATGGCGATGAGCAGGCAGACGTAGGGCAGGGCTTTGAAGGACTGGACGAAGGTCCACAGAAGAATCCGGATGGTGTAGCCTTGTCTCAGCAGCTTGATCAGACGAGCAGCTCGGAACAGCTTCAGGAAACTCATGTTGAACGTGTCAATAGACTGGGAAAAGGACAGAAACACAGTCAATGTAAATATGTAAAGACAAAGATAAAACTGTCCTGGGAAAAGAACAAAATATAAATCGGACTTTCACCCAATGTTCAAGTCTGTCAATATCATGTTTTACTTATTACCTGCAGGTCCACCACAATCTCAGTGATGCTTCCCAAGACGGTGATAAAGTCAAAAATGTTCCACGTGTCTCGAAAGTAGTTCTGCAGAAATATGAAGGAGACACTTGGAGTCATTTCCTAAGAGGATCTTTAAGTCACATTCACGTTGCATTCCTGCCGTTTTTGCTCTCACCAGAAAGCCGAAAGCCATGATCTTGAGGACGCACTCGACAGAGAAGAGAACAGTGAAGGCCGTGTTCAGGTGCTTCAGCACGGCCTCGTACGCCGGCGGTGCAGAGTAATACTGGAAAGAGAAAGGGGGCAGAAATTAAACCACAGGAAATTTGTGTTACAAGTGAGATAAAAATGGAACTTCCCTAAACAGTTCACTGCAGCTCATGATACCAGGCTGTATATCAGTGAGAACCTCAGCCCTGTACCCAGCAGGTTGATGGAAGATTCCTCCAGACCCATAAATCCTGCCTCAGTCTCTGCACCTCTCATCTGTCGCACTATAAAAGGAGTCATTCCTCTGGGGGCGGCAGCCACCGTTAATGAGGTCATGCTAAATAGCAGCCCCTGGACATTATAGATCAATATTTAATACAGGCTGAGTCACCCTGTGTCTTTCTGTCCGTCTGTCTGAACGAGCAGCACAGCCTGAGAAAAGGCAAGTTAGGGAAATACATTGTGCAGCGTGAGTGGTGGAAAAAACTGAAAACATCAACCGATCCAAAAGCAAACATCACAGTGTGTTGAGGTGGTGCTTCCAAAAAAAGGACACTTCAGGCTCTGCCCCGTCAGGAGTGACACATCTGAGCTTATTTTGAACCCAAAGTGTTAACAGTCACAGGTTCATAACAGAAGATGTTGCCGAGAAGCAACACAAGGTGAGTTTTTTCCTCTTAGCAAACAGGGATGTGTGAAAAAAGCATGTGTCATGTTCAGGAGTGGGGGCAGACAGAGAAAATCAAGTTCAGGTTCTTATTCGAGTTCAGTTATTTAGGTCTTTGCTTCATCTTCCTCACCTTCATCATCAGCACAATGGTGTTGAGAGCGATCATGGCCAGGACAGTATACTCAAATGAGGGGGACACCACAAAATGCCAGAGACGGTACTGGAACGTGTGACGGTTCTGCGGCATGTAGCGGGTCAGGGGCTTGGCGCTGATCGCAAAGTCAATGCACGCCCTCTGAAAAACAGGAGAGAGAGAGAGAGAGAGAGAGTGAAAGAGGAATATATAGGAGACATGGCAGCTATCCATGTATATAATCTTTCCCCACCTCGTTCTTCTCCAGGCTGCACTCCTCCATCATCTTATCCCCCTGCTCCTGGAAGGTGATGATGATGAGAGCCACGAAGATGTTGACGAAGAAGAAAGGGAAGACGACAAAGTAAATGACGTAGAAGATTGACATCTCCATCCTGTTGCCGTGGCTTGGCCCTCTGTCCTCCTCGGTCACGTCCACTGAATGCTGCAGGACCCTGAGAGACACAGAGACACAGAGACACCAGGGCAACAGTCAAAGGTTTATCAGTTTATCAGTCAGTTATTAGCAAAAAAAATAAATAATTATAAATAATATTTATAAATCAATTTTACTGAATTACACCAGTCTCATTCATTTCCCATATTGTACTTGAAGAAGATTAAAAAAGTATAATCTAATTACTTTATTTAAAATAAATGATGCTTTAAAGGTTTAAACTGGTTCTTTAGTTTTTTTAATGTAAAAACATAATATGTGCTCTGACAGCTATCAGATGGTTGAAAGTATCTGTGTATGTATATATAAATAACTCGACTCACTGAGGCCATCCCTCTCCAGTGGAAACAGTGAAGAGGGTGAGCAGAGCCCAGATGACGTTGTCGTAGTGAAACTCGTGTCTCTTCCAGTCTCTTCTCTTCACCTCCTTCTTGTCCTTCCCGTAGTCGATGTAGTAACCCCTGCAGAAGCACACAGCAGAGGTGCATCAGACTATGAACACATTACAAGTACAGAATATATATAGAGAGCCTAAAAGGGTTTATTCTCTTTAGTGTCACAAAACAAATACAGTTAAACAATATCAACCCAAAAAATGTATGAATTGATTAAAGAAAGAAAGAAATAGTCAGGGAAAGAAGAAGTAAGAGAGGGAGAGTAGAAAATGAATAAAGAAAAAATTGAAGAAAGTTAGTATAAAATCTTTTTTTTAATTAAAAGTCAACAAAAAATGAAGACAGGAAAATAGAGGAAGTGACAAACATAAAAATGAAGACAGATGGAAGTAAATAAACAACAACGTAGTGAGGAAGTACTGAAAGAAGTAAAGGAGTATTACTGGCAGTCCTTCTCCGTGTCCTTCGAACTGTCAGTACAGTAGAAAAACTTCCCTTTAAAGAGCTGCACAGCGATGACGGCAAAGATGAACATAAAGAGTTTGTAGACAATGAGAATGTTGAAGACGTTCTTCAGAGACGTCACCACGCAGTCAAAGACCGCCTGGAGGAGGAAGAGAGATGGGATAAGAGGAAATAAAGGGTGCAGGGCTTCAGATATTTCATTTTCACATCTTCTCCACATAAAACAAGATTAGCAGTGATCCATGTTTCAATTCATGTTATCAAAGTTATGTTATCGTCCAGTCGGGACTTTGCTTGTTTTTTGTACCATCCATTATTAAGACAATAGGGCGCATAAAGAAAAATCCTTTGCCGACAATATATTTTTTAGTTGTAAAAACAGAGACTTTAAATTTTTCATGGTATGAGGATAAACTGGCTTCTGCTTTTAAGATGATAAATGACTTGCAGCCTATAGCTTTGAAGAATGCTCTCTGGTCATATATAAAGAATATGCAAGTTTTAGTTTATGGTTATATGGATATAGAATATGTAAAAGCATGAATTGCCTTCAGGTCCAGTAATACAAATTTGACATGTAGATTGGTTTTATATATTTTATGAGCGATTGGTATTAGTCTTCCAACTCCATATCAAATCCCACTTTAACTTCTAACCCTCTCCTCTCCTTTTTAACTACCAGGTTTCTTTAGCTTCTTTATATTTGCTCATCTTCCCTCTCTCTCCTCTGCTCTCTTCTCTTCTCTTCCCTCTCTCTCCCCTCTTTCTCCTCTGCCCTCTCCCTGTACACAGTCCACGTGTGACGTAAGGCCCCTGACAACACATCTTCATGGTCTAATGATCCCAGTTTGTTACCTCATGGTTTATCACCTTGTCTGACTACTTGTCCTATCACTGCTCTGAAGGAGGTCATAGGGTTGGTTCCTGTCGGTGTGTGTGTGTATGCCAGCGTGTGTGTGTGTGTGTGTGGACACTGTGGTGAGAAAGACCACTAATATGTTAACATGTACACTTGAAGCCTGCTCAGTTAATAAATCTAAATACATTATCAGAGAAGAAAGACTGATTTGGGTGGTATACAAATACTAGTATATACTGTCCATATGCATTCAAGTACACTTGGTACAACATGTTTGATATTTGTATTGCTTTGATCACCTAGAGTACTTCAAAAAATATTTTTATCAATTAGCTCATAATGTCAAATCATGTCAGAATGATAAAAAACAACAGAAATAGAGACGGAACATGTCTGACCTTGAGTTTGGGAAGTCTCTTGATGGTTTTCAGTGGTCTGAGGACACGCAACACTCGGAGAGATTTGATGGTTTTAATGTCCCGTCCCTTGTTATTTCTGTGCAACACAACAGAGAGTGTATCACACATAGGAGCCCTTTGAGTGTCACATTTTTTAAAACTCCTTGCAGAACTGTGTTAATTCATCATCTTTATATTCCGACTTATTCGACACAAGTTATACTCTGAATATTGCATGTTTAAAGATGCTGAATCGCTAAGTGGCGGCTTTTACCCCAACACATTGCTGCTCGTCAGTCCCAAAGGCAGCACCATCCACAGATGAAGGAACAACAGGAGAGGGGAACACATATATCAACAGTTAGAAACAGAATGGAAGAGGAGACTACACTTGATTTAAAGACAATTTGATGATCCCAAATATAATGAGTGATTGTGAGTAGTTAAAAAGGTCATGTGACTGACGTGAGGGCGAACGCAACCAGTGCTCCCACCACGACGATGAAGTCCAGGATGTTCCACAGATCTCTGAAGTAGGAGCCGTCATGGAGGATCAGACCCTGGTCGATCATCTGAGGAGGACACAACAGTGTTGAATGGTTTCATGGCATGCGGTCAACTTTAAATACAAATCATTTTAGGTGTGTCTGATTAAAGTATTCATTACACAAATCATTACTAATTGTGTCATATTAGAAAATATGTCTAACAACAACGATTTCTTTTGGATCATTTGATGGACAAATGGATTTTCATGGGCTTTTTAACTTTGGTAGAGAAGCCAACATCTATGCACAAGAGGAACTTTGAGTCCCTGAGAGAGTTTCTGTTTCTCCATAGCTTTTTACAATCATCTCATTAAATGACATCATTAACGCTCCATCTTTACACAGTAACTCACCTTAATTATCATTTCAAATGTGAAGACTCCAGTAAAAACATAATCAAAATAACGCAGGACCTGAAACATGAGAGAGACAGAGGAAAAGTCAATGAGAAAAATTAGAAAATAAAATAATTTGTAGATTTAACAAAAAATTGAAATTCAGCAGAACTAGAATCGTCCCCTTTAGCTCAAGTGAGTGTTTGTACCGAATTTGAAGACATTTCCTCAAGATGGTCCTAAGATGTTGCAGTCACAAGACCAAAGATGGGTTTTGTGAGGTCACAGAGACCTTGACCTTTGACCAGCGAAATCTAATCGGTTCATGGGTTGAGCGTTTGTTACAATTTTGAATTTCTACTGGTTGATGTCATGAAGTCTGAGTCGTTACTTCAGACTTTCAATTTGAGGTTTAGTAAGAAACAGTCTCTGATTATAATACAACACCAGATAATTAACCTCCTATAAACAAGCAGGCTCAGAGTGCCTCACACTTCATTCACCTCACTTATCACCGATCTAATTGCCTCCCATCAACTCACGTTAACAACCTTTTGCAAAGCAATTTAAGGAATGTTTTTTTGAATAATTTTCTTTTTTTTTCTTTGTGGCACTTTGGCTGTTTAGCACAGATGAAAACAGCTATGAGGCCCGAGGCACAGATAAAGGGTGATTGATATCAATCCAAGGAGTTAGTATCGATTTGGTTGATGGTCGTCGCTGAACCAGAAGAAATATTCCAGCTCAAATTAAGTTTTTAATGTTACAGTTGTCCCTGTGTCAGACACATGACTTACTAAACAGATAAATGGGAGCATATACCTTATTCCAGTCAGAGGAGGTAGCCACAGGGTCCTCAGCAGCCAGAGCTATACTACTGGCAGCTATAACCAGCAGGATGGACATTTCAAAGTACCTGAGGTTCACCACGTAGTGACATGCTCGACGCACCCTGAGGGGGAGCAGATGGCAGAGTGAGGTCAGGTACCACATGAGACTGTGCAGGCTTAGGCTGCCTGAAAGGTAATGGCAGCAGGAGTAAACAGCATGGAGAGTGTGCAGCAAATCTAAACTAAATAGACAAAACTCTGAACTGCCATCACTCTACATCACAACAATATTCTCTTGAACTGTAAAACAGAGTTTCCTGTGAGAGGCGGGAGTGAAAAGCCACTTACGGGTTGTCAGGTTTGAAGATGAACATGCTGTTTGGAGTCACAGTGTTGACAGGATTTGTGGCCTCGGCCTCCTCCTTCTCTGACTTACAGATTTCAGGATCCTTGCTGTTCACTAGAGGGGGCCAGGAGAAGTCATATTATATATATTTCGGTTCTGGGATATACTGTATCCGCATCAGTGAACAAAATGAACAAAATGGGGACTGAGTCAGATGGGGATGTGACTCACTGCTTCTCAAAGAGCTTGAACTCTGGGGGCTACAATTTCAAACTAAGTGTGATAGATGTAAAATGAACAAGACCCTGATGTTTTCCTTTTGTTCAGATTCTTTCAGTATAACAACATATTTCTCAAATGTGACATTTCTACAACAGTGAATGTGTTTTTGCCAGTTTGAGAATTAAACATGGCTGACAGCTCAGAAAAAATTATGTTCATCCAGAGATATGTGAGATGTGGGAAGGGCTTGGATTGAGGATCCCTCTAATTAAATGAATCCTGTCCCATGTAAGAGTAAGAGAGTCGAGCCTGCACCATGTTGGGAACCTGAGAAAAAGTTGTGCAAGGGTTAACAATACATTTGCATTTATCTACGGGTCTGGGCACAGGTCAAATTTAACTAGACGTGGATAGGAACCTGGTTAGTATGTTTTTTATCTGGAGATATAAGACATTTAAATGATTGTTCTGTATTTTTAACATCTTAATCAGATTATGTGAAGCTTGCGAGGATATGTTTTATTTTGAAAACCTATGTCACCACCTCTGACCCCTTTACTTCCACTCAAATAACTGTCAGTACTGACAGCAAAATTGCTGATACATCAAAATGACGATGATGACAAAAATAGCCGGCGTCGAAGAAAAGAGATAAAAAGTAATAGATGTTTGAAGACAAAAACTGTCAGCTACAGGTGCCGCCGCATATTCATTTACAGGAGCACAACTCAGTCACCAAATCAGGAAGACAACACGGTGTCATGTTAGCAGGTCCGAATTCCACTTATTCTAGGTGACAGGGCTGCAGTGAAGTAAAGGCAGTAATGTCACAAATCCCTTACTAATGTTACCAGAAAGCAACTGATATCCCCCAACTGCACCAGTACCTGTGATTGTTGAGAGCTCCATGCATGAAGTTGCACTGGGCATCTCGAGGACGACACTGGAGCTGAGCTGAGATTTGTTCTCTTCCTGCTCCGCCTCCTTCTCTTCTTTGTCGTCCTCTGGTTTGGCCGGGGGAGAACGGTCTGGTTGCTGGAGAAGTTCTTCTTGCTTCTGAGGACACGGGTCAGTGGTGTTGCTCTGCTGGTCATCTGGTGGGTTTGGGTCTCCTTCTTCCCCTTCAACCTTTCTGCAGATACAGAAGGTGAACGTTGGTTTCATAAAGACACATAGGATAAAGTACAGTTGTAGGGTGATGAATCTATAGGCTTGAAAAGAGGAGAAAGTTGCTGTAGACTAGAGTGTTCTTTTCAGGTCACAACACTAAAAATCACTGGTATTAACATAGAAATATGATGTCCAGGTATTAATCTGACCCAGAAACCTTTCTGTATCTTATCCTTCGCTCTACTTGAAATCATATCCGTGTCTCTTGACTTTATTTTATCTGATTATTAAGAAGGAAACTTACTGCTAAACCATAGACTCTCTATAAAGATGGCCGACAAGGCAGCTCCCAAAAAGTCGAGATAAACCATCTTGTGCGCCACCTGGTGGCTGGCTACGGTACAGGTCACCTTGTTAACTGATGAGGCAAATTAAGGTTAAAGAAGCCTATACAGGACAAATACATTTCTCTCCCGAGGTCATTTTTGGTAGTTGATATCATTCGGATGATTGATTAAGTGTTGATTTTCACAGCCAATTTGGTTTTAATAAGTTATTTCAGGAGGAACTGGAGACGTGTCGTCCATCTTTATTTACAGTCTATTTGCCAAACAAACATGTTGGTCTTGTCTCACCTGCTCTCCTCAGGTCCGGACACCACCTTCTCTTCCTCCTTTTTGGTCTCCACCTCCTTCTCCTCTACTTTCCCAGGGTTTCTCTTTCTCTCTCTGCTGACCGAGCGACTTGCCAAATGGCCTTCGTTCTCTGGAGATGACACCTGACTTTTGGCTCCACTCCTACGGTCACCGTGATGCGCCGCCCTCCTGGCCCTGATCCCGCTAAGACCTCCCATCTCAGGAGTGAGCAAGTCTATGTTATCTGGTGGTCTGAACTTCTTCACTGCCCTGTGCTGGCGATCACCATTCAATCTGGGGCTCCTGCGCCCGCTGATGCTGTTGTGACCCTGATTAACACCCAGTGTTTTACTCTCAGAGACGGTCTCGGATTCTGAAGGCGCTTGTATGGTCAAAGACACAGAGGCCTCAGGCAGAGGCTCATTTGTGGGGTCCAGTGACTCGGGGACGGTGATGGGGGGTTCAGTTATGTCACCAGAGAGGACGGCGCCCAGAGGCTTATCCTCAGACATGGAGGAAGCCTGGTTCTTTGCTGGTGATGCTAAGGGATCTGCCGGGCGTTTCAAACTCCCAGACGGCGTGTTCTGCATGGCCTTGCGGTGCAGCGACAGCGGGTGCCCTGGCTGGGCCGAGGCCGAGGCCGGCGGCCCGTCCTTCTCCTCGCTGGGGCCGCTGAACAGGATCTCTCGACTGGACATCTGCCGGTGTCTCCGCAGCTGGCTGGTCCTCTGCTCCCAAACGGACATGGTCATCCTTTTTCTCCTCTCTCCCCTGGACATGAAAGAGTTAGAGGGATTGAGTGGTGGGGGTGGGCGGCCCTCCCTGATGCTGCCCTGCGCCTCCTCCAGGGAGCAGGAGTAGGTGGGGCGGCTGCGGTGGATTGCTCTTTTCCTGTACAGGTAGGGCCGCCTCCTACGGCTTCCCCTGAGAAGAGAAAGACAAGACAGGACGTCAGAAGCAGAGAATTTATTACATTCAGTGTCACGTTTCGTATACACGGTTGATTAAGAATTTATTCATCCAGGTTTGAAATTAGTTTGTTCGGTTTCAGACTTAAGTTTCTACTATAAAAAGTTTTAATTAAATTTGCAATCAAAACACTTGCATCAAAAACTTCACATCACAGTACAGAGCAGGTGCTTTGGTCTGATGTTTGAGTGGTTATCAACAACAGTAAAAAGAAAATACATATTCATCTTGACATAAGGTAATTTACTGGATCAATGGGGATGTTGGGTGATACATTAACAAAGCCTGGGACTTTTATAACAACAAAAGCATGAAGCAGAATGAAATCAGTGGAATAGATATTACAAATGTGTAGTTCTGAGAGTTGGGAGGTACAGGACAGAGCGTGAACAGAGCAGGACGACACAGGATGAGTCGGGACATTTGAACCCATTTAAGAAAATCAGGCAGGCGTTAGAAAGATATTCAGAGAGCAGGGCAGACAGTGTTACTTACTGGAGTCGGGGACTCTTGTGTGGTCCGTGTTATCAATGAGCGATTGGTTGAAAACAAGACATTAGTGCTTTTGTGGGCAGAGACAAAACAGGGCCAGGAGACACACACAGCAAACGGTCCTCAGAGATCGTAACCTGGCCTTTCACACAAAGACCACGTCACGAGAACGACTACCCGCAATGTTAATGGCATTTACTAGATGTTCTCTATTTGTTATTCATCGCCGAAGGCTAGAGCTGCTCTTTTAGAAGACTACACGCAAACATTAAATATTAATTTTATACTTAACTGCAACATGATGCATTCGGTTTGCAACTGAATTACTTCTCTCTTCTCTTCTTTAAACAATTTCATTGAAGCATCATAAATTTAAAAAGTGGACTTTCTTTGCTTTGGTGTGTGTCTCCATTGGAGCCAAGCGGCACATTAACAAACAAGATGGTAACAGTGTTAGAAACAGTTAAAAAACATTCATAAACATAACAGTCAGTACAACATGGATAGAAGACATCATTAACAGACAGTCAGGGTTACAGTATGGGTAGAAACATAGAGATGGGGGGGGTAAGAGAACATGTTTATATACCCTTTGTACAAAAATCATCACATTGGGATGCAGCTCTGAACACCACTGCCACCTCACTCAAACACTTGCATTCCTTCAGGACATGCTCGTAAAGCCAAAGTCAGGAAATCCATGTGCACATCTTCAGAAAATAATGCGCTAAAATATTCAAAACGCTCAAGAGCATTTGAGGCGAGCGATCGAAGACTTCACAGCGGAAGAAAAACTGCACACACACTGAAAACACCATCCAGATATTACAGTTTGTTGATTTGATGCATTCTCCGTGGGCATGTGTGCAACTTCGGTTTTTCTTCCTGTAATCATGCTGACCAGATACATGCAACCCCAAGGTGAAATGATCATCAGCCCCCGACATGCAGCATCTCTCTCTCTCCGTCTCTTTTTTTTACTGAGCAAATGCTGTCATGCAAGTTGCTTCAGGGTCACCGGGGGCAGGTACTTGTGGGGTTTCACAGCTGACATCAGAGTTGAGACCAGGAGCCCTTAAAGTTCACAGTGTCCTCTCTGAATACAGATGCCGGCCCAGACGACCCTGAGGGATTCCAGTCTCCTCCATGGGCTCTGACAAGGGCCTGACCCTCAGCTCGCTCAACTGACACTAAACCACTGCTACACTTTCACTTTCTGCCCTGGTTCTTCTCCTGGTTCTGCCTGAGCCTTCAGTGCATTTATTTGCAGGAAGTTTCGAGAATATAGCAACAAAGGCCTTGAGGAGGGAAGGCAGGAGGAAAGACTAGGAAGGAAGGAAGGGAGTGAGGGAGGGAGGGAGGGAGGGAGGGAGGGAGGGAGGGAAAGAGGAAGAAAGGAAGGAAGGAAGGAAGGAACAAAAAAAAGAACAAGGGAGGGAAAGAGAACGAGAGAGAAAGAAAGAAAAACACGAACAAGGGAAAAAGAGAGAGACACAATGTCTGTGTGACATATTGTTAACTCCTGAAATCTTCCACATGCACATGCAACAAAGTGCTTGTTTCCTGAACCAGACGTCCCCACTCGTGTGCATGCACATGCACGTCCAGCACCTATAACGATGCACTGAGTAATGAAGCAATCCATCGGGCAGGAAGCTGGACACTGAGAAAACAAGGTCACGTAACCTTAGGAATCAAACCTTCCACAAGTGAGACAACAGATCAGAGCCTGCACACACTTAGTCTTACTTCTCCTATACAGCCACGACATCCACTTTTCTGTTTTACTGTAACGGACACACCGTGCTAATTTGGACACTGGGTAACCCTGTCTCCATGACAACACTACAGGCACCTCCCACCCCTGGTATGGAACCAGTAACCATGGAGACATAGACTTCAATTAGGAGAAGATTGCAGCGCTGCGAGCAGGCAGAGGTTTGACAGGAGGCCTTTCAGTCTATCAATAAGTCTCTGGCGGGACAGACACAAATACTGATTAAGCTTCAAGTGGCGTGTTATGTGATGACCCTTAGCCTTCCTCTATAACTGCTCTGCGTTTTAACCCTAACCTACGGCACCAAATGATAAGACTGGTCATTTGCTGGAGGACACAGCAGCCCGTGCAAAGTGTTGCAACTTGGGTCGGACCCATAGATGCGCTCTCTGGAGGGAGTGGGGGCGAGGAGAGGAGCAGGTCAGGCAGGGAGAGCGGTTTTCTTACTTACTCTGAGGACATAAAGGAGGACAACGGCCCGACCTCCTTGGCCTTCTGGAGAGCGTGCTTCTGGTTGAACTGTCTCTCTGCTTCCTCTTCATCCTGATCAAGAGAGGAAAAGGCGGCTGAACGACTAAAGCATCTGCGAGTTTAAATAATTAAACAGAACCGAAGTGAAAAGTAGGAGAGAGCAGAACTGGACCTGACACAGCGGGGAAATTATCATCCAGCAGAAAGTAAAATGTTCCAACAAGAATCAAAGCAGATATTAGAGCAGTCTCACTCTTTATAGTTATATCTCTGTTTAGTACCTTGGTGAGTTCTTGTGCATTGGCAAGATTATCGACAGCGATGGCCAAGAAGACATTCAGCAGAGTGTCTGGTCACAGCTGAGTTAAGGACTGACACCGACTCCTTGTTAAGAGACTGATAACTGTACTCGCATGGGATTCAACCATCCAGTCAGTCTGTGTGATCCAATCCAGACATAAAACCACACGTCAGCTCTCACTTTCAGACTGTATGCTCTGTTACTTGAACTGGTGTAAGGGAAGGAAGAAGGAAAATGTTATATAGTAATTATAATTAATAATGGAGTGATAAATTATCAAATGATTTGATTAAAACAGTCAAACTCAGTCTTAAATTCATCATTCACAACACAAAGCTGCCATTTATCATTTCAGGAAAGTGGCCTCGAGGGATGAAATAACAGAAAAGAATTGAAAGTGGGAGTGACAAAAAAATTATCCAGAAATAATAATGGAAATGAATAAATGTGTGTGAATTGATAAAATAGAGTCAAAGATTTGATAATAATGGTTTGTTACTCTCTGCTTACTATTCATAATTTGTTATACTACATTTTTCAGTTCATATGCAATTTTACCATAACATTTATTTATAAAGTGGTGAAATGCCTCAAACATTTTATTTATCTTTTGTCTGGAGTTGGTGATTGAAACCTGGACTAAAAGAAACAAATGGGACTGAATTCAACAGGTGTCCAGAAATATAACCAGTGTACCACACACATGTAAGCAGGGTTTTGGTGACATGCTAGCCAGAGGAAGTTGGTGAGAGAATGGCAAATAATTCAGATGCTCTGAGTTAAGTTTTCCAGGTGATGCTTCGACTGTAAAGTGAATAAAACTTTCCACATCTGACCGAGGAGTCATGAAGGATACAGTTTCCAAACAAAGTGAGCACAATAAAGTAGATGGAGGACCACATGCCAGACTTCACTCCTCCTTGAGAGCGAATACCGTTGTACATAACCTCGTTCCAGTCCTCTCCAGTCAGGATCTGAGAAAACACACACACAGTCACACAGGATATCATCCACAGAAGTTGTGTTTCGCAAACATCAACGATATAAGTAATTAAAAATTAGTTTGCATTGTGATTTGCTGTAGTAAAGGTGTGTGAGGCAGAGAGCAGTAAATCGTCACATTTCCAGACCTGAAAGACGGTCATGATGGCGGCGGGAAAGGTGTCAAAGTTTGTCGGGGTGTAGTCCTCAAAGATGAACCTTTGAAACAAGATGTGACACATATGGTCTTGAAAAAGCACAGTCGGAGAAAAATCAATCTTCCTCCTCTCTGACTGGCTGGCTGATGGAGCAGCAGTTGGATCTTTTTCTAAACTCTGTATTCTGCAGTTAATACCAAGCTTGTCTAATTCAGCCGGCCTTTATTGAAATTACAGCTTGTGGAAAGCAGCCTTGGACTCGAGGGAAAAGCTAGCAGTAGCTCAGTGTGATAAAGGCACAGGCTCAGTCTCTTTCTATAATGAAAACAACTGTGAACAGGACAATCTATTGCTTCTCACTGCTGTGTCTGTTCAATAAAGAGAAATCCACTGAACCAAGATGTCTCCAACAGACCTGTGTTAAGTTTGTGAATTTGTGTCCATTGGAACCACAGGAAATGTTTTCCGAGCTTTATTTTCAACCCAACATTCTAGCTGCTGATGGCTTTTTATTGTTACCTGCCACCGAAGAGCTGCATGCCCAGGAGCGCAAATACAAGGATGAAGAGGAAGAGAAGGAAAATGAGGGAGATGATGGACTTCATGGAGTTCATCAGAGAGACCACCAGGTTTCTCAGAGATGCCCAATACCTTGACAGCAACAAAAGGCCTTGTTAGTGGGGAAAAATACAAGAAAGTGCATAATTCTAATACTGAAATGAATTGGTATATGAGTGACCTCCAACACTCAAGTAAGAGTTTAACATTGTAAGATCTTTCAATACAGAGACGGTGAAAGTGACTAACTTGGTGATCTTGAAGATCCTCAGCAGACGGAGAGCACGCAGGACACTGATGCCGAATGAAGTTCCAGGCCTGAAGAAACCCCAGAGCACCTCAAAGATGCTGCCAACAATTACCTGAAAAAATAAACATTCTTAAGGAACTGCAGCTTTAATAAAAAACACATCAATAAACTGATGTATAGGGACAGTTATGACGTGATGACAAGAGAGGAGAAACAGAGAGTGACACAAAAATGATGCAGAAAGAAAGATATATACGGTGTGAGGGAGGATGCTGCATCAATAATTAACACAAGCGGTTGAATTTTGGGAGAAACAAATATGAGGAGAGGGAGACAGAGTACTGACGCTGCAGTCAAAGCGATTAAAGGAGGAGTGGAAGTAGAGACGTGGTCCCAGGCTGTACATCTTCAGGAACATCTCAGTCAGGAACAGAGCGAGGAACAGGAACTCTGCATAGTCTGGAACAGAGACAGTCATTACTATTCTGAAACTGACTTATAGCAAAGATAAAACTTTATTCATTAGAGGCATCATATTCCTGCAGGTGCCTAAATGAGGTGTGACTCACAGAGGAAGGTGGACAGCCAGAGAGGCTGGTTGTGGTGAACTATAGCCACACAGAGTGTGTTGAGGGCCACTAGGCCAAGCACCGTCCAATAGAAAGTGTGTGTCTTCACCACGCGGCGGATGGAGATGCGAAGGAGACGCTCCTTCCGCCGAAAATAGGCTGTCGGACCTCGCTTGACGCTCCTGATACTCGGCCTGGCCATGGGGACGCCTGGGGGGAAACAAGAGTCAGAGAGAGACAGTTCTTGTACAACATGTTCCAGATCTGAATCCGGAGCCCTGAGTCTGAGCTCAACAGCCTCATCAAGTATGCACTGCAGTATGTACACAATATATGCCCATATTTAAGAGCCTGTCCAGACTCCCACTCACCCACAGAGGAGATGTCACCATACTGCTCTTCCCCTGGTTGCCCTCGATGCCCCACATCCATGCCTCTCCTCTTGATGGTGGTGGCTCTCTTCAGCACTGCTGACAAAGCATGATAAGAATTACAGAGTACTACACGCTGCACAGACAGTAATGCATTCTATGAAATTAGAGGGAGCATACTGTCAGGGCAGTGACACAAAGCCGACGTCTGGGCAACACCATTGTAGCAGTTTTTCCTTCTTGATGCCATGTTGAATAAACGATTTGATTTTAGAAGACAAGAAAGATCTACACACCACAAACTTTTTAAAAATCGCCAAGGTAACATTTAGGGATTGAAGAAGGACCTGTGCCTGAAACGTTACCTGGGAGGTCAGTAAAAACTTATGGGAGCATTAACCAGTGTGCGGACATTTCTTGTCTTCAGGTTTTCGTCGCTTCTGTCCAGCACTGTGTGCTTATCAAGTTTGGAAGTGAGCACTTTCGTATACTCTATGTACATCAACGTGGCCCAAACAGCACTTTGTATGACCACCCCTTCATTATAAAGACCTCAATAAATAGACAATATGACAATGCAGTGAAAAGGAGCATCTGCATGACAAGCTCATGCCTGTGAAGCTTCAGCTGAAAGGCAAAGTTAAGCTCATTATGAATGAGATAAAAACGATGATTTAATGTTTGTGTAATGATCCAAGCAACTGAATGGGAACCTTCTGCTTCTATTTGAGATTTCCATCATGGCAAACCATGCTCTGAGGCGATTTGACGGCCCATGCATCTTCAGTATTCAAGCTGCGTTCAAGTGCTGAAGCCAAACAATGTCAAGGGGGGCACGCCGTGCAGTGCGGACATGCCAAGGCGAGTATGATGAGTGTTCATACACCAATAACACCTTCCCGCCACCTTGTGCCGAATCTACTTGAGGTCAATATTTGCTTGAGGACTTTTTTTAAATAAGCCGCTGTTCAAACATATATACACACACATACATATTGCAACCATTTCACACACACAGGAGTGTTTGCAAAAGGCAGGGATGGTCCTGTCAACACACACAAACACACACACTTAAAACAAGCACATGCATGTTCCTGCCTTTTCAGATCAGAGGTTGCTAAGGCAACAGTGCGGCAATGCTATCAGAGCCTCTGCATTTATTTCCATCCCAGCAGCCTGCAATCTGTTTATTCTCCATATTTGCATCATTTCGTTGATGTTGTACTTCTGTGAACTTCAAGTCAAAGAAACACACTGAAGCAGGAACACTCCTCTCACTTTTCTTTGTGGAAGTGTTTGCACGTGCACATTTCAGTGACAGTGTGTGTTTGTGTGTGTGTGTGTGTGCAGTCGGAGAGCAGAACAGAGGAAGGTTCTCACCATAGGCACCACCTGTACTCCACTCTGGGAGACTCCTGAGAGCTGCCAATCAATCAACATTTAATAAAAGCCCTGCTGGTTTAGCGAGGAGGAAAGGTCACAGTGGAGCTGGGAGGGTCAGAGCAGGAACTCAGCCTTCTGTGGAGCCCTGTGTCTAGCGGCAGGTTTAACACCATCACTGGTAATGCTCTCTCTATGTGGCAGTCAGAGTTGTAGTGACATGTAATAGTGATCTGATCAAGTGCAAGCTCAAATAGTAAATTGTAATAGATAGTGATATGATTAATTTGCTAGTGGCTTCATTATGTTTTACTTGGGTTAAATGCTAACATCAGCATACTAGCATGGTCACAATTTCAACACACTTTAATTTATTTATATATTTTGATTTTGGTATAGTTTTATCATGTTTTACATAATTGTTTTGCGTGTTAACATTTGCTAATTAGAGTAAATTGGCTAAGTAGAGCTACTGAGGAGAATGTTATATGTTTGGCATATAAACCAACGTGTTATCCTATAGTTTTGACCTGAAGATGGCGCTATATCAGGTCAGGGGATAACCAAAATCTGGGCTGTCCATAATCGTGGTGGCTGAAGGGAACCTGATTAATTGGTCATTTTTTTTTAGAAATCAAAGGTTTAACATAGAGATATTTCAGATTTGGACCAAAGTGGTGGACTCAACAGATAACACCATTTCATTTCAAATTGGACCAAACATGGACCAAAACAATTTGATGTCTATATCTGTATTTTAAGAAAATTTGTGTTTAAACCTAAAATCATAAAAATAAGCAACATAAAATATAACAGCATATGACTGAATAGCCTTTACAAAGCACACTGGCCAGCTTAAAATTGAAACAGAATGTAAAGCAATGTGAGAGAGTCAGAGTGACAATGTGCACAAATAAAAAACAGGAAAACAAGAAGTTCTTACCATCGAGAGCAGAGGGTCCTGTATTCTTATTCTCCTCTGCAAGCATCACTTCCTCTGGAAAGCACAAAGTCACAGTATGTTCAGAAATGAGCAGCTGATGACGGCTCAAATGCAGATATACTGGATCTTCTTCTTTGCAACTATATTTGTTGCTCAATTGTGGCAAAACAAAAAGCCGACATGCAGGCAACAGGTTGCATAAGTTAGTTCCACAATTAAAAGGATTAGTCTGAGCCTAAAGTGAAATATCGATTTTCCTTTTTCTCATCAGGAGCTAAATTACTGGGTCTCCTCTCGGCTGCGACTGGGAATAAAGCCACCTGCTCTGTCGATCCAGGCCCGGTAACCATTGAGCTCTCGCTCAATCTGCTGCTGGCGTCTCAGTTTCATGAAGGCCCTGCGGTTTTCCACCCGCTCTCGCTCCTTGGCAAATTCCCTGCAGAGACCACAGAAACATGTATTTACTCTTTCAGGATACAAGGATTTATGGTCAGGGGGGTAAATAATTACTAGGAGAAATTGCTGTTGTTGTCGGGAACTAGGCTCTTTCATTTTTTATTCAACCACAAAAGTAGAGAAAAGAGGAGAGGAGTGGAGAGGAGAGGAGAGGAGAGGAGAGGACAGGAGAGGAGACGAGAGGAGAGGGGAGGAGAAGAGAGGAGAGGAGAGGAGGAAAAGATGGGGGAGGAAGGGAGAAGAGAGGATGGGGGAGGGGAGGTCTCTTCTCTTTACCAAGGAGATAATGGCAATGGATGCCCAATTAACCTTTTGTAAAACTAATTAACGTGAACAGAATCTAACACCACTTGCTGAGACACAGTTGACAGCATAGTTTCTCCACCATCCACACAACATACCAGGGAAACAGAAACTCCCATTAACTAAACAAAGTGTAAACCTGCAGCTCATTTGAAAGGATGATGTGAAGGACCTGGAGACCAGGCTGAACCTGTGCACACTCTTGAGATAGCTTCACAGAGACCAAAACAAACAGAGCATTTCAGCAGTCGTAAGTTAATCCTCTTAGTCATCTTTTTGGCAAAAGGCCTCTGTGACAGATTTGTGTTTTAACAGTGAATCACTGCTAGCTCCGCGTCGAACCCCCTAACCTTGAGTGTTGATGTGCTTTTTCTTGGCCCCACATCTGAGACCAATCTAGCTCGGTAGAAGCTTTTCTCAAGCCTCTCCACTAGAAAGGTAAAAGCATCAGGATAAGCAGTAATACACAACATATGCAGGCTGCTTATACAGCGAGTACATCAAACTAAAAAAATATGTACCTCACGCAGCTCCTCTCCCTACAAGTTATTCACAAAACCTTTTGGGCGAATCTTACCTTCATCAGGGTGATGTCTGGGGATGTTTCCAGATTTCTTGTTTACAGCAAAGTTAGTAAGTAAAGTAAAGCAGACTTTTATGATGTTCTTTTATATGGTTTTAGAATGGCTAAACAGAACTCTTTCAAATGGAACAAACGTTATCTCAGACTAACTGATCAAATTCAGGTTGTCAAAGGTCAGAGTGACTTTCGGCCTCTTGAACATGCTATCTCAAGTTTGCCTTTGGGGAATTTCTTCAAATTTGGATCATTTATCACTTCAACTCAAAGATGAACTGATTAGATTCCACTTCTCAAAGGTCTGGAATATGTAAATAAAAATGTACGCATACAACCACAGTTGTCCTAGTTTTTATGGATTCAGATCCTGCAGTGAATTTAACAATGACTGACACTTGTTACATATGAGGCATGATTCATACTAATGTCCAAAGCCTACCTGAATGCAACATTTAACCATGGACCAACCGACTGGAATGTCAAATAAAGGGCTATGCTACAGGCTGCATTACTGAGACACAAATAGACCGACCCTTAACTGGGACACTCTGTCTGGCAGTCAGACACTGTAAACTCAATATGGTTAAACTGGGATCTTAGGACTAAAGGGCGAACCTACCCAGAGAGGACTCCTAGCACCAGGTTAAGGACAAAAAAAGAGCCGATGATGATGAGAGGGACGAAGTAGATCCAGTTCCAGCTGGGGCCCAAGGCATCGTCAGTCTGAGACATGAAACAAAAAAAAGTTTAATCTTTATAAAATCAAGTCAGGCTGGAGCAGACTCGACTCATGCTGCCATTGCAAAACAAGACAGAAATACAAAGAAAGTTTTTTTTTCGTTTGGCTGCTGAAGGTTTGAGCCCGGGAGAAGGCTGGGCTCCGAACAGAGACATCATGTGTATATCGATCTGCTTCATCCTCACAGAGAGAGTGTGTGGAGGGTTTCTGTGAACTGCGGCTGTGTAAAGATGATATACTCTGCTTTAAAGAAAACCTCCACCTGAGAAAGTTATATGGTTTTCTGAGAACACAGGTGTCTGTGGTAAGCAGTCCTGTTACAGCAACATGTTGTCTGTCTCTTTCCACATTTAGAAAACAAAATACAATCTTTTCTAAATTGGTGTGAAAATTGTATGGCTGTGAAACATTTGGGAACAACTCTGTCATTTACCTCTGACTAAACCAGTATCCAAACTGAATCAAAAAGCTATTTATTTATTTTGTACAAATACACTATACAAAATAGTCACAGTAATAGGCTCCAGGCTTTGTATTGGGTAAACCATAGTAATCCCAGGAAGATGGTAAATTGTGGTCATAAAGGGAGGACCATGGTCAGGACCAATACTCAGACAGACTGTGGCATTCAAACAATGCCTGGTTGTTATTAAGGGCCCATAATCTGACATGAAAACATTCCCCACACCATTTGACCACCGACAATCACAGTCTGGCCTATTAACACAAGGCTGGGTTTATAGAATGATGCTACTATTGCCCAATTCTGACTCTACCATCAGCAGCCTCAGTACAAATTCAGATTCATTGGACCAGACTACATTTCCCAGTTTCCAATTGTCCGATGTGTTGTTCTGAGAAACACTAGAGACCGGTGGAATAGAAAATCCCAGGAGATCGGCACTTTCAGAAATATTCAACCCAACAATCATGCTAAGCTCTTGACATGCTGCTGACAAGTAGCTGCATGATTTTATGCATTACACTGCTGCTGCATGATTGGCTGGTTGAATGATTGCACAGATAAACAGGAGTAGAGGTGGTCCTACTGTAGTTCATCATATCCACGCATACAGAGACTTTGCAAATGTCAAAGCTGAGCCGCCCCACGTGATGGCAATGATAATTATTTTGCAGTATGTTATTCTAATGACTTGTTATAATGACATGGTTTCATACAGTGAACACGGTATTGTAATTCGGCCCTGCTGCGAGCAGATGTGAGCATGATGAGACGTGATTGGTCTGATGGTCACACAGGCAACAGCTTCATCAAACTACCAAATGGTTCCACTGCCTTCTCTCTGTGTGCACACTGTGTGAGTGTATCCTCCTGCTCCTCTCACTGTGACATAGATGCTTGTGAAGCCCAGTGCAGCAGCAAATCCCTGTCTGACACTTACATTATTACTGGTTTCAGTGCTCATTACCTCAACACATGTCTCCAAGAGCTCCAGCATGATTAGTTCTCCTGTTCACTTTTGTAAAACACAGTCTCTAAAAGTAAGGCTGGTGGATCTGGAGAAGGGTCTACAGGACTTCTAAAAGACTTGGATCCAAGCTTTCAGTTATTTTGGACTTGTGCGTGTCCATCCTGTCAGTTGGTCTTAGAGCAATAGCAAATCCAGCTCAGATCAAAAGTCAAGTCACATTTTAAATAAAATGAATTTAGCACAAAATTGAAGAATTTTGTGCTTTTCATGTGATATGTCTCATTCTCAATACTTTTCTATCATATACAAACTCCTGGCAGTATATTTCCTGTCTTTCGCTTTGCTTGTCAATGCCTCTGCTGCCCTGCTTGTTGATTCATTATACTGAAGTCAGCCATATTTCATACGTGGGCAGTCTAATCTCTATTCAGGCCTTGCAGCATACGCAAGCTAATAGAAAAACAGGAATCGACAAAGCACTCTGCAGTTTCAACACTAAAATCAGAACCCAGTAACCTTTCTCCACATGTGCTCTATCCACAGGCAAACAGTAAGAGAGGCGAAGATACAGGGGGGGGGCAGGGAGTCCCATCAGCAACCATCTGCAAGCTCGAACCTGAGGCCCATTCTCTTCAGTGTGGGTAATAGAGTCTAAATTGTAACCAAATACTCACACAACCCTTATTCAATCAGTGAGTGTCACACGTCAGAGTGCATGTGTGTGTTTGCCATCTTACATTGTAGAGGACAGTGGTCCATCCCTCCATGGTGATGCACTGGAAGACAGTGAGGACGGCAAACAGGATGTTGTCAAACTGGGTGATGCCATCGTTGGGGCCGATCCAGGTGCCGTGGCAGGCGTATTTGGACGGACACTGACGCACACCACACGGGAACTCATACTCAGAGGAGTCCACTGTCTGGTTTTCTGGACAGGAAGGTATTTTGGGTTAATTCAATTCAAGTTAAATTGTAGTTGCATTGGGCCAAATCACAATATACATAATCTAAAAAGCTCTTTACATAGAAGGTCAAGAACTTACAGTATATATAAGGAGTATAAATATTTCCCTGAGGTCTAATTATATTTAAGCTTGAGTAAATTAAGTTTGATATATTAGTTTTTAATCTACGTATCAAGTGAACACCATTTATGTATATTATTACCCAACATTAAACTTGTGTGACAGTGAATTCTCAACCTGAAACACTTCTTATTGGCTAAACAGTCAGTAAAGTCATCAGTAAAATGTAATGTACAAATAAAGACAAATCTCTCTCCATCACTCAGAGTACCTGTCTGATGATATGACTGTGACGTGACTACTCACTGACCTAAAACGCTCCCTTCCGTGTGTCTGTGTTATCGCGCTGTTCATTCAGCTTCAGTGTGACAGTGACAGGAGCGGCTCGGTGGTTAATGACAGCTGTGAACGTACAATAAACCATTGTGGTGCGCAGCTTTTGTTGGATTTAATTATACAGGACAACACCGTCGGTTCGGTTTGATCGAGTCTCCAGGTGCAGCCTGCCGTCACATTGTGTGCACACATGTGTTTCGGGAGTTGTGGTTATAACAATAGAGCCGCTGCCTTATCTGTAAATACACATGACATAAAGCCACATATACACATTAACATGAACAATAATAACGGTGTAACACTGTTGTTAAAAATAGCTCTAAACTGAATCTTTTATTTGTTCGTATTTGTTTGAGAATAATTTAAGTCCTTTCTACATGTTACTCTCCTTTGTGTCATCCATGCCATCAGTGTTTGGTAGCTGTGTTGAGGACGCCCCCCTTTTTATAATGAAATTCAAATCAAATCTTAGCTTGAGATGAACAACAATATCTGAATGACAGTAAAGGATGTTTCTATTGGCTACTATCAAAAACATCTCATTACCATCTCCTCACCTTGTTATCTGTGAATTCTGTGTGTGTGTGTGTGTGTGGTTGTGTGTGTGTGTGTGTGTGTGTGTGTGTGTGTGTGTGTGTGTGTGTGTGTGTGTGTGTGTGTGTGTGTGTGTGTGTGTGTGTGTGTGTGTGTCCGCGCATTAGAGAGTGGATACTCAAACTGATCCTGTCGGGACCTGTCAGGACCTCTTGTGCCGGGTTCGGACAAAGATTTTGAAATATTTGGGTTTGGTCTGGGTTTCTCTGACATTGGCTGAGCCGGTCTACTTTATTTTTTACAGTGCACATGTTTCTAATTGTTGAAAACATTTGGATTGATCTGTTGGGCTCAGGGCGGGCTCAATTAGAGTTCTCTTTTAGTCCGTCAGGGTTGAAAAGAAGATTACAGTCCAATTACTCTAGTGGGCATATGCAGTTATAATCTAAAAGTATTTAGAGTATAGAAAGCATCTGTTGTCAAGCTGTCATTTAAAAATGTCCAATTTGTTTTAATATACATGCTGTGCATACTGAATAAAAAAGTAATACTTTACTTATACTGACTTTAATATACTGGGAGGTGTTGCGTATAACTAAGTGAACCTGTATACGACAGAGATAAACTACAAGTGTATCTGTACCCAGTATTCCAGGCTGGGGTTTGCAGGTGTAGTGCAGTTTTCCACTGTAGAACTCCAGGCCGATGATGGCGAACATAAGTATGGCAAAAAAACAGAAGCAGGCCGATCTGCAGCAGAGGGACCATGGCCTTCATTATTGACTTCAGGACAATCTGCAGACCTGGAGGTGAAGCACACAACAGCAGGAAGATGTGAGATCACATTTTATACAAACCTGTGATACACTCATAATAAACATAATAGGATTGATCCCTTTTCGGAAAAAATGATGTCCAGCAGACTTTCAATGGTGAAACAAATAATCCAATTTACATGTGATTCCACCATCACAAATGATAATATTTATGTTATGTCTTTTAAGTATTTTATCGATTTGAATTGAAAGAGCTTTTCTTTTGAAGTTCCCAGAAATCTTTAGATCAAATAATGGAAAATGTAATGGGAACACCATTAGAAAAATAATCAATAGTAAAAATTATCAGCAAGTAAGTTTATTAGGTATCATAGCAGCAATAAATAGCAGTAAGTTATACTGGACTGCATTAGTCTGAAGTATTAAATGTATATATATCTGTATATGTCCATTGATATAAGTGTGGCACTTACTGGGGATGCCTGACACCAGCTTGAGGGGTCGAAGCACTCGCACTGCCCTCAGCGTCCTCAGGTCCACTGAGATGTTCAAATGTGCCCCGGCTGCAGCCAGGATCCTATAGAGGTAAACACATACACATGTCCATTGACAAACCCACACAGAAAGAATACAGAGAGACACGCACACAGCTGCATGTCTGTTGCAGATGCTTTAAATGCCACAGTTTCCTGGTTTATGGACCCAGTCACACTAAGGCCATCATACATGGTGAGGGAGGTTTGCCCCGATATGGAGTGCATGAGGACGTGGGGGTCTCCTGCAGGCAGAGGAAACAGAAAATAACGAGGATGCTTTTGGGGCTTTTGGCTGTTTCTCTGTGTGTGGGAGGACGACTGTGACAACTGCTATTTAGGAGGAGAACAAAGAAAGCAGCTCCATCCAGGGGGGGGAAGGACACCCTCTGGCTGGAGAGACACGCAGCTCACGGACAAACGTGCACACGCACAAATGCAAAAACACTGAGCCTTTATCCCTCATCTGCTAGAAATTCCATTTTTACTTTGTTTGTTTTCTTTTGTGTCCTCCATTACCCCATCCTGTAAACACACCTTTGTGGCCTTCAACCCTCAAACTGATGAGGAAAAGAAAAGCAGTGTCTGGTGCCCCCCCCCCTCCCCCTCCCATGCTTCCTAATTAGTCTGCCTCCCTCTCTCTCTTTCTACACCTTGCTGTTGCTCTTCCTGTCGCTATTCACCTGTTTTTCAAGCCTCCCCCCAATTATAATCGCACCTCTGACACTTTCTCTTGTTTGTCCATTTTTCCAGTGACCTGAACACACATTTCATCTGGATGCCGGCTGAGTGAGAGACAGAGGCAGATGGAGAGGGGAGGTAAAGGCAGAAGGAAAGTAGCAAAAAGAGGAGTTGAGGATTATGTTTTTTTGTTTAAGAGAGAATTGGACAACATTTTATTTCAGGAGTCTGAAGTCAGAGAGTCATAAGATTTACCTTTCCCCATAACTCCAACTTTCCCTGTCCTGAGTGCTGTTGTGTCAAGCTTAACCATAACTATATAAATCAAGTGTAGTTTTCAAAAGATGGCATAAATCTAAAAGCAAAAAGTAAAATAGTCTATAACAATGGCGGCAAAAGACATGATGGACGACTGGGACTGACTCGTGATTGGTCGAGTGTGTGTATGGGGTATGGACCTTTATACCACGGCTCCATCGGCTACTACTGCACAGGTTGTTGCTCCAAATGCTCAAGATTGCAGCGTATCATATCCGGGATATTTGGCTTTAGATGGAGGGAGGAGGGGCAGACGCATCATCCATCTTCATATAAAGTCTGATCTAGCGCTATATGAGGCTCAACAGGTAGGAATTATTATAATATCTGTGACAAGATGATGTAGTTTGATGACTTTTGTTACCAATTGGGGAAATAGAATAAACATACGAGAAGACAAAGATGGAGGCAAGAGTTACAGCTCTTTTATCACATGATGTACACGTCAGAGCTATCGTGGTTCAGTCATTTGCTCGACAATGATTGCAGGCTTGATCATCACAGAGCTGAAAAAGAACTAGCAGCATAGACCCAATTATATGACTGTGATAAGGGGGGGGGTGAGAATTAGTCCTGTCTATTGCCAGCCACAAAGCGTCATGTGATTTAATTAAGAGGAGCGAGAGGAGGAGAGACAAGATTAAAATAGCTCAACACCATCATCCACACAAATATAGAAATGAAATTATCCTTGTGAGATTCACACCTCTAACTACCCCCCCTTTTGATGTATTTCCCCCCCTTTCTCACTCCAGTCTCAACAACTCGTTTCCTTCACGTGCACATTCTTCATTCCCCTTCTTTCACTCCAATCACTCCATCCACCATCTCCTGCCACCTCTGTCATTTCATCCCCTACTTCCTCCGTCTCTCTGTCATTCAACAGACCATTAGTCAGTCCTGGCTGCCCTTTAGTTGTTATGGAGACGATGGGATGGAGGGTCTAAAAATGGCTCCCTCATTAAGTCTGCTGTTATTCAGTGGATGTCCTGGGCCCAGTTTTCTAATAATGACCGTTTGTCGAGGTGAAGCGGGATGCTCTCAAAGTACAACTTCATTTACAACACTCATCCTTTCCTGTTTTTTTCCAGTCAGAAAATTGAAGAGCCAGTTCTCTTTTTGTATATTGTTTGTACGATTTTTTTTAAATCACCAAAGTAAAAGAGAAAAAACTTATCATATGTTCATACTTGCAGATAATAAAGATATTATAGAAAAAAAATGTTTGCTGCTGTTTTCTGGGCTGCGCTAGTTTGTGTCTGTGTCCTGGGCTGCAGTCTGTAGGTCAGTATCTCTGTCATGCTAATAATAATAATCCAGTGCCAGTTAAAGCTTGAGGAGATGATCTGCTTGATTGGATCAGATACAAAGAAGTTATGTACATACAGGATGTACACCGGAATACACACAGTGTATTTTACATTTTACACACAATATATATAACACGTACATTTTGGTGTTAGCTGCTGTTTTTGTCCTCTAAAGAACACACATCTGTGATGCTGCAAAATTCATTTTGGATAAAACCTGGGAATTGCACCTGCATGATGTCCATGGTGTTGAAAAAGTGGAAAAATCATATAATGGTAAACTGACTTTTGTTTATCTCTCTATTTATGTGTAAATAAGCTAAATGCAAGTCTTGAGTCTCTCACACACATTGATAAAAATATTTACCAACTACGAGCTGGCTCTGGTTGAATTACTCTCTTAGTTTAAAGCCTCTTCTTGACTGTAATGGTCAGGAATGTATACAGCATCTTTAAAGACGCTTAATGATTAAATCAAATTATATAGACTATTTCTTTCACCTCATAATCTGCAGCTTTCTATCTCTGCCAGAGTTATTAATTAAAGGGAGTTCAAATGCAGTGATACTATAAATTTCAGAAAATGTAATGGCAAGCCCCACAAACATATAAAGCTAAAAATGTGTCTTCGCCCCCTTGTGTGCTTTGTTGAAATCGATCCCATGTTTCTCATGTTCTCCCTCTTTTATACTCCATCAATAACAGTGTGGACAATAAATGCTACAGTTTTGATTAGAAGAAGAAGTTTGGATTGATTGATTGAGCCATGGCAGTGACTTCATGGACACCTTTATTGATCCAAGAAGATGACACACATCCGACAGGTGCCCGGGGCATCATCAGGTTAATAAAGTCCCTTTTAGTCACCAGGAGCCGACACATCAACAACACATATGTGCAGTTATGTGAGACGCTAGGCGTGGTGAACTGAGCTGATGTCCTGGTCGGAGTTGTCAGCCATGATAAGTGAGTAACGGTGACATGCCCTGCGGATGTGACAGCTCCCTGCAGCGTGACAAATCTGCTGTGACAAGCGTCAGACTGTGATACTGATAACGTTGTGACTTATGCTCCATGTCACCGTCAAGATGCTAACTCACATGACACGAGCACACCTGACTATTGTCAAGATGTCAATTCATCAGCATGTGGCTCACAGCTCCGAGAGGCACAAAAATAAATCTGTAGTGTTAAAATTAACTGCTCATCTCATCCGTGTCATGTTAAAGGGAAAGTTCACAGAAAAATGAAAATTCACTCATTATATACTCCCCACTGTGCCGATAAAGGGGAGTGCTTGAGTCCACAAAACATTGCAGTATGGCGGCATGGTATGTTTATTCTGTTGTGTTATTAAGTATGATGAAGTGGTCGCGATTGACTTCAATAGTATTGGATTTGGCTGCAAAGCTGTTTACCCCTGAGACTGCAAACGTGTTTGTTGGACTCAAACAAACAGCCAATTCCAGACAGCCATTGTCGAACACATGTTAAAAAATATGAATGGAAGCGTAGGTTCAATTAGTAAAAACTCATCTTTCCAAATCATTTATTCAATATTATTTTTTCCTCCTAACTGGACTTCGGGTGATTTCAGTTATCCAATCATATCTCAGTTTTCTCTCCATCAAATCTCAAACACAACTGGTGACTAGAGCCCTTAGTGAGGCGTTCCTATACTACATTTCCATTCAATCATGATGACATCATCAAGGGGTTGTTATTGCCATAAACCTAATTATAACCCATCACTTTCTCCTCTTCCCTGAGTAGCACAATATTATGAACCTGCAGACTGGTTTATCATTGTTACTGGGACAGAGAGGTTGTTAGCATCATGACATTCCCAGCAGAGTTTTGTCTAACTACAACCTGACCTGATCTGATAGTCAACAAACTGGACCAATGTCACATTTAAGTGAAATGCAGTTGTTAGTAATTCCAGGTGTCTGAATATAATAGTGGACGACATGGCAGCTCCCAAAAAGTGAAGATAAATCATCTGGATTTTTCCCCCTGGTGGCTGGCTGCACTAAAGGTTATGAAAAATGCCCCCTCCATGTTAGTGGATGGGCCATGTGCCAAAATAAAAGGTCAACACACACTTGAGATAAATTTTTGTCAAAGATGGTTTCTGTCATTTTTGTTCATATCACGTTGGTGTTTGTTTGTTTTTCTGGTGAGTTTGGTTTTAATGCGGCATTCTATGCAATAAATATGGGATGAAATGTCATGGTTGACATCTGAGTCTGACTCGTGATTATTCAAGAGCTTGTATCAGCAGGACCTCGATATCATGTCTCCACATCAAGATCACTGCAGCTCAGACTCTGGCTCCAAACCACATGGAAATGGTCATGTATGGTCCATCTTAATATACAAGAATGAATGAAAGTCAAAACACCTGCTGAGAAAAGGAGATTTATATTTCTTTAGGTCAGTTGGACATCTTCTGGAGAGTTTATATTGGTCAAACCATTTTCCTCACTTCCTAGAAATGTCTGGGAGGATTTTCCAGCCAGCAAAGAGTAATTCGCCAAACAATATATCATCATTAATGTTTCAGTAAGTATCCGAGAGCAAAGTTTGGAGGAGATTGAATCAGGAGGAAAAACTCCAGCAGCAACAAGCACCACGAGGAAACACACAGTGAGATGATGAAGATATAAGCTGGAATCATAAGCACATAAGCTAATGAAGATTAAGTTGGACAAATATTTCTATCGTCCTAAACTCTCCACCCAACTATTGAGGGGAGGTTTTTTCTTCTGATCATAAAAACCCCTTTGAATCTGCCAGTCAGAGGCTCCCATGAATGCCGAGCAGTGGCTCAGCTTTTGCAGTCACAGCATTCAGACCAATCTCAAAGAAGAAGCAAGTCCAATAGAATTCCCCTATGAGGATTTAAAAATGACATATCTGTCTTCTTTATGAAGACCTGGGATTCTGCAGCACAATCAATTAAAATAACTGTTCTGGTGGCCCACGGTGATGTGGGTGGTGTGTGTGTGTGTGTGTGTGTCTGTGTGTGTGTGTGTGTGTGTGTGTGTGTGTGTGTGTGTGTGTGTGTGTGTGTGTGTGTGTGTACAGCGGATTGTCTTGACATAAAGAATTGTGTGGAGCAACTCCTACAGTGATGCTCTGGTTGGTTTAGTTAATATAAGCCTCTTTGCATCCCACAGTGTTCTCCCTCTCATTTTAACCACCTCCCTATCTGTCTTCTCTGAAACACACACACACAAGTGCACGCACACACACACATACACACACACACACAGAAGGCACACATCAAATGTTATTCCTCCTTATATCAACAGCGTCAGTAATGGCCTGGCTATATATATGAATCAGTTGACTATCGCCCTGCATATTGGTTTATGTGTCGGTTTGCTAAATGTTTGCTCTTTGGCAGGACTGAATAATTGATATGGGTAAATGATTTATTAGCCATCTGTTGGAAGAGAGTGAGCGAGGGAGGGAGAGACAGATAGAGAGATGATGGGAGAGAGAGAGCAAGTGAGAGATCTGATGATTTAGTTCAGTGCAGAGAGGATTTGTTGGCAGATCGTCTCGCTCTAGGTCAAAAAAGTTCACATACAGGACGAAGCCAAGGTGGCTCGCTACAGCACATTTTGAATAAACACAGAGTTTTGATGAGTGATAATATTTCAGCTTTTTCCAACTCTTCAATATGTTTACACTGTGAGAAATAAACACTGATATGTATTTCACAACATTTCAAAATAAAATTGAAATAATCCAGACGTCTTCAGCATCATTTTATATCATATTCTTAATCTTTGGAAGCTAGCATTTAAAATGTGATGCTGTGGGCTTTTCCACTGGTGTTCTTACATTGGATAAAAAAAAACATACATCATACAATTCCAATGATAATTTTCATCGTCATGCGATAATATGTTTGGAATAGAGGAGAATATATTTTGGCTCAGGGCTGTTTCGTGCCTTGTGGACAATCAAAGCCAAATATGACACATGGCTTCCTGGCAAAGATTCTCCTCTGACAGTTACACTGCTCGAGGAGGCTGCTTCAGTAATGACAAACCTGGTGTCCTCAGAAAACCCTGTGCACTGATTAATGTCTGTCACCTACACTTATTGGCAAATTGAACTTTGAACTTTTGCACTGTATTGCTTTCACAAATCCCACTGAAGAGCAGGCACTGATTATAAACTGTACCTTATTTTGCAAATCTATATTTGATTGATCATAATGGTCTGTTCCTCCACTCATGCAGAGCGCAAACAGGAGTGTGTCTATGTCCAAGTGTCTAAAGGTACATTCTGTATATATAATTCACCATCTACCTTTCTGAATTCAGGTTTGTGGCTTGATTTGACTACTAAATGTAACTTTGACCCAATGTAGTGAGATTTTATAGCTTGTTCCCATTTAAAAGAACAATTTGTGCTCCACTAATCTAAATGAAAGTTCACTTTAGATGAATTCTTCGCCTTTTAACATTTCTTAATTTTCTGCCCTCTCATAATTCAGCACATTGTAACAAGAAGCACTGAACACTAGAACTCGTCAAGGCCCTAGAGACAAATATTTCCATTTGTGTCTATTATCACATCTTACAGAAAATGAAATGATTCTTTTTTTCACCTGTTGCCCATTTATAGTTTCCAAACCAACCTGAGGCCCAGTTTGTCCTCTGGGCCGTGTCTTTAACAGATATTGTTGGATTCTGACCCCAACCTGAAAAATCTGCTTTCTCACGAAGTAGAGTCCGTTCATCCCCCCTATTCAGCATCGGTCTTGATCCTCCAGTCTAGTCTACTGTTTAAGTGGACCCCCACCAACCAAACAGTTACAGGGTTCTCAATGTGTCTTCAATGCATCCTCATACCTGGTAAAACAGCTTTTCTGTAAATACAGGTGAGTGGGTCAGATTAGGCAAAGAGTTGTCTATTTGCATAGAAATCACTAGGCATCACTAGAATAATTAAGCATGCCAGACTCTCCAGAACCAGGTAATTACTGCATTTTAATCTGCAGGTAACTCTCTGAAACATGCAGTTTAATTCTCACCCCCATGTGATGAATTTCTACAATAATTTCAGTTGCAGGATTATTTTGTCAGACAAGTCTTTTACCGCTGCTGCTCAGGAGCAAATGACAAACTGAAAATTGCCATAAAAGTTTGTCAACCTGAAATCTAACGAGTAAAGAGGAACCGCCTGTTCGTGAGGAGTGAATCCCAGCTCGACCCTCTTTCAAGTAACTTCCACACGCAACAGGGCCGCATTCAATTTGACTTGAGTTCCTGCTGACGCCAAGGACAGCTTTCATCTTCAGCTCATCTGCTCTGATCAGATATCTGACTGGACTGATTAAAGGCTCTCGACACGGTCTTTGTTTCACAGACAGAGAGCATGAGAGGGGGAGGTGCTGTACAGGGAGAGAGAGTGGGCTTGTTAGACCGTCAGTTTCCTTTACATCCTCGTCCTTTTCTCTGATTTAATTCAGGATCCCAGCTGAAGCACCACTTGTTCCCTGGGGAAGTAATTTCAATGTCACTGACTCATTATCCACTTTGGTTGATTCTCAAAATAAAGGCTGGTTGAAAAGTAAGTATTTTCAGTGCACACACGTACAGACGCACACACACGCACATGCACGCAAAAGCATTTCCACATCAAACTATAATAAAAGACTGACAAATCTTTTCCTGTTCTGATCTAATTGTAGAGAGATTGACTAGGGAAGCAGCGGGACACGAAGACAGTGACAGCCTGACCAGGGGTGGGGTCCTCAGTCACCACGGTAACTGCTCAGGGGGACACATCCACTCCCGCTGTGTCTGAACTCATCAATCGATCAGACGACAGATGGAAAATAAGACTAGAGAGGACAGATCCGTCTGTGTGTCTACATACGAGTGTGTGTGTCAGACAATTCTAACAGGTATATGACTGCCAAACAGACAGAAGGTGCTGTTGGCTAAAAGACATGCAGTAGTGGCACATTTGGTTCATACACATGAATGCGCGCGCTCACACACACACAAACACACACACACACACACACACACACACACACACACACACACACACACACTATTATCACATCAACAGCAGAGCTAACCTTTAGCATCTCTGACTAAACTTAAATTGAGAAATTCAAAATATTCTCACTGCCTATTATGAAAGCTAGTGCATGTGGTCTCGCTCCTAGCAAAAAATAATCCAGTTCTGAAACCCCTGAGGAATAAGGACTGTGGCTGCAGCATCTGTTCTCACAGCAAAAGAAGATGGTGTCTATTAAAGCCATGGTGTTGTCCGATCTGAGTTACACCACTACACCATCCCTAATTCAGCCACATGACAAGTTATGAACCAAACACAAAATATCCTTTTTTTAATGTAAAAACTTCTCATGATTGATATCAACAGATTACAAATTTTTGTCGTTTCAAAGGCAGGGATGTAGGCTGGTTTTAATGATCTTTGGAAAAATCTAAGATCAAGAAAATCCGTCCGCTTTTTGCAGTTATTCAAGAAGATAATGAGGTGAAGAAAAATAATCATTGGAGCATCCTTCTGGTTTAGTTTGGGTTCTGACCCTAATCACATATATACAGCATTCCTGGTTTAAGTCCAGTTTATCTCCCATCCCTGTTTTTCTCTCCCCTCTCAATACATTTCCTAACTGCACACTTGCTAATGAAAAAAATTTAAAAGAATAATAGATAATTATAGGATTTTAAATGAAAATACGGACAGCAATTTCAAGAAGTTTAATCAACAATTACTTTTTCTTAGTAAGGCCAAAAGAGCCATTTTAATTCCATCTCACATATTCTTATGATAAAATGTCTTTAGACTTTTTCACATCATGATAAAAATATCTGTAGAAATTTGAATTGTCCTGAATATATATATATATATATGTACATTTGTCTACATCTAAGCCTTATTGTGTCATCCAATCTTCTGAGCATCCTTTTCTCTTCTCTCTGTTTCCTACTTTTCTATCTTCCAAGCTTTTTCTGAAGGTGACATAAACAACTCCTCCTTCTCCTCTCATCTAAAGCGATCCTGCTCTTTGAAGACAAAGTTGAAATGCTCTTTTCTCCGGTCCCCACACACACTCCAAGTGTCTGGCACAAAGTGATGACACAAACCCTTGGTGGGCGGCCCCCTCTGCCAACTGTTGCCAGTCTAATGGAGGCCTTGCCAGCGAGTGAGACGGCAAAGGTGGCAATTAATACGTACAATTACGCATAGAGGCATCCCTCTTACTTCCTCCAGCCTCATCTCTTCTCTCCTTTTGTCTTTGCTCCTCATTGACCATTTTTCTTTTCTCTCCTCTCATCTTTCTCTCAGTTCTTGCCTTCTCAGCAGCGGTAACTTGCGCCCCAATATTACAATCAAAACAGTCCTCAACTACACCACAACAGCCTTCGAGGAAGCCGCCAGTGCCATCTGTTTTTTTATCAGAGCTCCCTCCCACTCACTCTCTCTGTGTAAAACCATCCTGAAACACCAAGGCATCTTGCTGAGGTAATCATGGCCTCCAGTGTTGACACCGTTAGCAAATGCTTCCGTAATTACACATGTTTACACATAATGCGGCGTGAGTCAGTGGTATCAGTAGAGGGAAGGTTAGAAGGTTTTGTGGTCTGAGCTTTAACAGTCAAGTGTTATTCCTCAATGGGGAAAAACAATTCTGCAACTCAGTTAGGGTTGATAATTAGGGTTAGGGTTCCTACCAGTATGAATCTGGAAGAGGGCACTTTGCTTGAGGTATATTACTTTGTTTCTGATTTAATGGTTAATTGTTAAGCTTTACCTAATCGCCAGTCAAATCTATTTGTAAAGCCTATATTCACAGGCCAGAATTTGCCTCACTGGGCTCCACCTTCCGTTCATGATGTGGCATCCTCTTTCCTTAACCCCATCGACAGGGGTGAGGAAAAATGACCTGTTTATCAGAGGGAAAAAATCCCCAAAATCACAAGTCACAAGTGAAGGATCCTTTTCCCAGGATGGACAGAGGTGCAGTAAATGTTTGTTTGTAACAGAGCAAAATAACAATATTTAAATATTCATGAGATGATAGTGTCTGAGGTGTATCTGAATCCATGATGCTCTGTGTGGATATAGGGTTTCACATATTGTGCAGATTGTTTGTATACCATTGAGTCAGAGTTCACTGAGTTAGAAGTAAGTTGATTTTTACAAGATTTATGATAAAGGCTTTCAAAAACCCAAACTTTGTTTAAGACTTTCTTGACTATTGTGTATTTTATCCTGATCCTGTGACTTACAGCCAGAACGGCACTGGAGCTCACTCCTCCGCCAACGCCTGAGAGATCCCTCAACCTCAATCAAACTGCACAAAATTGTGCACATTCCAATGTATCTGTCTCTCATTCAGCACATAAGAACAGCCATTCAGTGTTTTACACAATAAATATCAAACTGACACTCTGTCTGACTGTAAATGAATATGAAGAATGATTATAGCAGAAAATGACATTTTGCTTATTTGTGTTGATCATTGTTAAACCATATCTTTATGAATCTGTGTGCATACTGCGTCTGGAGGTTGTTGGGGTCTGTAGTGCATTTGTTACACAGTGTGCAGAGACTTCCTAATTACAAACTGATAGACAGCACTGGTGACTCATCTAATATCAGCAGATCTCATAAGCTTCATTCACTCTCTAATAGGGTTGCAATCTCCAGTGATGGCCTGTAGGTGAGTGAGCATGTTTGTTTGTGTGTGTGTGTGTGTGTGTGTGTGTGTGTGTGTGTGTGTGTGTGTGTGTGTGTCAGACAGAGCGAGAGCATTTTCATTAATTTATCTTTGCTGTGGCCAGAATTATAATTTAGAGAGGAATCTATCTGCAGCTCACTACATCATCCTGAATATTAATATAATCAGACCTGGGAGCCAATTTCATCCAGATCGAATCCGTCTCCTTACTCAGTCACAATCAGGAACTCAAATTCAACCCATGGCACCGCCCTTTCTCGTACCTTCATCTTACTTCAAAATCATTGTTCAGGACATTGCAGAGAAAGCTTGAGGAGTGGATGACAAACGGCTTCAGGGCCCAGACTGGATCAAACCCTGGAGCCAAGCGCCTCACCACTAGCTGACCTCTGTACCAGAGACAACAAACCTCATCAATAAGTGCTGTCTCATCCATACAAAGAGCTCAGTAAAAGGTGAAGTCTGATTACAGCATCCGTCCCCATTGGGAGAGTCACTGGAGTCTCATCCTCTCTGTCCCTATTGAGGCAGGTGAGATTAGAACATCCATTAGCATGTGTCTGTCTCCCTGTTTTTTAATTAAGTTTCTAATTTTGGTCGTATAGTAATTTACCGAGGGGCTGAGTCCTCACGCCTGCCGAATACCAGCTGATCAACATGCTGGAGAATCAGCAGCCACTCTGACAATCCCTTTCACTACAATCGCTCATTCTCTTCTCCCCTCCTTTTTTCTACTCCTTACAACCTTGAATCCTTCCTCTCTCCAACAGCGCTACTTTGTTAAGAAGCCTGAGCTGAGCCCAGGTCATCAATAATTTAACAGCAAGAATCAGGTAGAATTCTCTAAGAGCCCTGTCTGCCACCCTTTGTATTACTGAGCTGTGACATGATTAATATTTCATTTGTGTGTGTGTGTGTGTGTGTGTGTGTGTGTGTGTGTATGTGTAAAAGAAGCAGATAGAGAGGTGTTGGTGTTAATCTGATGCCTCTTAAAGATCCTCCTCTTAAACCATAAACATTTATGAACTGAAGTGGAAGGACCTCTCCTGGGCAGGGAAATGGTTTGAAATGCACTTTAATAAAACAACTCTCCCCACTGAACTGACTAACTGGTCAATATAAACCCCCTTGGGTCATTTACTGCAGTATAAATGATGAACTTTAAGTACATAGACAGAGGTGATGGTTTATGAGCTGTAACCACCTCACAACAGTCCACAGTTGCTCATGGTATTAGATCAGCTTACAACATCCTCTGCCCTCCGGTTAATCCAATATGATGTTCAGAGGTTGAAGTTGAGTTTGGTGTTTTCTTGTTACAAACAAAGTTATGTTAACATTAACCTGATAAACATCAAGTCAAACTTCAATTCCAATTTGTTAATGTTAACAGTGACTCCTCCAAGCTTATTAAAGTAAGTCACGGAGTTCCACAAGGTTCTGTACTGGGACCGATACACTTCACTTCATATTTGCTTCCTGTAGGTTATGTTATCAGAAGGCACCACATACATTTCTATTGCTTCACAGATAACCACCAGCTGTTATTATCTTTGAAGCCATATGAAACTAATCAGGTAGTTTAACATTAGAAAGAAATGGAGAAAAACTGTGGGGTGCTTTTGATGGGAATGAGAACCAACTACAAAAAGCAAAAATCTCCAGTGACACGAGTTACCATCACTCCCAAAAACCAACTAATCTTAATCAAAAAAGCTCCTTCTGTAACTCCTGCTCACATACCCCTTTTTTCACCTTGGCAATATAAATTAAAAAAGAAATCAAATACAGATTTCCTGTGTAGGTGTTGTAGAGCGGCAGGCGAAAAGGAAGCAGACAGACAAACTAGAACAAACCAGCCAGGAATAACTGAACTGTATATATAAAAATCACAAACAATTAGAAAGAGTCCAAGAACATACTGTGCATTTGGAATCCAGTAAATCCCACATTAACACCATCGCTTTGAATTCATAATCCTGTTTCACAGATGTGCTTTCACACAGACACACACAGACACACACAGACACAGACACACAGAGACACAAACAGTTCAACTCACCCACTGAGAACCACGATGAAGTCCATGACGTTCCATCCGTTCCTGAGGTAGGAACCTTTATGAAATACAAAGCCCAGGGCGATGATCTTTATTCCGGCCTCAAAACAGAACATCCCGATGAAGTAGGGCTCTGTCTTCTCCTGTTAATGCAAAGCAAGAGAGCAATTATCTGACCTGAAGGGTGCATCTTTTTTTATTGAGGCATTTTAGACCTATTAATTTTTTAATTTTAACAACTCTACAGAAGATTGAGAAGTTTGTGTGTGTGTGTGTGTGTGTGTGTGTGTGTGTGTGTGTGTGTGTGTGTGTGTGTGGTAAATGCAGATGTTTCCAGGTGTAAATATCTCACCAATCTCTTGGACATGGGTGTTTTATCCTCTCCAGGGAGGTGCTGCTCCAGAGCCAGGACGATACAGTTGGCGATTATGGTGGCGAGGATCATGTACTCGAATGGAGTAGAAGAATCAAGTTAAGGAACTTAGCAAACTTATAAGTGACCTCACTATATACAGCTGTTTATATTATATATATATATATATATATATATCCTTAAGTGAGAGAGGGGGTACATGCAGGAGCGATCACAAGCGCATCACAGGGAAAACATGCAGAGACAAACATTCATTCAGAGACAGACTACAGACAATTTTGAATCTCCAATGACCTAACCAATCTGAATGTCTTACGACTGTTGGAGGCTCCAGAGTTACTAAAGAAAACCCTCACCGACACATTAAAACATGCAAACTCCAAACAGAGAAACCTGGGCTTAGTCATCAAACCAGGAACCTGCTTGCTCTGAGGCAATGGAACTAACCACTGCATCACATATTTTTGATGGGATTTATTGACAATAAGAAAAATGCACATGTGACAGATACAGAGAAAGCTCAAAGATTCTAGGTCACACTCATGTGCTGGTATTCATCGGAGCTCAGCATTACTTCCAATGTTTGTAGTGTAATAAAAAGCTCTAGAAATCATTGACTATTTATACAGCCCATAGAACATCTGTTTTAGGGACGTTCATTTCAGATACAGTACAGGCCTGGAAAAAAAAAGTAATTTAATTGAAGTACATCAGGCCCAGCAGTGTGTCGCGTAAGCAAAGGTTGACAAGCTTCAACAATCATTCCTCTATATGGAACAGAATTAATGTGGAATGTAATAAGCCCTGCGGCTCCAGACTCAACCAGAGACTGGCTTCACCTTATCAGAGGTCAGCTGCAACAGACAGCAACACAAGGACACACACACATGCACACACTCACAAACACAATGACAACAGAAGGTTAATCAAGGAGGGGTAAGTGGGTGGGCCTGAGTTGTGCTCCTATTAACAGGGCGATTCTTAGTACAATCTTTACAGTTTGTTGTGTGGGACCTGTATTGTTGTCAGTCCAACTCTGGCTGCTCTGGGGTTGAGCTTAGAGCATCAATGTGCTCTGTATCTAATGCTCTGCGTGGGTGGTCCCCTCTTTCCTGGTTGTGTGGAGGAGAGCTATAGGAAGGAAGGGAGCTTAAATCTGCAGAGATGACACAGGAAGGGAGAGCGGAAGAACCAAAATGATGTGGGCAATAAAGGGTGATCGGCGGAGGAGAAGAAGATGGTTATATCCAGAGTGAGAAGCTTTGGAAATAGGTGGGTGAGGAGGAGGCAATGGGAGACTGACACCGGACAGGTCGATGCTGCGCTGGCAGTCGTATCCAGCAGGGTTATTCAGGGACGTGTGAGCAATGAGAAGCTAAATAAGCAGAGCAAATACCATAATCTCCCACAGGCCCTCAGGAGTTCTGACTTAAAGCAAGGCTGTGCCACACACTGACTCGGTGGATGCAAGTAATTGCTGAGAACTTAAAAAGATAAAATAAAGTAAAATAAAAAAACGATAGCAGCCATCGGCAGACGATGAGCACAAAAACAAATCGTAAAAAGTGTCGGTCTGTCTCAAGCTCGGGGGCTGTTTTCAAGTTTGTTTTGAGATTTTCAAGAAGTAGCCTCCAGCCGGCCCCAATGCCCGATGTTCCAATCTTATTTATATACAGTCTATGGTTCCCACACAATAAACAGGACTGGGTGGGAAAGGGGAGAAAAGAGAGTAAAAGAAGATAGAAACAGAGGAGGGGAGGTATCCACGGCAACAGGCTTCTCATCCGTCCAAAAGTCAATGCTACAAGACGGCAGCTGAGCTTGCACACACACACATGCATGCCCGCACACACTTCAAGATGTACTAATTATAACCACTACATGTTGGATCTTGAAGAAAAACAAGCCTTTATCAGTCAAATAAATGACTTAACTGTCTCAACAAAAAAATCTGATATATCAAGACATTTATATGAGACGTTTGCCCAGGAGCCTGGATGTCAGCTGGTGCGTGTGACGCGGATCACGGATCGTCTTCCAGCTTTAGCAACAAGGTGTCTCGTGAGCAATCCTGTGAGTCACAGTGACGCTGGCACTTGATTCCTCAAACAATTGTGTAAAAATAGAAAGGGAGACAGAGTGTGATGCCACGTTCATCTGCGAGCGCGTTCCAGCCCAGATTGGACCTGAGCCCCTGTGATTATTATAACATAGAGTTGAAAATAAAAATGAATCATGGGCATCTGAGTTGGGCTTATTGGAAATCTCTGAATTATCTGCAGCATGTGTGTTTATGTGTGTGTGAGCCACAGGTGGAGAACAGTATCAAATATACAAAGATATAGAGAAAGGGCAGGGGTGTAATCTCCATTTTGGAGTGAAATCACGCCAGACTCTGGTTGAGTCTGGAGAATGAAGACACTGATACACTACAAATTAAATCTCTATTTATCTATGTTATTCGAACTGTGCTTTTGTTAAAATATGACGAAGATAACAAAGATATTATCAACTGAACAGATTCTGCTGACTGCTGCAACAAACTATATTAAATTTCATTCCACATTTCAATGGCCTGTTTTAACTCTTCGTGATCAACCCTGATAATAAATGCTGCCCAATAGTCCAGTTTAGCTTATTTATACTAGTTTCATATTCTAAAGATACACTCACTTAAAATAAGGATTTAAAAAGCAGGTAATAAGCAAGAAAACTGTTTTGATAATTGGAAATAATGAGTATTAATATCCTAATTTTAATGCAAGGCTTTACTTCAAGGGACATTAATGGACTTTCTCAAATCTAAGTTGAATCTAATGAAATTAGAGCCTATGTATTTTAAATCATGATAGAAGGCCTCGAAGGGAGACCTACACACTCAGACCAGGTCTCTTTGCCCTATATGTGTCTGAATCAGGTTTGTTTTTAATAAAGTGACAACAGAAAAACTATGTCTGTCATCCAGTAAGCACGTCTTACTCTCACATGGTTATTCTCGTGTGCCCTGATGAAACAAACTCTATTAAATCAAACAATCAATTATTTACAGGTGTACCTTCTCAATGGGAAACTTCCCGCTGTGGGGGATCCCAGTGGGGATCAGAGAGGAGGAGCAGCTGCCAGTTCTCACCAGGCTAAACTCAGGTCATTTGCTTCATTATCTCTGCCTCTTCACTGCCGGGCCTCGACCTGCCTTTACTGAATTCATCCTCATTCGACTGAAGTCAGAATAGCACACCTATAAAATCACCCCTTATTCTTATAAACCAGCACAAAGGGACATCAAAAAAAGAATATGAACTCAAACTAATATCAAATAAAGAGCACCACGCTCTCACAAGCCCACACACACGCCTCGCTGGCTCCAGTACAAACCCAAACCACAGAAGCCTCTGGATATTTCCTGCATTGATCATCTGCTGTTAATTGAGAAAGAAGAGCCTCTTACGGCGCAGTGACAGCAGCAAGTAGTGTTCCAAACGCAAGGCTGACCTTTAAGAGACGTCCTGCTGAGACTGTGTGTGTGCACTTGTGCTTCTATTCATGTGGGGACGGCTTTGAGTTTTAGACAATGGGAACAAGGCAGCAAGTAACCATTCAATTCACAATCGATGAATCCAGCAAGTTCTTCCTTAAACAAATCAATTTGCCTCGAAAATGTCAGAACATAGGGGAAAATAACCAGGGTGACGTCTTCAGATGTCTTTTGTGACAAATAGTCGGAAACCAATAATATTTCATGTTCTATTGCATAAGGTCTCCTGAAATCCTGATATTCGATACACTGACCACTGTGAGTGTCTGACATGTTGACTTAAAAGGTACAAAAATGATAATTTGATTATCTTTTATATAAAATTTACTAGAAATCTGCTAATTGACATATTGACACATTGCTGTAGGTCAGTAAAGTGTGCAGAAAGTAGATAAACTTAATAAACAGTAGCTGTTAGGGGATTCAGTATTCATTTTCTGAGCTCAAAAACGTTATCTACCTGGGAGTTGAAATCGAAATACTTTGTTGGAGAATTAACTGGTTTGCGCACATTTCTCTGCTTTTGTTTAAAGTAGTGTTCATGATTCAAGCGAGTAGTCTGTACTTGCAGGACAGAAGGTGGTTCAGCTTAAGGCTAAAGAACACACTCTGTTATTAAGGGTCCTCACAAGTATGTTTATATAATTGATATATATATGCACAGTATCTGTACAAACTAATAGGATCCACATATCCATAGTGAACTGATCCACTCATCACAGCCACAGTGGAGACTGACCGGATTACGTCATCACTCAGCTCAGCTTCACTCCCTTTGAAACCATATTAGCAAAGAATATAATATAGTCTGACTCAGTGAGTAATGACTAGTTGTAATAGCACACGACACAGCGATCAGACATCATTACATATAATTCCTGTTAATGTCTGTTAATCAGATACAGTAGAGCTCATTAGATGTAATGAGACACTCCCTCCATAACAGCACATTAACCTGGAGGTGGTTCAGTCTGGCTGCTTTTCTTCTGGTCACTACAGCACATACAATGCTTTCATTTACCACGCCCTATATGTGCATGGAGGTAAGGTTGAATTATTTGTTAGTAATGACCTAATCACTTAATTATCTATATTGTGATGACACACATACAGCACGTGCACACACACAGACACGCACGTCAACCCTTTCACCTCAGCTGATGATTGAAATTCATCATGTTTCTATTTTTAATCAGCTCGATGAACGGGGCCCACCGAGAAACAAAACAACCACAAGCCGCAATCAACAAAAGGTGCACACTCATTCTGTTTACTGGGGTTTTCGAAAATCAGCAGTGGGGCCAGTAAGTCAGTCAGGAAGCTGCTGAATGGAGCAGAACAATGGAAGAGAAGAGGCCACACCTGGCCCAGACACCTGGTGAGCTGCAGCACAAACACGCCACTACTGCACATTCACGTGTGGTCGTTCCTCCTCAACAAAGCAGAGGAAACATTGTCACTTGATAGAAGAGTGAGTCAATATGTGAAACCAGACAATTAATATGTAACAGCACTGCTGAAAACTAAGTGACTTAGGGCTTTAACCTAACTTACAACAGTGCAAAACATCAATGATATGTCTTTAAATGTCTTGTTTTGTTTGATCAGCAGCAGAAAAAACATAGATATTCAGTTTGCAGTGAAATAAACAGAAAAATACACAAATCATCATACTGGAGATGAATTTTTGACATTTTTGCTTAGAAATTACTTATTCACGATGAAAATTGTTTGTTTAGAATTAAACCATCACAACAGCTCTTGTTGAGTTTGTATTATCTTTTGTATGAACTGACCAGGAGACACAATGAGTCTGATGGCAACAGCCGGTCTTCATAGAGTTTTGTTGACACAAAATATATGAGCCATACATGGAGAACCTCCTCTCTGTTCCACTAATCCACTTTCCACTGACAACTCCTCCTCCTCTGCAGTGGTGCCTGTCTAAATAAAGCTATTTATATAACCTGTGTCAAACTGACACATAATTTCACCCACTTGTGGCTTTACGTTGTATCAGAATAAAGACACAAACTTTGGTGCTTACTCTGTCTTTTCACTTTCTAATAGTACTGCATTGTATTGCATTCTATTTCCATGAGTCTAGCTCATATGAACCAAAGAAGTGAGCTGTACTATCTGGTGGTTTCTCATGTGTTGTGCTGTGTGTGCTGTCCATGGTGCTGAAATCCACCACAGATTCTCCCCCACTTGTTTGAATATGAGGTGATGTGCTATTTGTGGCCCTGTTATACCTTAAGAAAAAAATATATATATAGATTTTTTTTTACAGACCAACAGGAACACCTTGAGTATTTTACAATTACATGACTCCTTGCACATATTGGATAGCTGTGTTTGTAATTCACACCTTACCCACTTCATTTTCAACATGAAGCAGAAAAAAAAGGATATGGCCACTCAATGATTTTCTTGGCGTACTTCCTGACCACGTTGTCCTCGCCAAAGATGAACAGCGACCTGTTGACGGTGAAGCAGTTCTCCCTGACCGGGATGGGGTTGTACAAGGCCATGGTGCGGGCGCGCTGCGCTTTGGTCTGCTTGAAGGCTGGGGAGATGCCACCTGTGGACACCGCCGCGCCATCGCGGTTCCGGTTGCGCTCGGACCCTCCATCCCCTGAGCTCAACAAGCCCGGAACGTCGTCTCCAAATCTGGCCATTCTGTCAAAAGCAAACACCAACACGGGAGGAGACAGAGAGAGTGAGACGGGAGAGGAGAGAGCAGTGGGGAAGGAGGTTATGTCCTCCTGGAGATCAGGGCGCGGTGCTGCGCTCGGTGTGGTGAGATCCTGCCCAGTTTCAGTCCATCGCCCAAAACAAAGAAACTTCAAAACCAGATCAAAACATGAACGGATATTTCGTCCGACTAGGAGCCGTGTAGAGCAGCACGTCGATCCACCTTATTAGTGCGCTGTGCTTAAAAAAAGGAAACAACAAAATAAAAAAAGTAATTATATCCCGCTTCATTTACCGAACCCGTGGTCTTATTAAATGAAGTTGTGGAATCGGTTTCATTTTGCTGCGTTTTATCCATTCAAACAGCAAAGAGAGCGAAGAGAGAGGAAGCTGCAACAGGTCACGTCTCCAGCCATCCTCAGTCCCCGGAGCGAGGAGGAGAGGAGCAGGTTAATCCATGGATTTTTAAATAAACTGGCAATAGTCCACTAACTAATTCAGAGCACATCAGTCCTGTCTCCTCTCTCCTCGTCTCCGTTGACCACCTACGGCAAGAGCACTATCCTGCTGCATGTGTAAGCGAAGTACGAACAAAATTATAAATTAAATAATTAGAGGAAAAAAAACTTTCGCGTCTTTCACCCCGCCGAAACAACGCGAATAAAAATTACGCGTCACTCGCAACGAGAGAAAATCCTGAATCCGTGTCCTCTGCAGCGGGATAGTGAAGGAAGCATCTCCCCCGGTTCCCCCTGCGCTGTGGAAGAGGAAAGAAGACAACAGTGTCTCCTCATGCAAAACGACGGGATCAACACACCTCTGCTATAACCTCTGTCCAACCCTGTACCCACGCTGCTTAACATGCGCATATAAACCGCGAGGAGAGGCAACAGAGCGTATTGCAAGGAATTATTAAAAGCCTCAGTGAAATGAAAACAATCATTAGACGCAACTGCCTCCACCAGGAGATCATGATTAACTGTAATTATCCGAACTATTAAAAAAGCAGCCACACACCGGTTTTGTGCGTTTTGTCGAACATGTGCGTAAAATTCTCTCTCCAATCGACTGTGACGAGTGACAACAGGCTTTTCTTATTCGTGACGGGTCAACAGCAATTTGAAGATGAACCACGCTGCGATATTTGGCTTTGACTTGTGTTGTTCACCTTGCATGGTCACGCCTCAGGGCGAGCGCAGTGGATGCTGGTCACGTATCAGATCTGGAGGAGTGTGTGTGTGTGTGTGTGTGTGTGTGTGTGTGTGTGTGTGTGTGTGTGTGTGTGTTTGTGTGTGTTTGTGGAGAGGAGGAATAAACAAACACCTGTTGTGAAATGAGCGCAGCAGCAGCAGCTCACTCAAGAGGACGACAGCAAGCTACTCTGGCTAATTACAGGGTTTGGAACCTATTGCAAGAGGCATGATATAGTGAGGGGGGGGGGAGAGAGAGAGTCATGCTGCTGTGTGCTGCTGATGGGAAGTGATCATATCTACAGTCTCATGAGGGTGTGGTTGTTGCAATCAAGGCGTGAAGGGCAGGGACCAGTGCAGCGCTGACAGATGTGGGGAAACACGACTGCACAGGGAGCAGTAACAGGATGATTCTGGTATTATTGTTTCTGTCTTTTGTTGTCAACAAATCATGTAAAGTAATTCTACTAACAAGTATCGTGTTGAAGCCTATATTCTATTGCTCTGTGCCACAGACGTTAAAGATTAAGACTGTGGACATGATGTATACAGTTAAACCTTTGCACAAGCAGCCTATATCATAAACCCAACCCCACAAAAGTCTGTTGTGGGGTTTGGGTTATTTACTCCACTTAGGAGGTTGTTTTATCACCCCTCTCCATTTGGGTGAGGGTTTGTTTGTTTGTTTGTTTATTAGCAACATTACACATTAAACAACTGAGCAGATTAACACTAAACCTGGTGGAAGGGTGTGTTATCGTTCAGGGGAGAACCCAATAAATAAGGCGTCGATCTGAATCAGAGGCCTGACATTTTCATGGAGTTCTCAAAGAAGAAATTAATGGATCGTGAAGAAAATAAATCTGCCATGTTCAGGGGACTGATATTTGGTGCTAATCCAAATAGAAATCTGGATCCAGTGAATTGAAGTGTGGTCTTGATAAAGGGAGTGTTTGGCCTTGGCAGATGCATTCACAATTTACCGTGCCCGCATGAAATTAGGTTTGTAAAGGTTGTCTGCTATTTTTTTGATTTACTCTGATTGAAAACAGTGGGCTTGGGGCTGAGACAAACTTCTTATTGTTTTTTGGTAATTTAATGCATTTTAATGTCACTAATACAAATATTAAATAGCTCTGGTCTTAAAAAAAAAGCCACCACCACAAAAAAAGCAAGATATATGACGATGCCTGAATAAAAAGGATGTTCTTACAGAGCATTACAACTGAGAGTCTGCGTAAAGTCAAATTCACCAGCCATCATCACACCATTTTGAATCTGAAATAGTGAAGTAGTTGTAATTGAGGCCGAAGACAAAGAGAAGAACCGCAGGAGATTAACCACCAAGTTGACACTGATGGGTATTTAGTGATGGTGGTGTGACGGAGGCAGTGTTCAATGGTGTGTGGCCTCTGACTCATTAGTGCTCCAACAGAGTATGGACATTCAAAATAGAACATACAACAGACAGACTGCTTCTTGGTCTATACAGTCAGAAGAAATAAACAGCTTCCCCTCCAGTTATAAAGCAAACAAAAAAAACTGCTTTAGAGAAATCACATTTCATTCGTTTAGATGTTTCAGTTGTGGGTGATTGAAATGTCACTTCCTCCACCCTCTCGCCGCTGCAGTGCACAAACAATCTCATTTCATTGTTTTCTGCCGGGATGAGAGAGTGCAGCAGCAGTCACAGCTTTCTTGGCTGAGAGGGGAGGGGTGAATTATGATAATTGTGTGTTAGCAACCGAGATGACGGCGGGATGATGGATCTTTCCTGTAGAGAGGCAGAGAGCGAGCAGTTAGAGTCTCTGATGTAGGTGATGATTTGAATACCCTTTTTTTCTCACATTAAAAATCACCCTTTGGAATCAAAATATTCATTAGTACTACCAACCCAACCTGATTGACATCAGTGGCCCTGAGGTGAGTTGGTGCCACATGCTTTATAAATCAGCTGTTGGGCATTAATGTGAACACCTTTCTGGATGACTGGTTGCAAGTCTGCAGTTGTGGATATAGATTTTGGTACTGAAGTGGTTAAAAAGTACATTGTTAGATACCTACGAGATAAGTGAAGAGCTTACTTTGCACCTTTATGCCTGATCAATGGAGCATTAGGGAAACTTAATTTATCTTCCTTCATTATTTCCCCCTTTTCACGGTTAAATGGCTACAACTGAGACACTGGAGGAAACACTGACCACGGCCTCATGTAGCAAGGGCTACACCTTGACTCCCCCTCTCCAATTTGTGTATACGTTTATATCTGATAAGGCTGATATTAAATGAATCGATCTTTATTTGGATTTTTTCCCTTGTTCAAACTTTCATATATATTGTTTATCATGTTCGTTTAAATACAGCGTTAGTAAATACACATTTGTGTATTGACCATTATTAAATTTGAACCAGTTTGTTAAAGAAGTACGTCATTACATCAGAAATAAGATACTGAAGGTTAAACAGGGGTTTCCCTCCAGTCGATGTTTATCATGCATCCATACATTCTTGTTTTTCTAAGAGGAGTTGGTAAGGGACTGGGTCCCAATATAATAGCAACACAACTGAGAGCGGAATGGGTGAGAGTTATAAGAATGGGGGAGACAAATGTAGAAGAGCGAGTGCATTTTGTTTGTTTGTTTGTTGTTTATATGTTCTTGTTAAGTTGGTTTTAAATGTGTCTTGTCTTGACTGCTGGTCTTTGTGTTATATCATCCTATATTGAAAATGAAAAAATATAGACAGTAATCAAGTAAAGAGACAGGTTACACGTTATACTTAAAAAGGAAAGAAAACATATTTAAGAATTTAAGTCTTTTATTGAAGCTCTGAAATATGTTATTGTAAAGGTGAAAAAGCTTGAACTGTATCAAAAAAGCAGAATATGTTGGAAAACAACAACAACCAATTTGTATATGGTAGACACAATTGAAGAACTGGTGTCTAATTGGACATTGTAGACATTGTGTAAATTTTGGAGAACCATCTCTTGGCATTAAAAGTTGTCTATTTTGCAAAACTCTAGCTGAGAAATGCGGGGGTTTCTAAGGTTACCAGCTGTCATAGCAGCAGGTTGACAGTCCCTGCTCTGGTAATGGGACGTAGTGCCACAGAACTGAGGTGGGAATAAAGATTTGAAGTCAAAAATAGAACGTGGGGATGGCGATACCTGGTGGGCTTGGATTTGAAACCTGGTCATTATCAACCGCTTCCATTTATAGTTGTGTAACTAGAAAAAGCTACTTACCCTGAGGGAAAATAACAATGTTAAAAACTCAGTGCCCATTAACCACAGCATGTTTGGTTTCTGAACGCAAACACACAAACTGCATCGGCATAATTCCAACAAGTTTTTGTATGCTGAGTTCTCATGGCTTTTCTCAAACCTTATTCTACTTGTTGATCTCTATTCATGAGATAGGGCTGTTCAACCCACATGAATCCAGAAATAGGAGACATTTTAGTAGCCTGCACCTTTTTCTCTATAAATAAAATAAATGCTACACAGATTTGAGCTCATTTTGGATTTGATGGGTATTTGTATGATTTGGGAAATGGATTTGGAGCCAGAGACAATGACACATTAATGAGGGATTGTGCAGATCTGTCAGTGTTCTGTGTTTCTGCTAAAAATATCACATTCAGAAACATTATGACATCTTCAGCTTCATGCCATGACATGTGCTAACTCAGCAGGGACCACATATGACAGTAAATTCAAAAAGGTACTTACATTAAATGATACACTTTAGGTAAATCAACACCTCTGTCTATTTCTGTTTCTTTTATTCTTCCTTTACTTTGAAACCAAGCGCAGGTCAGTGAAACATAATAGAGAAAGAAAAAGGCCAAATCCATCTCTGACTAAATGAGAGGTAGTGTAATTGGAGTAGAACAGAGTAAGTGCTGGCAGCCACTGTAGTGAGTTACACTGAGAAGTCACATGATTTACACACAGCACTGTGTGACAGACAGAGAGACGTCAGATAAGGAATCTGTGTGTCCGTCTGATGCAGACGTGTCAACACATTTTCATCAGTGTGGAGAAGTGATGGCAGCTGTGGGAGGAGCTTTTATTGTGAAGGTATAAAAGAGCAGATCAAAACACACACTGAGACAGTGCCATCAAAACACGTAACATCCAGGAAGAGTTTCCGAAATGTGCATATTTGTCATTTTCTTTTAACTCAATAACCCTCCGTTGTAATTACATGCATACTTGATTTAATCTTGCTAGTTAAACAACTAAGAACTAACTCAAATGACATAAACCAAGTTTATTTGGTGTGTTCTTCTGACTTCTTTGTTGTATCCATGTCCCATCCACTAACATGGACAAAGCAGGACTAATTACCTATACTGCAGCCAGCCACAAGATGGCGATATAGATACCTTGGCACGTTTGGGGAGATGTCATGTTGTCCATCTTCATATAGTCTACGGTCTAATGAGTTCAACATCTAAATTAAGCTTAGGTAACATTTGTTACCAAGTACAGATACTGAGTAGAATGAGTCCAAAACAAATATTATTTGGCGTGAGGATGGCGCTAAATCCAAGTCCTGATGCATTACAGCACTTTGAGAGGGTTCTGTGATCAATGCATTTTAAGTTTTAAACTGTGCATTTGAGGAGGAAAAGTTTCCTTGTTAGTTGCTGTGACCATTGACAGGGTAATCTAAAATGAAATTGTATTCCAGCTGTCATTGCCAAAACAGTTTCTATGGCAACAAGAGATCCTCCGAGAGACGATGCTGTCCAGCTTAGACGTACTGGCAAAAATGTGAGTCTCAATCAAAATAAAGTCTACATAATATCTCACAGTTTAGTCAAACCAAGACAGACTGTTGTTCTGTAGTGATTAAAGTAAAGTTGTCATCCATGAGGGAGCGATACGCAGTAACCGTGGAGAGGCAGCAGCCCAATGAACATCAGATTCAACTTCAAGTTGAGAATTAATGACCACGGAGCAGTAACTCCCTGTCTGCTCTTTGTTTGTCTGCTCTAACTCAGTCGGATATTGTGTTCATTTATTGGGATCTACTGTTCCCTCCTTCTCACACCAGGTCTCTGAAGAACATACTGGATGATTACATTTTTCTTCCTCTCCACATGCTCGACTCCTCCCTGTGCACATTTTCACCTGGTCTTTAACACACACACGCACGCACAAACACACGCACACACACAAGCTTAACTTAAACGAACCTATCTAAAAACATTTGGAGTGTAATGATTTATGTTATGGGTTCTTGCTGTTTGTCCCCATTAGATAGAGTTGCCCCCATGATGGGACTTTTTTTACTTGAAAAGATATTCATATTTTCGTCATCCAAATGTGGACTGGTGGAGATCACAGGACTGTATCAGCACGAAAAACAATCTGTTCACACAGTCTGTTCACAAATTCATTAATATAGTTAAAGCATGACCAGGCCGGCAAATAAAATGATACATGTTTGAAATTGATGGACTGCTTTTCCACTGTCTTACGGAAATGCGTATGGTCCACAGTTGGAGACTTGAAAGAACATATGTCTGAGCCACTGCTAATGTTGGTTTGAGACAATGACATATGAAGAAAATATAGCAGTAATGAACCTAAACACACTTTTACGACTAAAGATGTATTATTTTGGATATTACTCTCTTATAAACACCTGCTTCACATACTGTCAATTTGTGTCAGAAGTTCTCACCAATTAGCTTTCATATTGGTTCATGCTCAAACTTACAAAAAACTAACCCCTGGGCTGTCAGTGTGCCATCGGCCTGAGCCAAGATTTGAACATGACAAAGAAAAGCTCGGGGCAAACACATGAAGGACAGACTGACGGCCAAGCCAGACCTATTGATGTGGCGAGATGAAGGGGCTGGGAGATTGTGCTATATTTACCTTCATTGACATGGTAATGCTTAGGACATGAGAGGACCTTTGTGTGTGCGTGTGTGCTTGTTTGTGTGTGTGTGTGTGTGTGTGTGTGTGTGTGTGTGTGTGTGTGTGTGTGTGTGTGTGTGTGTGTCTGTGTGTGTGTGTGTGTGTGTGTGCTTGTGTGTGTGTGTGTGTGTCAGTAATGATCTCATCCACCATTTAAATTTCTGGGCTTTAAACTGGCAAAGTGTTTTTGATCATAGAAACAGGAATAATTACAAGAGGGTTTGACTGAATCAATAGTCATCTCCCTGTAATACAGCATGGAAATAGCAGCACTGTTGATTTCTCTCCATGGCCTTGATCAGCGCCTGAAGGAAATGTGATGAAACACATTTACCCTGCGGCACAATTCTTCTGTCTCTCTCTCTCTCTCTCACCCTCTCTCACCCTCCTCAATTTCTCCAGCTGTCTTACCCTCTCTCTCTCCCTCCCTCTCTCCCTGGCTGTACCCAGCCCAGATTTCTGCCTTCCACTGTTGTCTTCCTCCTACTTGTTTCCTAGCAACTGAACTGACATGGCCCCTATTCTCAGCCCCGTGAATCAGTCGCCATAACCCTAGACTTTAAGGAATAACCTATATAAATCATCGGCCCCCATGGGGTGGGGAGCTGAGTTATGACCGTCGTCCACGAACATGTTAACCTGGTTTCTGCATAAAGCCAGCTTAGACTGGTCCAATTAAATACCAATAGGGCACTGAATGATCTGCTGCAGTTATAAACCAGATAGCAAGAAACAAACACGGACATTTATACAGCTGTTTGAGATGCCTTATTCATTAAAGCAGCTTAATCTAAAAAAAGATGGAGAAGAGCACTTCAGGATTTCTGCTGCTGGGATGCTGTCTTCAATACATTTCAACAAACTGCACTGAATCATCCTGGTGAACTTATTGGCAAGCAGGTTAGCCTCCAACTGGCATGATGTGTTTCAGAGGTAACATTCATACAGGCATATATGAGGCTGAGGGAAGTTGAGCAGATAAAACAAATACTGAAGTCTTTGGCAGCACACTGTCCATATTAAGTTGAGCTTATTAGCATTTACACAGATCTGTATGTACAGCCTAAAATAACAGTGTGACAGAAATAGCTTTAAAGAAAGACACAAGTTCATTAAATAATAAAATTCAAAAAATCCAGCTCAATTAATGTCAGCTCATAAACTGTTTATAAATGTTCAATCATTCAAATCAAAAATAGAATCAAATATACAACTAAAGCTCTATTAAACTCAAATACCTAGTTTGAGAAATACTCAACCCATCATACATGAAATTAAAAGCCTGATTCACCACTTGTAATACTATTGTAACAACTTTTTAAAGCTATAACTTGGACTGGTTGCAAAAGAATTTGAGAGATTTTCAGTGACTTTTTTAATTTCCTTGGCTTGTGGGGAAGTCATCAGGAGCCACGTTACACCACTGATGAACCCTGGAAAACATTACAGACTCTAACCAGAGCTTTCATTCATTCATTTTTCATTTAAACGGTAAATCGAGGAATCAACTGTGCAAAGAAAATTGGATCCACGGCTGGTTTGTGTCAGGGGGTTTGCCTACATAGAGCAATTGGATGACAATTCCAGCTTTTGTGTAATATTCAATGATATGATCAAATTAGCTTCTTATTTAACACTGATTCTTGTGTACTAACATCACAGTGTCACATCATGTTATTTTTCTTAAATCTGCCTCATACGGAATTAACCATCTCCCATAGAAGAAATTGTAGTGGTGGGCAGTAAAATCGCTGAGAGATTATCTCCACCTAGTGACAAATGATGGCACTACATTATTTAATGTGGCAGACAATAACCAGTTTAAATGTTGTGTTTAGATTGTTCAGTCACTGTAATTTTGTCAACAATATATATGGAGTGTATTCCCTAATTTAAATAGGACAAACAGAAAAATGTAAGAAATGTACTGATACTGATGCTGTTGTACAACAAGACTATCTGGTCATTAAAGTTTAATGCCCTATAGAAAGTAGTACTTTTTGTGAACTCTTTTATTCACATTGTTATTTTGGCCTTCTTACAAAACAAAAATGTTATTGCTTGTACACGGAAAGTGAGACACACATATGTTGTTTGGAGAATTCGATTACACTGCAGGTTAATAGAGACGTGGAGAGACATTTCTTAGAAAACATGGTGCAAAACCAAAAGGAGAAAAAAGGAAAAAAGCATCAAATCCAGACAATGGAAATCCATCATAATAAACAATGGGCAAGAAGCAGGTGGTGGGCTAATAATAAAAAAAAAGTCATGAATAAGGTATTTGCAGTGATTGCTTGCTGCTGCAGCCATTTACCTTTTTTAATTAAACCATACAATAGTCCATATATCTTTCTGGCTCAAAACTATGAGTGAATGAGAAGGATGTTAATAATCATACTGGCAGCCAAACAGATCAATATTGTTAACAGACTGCAGTAAATTTACCAGGCATGTGCAAGGGCTGGACACAGGCATGAGCAGACTGCCGGTGTAGGCTGGACCCCTAAGGCCTGGAAAAGCTATGTAGTGCACAGCGCACATGAATGAAGCATAGAGAGGAATGTAGTGGACTGGAGGCGAGAGTCTGGGAGAAAAGATTTAGGACCTCTGGATTTAACCCAAAACTCTCCTTCCCGGCCTCTGCTCGCCTCTGATTAAACCAAAACCTGGACTGAATGTGAGGCAACAAATCATCCATCCAAGCCAGGATATATCCTGAACAGGTCATGAGGTAGCTGAGTTATCCTCTTTTAGCTCTGGGATTTAACCATTGCCAAATAAACCCCCAAAACTCAAGAATAATTACATCTTGTCATAAAGCCCCAGCCTATGGTTTTCTGCTAAATAGTTTTGACTCTATCCAGATAATTAAGACCTTCCCAACAGCTGCAGATCAGATTTGCTTGATTTCCCCTCCACACGACAGTCTTTCTCACAACATCATTATCCAACAGCTTCTACAGTGGCATCTGCTCCGATCTGGAAAACATACTGTGCCAACAAGCTTGGCCGAAGCTGCGATGAATCACAAAGAGTGTGGATTTTGAATGCCCTCTGCTGGGCAACAAGGGGCTAATTTAACACACACAGGATCGAATCAAACTTTGTCCCAATGTTTTAAAGATGTTAACACGATTGATCACTTCCCGGTCCCAGGGTTTCACCATGCATGGCAGGATCCGATGTGAGGAGGACGGAGCTGAATTACAACTAATTACAGCTCTAAAACTTAAATGTGTGGTGTCACTTTCTCCTTCTTATTGCGCCTCTGTGTGAATCATTCCAGCTCATGCCTCATTCACCTTCTAGTTCCAAATTATATCACCACCACAGGCCAGGCAGCACCCATTTGTCTCATGAATGCATGCATGTGCCCGTTCTGTGCAGTGAACAGCTCTCAGAGGCTCCACTAGAGGTCACAGACATGGCGCTGGAGTCTCACTTTGCTGCTGCCGTGCTGGATATTGATGAAGACTCACTTTGCTTGCTCAGCATCCTTCCTCACCCATTTGTCAGAACTACACCTTCCCCGGAGAAACATAAGTCACACAGCTGCAGTGACTGGACTCCCTCTGGTTTTGGTGGGGGAGACGGACGTGATGAATATCTCCCCCCCCCACACACACACACACACACTTCAGGCATGTCTTTGGCTCGTTCCCTCAAACAGAACTGTGGCTAATGTGGGGATCTTGATGCTAACCACACACACTAAAATCTGACCCATCACTCAATTGTAATCTCAAATTAAGGGTCCAAAATAGACCATTTTGATAAAGATTCGACTGGGTCTGCATTCTGAGCCCATTCGGCTCAAAAGCGTCAGAGACAGAAAGAAATCCTGTGTCACTACAAAGGTATTATTTGCTCCAGTGAGTCTAAACAGCATTGAACTCTCAGAACACACAGCACAATCATCTTTGATATTCAAATCCGAGGCTTTGAACGAAAGGACTGAGAGAGATTACAAGCTTTACGACAGGGTGCACACTCGTGCTCCTCAGCGTGTCAGGACTGTAATTTTCAAAGAAGCACATGATGGCTATAATTTTAGCTAGTGTGAATATAACACACAAACACACGGCTATGAAATGGTAAATTAAGTATTAAAGCTGTCATTTCAAATTGTGAAATCAATACAGCTCACGGGCAAAAAGAGAAAGACTGATGATTTTGCTAAAGCAACCATTCATTTCACCGTTTTGTTTGGTTGAATTTCTCATTTACAACTTGACATTTTACAACCTGGTAACCAACAGGCAGGTTCAAGAGCCACATCACCTCCTCCCTCGTGTTAGCTCCAAGCCTGTTCCTATTGTAAGAAGGGGATGGGTTAAATGTGTGGGGACAAACATCATTACAGCAGGTTGTGTTATTTATCTGTGGGAGCGAGCACACACCACACACACACACATACACAAACAAACACACATACACACACACACGCGCACACACGCATACATGCACACACAGGTGGAGCAGGTCATATTGCTTCCTGTGCTAAATGGTGTCGTATCACAGGGCTGTACGGGAGGTCAACACAAAGTGCTGTATTTCTATTTTCACCTCCGGCACAACCTGTACAGCAAATAAGCTGCTCAGAGCACTGCTTTTTAAAGTGGGGGTCCCCAGGGGGCACCAGGGAGGGACGCGGAAACTGTAAGGGAAAAGCTGGGACAATAAAAATAAAATTATTGAATTAAATAAGTTATTTATCACTGCATATCGAAAGCAAAGTGTCCTCCATTTTTTTCTTCTAATGTCAAAGTTTTCATTAAAAAAAAACACACACCGCTCAGGCCAATCAGAATCGAGCAACCGCTGCATCAGAAAGTTGCTGTGTGCCTGAGAAATAGCTGCCTCCTGCTAACGGACACATTTAAAACAAAGAAAAAGACCATAAGACCACCAAGTAAGGGAAATATATTAAGAAACTGTAAGTTTGATTTAGGGTATTTGCCATCATATTGCACATGTAATTTAAAAAAGTTTAAAAATGGGGGGTCCCCGCCAGAGGCTTATGCTATATGCAAGTCCTTGGCACAGTACAATTTGGGAAGCTCTTTGGCTCAGAGGAGCTGAGGATGAATCCCATCTTCAAATAAACCTTTAAAGTGCGAGTTCATGAAGTTAAAATCTCAAATTGTCTATTCATATTTAATATCGTTTGTTTAACGGGTAAAACGTTTATGTTGATGCTACGATGCTGAGTTAATGCACCAAAGCACAGAAAACTCTTAGATCTTTTAACACACATTCTTCAAAACTAAAGACATAAATTAACTAAATCAATTGGACATTTTCAATCAAACACAGAGCCTGAAGCATTATCTCAGAGATTGCTCAAAGCATGTGAGTGATCAGCACAATAAAGGTCTTAATTTATTAAACAGTTAATAAAAGTTGATCTACACCAGTGCCTGCAAACCATATTCATTGTGTGAGTGTCAGTGTGTGTGCATTTGAGTGTAAGCCCATCCGAATGTGAATATGCAATATTAAATGAGTCATGTGGTGTCGCTCGGAAGGACCAGGGGCCATATTTCATAAAGTTCCCTCAGGAGAGGGTGTCAGTGAAGCAGGGCAAGAGCATACAGCTGCATGGTAGTAACATGTAATGTAATACTGAAAGAATCAGGGAATGAGGACACCCAGGTGTTCCTCTGTGGTGAGACACGATATAGGCCAAATGATAATGTTGTGCTCTGAACTAAACCAAAAGGGCAAATAGTCTGTTAGTCCACTGCTGAGAGTTTACATGTTTTTCCTGTGTCTGCTTGGGTTTTCTGCAGATTGGAGTTAGGTTAATTGGAGATTCCAATTTGACGGTAGGTGTGAATGTGAGCGCTAATGGTTGTTTGTCTCTTTGAGTCAGCCCTGCAATATGCTGATCACCTGTCCAGGGTGTACCCGCCTGTCACTAAACCTCAGCTGGGATTGGCTCCAGCTTCCCTTAAAAGGATCAGCTATATGTATGGCCGCATGTATGGATGGATGCATGCATGGATGGCTTTGGTACAGACTGAATGGACAATTACCATGAGGTTTAGTTTGTACATTCTGTCATGGTGCCCAGATGATGAACCCTGTTGATTTTGGTGGTTGCCTAACTTTTATTCTGCTGCCACCAAGAGACTGGGATTTGTGCTTCTGTTTTAAATGAATGGAAAACTATAAATTGAAGTTTGCTTAATTCCCGTTCTTCTCAGAATGCTAACATACGAAACTAAAATGGTGAAAATGACATAAATATTTAGTGGCCTTTATAAAAAACAAACTACTACAAGTAAGAGGGCAACGTGAGGGCATGCTGACATTTTCTTTTTTTTTAAATATTGATACCACTTCACTCTGCAGCTGTCTTTATTCTGTTTGTTGCACTGCTTCCCTCTTCCCCATCCCTTCACTGTCTACATATTACACCCCGGGGCTACATTTAGTTTTGATGGACGCCGCCATCGCCCGACAGATCACACATCACAGAAGATCATGATCGCTCTCCAGCTCTGTGATGTCAACAGTATTTGCAGTTTGCCACATTTGTCCATTCAGACAGAGAAAGAGAGAGAGAGAGAAAAAGAAAGAGAGAGAGAAAAAGAAAGGGATAGAGCACATAGACGAACCAAAACAGAGGGCGAGCGAGTGAATGAGTGCAGCCGTATATCAATTTATCAGTTAATGAGAATCTCTGTACGCTGAGTGCAGCAAAACCAAATACATCCTTGTCATAAAACAAACAGTTTGAATTAAATGAAAACCCCATCTAAGCGTTGTGTGTGTGTGTGTGTGTGTGTGTGCGTGCGAGCAAACAAACATTTCAACAATTTTCCCTCGACGCCCATTCTCTCTCTCCCTCTCAATAATGCTGCCTCCGCCATTCGGCATAGCGTTTGACACACACAGGGTTTTGTGGTGGGGAAAATGTCTTTTCAGCGTGTCATCATTAATAATTCACTTATGACAAACAGCTCTGACATTTACACTGCACTTGGTGTCTGTCTGACTCTTCCAGGAAGACAATTATGAAGGAGAAGGACACAGTTATACAGGGAAGGCAGATTCTCTCTCTCTCTGTTCTATACTGATGAAATTAGAAAGGGTCAGGCCTAATTAAGCCTCAAAGCTTCAGGAGTAAAGCACTGATGAAAGAGGCTGTGATGCCCTTTATAAAACTTGTACATTGACCCTGAATTGGGTTTAAATTGGTTACAGTAGCTCTGACAACAAGAGGGGGAGTGAATTAAACCTGAATGGGGCATAAGAAGTCTACTTAAGCAAATCTTTTAAAATTGGTAGGAATAAAAAGGTCCCCCCGAGATTTAGATTACCTTTTTGTCCAATTACGCCTCTGTACAAAACATCCATCCTCTCCCTTTGTTTCTCGTGAGACAAATGAGAATAAGAAAGTGTGAATAAACAGACTCAGTAGCAGACTTTGTAAATCCCTCTTTCTTCCCTCCTGAATCTCCATCTGACTAACGGCTCAACAGGTTGTGAACAAACGGACATGCGAGGTCCTCTGAGGCCGGCAGAGTGCAAGCGCTCTTTCAGAGCTAATGGCTTGTGGGAAGACAAACACTGAAGAGAAGCAGACAGATTGAAGCCAGAGGTGGTGTCACTGTTTCCAGTGACTACATTATTGCTTTTTCCACCCCATAGTGCAGCTTCACCGAACACTTCAGTTTGATCAAATACAACAGATTGCAGGGGATCAAATCGAGTAGATGTTTTCTCTTGGAAAATAAGGCTCAGCCAGAGGAAGAGGATAGAGGGTTACAGTTTTTTAACAAAGGTGAAATCTATATTCATTAAAAGTTATTTTCAGGAAAGAAAAAATACAGACATAAAAAAAACAGGATAAGAGAATAATTTGACTCTGGAAGTGATTCTGGGGATTATCAACACAGTTTGAACAGAACTGGCCTGATTGGCCACTTTATCTCAATATTACATGTATTAAGATCAGGTCCCACATTAGATAAAAAAGCATTTTCTGAATAGTTCACAAGTCTCACTTTTTATACTTAAGCAACCTAAAATTATGTATTTATTTAATTATTTGCACATCATATACACTACAACTGAGGCTGAGAAGAATACTATTAGTTTTACACGTAATCACAAACCAAAGACACTAGATGAATCTTTATCTGATGATCTTGACATTTGACTGCAAACCTCATGAGCTCTATTCAATATGATTCATCCTCTGAAGACCATGAATGTCTGGACAAACAAATTCAAAGTCAGTCCATCCATTAGTTTAAAGTCAGGAGCTAAGTGGTATCCGACATAACAGAGCAGTGTTGCTCACAGGGCTAAAAAAACAAATTGTTCGGTAATGTCCCTGCTGGACTCAGAATGCTTCATGGAGACTTCAATAAAAACAAAAACCCTGAACTAAAAGGCAAAGAAACTCAAAGAATCAAAACACTGACTCGACTGCATACGGCCAATTTGACAACTGCAGCTATGATCAGAAGAGATGAGGATCAAACAATGTGTCCGAGTCTGTAAACTCCCCTGCAGAGGATAGGACCAGCATGGATAGGACGCACAGCCCTTCAAAGATAACTAATGATAACACAAAGCATGTTCACACACACACACATACGCACGCATATATGCACACACACGCACACAGTGAATAAAGCAATGATGTGCCAATGTCCTCGCCTGCCATCTGTAGTCACTGACACCTGCAGCATTTCCAGATTTTATCGCCTATAAATTATTGAAGGAATCGTTGATGTTTGATGTCCTTCACTATGACTTCACTGTGCACATTTATATAGATGTGCATGTGTGCTGCCTGCACGTCAGCCAAGGATCGGTGGCAAAACATAAACAGAATGTCAGGTCATTATAAATATGACAAACTCTTGTTTGTGGCGAGTGTTGGTGCACAGTCATTAGTCTGGGGACAAATATGATCATATGAATGTTTTAGAACAAAATGTTGAGTGATATTTTCACTAAAAACCTAAATGCAGCTCCAATATGAAGAGGTCAAACCTGAGCACAGGAACAAATTAATACTTCCAAGTTTAACTGGTAAAAATTCAGCGGACATCTGATTTGTAATCTTTCAGTTAAAATAAACGTGTCACTTACTTACATTAAGAGTACGAATTTTTAAAATGTTTTTGAAGTACACAATGGGATTTAACAGGGGACCATTTTCCCAAACAAATTCAATGATGTGTGACATTACGGAAAGATTTAGAGCTAACAGTAAACAAGTAATGTCTTAAATGTGCACCATACTGAATAAGGAATTGTGCACAGATGTTGGATATATAATTGGCCACTCTGTGTATATAGTGGACCCTTTATGGCCCCTGTTTGTATAATCCTCGATCTGGCCCTGTACTTATCTTAGAGTTATTAGCAGTTCCCCATCGCAGTGATTTTCACCTCAGACTTCTTTAGAGACTTGGTCGAGTTCCCACAAGTTATTTTTTCAAAAACGGCAGGGGCAGTTTGGAATATACTGCAAAACCCACAGCATTTAGTGGATATACTGAGGTTTCAGGAGACACGAGAGTGTTTGTGAGATATTTTGTGAAATGTGTATAAAACTATGCAAAAACGTTTCCAAATGATTGTTATGGTGCAACAATAAAACTCATGCTCTCTTTGGCTTGGATGAAAAAACACAAATTAAACTCCAAACCACACAAACAGCTCCAAGATTCAACAGAGACCAAATCAATCTAGTGATCTTCTGTTCGTGACCAACCAATCCAGCAGTTGAAATGTCAGATTGATTCAGTCTGATCACCGTCATTATGGCCACGTTAACACAACCTCTAAATACTGTTATTTCATCAAGCACTTCCGAAAGAATGTCTTCACCCTGAATGCCATGTTTCAAACACAAACACACGAACAGGGACACACACAGCTAGAAGCAGAACAAAATGCCAGGATTACAGACTTAATTGCTTCATTTACAAAGCAGTGTTTGCTGTTTCAACATGATCGAGATCCGAATGTCATATACCAAATCCTTCAGAAGATCCTCACTGGACGCACATAAAAAAATACCAACTAAAGAAAGTAACAGCCTCATAGAGGTTTCATTGCTCTTAATCCACAATACAGAATGGTCAGAGGGAAACAGCACACACTTTTGATTGTTTGTGTACAAACATGTGCGATCTGACCACAGAATGGGCCTCAAGACCAGGTAATGGAAACTAGAGAAGGGTTATTTAACTTTGACTTTAATTTGACTATGTTATATGTTATACAAATATTTATATTACTTAATTTAATATTCTCTTGACTGTGTTATATGTTATATGTTACAATGTTATGTTATATGTTATGTTACATAGTAAAGTCGCCTACTGAGTAGATGTTTGCCTGCCATGTCATAAGAATTTCACTGCTCCGATGACGCTGTCATTGGTGCATGTGACAATAACCTTTGATTTGATTTGATTTGATTTGATTCCTCTGGGGAACATGACAATACTGTATCGAGCATCTAAGTATCTTAGATTTTAGTGTTGAAGTAGAGATAATATCAGAGTTAATCCTCTATGGATATATCCACAGCCAAGTTCACCAAATTGCAACACTGACTATTTATCACACAGGGTCTGTTAGAGTGGGATAGGTAAAGGCCAAAGATGACATATTTTATTGGGAGGATTAAATCATTTTTATGGAATAATGATACATTTTGATAAAATGATCAAGGAACTAGAATGGTGCTCAGAGAGCCCATACCTCCACCAAGTCTGACTCCCTCTCATGTCATGTTAAAGAAAGCAAAAGCAAACATCCTGGGTCCACCTTCTAATGAAGATCAGCATCGAAATGTTATGGATTCTGTCCTGAACGATACCGCATCCTTCCACCAAGGTTCATAGTAATCAGACCAGTGGTTTTTGCGTAATCCTGCCAACTGAAAAACAAACCTATGCCACAGAAAAACATAATCTCCTTAGTGGAGTTAATTATTAAAATGTTAAAAGTCATCTTCTGTGTGATACCATGATCCTGAGAAAATGTTATGGGAATCGGCCCATTACTTAAAGAGATATCTATATATCTATAATCTATATCTATAAGAGGATACAAATTTTTAACTGATGGTGGGTCGTCACAGTTTCAGGAGTACTTCTCTGGGGACAATAAATTCCCATCATATATTTCATGGAAATCTGGCTGGCAATTTTTTTAAGCAGCCCACAGAAACTGAGTGATGGAACCAATGGTTTAATAAACTCCAATAACCTTGTCTTTTTCATTTAATATTTCTCCCATTTCATCTGAATCCAAACCGATTTCCTTTGAAAAACAAAAGCAGGTGCACACTCTGGCTCAGGTGCAACATCCCATTTTCCATCCTGCTGTCAGGTGGATGTGGGTTTGCTGCTAAGTGGACCTGAGAGGTGGATGTTCATGGTTGTAACAGAACCTGACTCACTCTGGTCTTTGTTCTCTCCGCAGCACAAGTGTAGATCTGTCATGTGCGATTGTAATAATCATATTAGGCAGGCCAGAGAAAAATGATCTAGGCCATGACAGAGCCTCTCTACAGGCCTGGTTACTCAGTAATTGACCACATCAACTATTGTCAGGTTGACTTTAATGATCATATTATAAATATCTTATTTTTAGTCCTCATTTATGCACTCCCACTACATGTATCTACCCATCTACCCTCCAATCCCCTATTCCTCCGTCACACTCCCAAAGGCTTTGTCCCTCCAGCTATAGACATAGCTCAGCATCGGATGTGGCATCCTGTACCTGTGGCGAGAAGGGGGTGGGGGGGCACAGAGGGGGCTAACGCCACTAGAGGTGAAGCCCCAGCTTCAGCAGGGAAGCAGAGGGGGGCCTCACCGCTATAATCCACAGCGCTGCAGGGCAGGAAACCAGTAACTACACGTACACACTCAAAGGGCATAAGCATGGTATATAAGGGACATGGTATAAAGGCACCCTCTCATATACAATTTAAGCATTAGACTGGTGCTTAAACCATTACCTGAAAGTCTTTTTAGAGCTGAAAATACAACATACTGCTGAATATTCTCACTATGTTATGACGTTTCTCACAACCCAGCATAAATTCAATAACCAACTGCTGATATGAAACATATAGACCGATATGCTAATAAAAAATGTTCCTGCAAAACATTCACTTACGGCTAAGGTGGGAAATTGAGGGAATTATTGGTTCTTGTCAAAAAGTTAGATGAGAAATTTTATACCAAGCTCATATCTGTATTGTAAATATGAAGCGACAGCATGCAGCTGGTTAACTCGGCTTCAGCTCAGCCTCTTAAAACAGTGGACGACAGCTGGTCTGGCTCTGTGCTCTGCCACCTACCAGCAAAAAAACAAGGAAACTGGTGAGCTTCAGCCTGCAGGTAGTTATGGATATACAGAGCCAGGTTGGCCTGATTCCACTTCTCATGCTAAGCTAACTGCCTACTGGACATACACAGACATGAGAATTTAAGAATAAGTACATTTCCCAAAATGCTGAGCGATTTAAACCTGCGATCAATCATATCAAACACTGCAGTTAACATACAGAACATACCCCAACCCAGTCACTATATGTTTTTGAGCGGCTTCACAGGTCAATTCCTGTAAATATATACTTGAAAACAAACTTGCGTCTTAAATTCTTCTTTCTCACTGTACCCTATAGACATAAGTTTGATGGCAGGTGTTGACAGTAGATTTAACTGACTGGGAAGCTTTGCTAAGTCACAGTATATATACAGTAGATTTATCACTAACCCCTGAATATGATGAATGTCATTAACTGCACAAATGAAGAGTTATTCAGAGTGTGGCCATAACAAAACTGAACTTTACATCACCATCAGCTCCATCTTCATAGACTTTAAATATGTCAAAATAAAATTTGCTCTCTGCTCCCAGGGAGTGCAGAATAGTTTAGATTAAAGTAGAAAAAGCAGCTCATATAACAGTTTGATCTGATTTATATCCACATTTTTTTTGAATTTCCTGTAGTATAAACTGGAAGTGCGTTATAGAAATCAATGGTAACATCATAAAATTGCAACACTATTTTCACAATTTCAATAAGAAGCAGATGGTGTCAAATTTACAGAGGCTAAAGATATTATAATAATTATCATTATTATATTATATTTGATATTATTACAGCTACTATAAGTATATATAATGAGTAAATCCCGACTCTAAGGTTACCTGCTTTCAGAGCATAACCCTAAGGAAACTTTTCTAATGTACAGATAGTAACTATACTTCGTCTTTAAAAGATAGAGCGTGTCAGGGTGCTGCAGTAGCCTCATACTCACTCCCACTCCTTGCGTCGTGCCTGTGGTGTGCTGTGGATCTTATGAGCCTGGTGGGCTTTTACAATGTCCCTCTGCTCGATCAGGCCGCCCCGACGTCTCTTGTTCACATTGGGACTCACCGCCAAATCTCCATCCATCCCCAGCATCCCCCCTCCAACGTCAAAAGTCGAGGCCACATCAAGACAGAGGCCCAGACGGTTTGGGTGCAGAGGGGGAGCGTGTCCAGACATATGTGGGAGGTAAAGTGTGTCATAGCTGGTTGAGAGACTTTGGGGCTCCAGGAGAGAGTGGGACTCGGAATACAGACTTGACCCTCTGGCCAGCCCGGCACGATGCTTCTGCCACCCCTCACAGTCCGATGGGGACGGGTGGAGGATATGGTGTCTCGGGGTACTGCTACCCCGAATCGCCCCCATGCCCGAACCCCCCACTGGACAGTCTGGTCCTCCTGGCACTCTAGGTAGCCCTAAAGCATTGTGGTCCCCTGTCAGAGACTGAGAGCCGGCCGGATAGGAGCCCAGTTCCAGCATTGTGGGAAGGCTGCCCGGGACCTCAGCATAGTGCTGCAGGAAGGAAAGGGAGAAGAGATGGAACAGAAAGGAAGGAAGGAAAATGAGAGAAACAGAAGATATTAATGAACAAATCCTCACTCATCATTTCACTACACACCAAAAACATATTTTTGTGAAATTTACAGATAGAGAATTTTCTCAAAAAGAGAGATGAATAAACATAATTTTTAATTACAGTTTTGTATAAACCAAAATACAGGACTCAAATTTCGATGCTTATATTTTAGACATGTTAGTATCCATCCCAAGATTCATGTTAATATGATATATGTAAATATCAAAGGCAGCCATGAAAGTAAAAACTAAATAAAAAGGGGGGCTTTGTTTTTGGAGCAAAGCAATAAATGTGCAATCATTTCCTTTCTTGAATTCATAAGGGAAAATCTTAGACTTCACATTTGGGGAGCAAGGGTGTTGTCCATCTTTATAAACAGTCTATAAAGCTAGACAAAGAGTGATGGTCTTGCATTTGTCAGGTTCATTACTAATGCAGTCAAACATTATAATGAGACGAAATACTCTGGAAAAGCCTTTCAGTTTAAAAAATGATGTTGCAGGGGAAAATGGTTTGCTTCATTTATTTTTCTCCAACTATTTTTCGTGCTAATCTCAGTGCTCATATATATAATAATGAGAGTAACATTAATAATGAAACTGTCAGACGGCAGTGGTTACAACTACAAAAGGTCACATTTAGATCACAGGCCCACTGCTGCAGGAGGACCACTCCTGACACCTACTTGACCGCATCTCTGCACCGGCTGAATGGATCCATTAACTCAACCAGAAATTGACGTATTACAGATCAATTTTCGAAGCACACTTTGACAGCTTTTCTGTTTAAGGCCAACAATCAGTGACGGCTCTATAGGTTCTGATTGCCTATTACCTCTGTCACGTCCTTGCTCTCTGGGGAGTTTAATGGCGTTTAACGACAATATTGCAGTGCTGGAATCCAGAGAGCTATGGGACCATAGGTAAAGCGGCTTTAATTGCGGCTGCCTAATGCAGCCACAATTAAAGTCACTTTACCCGCAGACAAACCAGAAAACACCTGGTGCTGCCAGGTCCTGTTATATTCTTCTCTCCTGCAGCTTTACTGAGCGCTCCAAAACGATATGCAAGGACTCATTCAGAGAAGGCCAATGACATATAGGCATGAATATACAAGTATTTGAATACACACTCTTCCATTGTGTTGGTCCTGGCTCAGGGGGAACCTCTGTCTAAGGAATTGATCCGCTGCTTACTGAATCCATTTTGCAAATTATGTTTACAAACTGGCTGCATAGGAATGCCAGCACAATTATCTGATAAACTATTTGAGCTCGGACAGTCGGAAAATATAAAAAACAAACCAAGAGAGGTGCAACAACATTTAAACCCAAAACCTATTTACAAGACGTGAAAAGTAGAAGAAGTACTTGTAGGTGACATGATGAAAGCTCCCACCAGTTACTAAAATAGACACAGACACTTAAGCTGGAAGGTATATTTGATTTCATAGAAACACAAGCACACCTTTTAGACATGCACTGAACTCTTGACCTTTTCCAGCGGGGCTTTGTGTGAGAAAGCAAAGTTCAGTTGACATTTTCTTGCATTTTATTCTGCCAAATATCTTGATAATGTCCGAGTGAGCCCATGTGAGAACACAGCAAGGAAAATTCAAAGCCAGAGAGTGGACATGTTGATCCAGTTCTAACATGCAACACGTGCAAAACTGAAAAATATTTAAATAAAACTAATATATCAGGAAGACAAAGAGATGCTGAACATGTAGACACTTAGAAGGATGTCGATTTGGAAAGACGAGATTTGAGGTTTTCACGATGCCAGTCTACCCAGGTGCCATTAATGTTTTTTATTTCCCTGTTGTTGTGGAACTGCTACATTCTTAAATGTGAAAGGAAAATGCCCAAACCCATTTTCTGCATATTATCCGGAGTATGTGTCTGAAAATGGATTAAGTCACTCCAGTTCTTCAGCAAACAACGAGTACTTTTTGCTCCTCCATGGTGCATTTATGTAAAGAGCCTATGTGGTTATCTCTACATACCATATGCTACCTGCACGATATTCAATATTGAGGCACTTAAGTCCCTTGTTTGTGGCCATGTACCATCTGCTGGTGAGATCAATACAGTGAGATAAAAGCAGAGGCAACTAAACAATCCTAATGTGATGTCTCTTTTTTTAATGAACAGTTCAACATTTGGGGGAATAATTTGCTTTCATACTAAGATGAGACCTCTCTCTTATCTGTATGGTAAATATGACTCGGAAGTTGTTGGCTCCCGAGTCATATTTACCCGAGTCTATTAGCTTAATTGGGCACAAAGCCTAGAAACAGGGGAGAAAGCTCACGGCTTTCATCCTTGGACAAAGCTTTGATTTTTATGAAACTTTTATGTCTAATTCCCTCATTGAACCATTATCAGGACCCACACTGCCAGACCAGCGACAGACTCTGACCACAGAGCTCGAAACTCCACACTGCAAAGCACAGACATAAACTTCAAAGAGCAGCTGCTGTGGTTTGATAAAATTCACCCAATTAGCTTTTAAGAGTTTGGCCGTTGATTACACTTGGTCCCTGTAGCTTTCAGACTGCCATTATCTAAAATCACACATCTCTAATGTGTTGCTCACAGCAGGGCGGTGACAGTCACTTAGGGTCGCATTAAAAGGGCCTGAAGGATATGACCAAAACTGGATCACAATAGCAGAGGGGCCAAAGTGTTTCAGCACTCTGTGTTGGACAACCTGCGAGGTCACTAATGAGGAGTGAAGGAGCGTCTCAGACAGGCGAGGAACCTTCTCACACCGTATGCCCCCTTGACGGCCCACGTGCAACAACTGTCTGATTACACGTTATATTTCACCACATCCTACCCTCAACCTGAATGTCAGGCCCCATGAGTGGCCAAATGTGTGTCAGGAAGTGTCACATCACCTGAGACTAGACTAATGGGGGATGTGTTGGAAAAGGAAATCAGGCGCGGAAATTTCAGCCAGCTGAAAATAACCATCTTGTTTGTAACAAGGTGCAGATGGTAGTTATACAAAATTTGAGGGCAAGTGCTTAGGGGGAATCGATAAAATACATTTCAGGCTATTTTTGCTGAAAATAGTTTTAGCTTAAGCCTGCTCATAAACAAGATCAGTCCTTGGCGGAGGTAATCAAATTAAATGTTACAACAGGCACTACATAGCGACTATACGAGAAACATACTGTATGTGTGATGCAATCTAAATTCAGAATAGGAGTGTTAAGACAAGGACCTTTAGGAGTTATTAATCACAACGCAGAGGGAGCACGATGCACAGAACAATATTCTGTATGCACATTATGACTCAGCTGTGTCAGTTATTGTATTTCCTAATTTGTTTGGATAGTATTCATGCTGTATAGGTTACCTTATAGCTCTGGACTAACCGAATGAAAACAATAAATGTAACTGAATGGCAGCTCTGTCGAGAATAAGGTACACTTATTAATTATAAACACTGTAGAAGCCTTGGAGGGACAGTAAATGAATGTGTTACTATGGGACGTCTAATTGCAGCTATAGCCTCTAACTTTGATCAGTGACTCTCTAAAATACAGCCCCTGCATATAATACTGTTCTGTATTGTACCAAGTGCATTAGCTGGTGCCCACATCTACATATTTAATTTACAACTTTCTATTACACACAGCGGCAAACAGGAGCAATACATGTGCAGATGTGATCTGAGTGTGATGTTATACTTGTATGGATGTAGCATCAAGAAACGCAGACAAAGGGAAAACACCAAAAGCTTATAGAAGCAAGTATTAAATCACTTACATTCAAAAAATATAAATGTGAGAAGAAAGAAGCAGCAATCATTTCAGATACCATTTATTCCGCGCAGGCTGCATTATAATAAATTGTATCTCATTTTAATTATCCCCTGACCATCAATCACATTTAGCAAGATGCTCTTCTGTTTCTGAAACGTATGCTGTTAATTCACACTCAGGTTTTCTTGCTGAGTGTTTACTAAAGGGCCTCCACTCACTGAGACAATAAGAAATGATTAAGGATGCAATAACTAAACAGGCAAAACTTTTCCACTGCACTTCACCAGTTTACCCCACGTCCCTCTGCATATATTGTTGTTTCTATATGATCTATATTTAGCTCCTGTCTATCTGGAAATTGAATGTATTTAATGACAAAGTTTTTTACCAACAGAACCCACAGATTCTACTTTATTTTATAGATGTGCAAATAGAGTGCATGTTTCACATATCTTGCCTATAAGCAGTGAATTCCCTTTAGTTCCTTTCCCTTTCTGTATTTATTAAACACTAAATTCTAACCCTCACCCTTTTATTTCAAGTGTACATATGTGTATTCAAATACTGTAAATATAGATTTTCACATTTCATTTATTTCATTGTGTCATCCATATTTCATTCACATATCCAAACTAATAGTTATTGCTCCCAGGGCGCAGTGTTGTGCTGTACTTGACCTTCATTTAATGCATCCATTCACTTCAAATTCATTTTTATTCTATGATTCTCTGAACGATAAATGGTAAATGCCTCAGTGTCTTGCCATCGACCTTCCGATTAGACAGACGACCCGCTCGACCTCCTCCCGAGCCCCCACAGCTGTATGTCCCTGCTGGCTTTATTAAAGTTTCATATTTTCAGTATGCAGCCGTTGTGCAATAAACACTGAGGGACCTCCGTTTGAACAGCTCAATTAGCTGCAAGCCTGTTCGATGGACATTAGACAGTGAACATACGGAGCGAATGTGGATATATATATATATATGTAGTATCACATTTGATTTATGGTATTTTTGCCTTTAATTGCAGCCAGGTTAGACATGTAGACTTCAGAAGATGAAAAGATGCTTCTCAAAGGGATCCTACTGCTGTGATGACCTTCCAGAAAATACCATTACACGTCAGTAATGATCAGTTCTACTAATAGAACCAACACACTGCTGAGGTCCAATCCATGGAAGGTGAGGCAACCTAATGGATAACTTGGGCCAAGAGGTGATGCATTATCTCAGCTCTACGATGTAATTATAAAACCTTGACAATTTGATTGAGAATGTAGACGTGTACAAGTAATAAACGGAAGTAGACATTTTCCAGCAACTGTACGGAGCAGGGGAGAGAAAACCACTGTAATGAAAAAACATCATTCATTCTAAGAGTTTTGTTGATTAGTCCTGACATCTGTAAAGAGTAGATGGTCTATTTTCCAAATAAGAAATACTCCTTTACGTTTAGGGCACAAGGGAGAGAAAATGTACTGTGCACAGATGCAACATGGGAAATGTCTCATAAAAAGTCAATGAGGTTTCGATGTTGTGTAAACAGAGAGTGTCACTGGTGTCAAATTCTCTTGAAATTGTGCAGGAGAAGTATATTATCATCTTCTTTAGTGGGAAAACTATGAAAACCCCAGTGCCATAAAATATTTTGTTTGCAGTATAACCATGTGATACTGTGACACTGCATTACATTTTTAACAGGATGGCCTCCTGAACCATTAGATGTGAATCATATTTTACAGCTTGCAGCAGATATTGTGAGTTAAAGCACTAGTTTGTTTTCTCCAAACACGACTCTGAGTGTGTTTGACAAAACCCTAACAGCTTATTTCACAGTGTGAGACATTCCGCATTTACTGTATTGCTGTGTATATTGTATAGTGCCACTAAACTACAGTATTTATACACTACACCTGCTGTATACATGCCCTCAACTCGTAAAACAGATCTACAGTGCTGTTCTGAATGATGTCTTAAAATGTGTTTGAGGTTATTCAAAGGTTTGAATCGCAAGCAGCTACTTATTTCCACTAGCTCACCAGGTGTGATATATAAAAAACATACTTCACTGCATATTTTCTGAATTCTGTTTTTGTAAATTGAATATAACATTGATACACTGACATACTTATGGATCGTTACATTCAATAGAATCCTTCCTTATTAATTTAGAGCATACAATCATTAAATACTTTTGATATATGGTGTCTGTTCATTTACTCTGCCTACATCCTTTGAACATATAAACATCACTGCTGTGTACTAACTTTACAATAAGGAAACAATTTATGCAAGCAACCAACAATTACATTTTGACGAATGTATCCACAAAGCGAGAAGGAACCAATGTTCCATAGGAAATATAGACCCATTCTAAACAGAATTGCTAACTGAACTGTCATTTACAATCATTCCTATTTTCATTGCTCAAATCCAGCACTTTCTGAACAGTGTGGTGAAATTAAGTATTAACCGGTAAATGGATTTATTACCTGACACATAAATCAATGTGTGCTGAATGAGGTTTAACTTTTCCTGATGTAAATGAAAGGACAATCAGTCTGTCCGCTCAACATCCACAACGATGAAGTCTGCTGTCCTCTGACAAGAGTATGTCCATTATCTATAATTCAATTGTTTGGCTTCTTAACAGAATGACTGAGACAGGAATACTATGTTGTCTGTGCTTTGTGATCTCAAAACATGTTTTGTCCTCGATGAAAGACCACATTAATGGATCTCAGTGGATTTGAACCAAACTTTGACAGGTACAGAGTGTGTGAGTGTTTGGAATAGTAATAGAAATGGTACAATTTATCCCAGCTTCACCCATGTAGTCTATAAGGCCTCTAAACTTGTTCTACATATCAGCAATTCAACAGTGATATCCTGTACATGGAATTATGCATTTGCTTAAACTGTCTTACTCGATCTGCTTCAAAATCACCACTTCAAAACCAACTTACTTTTTTTCAGTCACCACCAGTATAGTTACAGGCGGTAGAACCTGATCCCACAGTTTGACAATGCAAATTGGTCTAATTTCTTCCTTTTGTGACTTATAATACTGAGTTTGCTCTTTGTGAATTGATGTTTGATTGGTCTGTATGGTTCCATATTAACCGGTGACAGGAGGCTTTTAATACTGTAGGAACCTATAGTATTAAAGATTATTGACCGTATTTTCAAAATCAGTATGTACTCGAAACAATAGAGCTGATTTTCAAAGAAGATCTTCGCTCATCGTCAATGAGCTACAGTCAGGTTCAGCTTTGTCCTGAACAAAGCCAATTAATAATAAAGCATTATAACCGATTTACCAGCATCCCAATGACTGTTATTATTAATCAGTGAAATTAAAAAGAATAGATCAAAGAAACGACAATAGCGTTTGATTAAAATGTAGAAAAACCTAGATCAATAAATCGATTAATATTGATTAACAAATAATTAACAAGACTTTCAAGTGCGATTGATCCAAGCAATGGTCAATTCTCCGTCACACAAAAAGTTAATTTGATCAATTTTAGCACACAACAGGGGATAGTAGGAGACTGCATGCATATAATTTAAGCCTGTACTTCGGTGAGAAGAAAACAGAGATGTAAAATGATGAAGTCAACTGGCAGCACAGTGTTTGCCTCCAGCCGCCTGTCATCTGCAACACAAACACTGATTGTTCAAACTGCCGCTTCCTTTTGTTGTCAGACTCCCATGACTTGAGAAAACCGGCTGCTGTGCCACAGTTCTGATGGATTAGTTATCTGAATGCATCACCACAGGCCTTAAAGTGAGGCCATTTGTCAGGAAGATAAAGAATGTCCCACTTCTCAGAAACACAAGAGCAGACACAAACACAGATGCGCAACACAAGCCAGTCTTGACATTTGAGCATCTGAAACCTCCATCAAAACCTCGTCTCACACACACACTTCCTTTCTATTCACTGCAGAAAATGCAGCCTTGATTTGCTTTTCTTAATTAAATCCTCCCTCGTTAAGGTAACGATCGCTGCCTCTCCCGACATCTGAGCCCGAGCAGGGGGAAGGATTTCTTTTCCCAACACTTGAGATTTGATCATTATCTGCTTTATGCCTATTTAGTAATTAGAAGAATCTCATTCAAGTGTGCCTGCTATGTGGCCCCTTGTAGTGACACCTGCTCTGCCACTGGCTCTGCAGCACTTTGAATGTGGATGTTTGAAATCAACTTGTATGAGTCTGACTCTAATCAGTTCCTCTGCTGTTCCCTCTTCATGTTGCACTCGTAAAAATAAAAAAAATAAAGTGAAGAGATTGGTGCTCCTGTAATTTTTGTATAATTTCCTCATGATTTGGAGGCTGGTGAGTGGAGCTGAGAAACAACCTCCACGTCAGGACCAAACATTGAGACATGGATCTGCTCAGTGCTCAGGAAGAGTCTATTTGTTCCCACTAAATCAAACATGCGAAAACTTTGAATTGAGAAATGCAGAATCAGAGCCCTGCACAGCTGATGGGCTGTTTGGTTCCAAGTCGCACAAAAGCTTCCGAACCCTCCTCTTCCTCCTTCATCAGTATTATCCCCTTCCAGGCTGACTGCACCCTGCTCCTTCAGGGTGGCACACAAATATTAGCCTCTGCCAAAATAATGCCTCAGCTGTCGGATTGAGGCGACACAGATCAATGCCGAAGACAAAACTGCTGCGGAGCTCAGGGTTATTTGTTTGGGTTTCTTAAACTAACACCTGTTCTAGACAATTCGCACGCATCCTACCTGCAAATGGAAGACTCCTTTCCATGTCGCTCACCTCTCCGCGGACAAACATGTAAAATGTGGCAGTAGACGACACGAGCACGTCCGCCACTTCTTTCCCCAGCCCACTACTGAGAGAGAGAGAGAGAGAGAGAGAGAGAGAGAGAGAGAGAGAGAGAGAGAGAGAGAGAGAGAGAGAGAGAGAGAGAGAGAGAGAGATAGAGAGAGAGAGAAGGGTGGGTAGGGGGCTAGGGGGTAAATTCGGGGAATTGGAGCAGCCCTTTCATTCAAAGCAACAGCAAACCTACAATAAAAGCTGCTGTTGTTGTTGTGTCGTTGTGTCACACATTCGTTACACCATGTATTAGTTAATCTCCACTACAGGTGACCTACTTGTTGCCTCCTCCTGGATGGTCAAACAAGCGGATATAGCCTGGAAACCTTCATGCTGCAAACGGCTGCTGCACTTTATAATTGTATGACTCACCTGTTGTTACAGTGAGCACACACACACACACACACAGACACACACACGCGCTAACACTGTCATTAAAAGTGTGCGCACTCAATCTGGTGCTAATAATAAAAAAACTGGATCCTGACTCGACCCACAGTGCATGAGGGGATATGAATTACGATACAAAACACAATATCATTACAAATTACAAAATAAGTTACTCACGTCATGCAGTGAGAGAATGGAGATTTTAAAGTGAATGTGTGAGGTTCATGAATAAGCGTGTGTCTGTATGTAGTAATCACTAGGTACCGCTAGGGGGCAATAGACGCACGTGAAACGTATTGTTAAAGTCACTTCAGCGTTTCTCATTAACTGTGTGTTTATGGTTAATGGCTTTGACAAATCAATGATATTTCAATTTAGCACTGCTTTGACGTGTAAGAAAGGACATTCCCTATAAAAATTAATTATTTCTTAAACAATGACAAACCAGTGTGTCCTGGAACCCAAAGGCGGAGCCCTCAATTTTACATATATGTTACCTTTTTTATGTTTTTTTATTTTTTTCTCATAAATAGCTTTTATCATTATAGCTCCCATTAACTTAAATCAACTTATATTGCCCTTGGTATTTGTCTCTATTTCAATATTTCATATGATTGTCATATAAAATAAAACTAATGTATTATTGTATTATTATAACATCATATAATTATTATTATTATTATTATTATTATTATTATTATTATTATTATTATTATTATTATTATTATTATTATTATTATCGGGGGGGGGGCTTCCCGATATTTGACGTGGTCCAACTCTCGCGATATCTCGGTGTCTCAGTGACTACCCCGTCCTGGATACTCCAGTTTCTGTGTTGAGAAACATCAACAGTAACCCGGGAAAGGTAGCCTCAGAGGCGGGTAGCAACACCTCCTTCTCGGCGTGTGTCGGCTGAGCTGTGAACCCGATCACCTGGACCGGGCGGGACGAACACAATGGCTGCATGTCGCTAGAAAAAGTTGCTAGCTTAGTTGGCACAACTGCGAGCTAGCATTGGTTTGCTAACGTTAGCCGGCTAACGCTAACGTTAGCAAACATACAGCTGATCGAAACCGAAGCAGCCCGGAGAAGTTCGGATCTTATCATGAGGACGTCGGCATGAATGTGGACATTTAGACACCTGGGATCACTTCACTACAGGTACGTGTTATGTCTCCCATAAGCGGTGTTTATGACTAGTTGACAAACTCCCGAGTTGGCGGCGGCCCCGACTATTCCCTGGATCGAAAGCATTTGGAAACAAGTCATCTCGAAGTCAGATGATAAAAAGAGTGGGAGACACAATCTTATGACATGCGGCGATTGTGCCAGATAAGCAAACATGGTTACATAAAAAAGTTTAGGTGGTGTCTAAAATGAATCACTTATTTAAAAGATAAGAACACAATGGTGTCAGTTCCACACCCGAAAGTAGATAAGCGATGGTTTGTGTTGTGAGTATTTCCTGGACACGGGGTTTCAGTTCGCAGCCCTTCACAGCTCGTTTCTCTGTGACATGAGTTGCATAGACATTACTTGATGTCTAACTAAGACTTATAATAGATGAACTTGCTTAATAATAATAGCACCAATGACAGATTTCCCTCTTTTACATACCCAGATGCATGATCAGGGGTTGAATTACATAGTTTAGTGTGTGGAATATTGAAAATACTAAATGATTGAATGAGAGTTTAACTTGTCAGCGACGTATCCCTGGAAATGAGTGTGACGTCAGGGCGATGTAAAGTTGTATAAACGTGACTTAATACGCTGGGGAGGTTGTGAAGTTGATGTGAATAGAAGCTGTGTTAAGTAAAAGATGGCACATGTCTCCTCACTGCCCGACCTGTGTGTAGAGCAGCTGTTTGCACTGTGATGACTCTGGTGATCCGCAGCTTTTACACAGGTCTCGGGTCCTACATCCATGGTTTTTGAGATGCGGCACCAACACATAGGTGGCGGCACTGAGCCACTCCTGCTGCTATTGCAGTAGAGAAGTAGGTTTGCGCCATCTTGGATTGTAGATATTCGTTTTTAAAGGATATAACTCGGACTCCACCGGCTAAACTTTTCGGGTGTTTTTTGTCACTCAACGCTCTCCTGCCTTCGTCTCTCTGTCCCCTGACATGTCGCTGGTGGTTTCACCTTCCTCTCGATAAAGTTTGTAAATTCAAGTTACTATTTGTTGCTATTGAACTTGACCAAAACGAAAGCGACACAGGACCGGTGTGCGGTGCTACGGTGTCAAGCTTGCTGCTTGTAGACTCTTTGGTGGGTGATCAGCTGACGACTGGAGATAACATCAGGGCATTTGTCTGCACCAACATTATGTACTGAAGATTAAATGGCTTTTTATGTTTACACATACAAGGAATTTATGCAAGTATACATATTAAAAATAATAGGAAACAGATTTAATGTAAACAAGTACCAGTGGAGGGATTGTGAAATATATCGTAAGTAAACACCAGAGACTGGATTGGGCAAATTACAGTTGGATGAAAACTCTCACTAAATGTTTAGTATGTCTGCTGTCAGATTTAGTAAACATAATTCAATAAACACTTTCTGGTTTGCTGATTGGTGTATGTAGCAGTCATTGGTGAATACCGATGAGTTAACAGAGAGGGCTGTCTATGGAGAAACATTAGTTTCCTTCCTGTTTGCTCTTGGTGTGACGTGACCACCTCAGGGCTGTATCATGTGATTGTTATATGAGTAAGTTTGACTTATAAAGAACTTCTGTGAAACTACTTATGACTCACAGATTATGAAAGAGGTCTTATAGATTGTACTTGTTTAGATCCGTAGTATGATTAACTAACACAGTATTTTCTCAGGGAGACTTGTTCCTAATTAGAATGAAAAACACTTGTTTCTGGCTTTAGGAGAGCAGTAACTAGGTGGGACCAGACGCTTGTACTCAGCTTTGCAGGTGTTTTAAGTAAACATCACATGGCTGATGTGTCTACAGTTCCACTTGCCTTCGCTCACAGGAATCTATTGAAGAATGTTGTGCTGTAGAACCTGTTTTAAATGGCAGGGGGACAGTAATCTGCTGTCGACGGGCTGTCAACAGAGACAACTCTTCTGTTGCTTTTGTTTATTGTCTCTAACGCTGGTTTCTGTCAGGGTCAATTGTTTTTTGTTATTCCTTGTTTGGATTTTACCTGTTTGTGATACTGCACTGCAATTTTCTGCAGATTGTGCATATGATATAGAATATTTTTTTCAATTCTTTGCCTGTTGAATTTTGGGTACAGGTGAATGGGAGAGATGAAGAGCAGCAGGAGGACTGAGGTGTCTGTCAAAAGCTCTGCTCAGCAGCTCACCGATCATAGTATTGGGACAGGTGTGTAATAAATTATAATAAAATTGTAGTAATGTTTATTCTCAGTTATTATAATTACTTCATTTGAAATTCACAATTGAGATGTATCATGTTGTTTTTCATAGCAGAAGATTCTCACATGTCATAATGGATTTTTATTCTCTTCCTCTTTGTCAGAGCTGACAACTGCATGGAAAACTTCGGCTCAGTCCAAAGCTGCTGTAAGTATCATAAGAATAGTGTTCTGCTGAATGACTGTTCAGAGAGAGCTACCATCCTTACTCTAATTGAGGGTTAGGGACAGGGGATGTCACACATTGTTAAACCCCATGAGACCAATTGTGATTTGTGAATATGGGCTTTACAAATAAAATTGTATTTTCTTTGTATAGTTGCGGCATATAGAAAACCATATAGAGGCAGTTCCAGGGACTGGGGTTCTCTTGCATTCAGTCATGGACCCCCCCAAGGACAAATCGTCCAGGACTGTCCGCTGCAGGGGTGAGTAATTCCAAAATGTTAAGTTTCATATTGCAAAATAGCATTATAAATAGTTAAATCATATTCTTATCGCCACAACAATTTTAACATTGCCCTCTCTGTTCTCAGATGGGCAGCAAGCTAGCAGAGGGTCTTCAAAGTGCAGGGGGCGAAGTCAGCAGAGTCCAGAAAAGAGCAGCTCACGCAGCCCACTGCGAAACACCACCCAGGACAGCAATGTTTGCAGGAACAACTGTGTGGAGTTCCGGGAACCGCTGGCATCATACAGGTATAAATACTGCACTATACTGCATTTATAAAACACACTGAGTCACTGCTTTCTATCTAGGAAAAAGCACTAGATTTATGCATACTACTATTATTATGAAATCAGTATATTAAATGATAAGGAAATGAATGATACCACTGCAGTCATCTACAGTTGTGTGGTTGTTCTCTACTGTGACAGTGAATGAGACAGTGTTTATTGCCCACCTGGCCTGTGATATTTTCATTAGCATCATGTGTCAGGTGCTGGTTTAAATGTGACACATCAGAAGAGCTCTTTCACCTAAATAACTGTCTGTCACCAATGCTCTCGGATTTACAAGAGTTGCATTCACAGACCATATGTTCTTGACATCTCCGCTTAACGACCTGCAGCTGAATAGCTTACAGATACTTAGGTAACTCAAGGCTTTAAAACACTTCAAAACCTTGATGTTTTGTTACTCGAGGTTACAGAATTAGGTACTTGGTTTTAAATGCACATGTGTTGCACGTTCAAAGTAAATTATATTAGTTCAAATGTTTTTATTTGCTCACAATTTGTGTTTTTGAATTTTAGTTATTAGATTAGGCAAGGATTTGAAATGAAATGTCAGAATTGTTTATGTTTGACTATTTCCTGCATATGACAAATGAGTCCATGCCATTCAGCCCCCCTTTTAATGTTATTGTTATTGGAGAATCACTAGTAATATTCTACAATCCAGTCTGTCAGTGAGGGTGTGTAAGATTTGCATTACCATAATTTATAAATTAAACATTAAACTTACTGCCTAAAAATATTATCAATCATTAAAGTAAAGTGACATCTTGACTGAATGTCTTTTCCTCCTCCTTCACCCTTTGACAACTCATGAATGTTTTATTCAGTACACTCAGTAAATTAAGAGTAAATCTTGATCCTCTTCCTGATCCCTTGTAATCTGGTTTGTCTCCAGAGGGGCCACCCCTCCACCACACCCATCCTCTCAGCTGGAGTCCTTCAGCCTGCAGTCAGGGCCAGGGTCTTCATACCCATCCTCAGATCCTCTGCTCAGCCAGCTGGTCTACCAGAGGGACACCAGAGACAAGCAGACGGACAGGGACCTGGACAGCACACACTCCTCAACTCTGGAGAGCACCAAGGTCCGCTACCTCAATGATAAGCCAGCCCTGGACAACCTGCAAACGAATGGAATCCATTCACATCTCACAGGTGTAAGAGCTCCTTTGTGGGAGGGGTCTGAGGAGGATAGCACTCCCAAAGAACAACTGGGCATGGATAGCCAACAGTCGAGCCCGTGTCTAGCTCCAGCCCCGGGCTCTTTACCCCGAGGGGAGAGCACTTCCTCCACCAGCCCCGGCTCGGCTTCTCAGAGGCTGGAAAACTTAAGGCGACATCAGCCTGATAATAAACTGGAGAAGCTCAAAGAGCGTATTCGAAGGCAGAGGCAACATCTGGAGGAGGCTGCAGAGAGAGAGAGACTGCTGGGTTTTCTGGAGCAGCCTATTATGGCAGCTGTGGAGACTAACAACGCTGGTACCAACAACATACCCACAGCCACAATAAGGAAAGTGGCAGCTGCACCCCCTGCTCCTATATACAAAGGTAACTTCACTTTAAGATCCAAGCCCTTACTTTCTCAAATAGTTAAGTGTTTTGGGAATGTAGATTTGAGCCATTTAGAGGGAAACCGTGGGCTGCAGGTTGAATCTTCTATCCTTTTGCGCTCAGGTTTCAACAGTACTGAGACAAAGCTTCGGACCCCTGATGGCAAAGTGTGGAAGGAGGAGGAGTTTCTTAACCTCAGCAGGGACGTATACAGGGACCTGTCAAGACAGTTTGCTGGTAAGCAAACATCACAAACATTTCTTCTCATAGCTGTTAGTACTTTTCGGCCCGATGCCACAGCTCTCGTTGGTAACAGCATCTCTGAATTTGACTGTATGTGGGAAATGACAGTGATTGGTGATCTTTGAAATGCTTGGGTCTTTGCTCGTTCCCTATGGTATTGTGTAAAGAGAGCTGTCTGAACATTTTCATTGGGGACACAAGTTTATGATTGCACATGAATGCACCATTCTGACAATCTGCGTGGGAAAAAATTAATTGGATAGACTGCACCAAAAAAAAGTCTAGAGTATAGTGAAAACATAGATTTATATTGATCTGCTCAGAATCATTGAAACAATATAAGATTTGTTTATGTTTTCAGTGGTTAATTCTCTGCATGTGTCTACTATGTACAGAGAGCCCCAGATCACGGCATCAGCAGCAGAGGGTAGAGGGAGCAGACAGGTCCAAAGAGAGGAGGCCCCCCAAACCAACCAGGAAGGTCCACAGAGCTGCCGCTGCCTCTGACCTAAATGCAAAACAAGGTATAATAAATCCTATTTTATGTATGAGGCCCAACCCGCCATCTGATCTATTTTTAATTAGTGACAGGAGGAAAGCTAAGCATGTGTGACAGTATGGCAGGATTTTGTTGCGGGTCAGTGAATTTGCCTGAAAACTAAGAATCCCAAGTGTTGAACCGTCTATGTGATTAGAAGCTTTTCTCAACTGGCTTTGCTGTTTAAATGTCTGTGACTGGTGCATTCTGATTCTTATCTTAATCTTAATTTCTAGATTATATCTTTTGTTAAAATGTTATCCTGAACTCATGTTATTGCTGATTTCAACTCATCATAGTCTGTAGGTGATTGTTAACATGTTGACGGTAGCCAAGTCTTATAATGTGGTCATTATTTTGCATGTGAAAAATAATTTTTTACTGTATTAGGTGTGTTCTTTCCTTGGACTCGGTTGTACCATGTGTGTGTTCTAGTACATGAACTAGAGCTGTTTCTGGCTGATGAGGTTGTGTTAAGACTCTAATCCCCGAAAAAATTCCCAGTATGTATGACATGCTGTTTGTGACCAGCAAGTATCTACAGAGTCCCACACAGAAGATATATTGCAACGTACTGTGCTAACAAAGCCTTGCTCTGACAACTGAGAAAACATACTTCTTCTCATTTACACAGATTCTTCTGAAGGCACACATGTTAACATGTTATCACTAGGTATTTGGACCTCTGTGTCTGTGCAGACCTGGGCATGAACCAAGGCTTTGTTTGGTACATAAAGATGTGAGCATGGTGTGATCATCTCACATAAAATACTGTACCAACATCCTGTGCTCCAGCTCCCTTTCACTCTGTGCTTAGTGTCTTCATGAGTTTCTTCCAACTTTGGTTTCTCCTCGTGTTTCTGGCTGGGTTCTGTTTCATGCTGGCCTGGTGCTATAAATAGCTCCCTGAAATCTGTGGCCAGGTTCAGTTGGCTCATCCACCCAGGAAAAACAGCTGCTTAGTTAGTGGATGTGCAGTTTCATTACCAGGAACTGCTCGTTAGAATAATACAGTCAAAGTGAAAGAAGACACTGCTGTATTGCGAAATGTAATTTTCCAAATAAAAAACTGTTAATACTCATTGTTCTGGGCTGAGAGTCAGCAAAGCTGTGTGGAATAAAAGCAAATGTATATGACTCTTATTAGAAGCAAGGAGGAAGATATGTTCTGCATGTTCCTTTTGTTAAATCACCTCTCCCACACAGCCTGCAGTAACTTGATAAAGGAACACTTTCCTTTATCCGAGCCTCATGTTCTTTTTCCTATTATTAGGTTTGGGTTAAGTGACCATTTGACTTTGTCATGCTCAATCTCTGCACCTTGTTGATCAAATGCTTATCTCCACATGTCTTGCTGTCTCCAGTGTTATTTGGTGACATGTCTTGTTATCTACATTATTTGCAAACTTATGTTCCACAAGGTCAGCGTGAGTTATAATGACATCATGTTTGTTTCTCCTCCTCTGCAGTGATCAGCCCTGCATCGTGGCGGGACGGCCAGAAGCTGGTGAAGATGGTACTGGGTCCAGTTCCGCAGCTGCCGAGGGAAGATGACAGATCCCATCAAGTTGATGGACTGAGCAGAACAGGTGGGTACTGGAGACTTAAGCTCTTTCCCGCATAAACATACTACTAAAGCCCTGTCGTATTTTGCTATGTTAGCAAATCTTACGATACTAACAGCTGACTCAGCTGACGTAAAATCCATTTATCTCTGCTGTGATCATTTGTCCATTGGTCTCCTTGGAGAAGAAAGGAAAAAGGACGTAGACAGCAAATACGAATTAACTTTCCACCAGGATTTAAAGAGCGAACGTCTCAGCTTGTGTCAAAAATGTCTTCTCTGCATTATTTATGTCCCGTGGTGTATTGGGCTAGATTCACTGAGGTGAAAAATGTGGTTTTACTCCCGACTTTCAATCTTCAGTCTCCTCAGTCTGTAAGACTTGTGTCCTCATTTTTACTTAAATCTGTTGTGTTAAGTTTTTAATAGAGAAAAGAGTTTTGACATGAAGACTGACGATAGAGCCAGACAAAATAATATCAATAATTGAAGTCTGTAGCTCCTGCGGCACTCACACTTTCAAATTCTATCTCACACACACAAACACACATCTCCGTCTATTTCTACGTCTGTGTTTTCTAGCTACATGTTTACTGGGTGCCATTGACCGGAAGGAATAGAGATCGACTGGTTGTTCTGGTTGGATGCACAATTAGAAATGGCCTGATTTTTTTTTCAGCGGTTACTCCCAGTGCAGTGTGTGTACTCAGCAGAGTGGGCCAGTGAGATGCAGTGAGCCTCACTTTGACCATGTTCTTAGAACACAGTGTGGGATTAGATCCTGTAAAATCTAGATGTACTCTTCAATTTTGGCCCAGATTAGAGTCGTCATGGCAAGCCAGCCCCCCAAGCCTTATTTAGTCTCATTCTGTCTGGGTCTAGTGCTTTAGTTGTGGAGGATTATTTTTATTTGCTGCAGTCACATGTTGAGGCAAACAGTTTTTGACAACCCTGTTTATTACAGTCATTGATCGTAGATAAACAGCAAAGTAGTTCTTAGATTTTTGTTTAAAATGTAAAAACTATTGACACACAAATTATCTAATTATTTTTACTCTGTTTAGCAGCTTTCTATTATCGAATTGATTACCGATTAGAACTGTAACATCTTGCCTTTCTTTAAAGGTCTGCCAGCTTCCCATCCCCACTCCAGTTCAGAGCCACGCTCAAAATCCAGCCGACGATCTCGACCCAACAGCACAGAGAGGCCTCGCAGTGGTTTCCAAGAGCAGTCAAAAATCCCCCCCGCAACCACATCTGGCCCCTTCTCTGCGGCTCAGGACAAGGCGCCGGCGGGTGTAAGCACAGACCTTTTGTCAGCAGACATTCAGGGAATACTTGATGACCTTCAGCTGGAGTGTAAAGCAGCCGAGAAGGAAGAGAGGGCCAGGCAAAGGTCCAGAGGAGGGAGCAATGTTAGGAGAGGGAGAGGGGGATCAGGATCACGAACAAGAACTCCAATGACTGCATGGGGAACTACAGCGGCCACAGGTAGCTCCTCGAGGGGCTGCCGCAGTGCCAGCCCCACTGCACACAGACCGGAGTCTGCCAACGTGACTGATACAGGGCACAAAAATCGCCACTATGATGCGGATGCCGTTCGCCACTACATCATCCGGCAACAAGAGGAGAGAAAGAGGCGTCTGGCGGAGGACAAGAGGGCACTGAGGGAGGAGACGGAGAGGAGAAACCAGAGACTGCAGGAGCTCTACAGGAAGCAAAGAGAAGTCGCTAGAACAGTGGCTGTTCCCATCGACCCGCCTGTGGCTCCTGTACAGAAGCGACTTCAGGAGACCTACAACAAACTGCTGTTGGAGGAGGCTGAGCTCGGCGAGGACGTCACACAGATGCACCCTGCGGCTCCTTCTAGTCAAATGGTATTCTACATACAAAACATGTCATAAATAATCAATCACTGTAACAACATATGAATCCTGGGCAGAATTATAAACTTTTTTTAATGTGTCAATGAACTCTGAAAGAACTGAAAGAAAATCTGTGTTTTAACATGTTTGTTTACGTGTTCTTCCGCAGAGACCAATGTACCAGCCCTCTGGGGAGTCTGACAAAGAAAACAAAAGACTAGATGCCCCTCAAAGCCCCTCGAGCAGCGACAGGTCTTTAAACGATCAGCCACCTCCATTGTACAGGTACACTGATGCACACACATACTCACAAACCTCTCTGTTCTGCTCACTAACTCACTAGAATAACAACTTCACCACAATCGGATTGATGAAAATAACAAATTACTCTCTGCAAGTGAACAACTTTTCTATCTCTTGGAAATAAAGCTTGTGGGGAATCACCTGACTCTGTCAAACAGAGCAGCTGCTTGTTCTCAGATGTTTGTTTCTTATAAAAACCTTGCAAGTCCCCCAGAAGCCTTTTTCCCCTAAATTTAAGTACATGATTTAACAAAAACACCACAGGGCACTATTAATATTATGAAATCTATATATAATTCAGTGAAGATTACAGTATATAATGATGTTACACTAAACAGTCATTGCCTTCTGAGTATTTGGAGAAATTATGTTTGCTTTGATTTATCGTTTTCCATCTGTTTTACTGTCATGTTTTTGCAAGCCTCACTGTGCTCTGACATGAACAGTTACTGTATGTAACAGACTTTTAAAAAGGTTATTTCAAAATTATAGCTATAAGACACGTATTTAAATAAATGTTGTTGGTTATTGCTGTGGAATGCAGATATGAATATCAAGGAAAAACAATTTAAATACCAAGAATAGCCAGTAAAATGAAAGTTCTCTTGTTGCCTTGTGATTTAAACATTTGTCTTCAATTTGATCATCGAATAAACATTTCTTCCTTGCTTTCACTGTTGCAGGGACGATCTGGATGTTGGAGTTTCCTCTTTTCTTCAACCTGACCGCCTGAGCCCTGCTGTGCGACCCACAGCTCGACAAAGCGGCAGTACGCTAGCTCCTTACGGTGACCATCTTCTCTCTCAGCTCCTCCGGCTGGAGACGGAAGTGGCTGCAAGTGACATCAACCACACCCAGCGGCCGGCTACAGCACCTACCAACAGGTCACCATTCAAGATATCCCGCATTGAAGCCCTCAAGGCCAAGGCCGCATCCCTCTCCAATCGTATAGAGAGTGAGGCACGGAAGATTGCTGGGGAAGGGGTCAACTATGGTACGGCAGCTTCAGTTGACATGGATGCTATTTTGGCTCCTCTGCCCTCTCAGGCTTATTTTGACGATGGATGCTGGGCAGAAACGGCTGCCACGGAAAACAATGATGGGGCATTCAGTGTCAAGAGGATTTGGACGAGCATGGGTCATAGTTCATATGATAGAACAGCTCTTCCAGGAGTGGGCGATCTGCACACCCATAGCAGACAGAAAGAAAGGAGTATACAAACCAATTTGACCAGTCCACAAATACATGATGGCGACAGAACGGGGCCCATTCACAACAGTTATACACGAGAACGGGGAAATTTGGTCAACGGCTTGGAAAAGGTAGAAATAATTGATCAGATGGCCCAAAGGAGCGGCTTTGACAAGACAGAGAATCAGACGGGTCTCCATGACTCAAGTGCCAGTTCAATAAGTGAGGGTCCCATACTGAGTGAAGGGACTTTCTCTGAGGATGAGGCCAGCCCTCCCCGCCCCTCCCACAATCGTGTATCTCGACCAGCAGACCACCTGGAGGCAGCGGAGTACTGTGCAGGTCGGAGAAGGGATTACCAGCGGCTGACTGAGTTCCAGAGGGAGGCAGCAAAGTGCTCTGCTCTCAGCCCCCCTCTTGCTCAGCAGGACTGCAGTAAAATGGCCTGGGAAGAGCTGAACAAAGGAAGCCCTTTAAGCGTAATCAACATTTTCACCAAGAACCTTCATGGGCATGTTAAAGGTCAGTTTACTTGTGAGAAAATATGCAAGTGGAGTTTCCTTTCTTTTAATTGATGTGATCGAAAGAAAGAAACTGCAGTATTAGATGTAGAATTACAAATATAACTTAAAGAGCTACACAGAATATTTATTATATAAACATTGTTTGCAGAAAAACTAGCCACATATAGTGACAGTTATAGACAGTCTGTCAGTCTAGACAATGTCATAAATATTTATCATCTGTCTGTTTTGTTTCCACCTTGATACAATAGCGAGTGAGAGAAACTCTCCCTCTCCCCAATCCTATCACCCTGGAAATGACCTTGGAGATGCAGCGGTCTATGAAGATGACTTTGTGTCATCATCACAAAGCAGCAAAACCACCGGCCAATTAAAGAGAGGCTCAAAATCACCAAGGTAATGGAAAGTCTGGATGTGAACACTAGGTGGCGTTCATGTCACACAGATGAAAAGCTAATGCATGTTTTTTTATTGTTTGTTTTTAAGAGGGAGGGTAATAACATCATCATAATAATGAGGATATGCAAACATTACATATTGTTTTTTTGTGTAATAAAAGATCCTAAATATTTTAAATAATAATAAAATTCACCCTTTTCTCTTCCTTCTCTGTCAGAGTGAACAGTCACTTTGAGGAGCTGATGAGAAGGTCTCCCTATGAGCCAAATAGAGGAGGCATCAATTCCCACCATTCATCCTTTCACTCATCTGCCCACTCACCACGTGTTTCTTCTGGTTCAACATCTGGCTCCTCACCCCTCTCAAAGTACTCCAGCAGAAGAACAGGTGAGAATCGAATCTTTGCACAATGTCCTCCTACAAGTCTGAATTTCCTATATATTTTCTTTTTAAATTAAATTGCCACTGTACGGCCATTTGCGGTGTCAAATCTGTCTGCAGCACTTTCTAACTCTGTTTCTCTACAGGCACATCAGACCAGAGTGATGCCACTTTAGTAGAAGAGCAGAGGAGCCCCTGCTCACCCCGGTCAGAGGTTTTATCCTCCGACTCCAGGAAGAAGGGCTCAGACAAAAGCTCTAGCCACAGCGAGGCTAGGAGTGTCCTCTCCAGTGAACTCTCAGGGCATCCTCACCAAAGGTAATGATCCTCGGGAGACTACATCAGAGAGGGAGGGTTTTATTTCTGGTTTATTTGAGTGGTTTAAAAGTGAAAACAACTTTTAAACAACTACTCAACATAAGAGTAGTGTACCCATAAGTATAAATTACCCTCTCACTCACTTGGCTTACTTTATTTTCTGGCGCTTTTTTAATTTCTTCCTCTTAAATTATTTAATTTAAACTTAAGTTTTCATTAAATACAGATGAATATGTTTAAAGTAACATTGAAATGAACCTTTAAAGCCATACCAGTCACACTGTTTCTCCTCCTAAGTGTTTCCAAGCTAGTCTGAAAAGGAGTGTTAAAATCTATTAGCCCTCAGGGTTGAATACGATCTTTTCAGCATTGGCTCTTTTCAGTTGCTGCTGTTCCAACCTCCGAAAAACTTCCACTTGGTATATACTGTAATCAGCCAAAGGTTAATTTATCTGGGCATGACCTATTACTAAACAACACTTAGAGAGCCCGAGTTTAGACTGCCAGTCCAAACAGTCTTGTGGCTTGCTGCTCTGTTGAGGACTCACAGGTTTAAGCAGCCATGCAGTGCCCAGCAACAGGAGGAGGCTGCAATTCGACCCAAGACTGAAAACAGTGGTTATTTTGTTTTGGAGGCCAGCAGGGTGGTTGGTCGGGTCAGCCAGCTTCACCGCAGCTTGGGCCTGCTGCCATAGGAAAGGAGAGAGAGTTTTTTGCTTTTAATCTCAGTCCCCAGTAGAAACGTTTGGGCCGTCTATTGGTTCTCTGAAGCCCAGGTGGCAGATTCCTGCCATTCTGTGGAGTCTGCATGTAAGAGGGCAAGACATTCAGACAGACAGTGTTTCCCTAGCACCATTTAAATAGTGAATTGTTCGTTTGGTGGTGACTTAAAGATAAAGATAAATAAAGATAAAGTGGCTTTATTGTCAATTTCAGCATGTACAAGACATACAGGAAATCAATATGACGTTTCCCACTCTCCCACGGTGAAACATATAAAGTGCACAGGCACAACAAATAACACAAGACATTTTTATAATTAAAAATAAAACATAAACAGTTTTTCATTGACAGCTTATGTGTAGCAGTAAGAGTTCTGTAGGTTTTTGAGAGGTTGTTTACATATCTGTTTCTGTGCACACAACCGCTAACTGTTTAAGCATTGAGACCATGGCAATATTATATTATTATTATTATTATTATGGTTTTTTAGTTTGATGCTATCATTGGAGAATAATGACGCCCACTGTCTACAGTTCTTAATGGAGAAGTAGAATGTATTCTGATCTCTCTGACAACGTCTTGGCCTCCAATCATCTCGGAGAAGAACAATATAGCCATTCATCGTCTGGGCCTCAGCCAGCAGGGTTATTCTGTCTCAGTCAATCTGAGGGTTTACATATGGTCAACCTGCCCCTCGGTTCAAAGCGCTCAAAACACTGTCAGTGATGTCAGTGATTTTAAAATCGAATTTTCAAACTTACTTAAAATTGATATGGTAGCATTTGTGACATCAGGTACCATTATTCACATATTCAATATCAGCTTTTCACAGTTTAGCTCTGTCAGTCAGTACCCCTGTTATGGAATATCTATCTTATCAGATATATATACAGATCCCCCACAACCTTAAAAAGTATCACAGTAACCCAAAGAACAAAGCATACACGTTTAGAAGAAAATCTGTTTCGGTTCAAATTTCAAACCACTGTGAGAAATAATAATTAAATAACTTTTTCATTGCATTTGTAGTTCGGCGCTGGATGGAAAGATGTCAGCTGCAGCGGTGACTCCCAAGCATGCTTCTCCTTCTGGCTCTCCAGACCCTGGTTCTCCTCCAGGAGCAGACTCTTTCAGTGAGCCTGTGCGAGGGGGCTCAGATTACATCAGCAGTGGGAGACTAGAGAACAGGACCACAGGTAAATAACTCGTATAGATATAATAACAGATAATATGACGGTAGAAAGAATGTACCTGTTAAAATAACAAGAAAAAGGTTGGGTGTTTCTTTTGATGCTCATCGGGCTTATTTGTGTATCATGCTGCTCTCATTGGGCTACTCTCCACCAGCAAATGGCTTCATCACTTTCCCTCACCTTGTCCACCTTTGTCTTTCTCCCAGGTGAACTACAGTATTCACCTGCTGTTCTGCAGCAGCGAATGACGGCAGAGCTCCACTACTTGGAGTCTGTTGAAGAGTCGGTCCGGCAGCTGGGCGACGTGGAGAGGCTGATAGGTGTTTCCATGGCTCAGCAGGACAGTGCCAATTTGGCACAAATGCTTAAGGTAAACAGGAGTGTAGATGCTGACTTTAGTAATAACAAGTAGTGGTAGTAGTACTTGTAGTTGTTTTAGTAGTATCTGGAAAATGGCGATGATGTATATTTTGCCGCATCTTAAGTATTTTCATATCAGAAGTTGAATTCTTGTAAGTAAAAATTTTAATTATACTTAGATTCCATAATTAACCTTTCTTGTGGATGATACCGTACCTTAAACTGTAACTGTGGTATAAGTTACAAAATTAGCTGCTCGCAGTTGATAATATTTCAGTATTTACCATATAAACATAGAATGCAAAATATATAACGATGTAGACTGTATTAATCATGTAAAACAATTAGGGCTGTATTTTGTCACTGGCACCATTTTAGTCTTGGATTCTTCAGTATCTGCTTGTGCTGTAATGAGCCTCTACAATGGAAATGCACTTAAGCAATTTCCTCTGGTTTTTGCTTTTTAGAAACCTGATTTAAATTATTGTGTCCGCAATACATGATAAACTGATTTACTGCTCCACTGTAACGATCCTGTATTGATGTTCTTAATGAGCTGCAATATGACCTTTGACCCTGCAGGCCAAGCAGCAGCGCCATGAGCGTGACCTCTATGAACTGAAGATCAAGACTGAAAGAGAAGCTCTGGGGACACAGCTACAGATGGAGGAAAATCGGCAGAGAGTGGCCAGGGTATAAACATGCAGACCTCTCTCTCTCTGACACACACATCGACATAGATAAATACATGCTTATTTGTTGAAAACAAACTCTGTGTTGTTTCCCTCACGTTTCCAAGTCCATGTTATGACAACTATTATTTTATTTTTGGTCTCATCCAGGTTCATACAGAACTGCAGGAGACTTTGGCAGCAAACCAAAAAGAGACTTTGGAAGGCCTCCAGGAGGCAACTACTAAGATGATGAGTCAACAGGCTGAGGCAGCACGCTACACAGCTGATGCTGCCCGACACATCAAGGAGGTTAGCAATCAATGCCTTCCCCTCTGCCTGGAAAACAGCCCATGTCTTCATTTTATAACAAAAGCTGATAGATTTTTGAGTTACAGCAAGGAAATAACAATAAATATGAATATTTGTTCTCTATATATTCCCGTCTGTCAGATGACAGAATTGGCACGGTCGCAGATAGCGGGGGCCTTGGTTGTCGCTCCTGTTGCTGCAGATTCCTCCATGTTGGACCAGCGGGTCGAACATAAGAGCTCCTATTCGAAGCAGCAACAAGATCAAGCTGACTCTGATAGGTGAAGTAAACTGTACTGTTTGTCTAGTATGATATTACTAGTTATAGATTATACCCTGGCACATACATAAGTTTTGGAAATGATTAAAATTACTATTTGTTTTAAATGTGTCCTCTCTGTTCTGTCTTCCAGCTTCCAGAGTGAGGTGTCGAGCAGGAGGGTCAAGCCAGACGAATCTCTGTCTTCAGTGAACAGCCAATCTGACTCGCTGTCTTTCAGAAGACCTAACATGAGGTACCATTCAGGCCTCTCTAGTAGCATTAGTTTCAATAGTTTTGCATTTGGTTTTGAGGAAGCAAATCCAGAAGAGACACTTAATCTTTCGTTTTCTTCTTTCCTCAGTGGCGACAATTCTAGCAGCCTCAATACCCCATCGTACATCTCCTCGGACCACAGAGAACAACCAAAGAAAGAAGCAGGAGAGGGCAAAAGGAGGAATGGGGGAGCCGAGGGGAGGAAAGAGAGGGAAGCAGGAAGCAGCTCCATAGAGGAGGAAGTTCCTACAGCAGCAAATGACTCCCTCTGCAGTGACAGCATCGCCTCTATAGTGGATGAGAAAGGTGCTGGATGATAAGCATGAAACAGAGTTTAAAAAGCTGGCGTGCATTTCTTCATGTCTTCACACTCAACTTTGCCAATATTGTTTAATTGAAATTTGAATGCGTTTACTTAACCTATTTCTGACCCCCCCCCAGGAGACAGTACATCAGTGGCAACTGAGTACTCCCTCAAGTTTGATGAATCCATGACAGAGGACGAGATAGAAGAGCGATCATTCCGCTCTTTGCTGCCGTCTGAGGCGCATCGCCGAGGAACCATAGAGAAAAAGTCTCGACACCATGAGGAATCGGAGGATGATGGTGCCAATCACAACACAACTTTGGTTTCAGGGGCACACAACATCTTTAAGGTGAGAGGGCAGTGCAGTCACACAAACATGTGACCACTTATGGTGTGCTATATCCCCATAAATGTAATATTTGGTTATTTTTCTCCCTCCTGCCAGTTATACTTCTCACTTGCTTTTAACTTATCTCCCTCCTACCTTTCAGTGGATCTTAACCGTTTCCTCTTTTATCCCTTTAGTCTCAAGATGCAAACATGGCCTTCTCTGGTGGTCAGGACAGCTTTTCTCAGTTCACCATGGACATGGTGCGCCAGTACATGAAGGACGAGGAAGTAAGGTTGCAGCACCAGAGCTCTCTGTTGCATCTTCGCCAGAAGGCTCTTAAAGAGAAGACCAGAACTGAGCTGGCCTGGCTAGAGCACCAGAAGAATAGGCTGAGGGACAAGGGAGAGGATGACAAAATGCCACCGCTCAGGAAGAAGCAGAGGGGCCTTCTGATGAAACTACAACAGGAGCAGGTATTTGGGGTGGTAGAAGCAAAATGGCCAAATCTTTTTCCATAGTTGCACGCAGTCATTCATTCAGTCCCTCCTGACTCTGCTCGTTCTCTTTCTCTCTATCCTGATCTCTCCCTTCCTCACACCAACACACAGTCATACGCACAAACACAGTGACATCGGACAAATTCATAAAAACAGACTCGTAAAACAACATAATTTGATTTTAGCAAACACATATTATAGTCCCAAACACTCATATGTAACACGTTCCACTTGTGATCTCTCTTAGGACGTATTTTAGTATCAGGCCTGACTAAACAAAACTCTTCTCTCCCACGTTATTCATGTCCTATAGGCTGAGATCAAGAGACTTCAGGAGGCCAACAAAGCAGCGAGGAAGGAAAGGCAGCTGTTGCTGAAGCAGCAGGAGGAGATTGAGCGGATGAGAAACTCGACACTCAGACTGAAGGAGCGTCTCAAGTGTGCTGGGGCTGAAGCACCACCTGTAAGTAGTGCAGTCAGTAACCGCCTCCACAAACTATATAAAAGAGGTTCTGTTCAATATTGTTTGTTATACAAAAATCTAACTTATTTAATAAAGGTTAAAAAAGCGATGTGTCTTTTTATGATTTGCCTGTGTGTGTGTGTCTGTTTGTCCATCCTCCAGGACACTCCTGTGTCAGAAGCACCACTGTCGGAGCCGGTCTCCCCCAACATGAGACATGCTGATGATAACCGCAGCCCCTCCCCCTCGCTTTCCATCTCTGGAAGTGAGACAAGCAGCATCATGCAGAAGCTTAAGAAGATGCGCACTCACACGGATGAAAAGTAAACACTTTAATTTAATTTCTCCCTGCTGCCATTTATTCCCCTTTTTTTGCTTTTTTCATTCGTATTATTTTGTCAAAAAAATCTGAAGGATCACCCTCCTCCAATTATTTCATTCTGTTCCTCCGATCTCAACCAGGGGCCAAACATACTGGAACATAGAGCCTGGGCTGACATAGTGCACACTTGGCTTTGCATATAAAAGATATACATTGAATTTAAATGAGTTGAATTGCCTTGCATTAGATGCTCCACCTTACTGTTTTAATATTCATTTTTACCATGATTAATTAAAAAATTACATTAACAAAAATGGACTTACTAAAATAATGGAAACTAACAGTAATACCAGTCCATGCCATCTTCGCTTGCTGTCTAAAGTGCTGTGAATGTGTGGATGTGAACATAAGCATGCTCCATGTTCTCCTCCCTCTAGACTAGAAAGCATCCAGTCTGCGGCAGTACTCCCCTCTAACCTTTTAAACCTATAAGCGCACAACAGGACAATCTGTACTAATGTACTAATATCTGATGCACTCTTAAACAAATGTTGGAAAGCAATAACATCTGACAACGTTAGGCCTTAGATAAATCTAACACCAACCAATCTTACCAATGAAAGTTTCAATAATAAAATCCTGATTCTTTCCGAGATAACAACAAAACTAGTTGTGCACTCCTTCACCTTTATTCCATAGATTGTCTCTTGTGTTGGCTAGTCACTAACTGTACTTGGAGTTCCTGTTGGTACCAGCTTCAGTCAGGTGATTTTTAGAGCCTCTTGTGACCGGGTAGCTCCAACAACTAGGTTGATTATTCTGGGGTTTAGGATTTATAAACACTGGCCAGTCATCAATCAATAGTATCACTTATTTTTAGATCTAGATTTGTTTAGATTAATACTGGATAAAGTTGGCAAAACAATTAAGACTTGTCTTTTATTTCTTTTATAAATAAGGATGTTTAAAATCACCACAGTTCTCTTTAAATTAAGCAACGAAGAGGATCTTAGAAAACAGGACGTTTCAGCCTTCGTGCTTGCTTAATTGCCATGATCTTATAAATAATCCATCTGTCTCTTACCATTTTTCACTCTCTACCTCCTGTCATGTTTGATGGGCATTACTAAATCATTATATATGTTCAACCTGACATAACACACTAACAAAATTTAACTCACTTTATCTAAAGCTCTAACTGTACTGGTGAAGCAATTATTTAAGCCCTTTATAAGCAGGTGCGGCAATGGTCTCCTCACACCCCCATTCTTATACTGAATTTCACACTATGTCCTAATACCAGTTTAAAAGTTTGTTTACCAAAATACACCTTCTTTAAAATCACTATTTTCTACCAGAAGCCTGACAGACTGACACCATGGGTTCAATAAAACCACATTTGCTCATATTGCTCTTTTTTCTCCCTTTTTCTCTACCTGTCTTATCCCTCTCTATCTCGTGTTTTCAATTGTCCCCCTCTTTTATTACATGTGTGTGTCTGTGTGTGTGTGTGTGTGTGTCTGTGTTTTCATGTCCACACCCACTTTCGTGTGACTCTCTTGACTTTGTCTGTTGCGTGCTTGTTGTGTTGTAGACACTGCTCTCCTGTCCACTACTTCCTCTCTGTGTTCACTGCCCACCACTGGGCCTCCCTCAGTGTCTGTCTCCCCAAACTCCAACCTAAATTCCAGCTCTTTATCTACAACCAGTTGGTCAGGTACTGTACTGTGATCTCTACCTCTCCCCCAGCACCTCCACCTATATAGCTCTGCCCCCGCCTCACCTCCCACCCCATATGGAACATGCTTGTGTTCACCCACTGGCACGGGGACCCTGTGTGGGTGGGATGGTGAATGACGAGTGATTTGACGGGTTGTGGTTTGGTCTTTTTAAATAACTTCCAGGATGGAATTTGTGGGGCGAGGAATTTGAGTGAAAGCTTGCTCTAAGTTCCCAAGGAAAGCTGCTTGGTTGAAATAATCTAACCTTCTGACAACTTCACTTTGATTTAAGTTGTTCTTTTAATGCAACCACAAGAGGTTGAGATAATTGGATATGAGAAAGAACGTCAAAGGTTATGGTTATTAAAAAAAAAGGAGCCTTCCTTGTTCGATGGGAATCTCAGACTCGAAGCTGCGATTTCACTAATGTCTGTGGTGTTTGATTTGCAACTCTTCCCCTCTTTATTTCTTGCCTCTTGGAATGAATGAATGAAAAATAAGCTGCTGTGCATCTCCCTTCTCGGCCTCAGACCAGTTATTGATACAAAATGTTTTCGGATTGAACAAACAATGACTTTAAAGTACCAGACTTTTTTTCTTAGAGATAGAGTGGTCTATCTCTTTAATGAGCCTAGTAAATCTTAACTATCCCTCTTTATTAGGTAGCTGTTGCAGAGGATGGGATAATAAGTACAGATGGCCATTGCCTTTAATACAGTTTGGGAAAGCACTAAAAGAACCCCACCCCACCCCGGTCTGGGTCTTCAGTATCTGACTTGTCATCAGTTTACATTAGGTCAGGGGAAAGGCTCTGAATTAGATTAGGGCTAAATAATACGGCACTGTAATGGCACCCATAGCTGTGGGAGACCCCATTACATGACAGCTATACCTGACTGCACTTTATTTTGATAGGCATCTGCAGAGATATGTACCCATAAGTGAGCCAGTGTGAGTAGAATGTTATAAATTACTTTGCATAACAGAACCATTGTTTATCCATTATCCTTATTGGCAAGAGGAGTGCGCTAAATGGAGGAGGTCATACTGAAGAGATGTAACCGTCTGTGCTTAAGTTTTTCTCCTCTATCTATTCTAAGAGTGTGTGTGTGTGTGTGGGGGGGGATGTGTGCATATGTGTGTGTGAGTGAGAGCGAGAGAGAAAGAAGAGAGTGTGAGAGAGAGACTACACTCAATTAAACTGATGCATGTATTTGACATATTCGCTGTTGTTTTTCCTTTCTTCTCTTAACCTGAGTGACATGTCATCTTTTTTTGATGGGTGCCTGTACACGTCAATATTTGGATGATTATTCTCAGCATGTATCAGGTGTGTGTGTGTGTGTGTGTGTGCTTGCGTCTCTGAGTGTTGGACAGATGTTTGAGGTGGTTTTGCTGTGAAAAGTGGATGTCCAGGTGATTTGGGTCTGTTTGCCTCTGCAGGGGCCATGTTAAACATCTCTTATGCTAAATGTCTACTTCTCTTCTCTCCCCTCATCGCTGCACACCTCATCCTCTTTCTCACCCACCATCTTCCTCGATCTCCCATTCTTTTCTCTCTCCTTTCTTTTTTTCCCCTTCAACTTTACCACAGGTTCCTTACCAAGCGAGAGCAGCAGCTGATGCACAGGCGCCGCCATGCCGAGGAGCTGCTGCAGTGGAAACAGCGGCTGGACCAGGAAGAGGCAGAGGTCCGTAGGATGGAGAGAGAAGCCATGGCTGTCTGGGACAAGACGAGATCTCAACACAAGGATCGTGAGGTGCCAGAGAGTCAGAAAGAGGAGATCTCTGTCGCGAGTCCCGGAAAACCTCAAAGCTCAGAACCGAGGACTGACAGCGAGAGAGGTGAAGCAACAGGATTCTTTAATATTCTAGCTGTTGATGAGTTAAAAAAAAAGAAGAAATTGCATTTGCAAATTCAATTGGACAACACATCCTATGGTTTGGAAAATATTAACAAATAGAATGAATTCATGTGTTTTAATGTTTAGATTATGTGAGTGAGGGCGACTGTTCCTCAGCAGCACCGGAGTCAAGTATACACACGGAGGGATTGGGGTCCCAGCAACCAGGAAGCGCCTCCTCAGCAAAACCTGTGTCAGTCCGTGAAACACCTCTGGCCTCTGTCCACAGCAGCCCTGCAAACTACACCAACGACTTCTCTTCAGCTTCTCCATCACCTGGCAGACAAGTACGCACTAATGCAGTCCTGTTTCACTGTTTAGTCCCACGACTTTGATGGAAGGGTTTAATTTTGAACATATATATTGCTTCAATTTCAAAGACTGACCTTATTTGTTGAAGAAAGTAAAGTTTATCCTTGTGAACAGTTTTCAGGTGACTTTAATTGTTACGATAAGTGTGTGAGTTGAAAACTTCACTAAAAGATGTAAAACAACCATCACATTATGGGTAATGGGTCACTTTTAGATTACTGGGCATTTAAATTATTCATCCAAGCATCTCTTTCCGTCCATCTGACTTTGTTTTCATATCCTGATGTAATATTCCCTTCTCTTCCCCTCCTCCTGTTTAGTCCGTCCAGTCGTCTATAGTCAAAGGAAGCCACAGCCCTGCCGCCTCTCCATCCGACAGCAGCAGCAAGAACAAGATGCAGCTTCACTCCTCCTCTCGGACCATCATCCAGGCCCGCACTCAGCCCACTGACTCCCCCATGGCCGCACAGACTGGTGAGTAACCCAATGACTCAATACACACTTACTGAACACACACTTTGGAGGTATGGTTTCTGATTGTTCTCAGAGAAGACAAGAGAAAGTGGACACAATACAGCTATATTGCTGGCACTGTGTAGCCAGGCATAATGTGATGCTGCCAGGAATACATTATGCAAGCACTTCCCTGATACCGGACCTGCTTAGCTGTGTGATAGAAAAAAGGGAACACTTTGCCTTGCACTTAGTTATCGCACAAGCAACGACAGTTTTGCAGGCCTGGTGTTGAAGCTGAAATGTGTTTCATTCAGTTTCAGGCTGCTGTTAAAACCTTTCATCTTTGTAATACTATTTGTTCATTGTGAACAAGCCAAAGCAACATACACAATAACAAATTTGACGTTTCTTAATGAAGGAAATGTACAGTAATCCTCAAAGAACTGGGTAGGGACTGAGTTCGATCAGGCACAAAGTTGGATTACCCGTTGCTAATCAGAGCTCTGGCACTTGCTTCACATTCTAACTGTGATTTTTCATCTGACTTTGCCCAGAACCCATTTCAGACCAGAGTGACATAGAGACTCGTATCAAGGCCCTGAAGGAAGAACTCAGAAAACGAAAGTCTATGGCCTGCCAGCTGAAAAAAGAGCAGAAGAAGAGAAACAAGGAGCGACTGAAGGCAAAGGAGGCCAGCCTGCTGAAGCAGCTGGAGGTAAATGTGTTGTTGTTTTTAGATGTTTCAACAAAATTATCTGCTTGTGTGTGTGTGTGTGTATTTGTCCATCTGTAAGTAAATTCATGATACCTTTTTAATTTTATTGTTTCAGACCTATAACGACTTCATTGAGAAAACTAAGGCAGAACTGGATGAGGAACCAGACTCAACACCTGATACAAAGTCCCAGATTCAAGATTCCATATCAGTCGCAAAACAGTCAACTATCAATCCACCTTCTCACAGGTACTAAAATTGGCTTCAATCACAGTGCTCTGTAGTTTGTGTAACTTTTACAGAAATAGGGTTTTTTGTTTACGTTTAGTTTCCTCTTTCAATCCCTCTTTCTTAGGTCTCAAGAGAGCCAAGATTCTGAAAGGGCGAAAATTGATGCTTCATTTGACCGTCGTGAGTGATTCATACTCATTATACATAATATGATGTACAGCATTTATTACAAAGTTGATTTTGATATTAAAAGAAAATGTATTAATGTTACTTTCCCTTATATTTTAGATGCCCCTCTTGAAGTTGATCATAGTAGATCCACCTCGGGGCCTGAAGTATTATCTGATGAAGACCCACCAACTGTCACTCCGACTCCAGTATACGGCAGCCCAGAGTGTCCAAGGGACCGTCAGTCCTCTCTGGACCTTTTAAGACCCACCTCCAAAGAAACCAAGACACAGATAATTGAGTCTGGTGACGAGAACATTGTGTCTGATCTAAGATCTGAAATTCAGGAAGAGCTGGAGGTGGAAGTAAGCTCCGGTTCAGAGGATCAACATTCTGAACTACTCCATAAACTAGAAAAAGAAGACAGACCCGACTCCCGGGAGAAGCAGTCTACACATAAACATGATTCCTCTTCAATGAGTGAAAAACATCGATCATCTCCATCTGAAGCAGAGGATGTTGCGAAACCTGCATCCAAGAAGGATGCTGAAGCCTTTGCTTCCTTGCCAGATGACTATCATGATGACTTTGAGTCATCCTGCGATTCCTCACCCAGGGAAAAACATCCCATCTCCAAGTCAGAGTCTCAAATCTCAGTTTCCCCTGCAGAAATCAGGGTTTCGAAAAAGGACTCCCCAGGCCGAACCACACCAAATGACAGCCAAGATGAAGAAGTAGAGGAGGAAATAGAGGATGAGCTGAGTCACCATTCTGGCATGAGCGAACCCAGCGAGCACTCTGGAAGACTGCTGGTGCTCTATAAGCAGACGGAAGATTTCAAACATGACCAAAAGAGCATCAACTCCAGCCACTCGGCACCCCTCTCTCCTCGGCTGAGCCCTCTCTCTCCTGCTCAGGATGAGATGCCAAGTTTTAAAGTGGGAGATCGGGTTCTTGTGGGTAGCGTTCAGCCTGGCACTCTGATGTTCAAAGGTCCAACCAGCTTTGCCAATGGCTTCTGGGCCGGCGTGGAGCTGGATAAGTCTGAAGGGAGCAACAACGGCACTTATGATGGAGTGGTATACTTTGAGTGTAATGAGTGCCATGGTATCTTTGCTCCTCCGGACAAAATCACACACCTCCCAGATAAGTTTGGGCTCTACACAGACACCACAGAGGATGAAGACTCGTTCTTTGAAGATCTGCTAGACAAAGTCGGGGATAAATGTGAAAGAGATGAGGACGGAAATGATCAAAAACAAGGTAAACTAAAGAGTAAAAATGAGCAAACATCTCAGGACTTTGAGCCTGGAGATAAAAAGATCACAGATGATTCTCTTTGCAAGAACCAGACCTCACTGAAGCCCACATCCCACCTCAATACACAGCATCACAAAGACTCCAATCATCAACTTTTTAATGGTAACAGTCAGGACATCATTTTGGAGTTTGACGATGCTCCGACCACTCTCCTCATCTCTGACATGGCCAAGATTGACCTGGAGAAGAAGCAGATTCCGAAGGAGATCACAACCCTTGTCGAGAACGAAGATGTGGACTCACAACACCAGTTTACCCCTGCTGATCTTTCCACAGACATCAGGGAAGTCGAGGGAGAAGAGATGGAAACAGACAAACTGGACAAATTCACGGACAAGCTCTTCAACAACTTCCTCAGAGACACTGTGAAGCAGTTTACTGAACTTAAAAGGGCTAAGGAGCAGAAGATCAAAGATGCCAACCAGATGAATGGAGAGCTGTTGGGTGAACATGTTGAAGAGGAGTGGATCCCAACAGTGGAACAAAAAGATGGTCTACCTTTCTTTCCCAACCATAGAAAAAGAGGAGCTGTCTTCACCGGAGCTGTGCAACCGACCGGTGAGTGAATTTTTCTGTAGTCTTAACAAATAGATACAGTTAAGCGGGTTCCTTACTGTGACACTTTAAAAAAAAGATCCATGGGGTCATTTTGTGACTTTTATCCATACTTGAACTAAAAGCAAAATATGGGTTAAAACAGAAAATATCAGAGCCCTACTTTAAACTGAACAGGTTAAAAAATAACAAAGGGAGACGCACCCCTTAACCCCCCTTCCCCTGAATTTAAAATAAAACACCAAATATCTGCTGTCTAAATAAACAATTACTGGCTGAATTTCAACTTTGACTTCTTCTGTGTTTTGTTTCATTGTGTTTCATCATTTCAATCTAAAATGTTAAAGCGAGATAATGCTGGTCTTTAATGTGATTGAACTGTTGTGTTTTGATAATCAAGTTACTAGCAAACAGTGGTTATTGATTTGACCTGGAGAACCCTCATGTTTTTGGGATGTGTACAACCAAAGTCCAACTGTGTCTGTTAGCAGTCTTTGCTGAAAACCCTTTTGTGTCTGAAACATCAGAAGCGCGTAAAACTCTTAAAGACTAGATCCAAATTGTAAAACCATGATTTATATGTAATGATGCAGTTTGATATTCAAATTACTTGAAATTTCATTTTCTAATTTTGTTGACCATCTGTTTTCTTCTCAGGAGAGTCCAGTTTTAGGAGCCAGTGGTCAAGAGGAGCTTGCCAAGCGACTAGCAGAGCTGGAACTGAGCCGTGAGCTGCTGGAAGACCTCGGTGACGATGACGACTGGTTTGATGAGGACTATGGCCTCAGCTCCCGCAGGGAACAGCAGCGGCTTAAACAGAGGCAAATAGAGGAGGAGGAAGAACTCAGGCTAGGAGGCCTGGGGAGGTCTGGCTCATCCACTCCTATGGGTGGAGAAGGGCAGGTCAAGTCTCCACCTAGACCCGAGCTTCCTCTTCCTCTACCTCCCAAACTACCTGAGCAGCCGGCCATGGTGGTGCCCCACTCGGCTGCAGAGGTGGAGAAGATGGTCCACGCTGCCACTCAGGAGATCTGGGAGAGCTGTGGCCTGGGGAGGGGGGGAGGAGTGACCCTTTCACAGCTGCCAAAGCCAAAACCTTCCTATGAGTATCTGGGTACAGAGGCGAGCTGCCAGGATCAGGAAGCCCTCTCCATCCGCAGCTACAAACAGGTGAAAAAAATGATGTGACCAAAACGACAAGACAGACATCACAGGGGGAAAAACTGAAATCAGAACAGAGCAGGCAGACACCCTTGGCATCCCCCCTACCAATCATGCTTGTGAAAATCAGACGAATGCTTCAGCAGCATTGAGCCAAAGGCAGCTGGACTCGCACTTTATCTAAATGGGTCCACTGAGGTTAAATGCCAGACAAGTTCCCATTATTCAGCGGATTCCTCTCGCATGAGCATCCAAATGTTTCCAAGACGATAAACAACAATTTTTGATGCCTTTGGTTACAAATGTGAGACGTTCCTGTGCTCATCGCACTGGAAAACATCCGACTCAGATTTTGACTCAGACCGCCTGATACTTTTCATTGAATTTAAATAGCCCTGCTGTTTGAGCAGTAATCATTGCTGAGTCATCCTCGTCGGATTTATTTTATAAAAAATATATTTTTGTTGTTTTAGCTCTAGTATCTCATCGCTCTCTGTTGTTCCACAGGGTGTGTATGACCTGACATGGGAGATCCTGCAGGAGATCCATGCAGAAGATCCCAACGCCGATCAGCCTCAGTGGGTCAAAGCACGACGGGGGAAGGCCTCTTACCACAGAGTCAAGTCCCCAAGAGACATCACCAAAGTCCAGGTACAGTGCTTCACTCTTTACCTAAGTTACTAGAAGTGTATGTAACTGTGTACCATTTGGGTTTTAATTATTTATTTGGGTTTATATTTACAGGTCTTTACAGTCACCCAGATTCAAATGCAGTTTAATGTCTCCTACACCTGTGATGACCGACGTTGTTTTCTCACCTTGTTGAACAGGAATTCCTCGCAGCAGAGGTACTGAAACTGTACGGCCTGGCCAAGGATCAGAGCCAGAAGACTGACTGGCAGAAGATGCTTAAATTTGGCAAAAAGAAACGGGACAGAGTCGATCACATACTGGTACGTCCCAATATTACATGCTTGAGTTATTCCCTCCACCGTAAGCAAGATTACACAAAAACAATTGAACGGATTAACTTGAAACTTGGTGGAAGGATGGAGTACGGTTCAGGAAAGAGCTCATTGAATTCTGGAGTGGATCAAGGGCAGATTCAGGAAATTGCCTTCACTTTCTTGAACATTATGAGATGGTGTGTTTTTCAATATTTCCACCATTCCCTCGAAGAATAATCGATGGATCTTGATGAGATAAATCATGTATCGATATTTAATATATTTACGAGTATGTGAAATTTAGCGTTAACTGTTGGAACAGTGGCAGAGATATGTGCTCTTCCTAGTGCCATTCTAGTTTGTACGACATTTTTTAAGAGCAGCATTTTCATAGAATGTCCAGCGTCACCAAGACAGAGCATTAGATATGGATGTTACAGGAGTTGTTAACATAAGAGAAACTGTTATTGTCTTATTGAATTTAGCACAAAACTGAAAATTGACATGCATACATTCAGTCGAGACATTTTTGCCACTTTCCTCACAGTGAAATGAACAGTTGATGTCAGTAAGTTGTGTGAGAGGTGACCCCTGTTTTTCTCTCAGGTTCAGGAACTCCACGAGGAGGAGGCCCAGTGGGTCAACTACGACGAGGACGAGCTGTTTGTCAAGATGCAGCTGGCAGACAGCATTTTTGACGCGTTGCTTAAAGACACCGCAAACACGCTGACACAAATTTGTGACACAAGGGCCAAACGAGATGACCCCTCTTGACGGCTTTCCTGCTTAGATTTTTTGAACTACAAAACTCTAGCTCAACCGCAGTTTATCCTCAGCCATGTGAGCTCCAGCCAACCTGTCACTGCTCGGTCTTCCACCAGCTGATGTGCCAACAGCAACCCTCAGATGCCTTCAATCCCAGCATTACCTCTCAGCTCAACTACTCCTACTTATTTCATCGACGTAAATTTGCTGACTTTGCTTCAGCTAACTGTCGTGGTTGTACAATCTGTTGTCACACACAAAATGCCTCCAGAGCGATCCAGAAACTTTTAACATCGTCTAGTCTCAGTTCTCCTGTTCTCATTTCTCACCTCCTGCACTGGTCATTTTGTAAATACCAGTGAGAGAGTGAGCAGATTTTTTATAGAGTACAATGGACTATGCCATTTGTTTGCATTTAAAGTACATTAATGCTGCTAAGATGATTGTTCCACAGGGGACTAAAATATAAAACCTGGCAGGAACAAACTAGGTTGTCTTATTTTGAATCTTAAATATATATATTCCGATTCAAAAATGTAATAGAATCCCAGAAAAATTATACAGTGTAGTCTGTCAGTGATTTGACTGTGACACATGATTGTTTTGACTTTATAAACCAGCACATTAAATTAAACAGTGACTATGAGTTGAGCTGTCAACTTTAAGCTTTAATCTGGAGGGATTTACTCCCGTATTGGGTGAAGAGTGGTGGGAAAGCAGCCTTTTATACATAGCCCCCCATTTTAGGCGACTGTTAGCTTGCCTTAAAACAAAAATCTTTACAGGGACTTTTGGAACATAACTGACTGATTTAGACTGTAATGAACATTGAACTGTAATGCCTGTGTGGACCTACAAAGCTGCTAGTTTCTTTCAATGTTGAGCTTCATTATCCTGCTGCGTTGCCTAATTTAGAGGGGCGATGTATAGAAAGAAAGTCGAGCCCTTCACCCAATAAGGAGATGTACTCTGATAAAGCTGAGAGTCAGCACTTTAACTTCATAATTATTATCGACCATGTGTTTTAAAACAATGACAGTGTCACTTACATTACAAAAATACTTTCAGACGGCACTGGGATGGAACATCACTGAGTTCAAATATATGAAATTTGTTTGCCTCTTGAGTTATATTATTTATTGTGTGGCAAATGTTAGAGGAAACGCTCACAGAGAAAAGAACGTTGAAAATTGTAAATGATCTCGTCAACATATAGATACACAGATAATTTTAACATTGTGTAAAGACAATTTAATTAAACTGTAAAAAGCACAAATGCAAATGTGAATGTGAACGTGGCAATAACATTATGTCAAAGGCGCTATTGATACCAGAAAATTAACATGGGGAAAATTGTTTTAATATTTAAAAGTTGTGCTGTTGAGAACTAATTGAGATTGTTTGTATGATTTTGTGATGTCCACACAACTGTCCTATTGGTCAACACAATCACTGTGTCCCACCTTTGTGTTACATTTTCAACTTACACTATGTACCGATTGTACAGATTGAAAACAAGTATAACTTATTGAATGATGTGTTTGTACTAACACACCACACACTCAAAACACACTTTGGTCTGTAAATGGGACACAACAAACTGGCAATTAGCTTGACCTGATAGATTTAGAATCAAAGCATAGGACGGTACTGAAATGCTGGATTTGAGCCTTATTTCTTCTCCACTCCTTTTTCTGTCTTGGACCTCAGATGACAACTTTAGCTCTTTCCACCAACATTTACCCTGAAACAAGTTCCTGTAGCTGAACATTTTTTTTTACTGGATCCCAAAAACCACTTCGTCGTGCAGCAGCGTGGCTCAATGCTCTGATTGCTGACGTGAAACATTTGATTTCACGTCGATCAACAAGTTGATCACCGTGTTGCCCAGACGGCAGAGGTGGTCTTTCTCAAAGTTCAGTTTAAGTGCCTCGTTAAGTTGGTTACTGTCTCAGCATCCTTTGGACCTCTTTTCTTTGAATGTCTCCTTCAACTGCTGTAAACTACAGACTTTTTTATAAACAATCCTGCTCTTCCTTCCGATTCTTCCGTTTCTGCCTTATGTCTCTGCATCAAAGCGTAGTGTAGTAGAGGTTGGTTTTATACCTTCTCATTTCCCTGTGCCTGAGGAGATGTCTGTAAAACAAACACAAATAACAGACTCGCTCTAAAGGTCACCTGCTTCTTCTTCCTTCTGTCACTCTCCACCTCTGTGCATATAGACACAGTTGAGTCATCGTATTGATAACGGTATCCGGACCTAGTTTGTGGACAGTCCACAGACATGGAACAGCTCCAGAGCCTGGGCTGCTCAGAGTGAGTCACTGAGCTGATGAGACTGAGCACGTAGGACTTTATCTCAGGGCTTTTTCTGGCCCTCGCTGTCAGCGCTGCTTTGTTCCAACCAACTGTACAAACTCACTGTGGCGTGTGTGTGATGGAGCGTCATCCTCCTCACCGACTGTTTGGAGCTAAAGTGACCTTAAACTGAGTACTCAATGTTTTTGTATCTATTCTACTGTCAGTGTTTTAACAGTTGCTAATGTGTATGTTTAAACTGTAAATATTCTAATGTAGAAAAAGACCAAAAAACATTTGGATACTGATTGGTCCACGATATATGACTGTAGGCAGATGTATATGTGATGCTGACTCCATTAGTACCTTTAGGAAACATTTTCTACAAGCCCCTCTAGGATTGTCCTCTTGAATTGATTGTATGTGCGAGGAAGTGAAGTTCTCCTCTGTAACTATGCAGTACTTGGTCTTATGCATTGTTTTATATGTATGTATCCACAACTCCTGCTGTTAGTCTCTAAGTTCAAGTGCATTCTCGAGAAGCTTTAAGCCGTTTGCTTTAGGACAGTTTTAGATAAAGTGTGTGGTCTGATCCTGATAACCCAATTAAACTAGGCGGAAAATATTTGATTATCAAATGAACGCAGTCCGGCAAGACTTCCCTTCTTCGTCTAATGAAATGTTTATGAATATTTATAATAATGTGCTGTGAGTGTGCGCTAAGTGCACTTGAAGTCTTGTACAATTCTTTTATGGTTGTAAATATACTGTCTTTCCAATCTGACCCGCTGTATTGTAACCCGAACGATTGTTGTAAAATAAACACTGTTTACTTTGCAAATATGTACATAGTATATATTTGTTAACAAAAACAAACTTTGAATTTGTAAATAAAGCTTTGGCTGTTTCTAAAGGAATCTGCTCTCTGTGTGTGTTGTTGTTCCAGTGTTGACAAAAGCCTCTCCTCACACTGATGTTTATATAATCAGATATTGAGGTCCGTCAGTGGGTTTCTACACAAATGCAGCAGCAGGGTGAAGTGTGTTTGAGTTGTGGGTGTAAGACTGACACATTGTCCCACGTCACATCACAGCACAATACCAACAGATAAAGAAAACAGTGTACAAACTCAAAATGCCTGATAGGAGAACAGAGCTGTAGCCTCTGCACCACTGAGGAGCTGAGGACACATACTACTATTATACTATAGTACATGGATCCAGAGGAATTACAATCTGAACATGGGGATATTAAGGCTCAAGGATCAAGATATCTAGGATTTTGGCCATTTTAGTAAAAGATGATTAAATAACAATCCAATAATGTAGAGAGGGGTGAACTTTGCAGAACATAAAACAGAAATTCTATAAATAAAATCTCATACCTTGGGATTTTGTAAACTACCTTTAATATTATTTTGGTGGCCAGTCTAAAGTGACTTAATTTCACTTAATTTAATTGACTTAATTCATTTAACTGCAGTTATTTAACTTAATTCAATGCAAAAAGGACAAATTATTATTATTTTTATTTATTTTGTGTGTGTTTGTGTGTGTATAGAAAGAAAATTAAACCAAACTTTTTGTATTTTACTTTTACTTTTTGTATTTTTTCAGAACTTCTTAGGAACGGAAACACGAACACTGAGCTGTCCAGTTTAGTTTCTATTTTCATTGTGTAGAAGTTTAAGGAAGTTATTTACCATCTCTAACTTCCTGTCTGAGAGACGTGGAGGGATACAAATGAAAATCTACTGTCTGTTCTTCTCCAGTCACTTGAAACCATCATCCTCACTTCATCAGGTCTACAGAGTGTTTATCAGACGGGCTCGTGTGGATGGAGCTGGTGACTGAACCTGGCTGTGGGTGTTTATTTTACTCTGGAGGAACTCTGGTCATCAGTAGTGGGAGGAACCAGGCAGGCAGCAGGAGGAGGAGGAGGGAGAAGTTGTGTGAAGTTTACTGACATTGAAGCGGAAACTTGCCGAGTTCAGACCCGCGGGTTGAACACCAGCTCCTCCACCACCTCCACCTCCAGCGGCGGCAGCAGCAGCAGCAGCAGCTCGGACTCGGGGGGGGAAGATGGCGCGGAGCTGCGGCCGTGCCACGTCTCGGTTTCCTCTGCGTCCCAGAGAAGCGGCCACACTCGCCGCCTGGCTCTGCGTGTGTCTCCTCGCTCCCCGGGCTGCGGAGGCCGGGCTGTACACCTCCTCCGACCAGATCATCCTGTTGACTCCGGAGAACGTGGAGGCGGTGCTGGTGAACTCCACCGCGGCCACGGTGGTGGAGTTCTACGCGTCGTGGTGCGGCCACTGCAGGATGTTCTCTCCGGTCTACAGAGGGCTGGCCATTGACATTAAAGGTTGGTGTGTGGGCCTCTTGCTGCAAGGAGCCAATCATAACTAGTATTCATATCGTTTCTGTACAGGTTGTAAATATTTGTACTTTATGCACTCGTATCAGTTTACAAGCCAAAACAAGTCTCACACTCATCTATAGCTGTCATGTAGGGCTGAGGGGTAAACTTAATAATCTAAGATTTGTCCAATGTTTTGAGTTTGAAACCACAAACTTCACAACAAGAGTGAATATCAGTATTTAAATACTAGAAGAAACAATCTGACATTTATCGACTGATTTGATCTTGATATCATTTTGCCCATTATTTTAAAGATTGATTGTCCAGCTCCACTGTACTGTTACTGTCAGTGGAGGGCAAAGTATCAACTTACTATACCTCACTGAAGTATTATTGTCAAAATGTACTCATAGTGCAGTAAAAAGACCCTGTCAGTGTTTACTACGTTAAATGGTGATTTGGGGATTAATTTAACTGCTGCATTCATTTTCTAGAGGGTGTTGTATTCTAGTACTGTTGATATTCAAGGTTGGGCTCATTTGAACCACTTTAAATACTGTGGGCTAGTTTAATGCATCATATTATGAATGATCATCGAATGCCTGCAGAGTGGCTTTGCTGCGAGAACCACCTTTCTCTAAAAGTCAACTTTACAAGAGCCAATCGAAGAGTCTTTTTAAAGAGCTGATTCACCTTGAGAAGGGTGGAGAACACTTCAACACTTAAAGTAACTTTAACCATCATCAAATTTGGTGCTACAGGATTTTCACTGCAGGGAGGTTATTCAAATGTTAAAGATTAATATAGTGGAGTGAAAACTGCAATATTGTACTCTTTGATAAAGTAGAGTAGAAGTATAACATTTCTTCAGATGCACCTACTCAAGTTAAGTACAAAGTACATCAAATTTGTATTTAAGAACACTTCTTGAGTTATTGTACTTAATTATTGTCCTCTACTGGGTACTGTTAAGTTACACCTTCCAAATGTTTTCATCACGTGCATGTAAACTGTGAGCGAGCTGTTGCCTGTGTCTGCTAATCAGAGCATGTGATCTAATGAGTGTTTTTATTCTGCTCGACACCATCGGGTCAAAAACTCCCCATCACCTCCTCTGAGTTCAGTTTCTGGAGCTCGTGCACCGAGAGAAACGTCACATCCCAGTGAGAATCAATATAATTAGGACGACAGTCAGCGGGAAAGAGTCTGGTGATGGCAGAGGGCCTGACACAGTCATGGGGTATTTCAGTCTCACACACAGTCAACAATGGTAACTTGGCAGGCGATGGAAATGCCTTGGAGCTGGGAGAGAGATCCTGCTGACATTTTATGGGAGAAATGAGGTGTAGGTGCTCAAGTCAACCGTGAACCTGTGTGAGTGGATCAGCAACAGGTACTTCCTGATGGGACATGATGTGAATTCATCGGCCCGTCAGAGATGCAAAACTGAAAACAGAGAGGCAAATCTGAAAACACAACAACAAAACACAACAACATGAACTTCTAATGGAAATACCTGCTATAGACGAGGCTTATTGCTGATTGGATGGACCCACTGTTCTTCTTTTAACAGGATGATGATGCTGGAATTTTTTTTTGTTTGTTGTGATTTTGGTATTGTGTCCCACTATTTGCACTTCAGGGCCACCATACCTCAACAATCCAAACACAGTTCGTTCAATGTACAGCATGCATGTCTAAAGTCTTAAGCAAGGCATCTAATGTCAGATGGTAGTGATGATGATACTATTCACAGCTGGTTGTCAGGAACATCAGGTGATCAATAGTTAACAGCTTAAAAAACATGTTTTTTTTCCTTTTGTTTGCTTAACGTCCTGAAACCTTTCACCAAATGACTGAAAATCTGACTCACTTTGCAAACTTGCCAAGATGTTCACTAGCAAGCCTCTGAACTGGCAGAGTAGGAACAATGCACCATTTTACTTTGTCCGGTTGCATCAGGTCTGTATCAGCAACAAAGCTCCTTCACATATTCTCCCTCTGACTGAAGTTTTAGCTTCTTAGCTATTAGCTTTTAGCTCGCTAAATCTTTTTCTTGACCACAAACAAAAGAGACCTGGAACTTTTTTCCAACTCATCTAGTTTTAATATATTTCAAGCTGCAGACTTGCTTACTATTGGCTTCTTTCATTTCTGCCAGCACTTCCCCACTAATTAACCACACTATGCTGCTTTGTACAAAAACTATTCTCCATTGCGCTTGTAATATCTGCGTCTTGATAGTTTACAAGATGCTTATCAGCGATGACACGTAGATCATGATTTGACAAGTCAGAACCAAACTAACAAGCGGGATGTCTAGTCTATCATTTTATGCTTTCTTTTTTTATCGGAGAAATAAAAAAAGTTTGAATGAATGAGTTTTGTCACAGGTTATATATGGTCTGGAGGCCGGAGGCTCTCCTCTCCTGCAGTAGACTAAATATTTCCCTTTATTTGATGTCTTTTCTTCAGAGTGGAAGCCAGCTGTGGACCTGGCAGCGATAGACTGCGCTGAACCTGTGAACCGGAAGGTCTGCATCGACTACGGCATCTCAGGGTATCCGACCATCAAGGTAACAGTGAGCTGTCTGCTAATGCTCATCTTTATCGGCATGGTGACATTAATGTGAAGGCTCAATTTCATGTTATCCAATATTAGATGAACTTACAAATCTCATTGCTTGACCGAATGTGTTCCTACCACTATTACTGTATGATGCACCATACATTTTTTTAACTGGTCACAAAACCAGGAAAATCCACAGTTTTGCTTTAAAAAAAGGTTTTCCTTTATGCTGTGGAGCATGTAATTTACATTTTACTTTACATTTATTTTCCAAACTTAACAGTTAAATAATCTTTTTCGTTATTGATATAAATATTCCTCTAGTTTCAGTCTCTGATGAGTAAGGCTTTGCTAATCTGCTCTGCTTTACAAAATTTAAATTGAACGTCTATTATACAAACAGGCCATTAAACATTTTAATTCACTTTGCAGGGATGATTTCCATTAGTTTCCACAGGGACCATGTATGAGATCAAGGTGGATAGAAATGTGATCTTCATATTTGAGGACGTATTTCATTTGATTCCAAGATGAAATAATGAATTGTCAAATTATAATTTGCTGCTCAGATTGTTAGTCTCAGGTCATGGTGTGCACTTTTCTCTCAGTAGGTGGCAGTAATAATCTGAACTGAGTCAACTAGTAGTTTATTTATTTTATGTATATATTCATTGTAGAAGCTCTGGATGACAATGTGACTGTAGATAATATCATGTGTTCCCAGTGAGTAGAGTTGACCTTTGCCTGATCTGCAGTTACTCTGCAGAATAGCCCCAGTTTCCAACATCTGTGTTTCTACCTTATCTGATTCGTCAGCAGCAGTGTGTGCTCAGGCCTCTTCTCTCATTTCTGCTTCCGCTCTCTGCCATCGAGCGAGAGCGACAGAAACAAAGCTCTCATTCTGTTTGAACCCACAGCCGAGCTCTAACATCTGCAAATCATTTCAACCAGGAAGGATTGGGAGGTCAAGGCGGGCAGAGAGGAGTGCTGCCCCGACACCCCTGAACATTACACATCATTTTACTCCCCTCGTGGTCGTGTGAGGCCCGTCTGAGCTGATCCCTCTCTCTCTCTTTTTGACTTAAACTCTCTCTCTTCTTGCATTTCACAGTTCTTCCATGCCTACACCAAGGCTGACTCCAATGGCCTGCCTTTCAAAGGTACACACAAGCAGACTCCACCTTAAATTGTCCTCCCATGCCGGACGTGCAGTTTCAGCAGCAAGCAGGCGTCCCGTCAGATTAGGAACATGCACACCGATCATTTTCCTATCAGACATGTAGGAAATCATTCAAACTGACTTGGTTCAGCTCAGGCATGTGACTGTGCACCATTCATTTCATACTTACCTAATGTTCTGAGAGTAGAATGTATTTGCATGTATTTCAGCCAACACAGGAACAATCAGTGAACTTTGCTGCCCTTTGACCTCCAGGGTTTATTCGCGATGTTCGAGGTCTCCGTCACAAGATCATCGACAAACTAGAAGCCCACGTGCCCTGGCCCCCCGCCTGCCCCCCGCTGGAGCCCACCAGGTACAGATACACAAACATGTTCAGTTAGGCTCTATAGAGTGACTGGATGTTGAAGGTTTACATTTTGTCAAGTCATTACACATATTTAGCTCTATTATCAATTGACCTAACCCTAACTAGTGCAGTGACTGTTCTAAACCTGCCTGTTTGGAATGAGCTGTTTCTTTGTCCTGTGTTAATGCTCCGCAACTACCTCACAATTAGTCCTCGTCATTAGTGAGTCCGCCTCAAACTGTTTTACAATATACTGTCACTATTCATTGTGTGTGTGCTTGGACGTTGTGAACAGAGCTTTATATAAGCAGTCCAAGGTGAAGAGTGAAGCCAGAAAACTTGTACATTCTGCCTGGTTTATCTGCAATGAAGAATTTATAATCTGTGGTTTTTACAAAGTGAAACAGGATCTTCTTTCTTTTTGTTCACGTTTGTGGTTTATATATAAGTTGGTAAACTTGCAGAACCTGTTGGGGATTTCCAAGCTGTGTTAAGCAATCCACACATTCTTCAGACACAAGTTCACAACTTTTCAACATAAAAGCTCTGGAATTCAGCTTGATATTTAAATGATGGCAGCAACAAGAGCGTTGTGCTTTTGTTTTGAAGACAAATTGCTAAAGAATGGTGTTGCCATGACAGAGGACAGTACCCATGAATGTCCGATTTGGTGAAATATATTTTTATTTTAAAATAAATCTAATTGATCTGGTGGTCATTTAGAATTTTGCCGGCTGTTGTTTATCTAATGACTTAGAATAGTTTTTTATTATTTTTTTATTTACCATCTTAATAACCAGTAAACCGTAAGATTTAATCAATGATTGGTCTGTTTATTCAATGAATTCAAGTATATTAGTTGAAAGCTGTGAGGTTCCTGACGGACCAACATGTTTCCACTTGCAAGAATCTTGTTGGCTCATAACTCTGCTCGGCTCACATACATAACCACACACATGCATGGGACGTGCAGTTTATCATCATGATGGTGTAGCAGGAAGAGGAAGTCTCGAGTCAAGTTTATTTCTCCTTTTAGATTTAAAGGAGAAGTACCCTTGCTCCTTATAGATTCCACTTTCTCCTCTTTTTCTACTTCTTATGATGAAAATAATGGAAATGAAGAAAAACCAAATCCAAAAGTACAGTTACATGAAAGCAGATCTCTCACTGGAAAACATCTTAGCTGGAATAATAGTTTGGGGATTGAGGAAAGAGCCACATTGACTCATATATCAGAAAGAGGCTCAAACAAAGGAAGTTGTTCAATTCAATTTCAGCATGTGCTTTTTTAAGATAAACTACGTCCATTCAATTCTGTAGTTACTTCATTCTTCCTTTGGATCTCTATTAGATCAATATTTAATCCCTTTAAGCTTTACTGGTGATGAACTGAACTCCAGTTACAGTACAAATGATGTGTCTTACATGGTTTGTCTGCTCCTCTCTCTGCAGCGAAGCCGAGCTCAACAGCTTCTTTGAGACAAACAATGTTCAGCACCTGGCCCTGATCTTTGAAGAGGCCAGCTCCTACATCGGCCGAGAGGTAACAGCTTGCGTGTTCATCAGCCCGAGCTGTGTGGGTCTCTAGGATATCAAATCCTTTTGGGGCAGGAGGAGAAATGTGATTTGAAAACAGCTGAATATAGCTAACCTGTCCACTTTAGATCAACAAGTAACTGAACCAGTACTTGGTAAAGTTATCCACAGGGAGAGAAAAACTTAACTATACAAATACTAATATACTTTAACACACAACAGAGAATGTCACTATGTTTAAATGTGTGTGTGTGTGTGTGTGTGTCTTCAGCTTACCCTGGACCTGTTGCAGTTTGACAACATTGCCGTGCGGAGGGTCCTGAGCACCGAGGAAGGACTGGTGGCCAAACTGGGAGTGACTGAGTTCCCATCGTGTTTCCTCTATTATCCTGGAGGCAACTTCACCAGACTCAAAGTGTGAGTATCTGCAGCGTTTGTGTTTTAAACCTCGACTGAAAAAGACATGCTTTATATTTTCATGCTGACCACAGTAACTTAAAAATCGATAAGAAGTATAAAACGGCGTAATACTTTTCAATTCGATTTTCTCTTATATAGATTTATGATCATAGTATGAAAAACAATACACATTTATTATACATATTTTTTTTAAATATTTATCTTTACCTACAGTTATTGTCTGGTATATTTGATTTGCATGTATTTTTGCATAAGAACTAGATTGTCGTCCATGTCTCTTCACTACAGAATATAAAGTCAACGACAGTCACCATGGATACGTCTTGCTTGTTTCGGCTTTTAGTTGCATAGATAATATTTCATGTAAATGTAACCAAAACACAATGACTTGAAATGACTGCAGTCAAATCCACACGTGAGGATTGTGTGAGTGTGCACCCACTCTGCTTGACTGGCATCTGTTGACCTTCCCATGAGTTGTGTCGCAGCTGTTGTGGTGAGAGAAGTCGTATCTTTATCAGGGGTTTTAACTTTCGGGCACACTGTGAAAAGTTAGGTTAAAGACAAATCACCAGCATTTTGGGCGATGTGAAGCTCATGAATTGAGTTTGTGAGTGCCAGGACAGAATTTGAACTTGCACAGTGTTTCCGTTGCTCTTTGACATTGAACTACTAATGAGGGCAACGTGAGAATGAAGTCAGCACTTGTGGAGACTCACTGCCTGAAGGTTTTTTATGGTCCGCTTGCTCTAAAGAAGACAAACCTACTTTGTAAACACACAAATGGAGGAGGACAGATTAGAATCGAGTCGAGCTGTAACCGTAACCAAAGACAAACGGTATGATCACCTTCAGGATGTGCGTCATCTTCACTTTACATTCTCAGCTATTGCCCATTGGTGTCTGTTGTGTACATGACAGTTCACTGGTACAAATGGGGGGGAAAAAATTATGTTGTTGCTGTTAACACACAATTGTTCAGTGTTCCAAGTGCAACATGCTAAAAAAATATGCCAGGGCCAGCTTGGGCATCGGGAGTCTTCACCTTTCAGGAGCTGTCATGATGTCCATATTTATATACAGGGTATCTTGGACTCAGAGGAGACTGGACGCTTCAGAGACTCACTATCGCAAACTTGTATTATGAGACAGGACGGGACATGGCCAGCTAGTTAGCTTGCTCATTTGAGTTGAAGAGGAGGAGTGATCGAAATAGAAACAAATCAAGATTTGACACAAGTGCTCCTCATCCACCGACAGCTGTTGGCAAATAAAGGTTTGAAGCTAAACAACCAAAATATTCGCTGAATTGAAACTGATGCTAATGTTGCGTATAGGACCTTTAATTAATCTGAGGAACTAGCACCTTTAAAAGCAAATGGGCGAAGGTGTGAGGCCGGGGAACAGCTGTAAGGTTTATTTTGTATTTGTATTTTGTTCCATGCCAGTGACTCTTGAATTTAAATTCTGTTTAGCTCGATGTGAAACGTACAATCACAAAAGTTTACTCCCTTTCACTCTCTATTGTTCCACGTGCAACAACTTTGCTTTCTCCTCAAAAGCGCCTTGGTGTGTGCTCATTATCTGAACCCTATTCATGAGAATACTTTTAAACATCTGGCCTCTTAATGGGATCAGAGCATCAAAATCACTCCCATTATTCACCATCATAAAGCGGCGCTGATCATTCCTCACCCTGCAAATTCATCTGCTGTTTCTGCCTCTTTGTTTGGCCGTTTCAATAACTTGGCATGCAAAGAGGACTCTTTTTAGTTGACAAATGCAAAAAGGAAATGATTTATTGCCGATTTATTTATTCACCCTCCATCTCTCCCCTTCCAACCCCCCTCATCTCCATCACTGTACAGAGGGGAGGTTTTTTAATTTCTTGCATGAAAACAATGCCATTGCTTTCCTGGCTTCACCTGCCAAACAAGCCCCAGCCGCACACGGCGACAGATGGCCTCCCATCATCGCTGAATGTCTGATTGGTCCTGGGAGAGCGTGTGCGGCGCGTGTCTGCGTATGAGTGTGTGTCTGTGAGTGTGTGTGTGTGAGAGAGGGAGAGAGAGAGAGCGTGCAGGGGCGTCTCACATCCGTCATGCATGTAATGTGTACTGGTCCCAGGTGAATGCATTCCCTCCCAGCCCACCCTGACGCCTGCCTGCCCGACAGCCCTGGGGGACTGCTGGATGGATGGTTCTCCCCTCACATCTGTACACTCCCACCAGACACGCAGGTGTAATTGAGTCCCGGGCTGGTGTGAGTGAGCGTGGGCCCGGAGTATCCATCCTCCTTATTACCACCCTGTTGCAGTTTTACGATGCTCTCTCTCCCTTACCCTCTCACTCGCGGCGTGCGTGACAAGGGGAAAAAGCAAATGAGAGGAGGATGTGAGGGGTGGAGAGAGAATGCAAGAGAGAGGTAGAGAGCGGGGGGGTAGCAGGGAGAGAGGGAAAGCATTATTGGCCTTGGTTCCAGTTGCAGGGTTATCACCTGGCTAAATGACCAGCTCTCTCTCTCTCTGTCTCTCTCTCTGTCTGTCTCTCTCTCTCTCTCTCTCTCCTCTCTCTCTCTCTCACTCTCCTCTCTCTCTCTCTCTCTCTCTCTCTCTCTCTCTCTCGCTACCTTGGCACCATCTGCTCGGTATTCAAAATGCAATCCCATAAGTGTGTTAAATATATGGCCACAAAAAAATACAGGTCATAAAATATTTTTCCATGGCAGGCGACGGCTGAAACAAAAGACTGAAAATAATAAAATGGTGCATTGTGTTTAGGTTCCTTGCAGGAGACACGTTCTGAGCACAAAGCTTTTCAAACGTAGTTACCTGCACACTATATTGTGTAAGTGTTTGGACATCTGAACATTACACTTACAGGTAATTGTATAGACAATACAGGAGGAGAGCTCTTGGGCCGTCTACACTCCTACTTCTCTTCTGGGAAGGTTTTTGTGGAATTTTGGAATTTAGCTCAAGCTACTTTCGGTCACTGATGTCAGACACTGTCCTAAAGGTGTTCAATGGGATTCAGGTCGGGGCAGGTTTTCACATCTCAGAGTTGACAAACCATTTCTCAGTGGAAACAGGAAAGGTTTCAAATAATAAAAAGCACATTTGGAATATTTCTTTATTCCGTACCATTCAGACTTTCCTCAGTTGATATCAAGGGGCCTGGCCTTAACAAAAGGCACAATAAACTACTACTTTAGGTCTGATAGTAAATGTTGAGTGACCGAAGGGTCAGGCTCACCTGTGCTTCTCTCTCACAGCAACGAGGAGGCTCGTACTTTCTACTCTTACGCCCTCCAGAGGCTGCCGGGGGTGGTGCGGTCAGGAAAGCCTCCACCGGTCGCCACAGATGTCCTCAGCAACAGCAAAGAGGATCCCTGGAGACCATTCAACAGGTATGATAAGAAACTTAGCTGATCTTTGTCAGTTTTTTTTTATTGTGTATATATTTATATATATTTATATGTGTGTGATTGTGTGTCCAGTTCCAGGGTGTACATGTTGGACCTGGAGTCGACGCTGCATTACTCCCTACGTGTGGAGGTGGCAGCTCACACCATCATTAGAGGAGACACCCTGATTGCTCTCAAGAAGTATGTTGCTGTCTTGGCTAAGGTAAAGTTCCCAGTGAGCGCACTGCACACACACACGAACAGTACACAGACACATGGTGCACATGTTATTGTTTTAGTTATAGGTTAATCAGGGACTCTTAATTGAGCGTAGGTGTTAATAGAGTGAGAATGGTGGTTGGTCTGTATGTTGTATGACTTGCGATACACAGCTGACCTGTCAAGAATGAGCCTCACCTCTCGCCCAGTGTCAGCTGGGATTAGAGCCAGACCTCAGCCTGGCTCCTAAAAAAGGATAAGCGGTATAAATAATGACATGGGTGGATTGTTAACCCTAACCCAATTATAAATATTAAAACAGGAGAACATTTTAAAGTAGAATGGAACTGATGCCACCATGCCATCCACCCCCCGCCCACACACTTCGCATTGGTATCATGCACTAGAAAACCTGGCTGCAATGCCATGACCACTACTCCTCCTCATCCTCCTTCTTCCTCTGCTCAGGCCATTTCCTCACTTCTGGCATCACACATGTATTTCTGTACATACTTGTGAATGTGCCAATCCCAAAACAGCCGTTCTCCCCCCTGGATCTTCCCTCCCCCGTTTCTCCTTTCTTTTTCCATCCTCTTTTCAATATCACTCTCTCATAATTGTTTACTAATTTCTACTTCGCCCTCTTGGATTCTATTTTTGTACGATTTCTTTTATTTCATCTGAATTTAAATATCAAGCATGAACAATCCACTATATTCTTCTTTGTAGGAATTCTGGGACATCATAATCTTGAGCAGTGTGTTTACATGCATTCCCCCATTTTAATTATTAATGCTTGTTATTACAAACATAATCTGTCTCACCAAAGGACTTTGCTAACTAGAACTCAGTAGAGCAAACACCTCCGCCAAGGCCCAGCAGGCTCATTAAATTTAAATTTCACACACTCACAAATGTCCCTGATTTATTTCATTAAGATCCAATAATTATTCACTGAAAATACTTTGAAAATGTAAACAAATCTTCCAATGTTAAGGAAAGTATACAAATTCCTGGATCCACTCCCCTGATCTGGATGTGCTAGAAAACTGTAATGGATTGTTGCCTGGTCCATACTCTATCCTTCCAGCAGTTTTGTGTAAATACGCTTAGTTGTTTTTGTTTAATCTTGCGTACAAACATAAAAACCAACCAGCAAACAAATGGACATGGGTTAAAACAAAGCCTCCTTGGTGGAGATAACAGTGGCTATCCAGAAAGACAAAAGATTTTATATGTATGTAAGTGCAAATCAATTTGAAACTAGAACAATTTAAGTTTTAAAATTGTGTAGCCTTGAAGTGTTAATGTGTTTATTTTGGAAGCTTCCAGGACACCATGTGGGTTATCCACGTCGAACAGAAAAATGTAGTAACAGCAGGTCACCACTGGGTGGAGAGTGAGACAGAGGAATACTTGTTCACTGTAGATTTGAGTTGATGTTTATTCAGCATCAGGTTCCCTCTTTCAAACATGTAGTTTTATTCATTAAGCATCCATTCGATTATTCTGCAAATTTACCCCGGCTGATTGTTTTGGTGTTTTTCACCACGCGTTCCCATTTAGACATATTACTGAAAAGCACAAGTGATTGACTGGAGCCGCATCCCAAAGACTCTCCTGGGTATAGTTGACCCTCTTGATGTTGGCTCGCTGTGGGAACCTCCCGGGGGGATTGGAGCGTGGCTGCCACCCACCCACCGCCCACACGCTTCGCACAGAAGCATTCATATCATGCACTAGAAGACCTGACTGCGATGCCCTGACCACCACTACTCCTCCTCCTCCTCCTCCTCCTCCATCCTCTGCTCAGGCCGTATCCTCGATTCTGGCGTCACACAAGCATTTCTGTAAATAATTGTGAGTGCGCCAATCCAAAAAACACCCACTTCCCCCCTGGATCTTTCCTTCTCCATTTTTTCCTTTCTTTTTCCATCCTCTTTTCAATATCACCCTCTCTTACTTGTATACTAATTTCTACTTCGCCCTCTTGGATTCTATTTTGTTTCGATTTTAAATAATTTAATATTTTCTTTCTTTCTTTTCCTCACTCTCTTCAACCTTTTTTTTTCGTTGCTGATCACACGCTCCCTCGTTCCCTCTCTCTTCCTCGCTGAAGTGTGCCACCCAAGCAAACATGTTGTGATGATGAGGCCTGACCTGCTAGCCCTGTCCCTATTGGCTGCGCACCAGCTTGTCTCACTGGCCCAGTCTGCCACCAATCTCTCTGATTATATCTCACTCTCTAGGGAGGTGTTGTAGCAAGCTGGTGTGTATCCATGTATGTGGTTGTATGCAGGGTGTGTGTGTGTGTGGCGCAGCACTGTGGCCTCCCATTAGCTTCAGTTTGTTTAGTCAATAGCGGCAGGTCCCAGTGGTATTTTTAGCCTGTCCCCCCCCAAGCAGAATGGGGCAGCCACTCAGCGGGGCTTTGTGCAGCTGAGGAGAGAGGCCATCATTGTGTTTCAGTGGTTTGGGACGTGTGACGGTTCTTATTGACGTTTGACCGAGCGCACGTGCTGCAAAGAGGCCGAGTCCTTCAGGTCGGAAGCATGTTTGGAACAGTTAACGTACGATGAGCGAGAAGTTTGTGGAACAGGGAGGAAAATTAAATAAAGAGATTATGGATGAGTGTGGCTGATAAATTGAAAGTTTGGTGTAATTTAGTTTTTCACATTTTCACACGATGCAGTTTCCGGAATTTTGAAAATTTAATTTATTTCTCGTTTAGAATCCTTCTCCTCTTTAGCTCTTATTTTCCTCTGTATTCAAATGAGTGTTGCAGAAATGACCGCATTGTTTTTGATTACTACAGTATGTAAAATCTGACACCTGGACCACCCCCCCACCCAGCCCCCCACATGCGTCATGTAATAAGATGAGAGTGAGAGTGACTCAAGAGGTTCGAACCACAGTGTGTTGTCACCGCCTCACACCCGTGACGCATTCACTGAACCTCGTTGTGCTTTTTTAAATATAACAATTAGTAGAAAGTGCATTTGCATGTGATGATGCATGTGTGCAGGGCTGCAGATTACCATTATTTCAGTTAGCGGATAAATTGCCCATTTTTTCTTGATTAATCCTGTTTTTAATGAAAGAGAGGAAATGTAGCAGTTTTTAGTCTGAAGTTGACGTGAATATCAAAATATTTACCTGTAAAATGTCTTGAAAATAACAAACAAATAATATTTGTCTCCTTTGTTTTTTAATCTTCTTACCCTAACCCCCAAAAAATTACAATCTTGTCTGTCCAAGAATTATAATTCCATGAATCGCTTGTTTCTCTATGATCCTCAATCACTGCGTCTCATCATTGCGTCTCCGTCCAAACATGTAAACATGAGGGTTGTTATTTTTTCTTTTTCTTTGCACCCGGTCACAATATTAGTAGATTTGCTGTCTTGTCAGGCTGAAGCCGGATTTATGAATCCTCTAGTCTGCATGTATATGAGGATTAAAAAAGTGGATCCTTGGAAGCATGAGAGCATTACAGCGAGGTTTTTAAGGATTACACCTCTATCCTGCTTTTCTTGAAAGAAGCCTTTCAGCCCGGAGGGGACATTGGGGCAGGGGAATAAAACAAAGAATTAGGGGGGGCGGGGGGGGGATGTTTTGGCCTTAAGGGACAGAGGCTTCGCCCTTTCTAATGCCAAGGCTCAGAACAGGATGTACAGAATTGTCTCTCATAACAAATAATAAGTTTTTATTTATGGGTCATATTACTTATTACGTAATTAACTTACTTAACAACTAATTCTTAAAGTAGTCGACAGTAGAAAACAAGTAAGCATGTGCTGGAAAAAATTAGTTTTTCTCCGTTTGTGACACGTGCTTGCGGCGCACCCCCCTGTGCATCCTCGGGTGGATTGAAGTCGGATTAATACCAAGGGGCTTCACCTCTGTCTTCCTCCCCCGGCCATGGCCTGGCCTGTGCTGCAGCCAACAGATGCCTCCCTCATGGGACCCTCACCACAAGGAGCTTGCGGTTTCTCAAGTGCTGCTGATACTAATCGGATCAGGGATGACATATTGCCGGGGTGAAGGGGATTGTCATGGTCCAACTGGGATGGGGGCCAGAGGGGCTACAGGGTTAGAGGAGGAGACACGTGTTTGTGTTTTTGTGTGTGTTTTTCAAGACAGAAATGAAACAAAAACAGATTCGAAGTGGAAGTGTAAAGATGGTTAAAATTAAAACTCTTTGGAGAAAGGTGAAAATAAAGTTAAGTTGACAATGAATGACCAGTGGGGTTCAATATTACATTTTTTACAAATTATAAAAAATAATTGGCCATGTTAGCCGATACAAATATATTTTGTGTAATTTTCACACCACCATGCATTGCGTTTCTGATTCTGTTTCTCTTGAAACCCCTGCGTCTTAACTCTAATGATTCATTACACTTCATGGTGACCTTGTCAGGGTCTAAAGCAAATAAATACAAATAATTCACTCTAAAAACTAAATAGCATGCAACATTTATTTAAGTGTATATGATTTTCTTGTATTATTTCCTTTGTGAGTCTACCAGTAAATAAATTCAGATTGTCGTACTGTTGCTCGCAAAGATTCCACACTCTCACAACATAATGCAGCATTTTAAAATCATCCCTGGGAGGTTAAGCATTTTAAACTCAAGATGGATGAATGTAAAAGAATACAAAAAGTGTTTAAGGTGAACAGAATAAGACCGACCACTGTGTGCACCAATGATCATACATTTTAAAAGTTGAACCTGAGCCTTGAGTTTTTTGTGTGGATCACCAGAGAACCAGAGGGCTCATGAATAGTGTTGCTCCGGTGATGCTGAGCTAAGTCCATTAGCTGGAAACACCTGCGTTTTCTCTCTGGTTAAATTCATATGGCTCCTTAATGAGCTTTTCTGACGAGTCGACGTTCAGACCCCAGATCCAAACCTAAACCCATTATATCACACTCCCAGTAGTGAGAGGCATCACCAGCCTTTGTCTGCTCCATACATCCCACCTTTAGTACTTTGTTTGTACTAGACACACACTGCGTTTGCTGATGCATGGATATAAAACCTTTTATTTCACAGAGTAAACAATTCAGAAATATGTGTATTTATGTTATATTGTATTTATAGTGTTTCCTTTTCATCTATAATAAGGTATATGGAAAAGTTGTAAAATATTCTACCTCTATTACATTCCTTTGTTACAAGGGTTCAATGGCAACAAGTAAGGAAACATTCACCATTTTCCCCATTTAATATTGGATGATTCATCAATATCTAATATATATAAATATAATATTTTACTCTTGATATTGTTGTTGGCATTGGCATCAGCAAATATATACACACACTTTAGGGGTAAAAAGTTTGACAGTTCAAATACATACATTTTTCTATTTGTTACTAAGGTTTTGTGTTTCTGAAATTACAATTAAAGAACAAGTGAAAGACAAAGGATTTAAAGAATCATTATAAAATCTGAAATTGTATCTAATTGTATGACCCATTCAGCAGCCAAACTCACTCATAGTGTCTTTCATACAGTATAAATGAAGTAGCAGATCATTTGACAGTGATGTGTGTTTAGTATCATTTGACAAGTAACTTCTGAACATGCAAAACAAATTGAATTCTTCAAACTGTCTGATTCCAACTTCTGTCTGTGGCCGGAGAGAAAGATCACTTCCTGCAGGCTGAGCGGATGAAGGGGTTAAAGGTTCTGTGGCGCTCTGGTGTGAGGGTAAAGACGGGGGACAGGGCAGCGCTGTGTTCACCTTGGACAAGGAGGTTTAAGCAAATCACTGGGGGTCTGGTTAAGTGGTCAGGGTTGGAACACACAGATCCTGTTAGAGGAGCCATGAATGGACGGCTGAGCCACAGACTGAAAGGCGTGTGTGTGAACGCCAGAGTGTGCAGGTGTGTTTGGTGAACAGATGGCGGAGGCAATCCAATTCAAAAGAGGTCCACTCCACGTATTGCTTGACTCCAGCTCTGTCTGTCTTCTGCTTTCTCAGTTTATCCTAGATTATGTACATTTTCTCTTTTGTCTTTTAAGGAAGCTAAATATTACAACACAAGTTACCATGGGAGCCGTCATGTTGTGTCAGTTTTGGAAAAGGCTGATCCCTGTAATGTGTCTATGTCCTGGAGACAGACCCATTATCTCCTACTGTTCCACAAAGAGGCTTACTGTAAAGGAGAGGAAGCACATTTAGCTGAAATGTCTTCAGCCTCCTTACAGTCAGCCCACTTGAGACATCAGCGGTGTCTTTTGTCGGCGTCTCGTGTGTAAAGACATGTTTTTCTCTGTTCGTCCTCGCTCTGTCATCACTGGTCTCAAACGCACATCAGCTGGATTTCCTCTGCAAGTCGCGGTATCATGTTTCCTCTCAGCTGGGGAGTTGCCATGGCGATGCAGGTTTGAAAAGAAGTAAATACTCAACGGGACAAAGCCACGAGTCGACGGCGGCTAAGTGGTGTTAGCGGCTTAGGAAATGGATCTTAATGAAGGAAAAGGCTTAAGCTCGATTGTTGTTGTCACATTTGGGGAGATTGTTGAACGGTGCTGGGGAGGAAAAACACTCCGACCACAACCTTTACGTAGCACATAAACACTTATGAGGATGAGCTGGTGACTCCTCATCATACACTGTGTGTTTGTTAAGGCAAGGCAAGTCAAAGATTATTTATATATTCCATTTGAAACGACCACAGTTACCAAAGTGCAAGACAGGCCTAAAATATGAAAATAAAAGATATATATGTATAAAAGAGCAAACCAAATTAAATTGAGAGCCAGTGAGAAGAAGTGGGTCTTAACAATAATTTGAATGTTTCGAGGGTCTGAGTTGAACTGATATGAAGAGTTAAACTGTACCAGAGAGAAGGGGCAGCCACTGCAAAGGCCCAGCTTTTTTTAGCTCAGTTATCCCAGGACATCCCAGTGATGCTAAATATTCACAGGATCTACCTTTCTAATGTGACTTTGTGCTGTTTTCTAGTCTTCTTCAATTATACCTTATCTGAATTTGGGTTTTGGATTGCTTGTTCATCAACAACATGCAATTGTTTTTTTATAGATTTTATTGTCCAAAGTTCTAATCTGATACTCAACTCACTGGGGGATGAATTGATAATAACAGTAACTGTCTCTACACCTTGTTTGCACCATAATGAAGTTATCGTTTGTTTCCACTGTGCTCTGCTGTTTCGTGCCCTCAGTTCTTTCCGGGCCGTCCTGTGGTGATGAACCTGTTGAAGAGCTTGAACTCCTGGCTACAGAAGCAGTCTGGAGACGAGATTTCCTACGAGGCCTTTAAAGAGATAGTGGATAACTCAGCACAGGTAAGTCAAGATAGAGAAATAAGCTGTTTTTAGACATGAATTTTGCCTTTCAACACATGCAGAGCAGAGAAGGAGATTGTCCGGGTCAGACCGGTTCAGGGGAGGGGGCGACGCCTGGAGTCAATAATGCTTGAGGCCGGACATGATCTATAAATCCTGCAGCGGAAAACACATGTTTTTGTGTCAGCATGTCGACGCCGGTGTCAACTTATCCAAGTCTTTGTCTGTGTCCTCTACACGTGTGGCTCCTCTTTTTCACTCTGAGATATTGAAATTCTCTTGGTTTTTCAGTTTTGCATCGGTTGCATCTTACACCTGTCATCAACATGCCCACTGGCCTGGTGTCAATCTGCAGACATTATCCTGATGTATTTTCATTACAGCTCACTCAGACATTTTCCAGAATTATTTTCGAGAGGACTGGCAGGAAAAGTTCAGGAAATGTACGGAGCAGCTTACTAGGATATTCTCCTTCTTACCTAGAGAAAATTTTCCTGAAAATGTCCAGACTTCAGTGCATGAGAGCAGCTCTGCAGGCAGCCATCAATTATGTTTTGACTGATGAATCCTCTTTGCAATGAAGTTGGAGCTTCTTGTTTGTTCTTGTCCAAAGGTTTCAATGTTCTTGTCTGTCCTCCATCTTTGGTTCATTCATTGGTTTCACAAGTGGCCTCTCTACGTGATACAGCATCGAGAATGTGCATGAACCGGAACGTTATTAAGCCTGAGCAGGTAGAAAGAAAAAAGAGTGCGCACCATCGAGTCATCACAAAATAAACCCACATCAGTATCCTTGTCTTTCTGCTGCTCTACGAGTTGACATGTCAGTCTGGACACTTCATCAGATAAGCTCCACCTCAGAGACACCATTGAAGAAACATTCAAACACATGGTACAAATATATAAAAACAGATAAATATGGAGGTGTTTCAATATGTACTTTGCGGTTGTGTCGGTGCCAGCACATACGGCTGAAAATCTATGTGCTGTTGTCTTTGGAATGAAGCCTGCATGCCTCCGGTATACGGCCCCTCGCAAATTGAAAGAGTCACTTACTTACATCATTAGCTTTTAGCAGGCAAATCAATGGATCAATGAATCAATGGGAAGGTATGAATAGACTTCGCCTCAGAGGAAATGGACTCTGTGTACACCCACGCACACACACACACACCAAATCTTTACTATTGACATGTGAGTAACCCTGTCAATCACGCCAGCCATGGCAACACAGCGTGGTGAGAGAAACGACTTTATGTCAGAGAAAATATGTCGTTGGATTCGGCAGAGGCTCATGGTTAGAGATCTGTATCGTTTCTGTTCATTAGCGGAGGGCTGAGCCATTAACCTGAGATTGACTTCTCATTGATCAGGGAAACTACACGGAGCGCCTTTCATTAAGTTGAACAGATTGGGGAAAGCTAAGGAGGCTCCACTTTTTAGACAATCTTTGTCATTTTCAAAGGAGAAGAATGGCGGGTTTCTATGTTTTTCTTATCGTGAACAAATCCCAAGAAAAGACTTAATCCAGCAATGTGTTTGTTTGTTTTTCTAACATTGTTTTTCTAACACTATCTGTCGCACTGAGACTTAATCCCACTGTATTAAAACACAGGAAATGCCTGTTGACAGGATCACTCGTTCATTGGTTTTAGTCTATTTATTGGATCTATCCACAATAAGAAAAATGTATAACATTATCCTTCTGAGCTCCTTCTAATTTGTGTTTTTCTGTTCCTGGTCTCTTCTTCTCTAAGTCTCCAGACACGGCTTTGCCCGAGGGAGAGAGGTGGGTGGGCTGTCAGGGATCACAGCCTCATTTCAGACGTTTCCCTTGTGGGTTGTGGACTCTGTTCCATGTTCTCACTGTCCAGGCCAAGAAGGTTGGAAGCTCAGGTACACACACACACACACACACACACACACAACACACACACACACACACACACACACACACACACACCTTTTATATTGAAGGGTAACCCTTCCTTTTGTTAATTTATTTATTTATTTAAATTTTTTCATCACTGTTTCTTTATTTTCTCAGAGTTAGTCCTACTTCCCTGCCCACTTCTCTTATCATAACAGGTTCTAATTTAAAACTATTTAAAAATAATTTTAATCTAATCTTACCTATAACCCTAACAGCCCCTTATGCATCAATGTTCACCTTTAAACATTTTATTTAAAATTATTTATGTAGGGGGGGTTTAAACTTGCTGGATAACTCGTGACCGTGTCCCTCTTAGCAGTCACTCATACAACTTTAAATGACGTCACACTTAGCAGGTATGCTAATGTGAGTTTTTAAACACAAGCAAACCTGACAGTGTGTCATGTTCAATATCACCAACGCACTGAAGACTGAGGGACTCTCTCACTTCACGTCACTTTTCAAATTAGCGCGTGCTGCCAAGTGTCATGTTTCCATCACTGCTGATCTGAGCTGATTCCAACTTGTGTCCACTGCAGAGTCATTTGACCTGGGAGTGAATGCAGGTTGTATCCACTCCCATTGCAGACAAAAGCCAGATGTTATTGGTTTTATTGACCAGTGGAAAAGGGGATTTCACGTGCTGCATTTGAACCCAAACCTAACCCTTGGTCTTGCTCTTACCCTAACCTAAAACTAATTCTAATCCTAAAACAAAATCTTAACCCTTTTATAGCCATTTGATAAAAAGAACAGCCTGTCCTCACTTTCCTAAAATGCCTTCTTTGTATCGCTGGGTAAGAAAAGGGCACTGAGAGGTCACAGACACAGGGGTGAGGTGAGGGCTTTGTGAACAAATTAGCCCAAGAATTTGGGGCGGGCTACTTCTTTTCACACAGACCTGATTTTACACCAAACTGGTAAAAGTCTGGCCCAGAGAAACACAGACGTGTGTCTCCATGACGTTTCGACCAGAATTATTTTCCATCCTGTGCTTTGTGTCTTCTGGTCGCTGCTAAAATTGAGCCTATTTTTGACTGTGTGAAAAGGGATTACGTTAGATTAGTGGAATGTGAGTGGTTAATAAAACAGACAGATGACCGGAGGCTCCGCTCCTGGCAGGGACGTTAATCTCCCTTCAACGGACACACACATACATTCATACACACACACACACACCACACACACACACACACACACACACACACACACACACAGACACAGATTAATCCCGAGGTTTACGTACCGTCATGTGACCTGCAGATGGACTGGCCGAAAGGGGGTGTCCATCTGGCCCCCCACAGATCACCATCTTAATGGGTGGAAACACACCCCCACAGGACAATATTGACCATAACATGAAACTCAGTTCTTCCATTTACACAAGCTGCCTACTTTATTAAAGGAGTAAACACAAGTGAAGGTTGAATATCTTGAACACAAACTTGTCCCTTTTGCACACACATTCCCAGACACACACACACACACACTCCCAGACACAAACACACACGCTCCCAGACACACTTCCACTGCTCATCTCAACTTCCTGCTAAGCCGAGCACAAAACCGAACAGCTCTGTGGAAATATGTTTGCGTACTGTTCGGGTCCTGAGACAACGGCCTGGCCACCATTCACACAGTGGGTTAACTGTGTTTAATCTCCACGTGGGGTTATCCCATTGGCATAGATTATTCATCTCAATATGGGGTTAACCCAGCTCTCTCTGACTCCTGGCCCACATTACCGTGGGAATCCTGGAGGCTGTGGACCCGCTCTGCCATTAGCGAGCTCTCAGGCTGCAGTGCACGTTCACTGTACTTTTGAATGTGTGGCTTTACAAGGGGCAGGTGCACATGCTTTACATTAGAGATAATGTCTGATTGTTGCAATGAGGTAATCTGTGCATTTGCATATTTGCATTTACTCCTGTGTGTTTCAACTTCCATCCGCTGTATGTTGAGAATAACAAATAACTGTGTGAAGTGATAGTTACAATATATCAGTGGCTGAATTCCATTTAGCTGCTTCAGTTTCAGGGTCCTGGTGTTTTGCATGTTGACACCTGAGCTAAACATGTTACTGTTAGTATCTGAGTCTTTTCCTAGTCTTTTCTTAAAAAGCCATATTGTGACGCACTCTGCTTATTTCTATTATTAAATCCTCTGGTGTCTTCTATTCCCATCCAGATCCTCAGGAGGTGCTGACTGCGATGAGGAACTACGTCCACAGCTTCTTCGGCTGCAGGCCGTGTGCAGAGCACTTTGAGAACATGGCGAGCGAAGGTCTGGCGATGATGAACACGTCGGATCTGGCCGTCCTGTGGCTGTGGGCCAAACACAATCGCGTCAACAACAGACTTGCAGGTGGGGGTTAGCACAGTCGAGGTTACATAGTTAGAAAATCTCAAAAGTCTCCTTTTCATTGTCAGGTTAGCAGCTTTGGTTCACTTATAGTTTATCCTTAAATTACAGTGGAAAGCTGTTAAACAGTACTTTTAGATTCCTTGATGTGAGTTATTTGTTACTGAAAGTCACACCCATCATATGTTGTTCTCTGCATGAAAGTGAAGAAGACTCAGGAAGAGTTAAAAAGCACAACCGGAGTTGCAGTAAAGTTAATGTTGACGAGTCTTAATGCTTCTGTGATAATGTCCTTTAGACAGATGAACTGTGCCTCCGTCAGGACCCAACAGTCCACTCTGCATAAAATTTCACTCACTCATAGATATCAGTCCTTTTAAATGTGCATTATTATTATCATCAGGATCCAGGATTTATTCTCTGGCACATCGGCAAAATAAAAAATAAAAAGCACTATCTCACATTGCTAGAGAAATTATTTTTTAAATCTTGGATCCAGGGTTGAGTTGTTTTTGCATAATCCTGCTAAATAAGAATAAAACGCAGCTGAAAAAATAACCACCTTGATGGAAATAATCAGAAGCAATGTGTCTTTTCTGTAAATTACATAATAGAGAATTCAAGTTACATTTGTCAGTTTCCACATTTTGGAACTTTTCCTTTTATTTTTCATAAATCTCATACTGTGATAACAAATATTATGATTTAATATGCAACCAATAAATTAGATAGTATAAATAATTGACTCTCTTATAAACTACACAGGAAATAGAATAGTTGACAAACTTTGTACATATGATTGATTATTTGTGTGCCAGGACCTCAGTGCTGTACAAGTCCCTCCCACTCCCTCACATCCTTTCCTTTTTCCTCGCTCCTTTACTCAATGTGTACACATCCCCTCCACGGAATCATAAGTCTTACCTTCCTCCATTTTGGGGAAGATTTTAACTTCCAGTTTCCCCTCGTGGTCAGTTAGACCCCCGTAATACCACTAAGAGGGTGAGGGGATGAGGAAGGGTGGATCCTCAGATCAGACACCAGCTGTCTCCTCGTCTTAGCCCCGCAAGTATCATCTGTTTCTTCCTCACCCGTTTTCTCCTGACTCCCCCCTCTGTCCTCTTCCATCCCTCTAACACCCTTAACCCCAGTGTCCCCCCCACCATCACCTCACCAGGCCTCAAACATTTTCTATTCATCCAAAGTCTGCATTCATACCTTGACTCATGGCCTTGTCCCCCTGAATCCAACCCCCCCACTTTATGGAATCTGGGGCTTTCTTTCCCGGTTTTAGACATGAGAGCCAGAAAATTGGGACAGACATTTTTAGGAGTTTGCGTGAAGTACACAGCAGGAGATTCTTGGGGTCACACCTGTTCACAACAGCAGGGAAAAGTCCAGAACCTTCAGGTGAGGGGTGGTGTGTTAGAAACCATCGCTTGTTAGAAACGTCATCAACATTTATTTTTCCACCCTGATATTTTCGGTGCTGGGCTTCTCTGATCTGCGTTCAGCTCCTCTGAATGTTTTCAGTGAAACGTCGGGATGTCAGTCCACGTCTGATATCAGCTCAGGTTAATAAGTTGGTCTTACACAGAAAGGAGACTCTTCAGATCTGTCATTCTCCATTTTGTCCTCTCATCACCTGTCCAGACATCTGTCTTTTCTCACTCTGTCCAGAAGTTTATAAAGAGTTCTCTCGTTTGTGACCCTGCACTATCTGCATATTACGCTTCTTCATGTCACTCTTGCTAAACAGCCACTGAGCGTCCCTCCTCCCTCGTCTGTGTCCATGACTTTATGAGGCGCGGGGCTGTCATTAACAGCCCACTTTGTTAAATCACTGCCTTTTGTTTGTGTTGACTTCCCCCTCCCCTTTTTCAGGGACAGCTTGTGTCCTGAACAGCAGGGACTAGAAGGACACTGGTCCCTGCGAGTGTCTGCTCCCCAGACACTTGAGCACTATTCATGCCTTCTCCCCCCTTCATCCACGGTGTCTTCCCTCTCTACTGCCGTGCCCATCTTTCTCTCTTTCCACTGTCTGTCCCCTGGGACTCATATCCTCTGCTTGACAAGTAATAGTGCAGCATCCCCACAGGATGGGTCCCACAGGAGCCACCCCTCTTTACATACACTCACACACACACACACACACACACACAATTCCCAAGGTATTGTGTGACAGCAGGTGGCAAACACCACGACACAAGCCACACGCAGTCCCCCCTCGCTTCCTGCCCCTTCCCCACACAGGCAGCGTTTCCAAACATGGGTCAAGTTGTGGCGTGTGGCAGGGGGGAGCTAGTCACGGCGGAGGGCGGGCTGGGGTCCACAGGGGATAAGTCGGCTGATTCACAGAGGGAAAGAGATAGAGGGAGGAGCCGAGGGTTTGGCTGTGTTTGTAGCAATGAGTGGCTGTGTCTCCCTCAGGAGAGCACACTCCATCCACTCAACCCCTCCTCTCCCTTTTGCCTAAAGTGGAGCTCTTTAGCAGGCCTCCCGCCCCTCCTTTCAAGAGCAGCCATGCATGAAAGAGCATCTATTTGTAAAGCGGCTGAACAATTAATTTAGCTGGCAACAAAGAGGCCCCAGGGCCCTCGGCCTCCTCGCAGCGGCAGAATGAAGACTGGTGGCAGCTCAGTCCTGTTGCTGCTTGTCAACAGGCTGAGACTGATTCACATATCGACAGACAAAAAGCTGCTTCTGTGAAATCCTGTGCATCACTGCCTGCTGAATGTGAGATGTGATGGTGCATAGACACATCTTGATTATTCCTAGGACCTGGCATTGTTTGGAATTTCCTATAGTATTGCATATGTCAATTCAATTTTTCAATAAATGGTGCATGTTGGCAAACAACAACTCCAACAGCTTGGAGGGTTTCCCTAAAAGGACAAAGCAGAATAACTACAGTACGATAAATCAGACCTGTAATATAGCCCCTGACTAGCTGAGTCACATATTCGGCACCAGAATTGATATTTTCACCTTAGTGTTTTGTCAGAGGTTGGTTTGGCCAATGTTGTATCATCAAAAATATTTTGGGAGCTTTCACGTTTAATAGAGCAGACAGTTTCTCTTTTTGTTTGTATGCTGCAGCGCTCAGAGATGTGCATACCTCCGCCGAGGCCCATCTGTCCCCTCATGAAACCAGGTTTAAATTCACTAGATACATTAATTAGATTTACTTTTGATCTGGATCAATCTACACACACTCAAATATCAGTCCTTAAATATTTCTGATTTGTTTTAATCAAAATGTTGAAAAACTCCCTATGTTGCAATGCTATAGAACCTCCTGGAATTAAGATAGATAAAGATAAAGTCCAACTAAACAATATCATATATCTGAGCAACAATGTGATTGTGTGAGAAGGTTTGTCGCGGTTATTTAAATGAGATTAAAATGTCTGACATCAGCTGCGGCCCCCGTCAGCCATGATGGCTCCTCGGGCTGTACACTGCAGGTGATCCTCACTTACAGAATTAGTGCTGAGGAAGCTAGTTTGACGTGCTGAACAATACATATTTATACCTGATGAATATGTATGTGCGACGGTGATGACATCTCAGTGACAGCCCATTGTGGCAATCTCAGTATGGCTGGTATGGCTAAAGTCACCCTGGCCGCAAGTGTGGCAAGCTCATTAGAATAAGGGGAGAGATGTGAGGCATCTGGTGTGTGTGTGTGTGTGTGTGTGTGTGAATGTGCGCATATGTATGTGTGTGTGTGTACATGCTCTCACCTGCTGAAATGTATAAAAGCCCCCACACACACCCACAGGCCGCAGCCCATCCAGGACACAGTAAAATTGATGTATCCTTTATGTAAAGTACTGTATGCAGAGTACATACACTTGCATATGACTGAGATTAATCTTGAGCGGTGGAGAGAGGAGGAGGAGGAGGAGGAGGAGGGTGGAGCGGCGATGGAGGTGCTGGAGGATGTAAATTGACAGTGCTGTAAAGTGACAGACCTGCTGCTGCTCTGCTTTTTTCCTCTCTCCTTTTACACACACAAACACACACGTGCACACAATGGCCTGTTGGTGACAACAAGCAATTTATTACTTGACGCAGCCCTGTGTTTGTGTCCCTGTGGGCGATTGTACTGTGTGCCTCCATCTAAGCTGTAAAATGTATTTGTTGAATGTGTGTGTGTCTGTGTGTGTGTGTGTGTGTGTGTGTGTGTGTGTGTGTGTGCATGTGCGTGTGTGAAATGAGGGGTGTGGGTAGACGGCGGCTACATAAAAGAAAACATGTAAAAGGAGAAAGTTTCTAATTCATTAGGAGGGCAGATGCCCTTAGAGGTTTCTGTTGCTCTCATGTTCAATTTGGAGATTGGACTCCGCTTTCAAAAGGGTGTGAAAGGACAAGACAGGTGGTCCAGTGCACCGGGGTCTGCCGCCTGAAAACAGGGATTGTGTGTGTCAGTGTGTGTGTGTGTGTGTGTGAGAGTGTGTGTGTGTGTGTGTGTGTGTGCGTACACCCACGTAGAGAAGCTGTCCACTTTGGCCACATCTATTATCTCACCACCCCTCCCACTGGGACATCCCAGAAGCCCATTGATCATTATTAGACCCTGTCATACATCCACACGCCCACACACACACACACACACACACCCACACACACACACACACACACACAAAATATCAATCCCTAGATTACATGCACAGAAACACAGAAAGATGATTTACATATATACACTTAAACACATACATACACATATGCATATAGGCACTTAGTTTTTACGAGCACTGTGACAAGATCAAATGGGTTCAGCCCAGATTGCACACACTCCTCAAAGCACTTACATCCTCAAGTCAACGCATCAACAAGGAGGATAAAAGAAACAACAATAGAGGAAGCAGCTGACTGGAAGCTCAGAGATGTGTGGTTACATTTTCTGATATAAGTTGTGAAGACTTTGATGCAGCTGTAGTAGACAAACAGGGAGGGAGATCCAGAACAACATAAACGATACTGAATCACAAGGTTGAGTGTTCAAAAACAACTTTTCCAAAACCCATTATAAATTTCTAACAGGTAAAATTATATTTTTACCTGACACAGCATTCTTATGTTATAATAAGTCTACATAGTAAATTTGTTTAAAGCTGTAAAACACATTTTAAGCAAATAGATGATTTACAGGAAAAGGCACGAGTCAGTAATAAGGCAGGTTTATTAGTGTGGCTCTCACCATACAGGGTTTTTTATTTTTCAGTAACACGCCAACCCTCTCCTGGTCACAGCTGATCCTTTTTTTTTGGATTTGTTTTAAAATCCAGTACTGAAGCAGTCACAACTCTGCTGCACCTTCTGTGTTTATCGTTCCAGGGGCTTTGACTGAAGACCCCAACTTCCCAAAGATCCAGTGGCCTTCACCAGAAATGTGTCCCTCCTGCCATACGGTGGAGGAAGACGGGGACCACAGGTGGAGCCAAGAGACGGTGCTGCCCTTCCTCATGTCCTACTTCTCCTCCGACAGCATCCTCACAGGTATCAGTTTCCGAAAAGCTCAGGTCTGATGCATTTTGTACCAAACTACAAAAACGTGCTTCTTTCTCCTACCTCATGATCATGAACTGCACCTGTGTTTTTTTCTTTTCTAAATTATTTTTTTCGAGCAATGATTCAGTTGTTGCTCAGTTAATGATAATCATCTCAAAAGATGTGTTTTAAAGTATCCAGTTGACAAGTGAGAGTGAAATTTAAAAAAAATCGGTTATTTCAAATAAAACAACATCAAAATGAAATGAAATCAAAGCTAAAGTAGAGATATAGTTCACGGATTCTGTTCGAATCCGTCCAAGCCTGAGAGTTCCTCTAATATGTGGTTACAATATTCTTAGCTATAGTGGGCAAGATAAGATAAGTGAGATGATGTGTGGATAAATAATACAAATGATGTGTCTATTTGCCTTTCCCTGTCAGACTATCTTGAAGATGAAAGCGAGGTCCTGACAAAGCAGAGGGAAAAACACACCAGCGAGCAGCGAGCTTTAGAGGCTCAGAAACGTGTTGACAGGAAAACCAGGGAGGCCTCTGACTTTATCATGCATCCTCCAGCACAGCCCGCTGTGCAAGAAGAGGAGGAAGAAGAAGAGGAGGGAGAAGAGCCGCTTGATGAAACTGTGACAGATGAAGAGGAGGAAGGTGCGGAGGGAGCGGCAGCAGCAGATGAGATGGGCAGAAAGACCTCTGAGCCGAGTCCTTGGGCCAAACCTGAAATGGGTCGAAGGCAGCAGCAGGCCCACCAAAAACCGAGCATTGTGGGGATGAGGATGCGAGACACGCAGGAGGACATTGTGGATCTGGACTCATTTGTCAACCAGCACTACAAGGCCAAGGCGCTGCTGTTGGCCGCCTCCAGCCGGGTCAAACAACGCACCCTGCAGAGGAAGGAGGAGCAGGAGCCCGGGCCTGTGTTCGGGCTCGGCATGGAGCTGGACGCAGGGCTTGGAATGGTGGGCCTGCAGCCTATGGAGTCTGACTTTGACCTGGACGGGGGGCAGAAGAGGAAGTGGCAGCAAAAGCGAGAACTGACAGGCCAGTACTTTGCAGAGGAGTCGAGACACAAGGGAGACTGGATGTCTATGCTGAGCATCGGATTCTCCAAAGCAGACATCAGCCTGTGTGTCATTCTTTACTTCCTGTCCTTTATGTGTCTACTCACCATGTACCTGTTCTACAAAAACCGCTTCAGGCTACGGCGGAGTAAAATACCCCTGCCCTGAACCAACGAGTGTCCAGATCTGAGCTGAGTCACAGCAATGATTAACATTCATTAGGTTCATGTAGGCTAATGTTGGGGTAAGTGTAAGGGGATGTGTCAAGATTAAAGTCATCTTAAGGTGGTCCACTTAACTGTTACCTTCGGCGAAAGAAGCCGGGGACATGTGAATGTCATGGAAGTGTCTAACTAGAGGAGGAAGGGAAAATTAGTATCTTTTGAATCTTTGAAAATCAAGGGAGTTATGTATCCTTGCACTTAATCCGTCCTCCAGAGCCTGAAGGCAGCATTGTGACTGTGGCTCACGTATATTCCCATGAGTGGGTTTCTGTTTGGGCTTTGTGCTTAAGTTAAGGAGAAAAATTGTGCTTTTTGATTTTAATTTACCACTTGTGAAGGATGAAATACATATTTATTTTGTTTTTATTTGTATGAAATAAATCAATAATCATACATTTTTGGGAGAGGGAGGTTGTTCAGCAGAATTAGTTTTTGTTGTTTGTTATTGAAGTTATGGAAGCCTCCTACTACTTCGCTCTGGACTATGACCCAAAAAATTGAGTTTCTCTAATGATTTGTATATACAGTTACATGTAAATAATATTTGAATCAGTGGATTTAAATTCTCAAATAGGTGATTTTCTTTCGGTGATTTCAAAAGCAATGATCTTATATTACAGATTTAAGATCTGTGAGTTTTGTTAAGTAATGGGATGGCAAAAACACAATCCTCCCATCACCTAAATTCTATGTGATTGTTTGTTGAATACTGTGACTGGACCAGAAGCTGCTCAGTCGCTTTGTTCTTCAGCTCCTTTGAGTAGGTCTACATTACACTGAGTTTTACATCACGTCTTTGAGCATGACATCACACTGCTGAGCCCACACGACAGCTACTGGGGTTGTTTATGAAGTGTTGCGGAGCGATGCATATGTTCACCCTGGACAAGGTTTTAGAATAAGCAGGATTTGTTTTTGGCTGGTGTCCACCATGTGAAGATTGTGCTGACCATCACTGTGTTTTTCTGTTTGCCTCACTGCTTCAGTCTGAATCAATAAAATTATTTTTGATAACGACTCATTGTTTTTTCATTCCAATTGTTATTGAAAACTAATTTGGTAAGGGGTGCTCGAAATAATCCACTTTATAGAGAAGAGTTAAACCTCTGCAATATATATGGACTGTTTTATGTTTTATAAAATATGATATCCATCATCTTCAGAAAAGGGGTTCCCCAAGGCTCTGTGCTAGGCCCCTTCTCTTTGTGAAACATATACTTCCTTAGGTCCAATTGTCCAAAAACAGGGACACTGACCTCCACCAGTTGCCTTAACTTCTGATGCTTGCTTACAGGCCAACTTCTGTGTCTGCATCCACAATATCAATCGCACACACTTATGGTCCTTCTTAGCCATTGTGTTCCTACAAGGAGCGTGGACTGGCTTTGCGATCCCTGCACTCAGGAGAATCCCAGTCCAGACTATTTTTGGCCTAGGTTCCTAAGTGGTGAACCATCTTCAGAATCTCCATTGAAACTTAACTCCTCTCCCAACACCTCCATCACACCAACATGACTAACTAGCACTTACTGTGCACTTTTTTATCTGATCTCCTTCACTTTGTCTTATCATTTCAAGCTCTCTAGAATCCATAGTGCGTTCCCTCCATTATAAGTCACTTTGGTTGAAAATGTCTGACATCAAAATATTTTTACGAAACCCCCCAGAGTTGAGAATAACAAATTCATGTTTGTTTTTTGTTTTGCTCATGACGACAGGACTTGAGGCAAGAAGGAGCAGGGTGTTGCATGCATAATGTTGGAGGGGTTAAAGCATCCAAGGTTGAAGGAAAAAAGCCTGTTGCCATCTGCTGTGCAGCGCAAGCTAAATCCTAACAATTTCATTGGGATTATAGCAAGTGAGTAATCCAGCTTTCCTTTAGGACTAGAGGGGAGAGATTACCCTTGAGGATTAGCTCCCTGCAGATAATAAACTTTATTAAAACGCAATCGGCTTTCGTGGGGCTTCTTCCCTCCTCACACACTTGGAGGTGGGCTCTTTTCGGGGAGGGGAGCAACAGTATAGGCCAGGGCGTCCGGTCAGGTGGATGAAAGACGCAGCGGTGTGTGAGATGGATGAATGGATGGACAGACAGAGGGTGAGGGGTTTGATGTTGTCCAGATTACAACGGGCCCATCTGAGGGAAAACAAGCTCTTGATCTTGAGCTTTGAGGTTCCTGGAACGATGGCTGGAATCCCTTTAACTCCTGCCCCTTTACCTCTACCCCAATCCTGTCACACACACACACAGACACACACCTTCATCCCAAATGCCACTCCATATCTTTATCCAAACCCCGTCGGACAGGATTTGATGGTTGAATACTTGAGTTAAGGCAGTCGATTCTTATAATAACACACACACACACACCCACACACACACACACACAATAGGTTGATTAATAGCCCCACATTAAAGCAGAGGAGCATCACGGCTGAGCAGCTGTGGTTATGTGACTTAATCAAACTCTCCCATACTTTGAATTAGACCCTGAATGACACACTATAATTGCCAGAATGAATTGAGAAAAGCACAGTTTGTCAAAGGGAAACTTCTGTTTGTTATATATTCCGTTTGCAAATATCATCCAGTATATCATGAGACAAATTTTAATATCAGGGTGGGCTGTTATTCTTATGTGCCCTTTAAAACTTTTTGTGTTTGTTATCTGTTTGTGTTTTCATATCTGCCACGTTATTTACAACCTACCTTTTCTGAAGGTCGGGACAGGGACCATCGAGAAAAATGGGAAAAGCTCATAGAATTTTTCTTTTGCTTGAATCCATAATAGCTTTTTGGTTTAAGTACTTTTCTGCCACATCTGATTTCAATGTTTACCTGTGTTTGTTATCTGATCGGAGCGAGGCTTTGTGCTCCTCACTACCCAGAAGTCCTCTCATCAGGTGCCCTGGGCCTCAATGTGCTGCTAGTGTTCTGCTGGTTCGGACTAAGGATGGTTAATGAGGAAGCTGGCAGCAATATAATATCTATCTGCTACTTTGCCAAGGCTGAGGTTCACACTGAGGACAAGAGGCTTCAAATCCAAACCAAGACACAATCAGAGCTGTTCATGCATCTGAATACAGAGACCAAATCAGTTTTATTTGATTTAACTAGCAGCAAATCAGATTAAATTTACAAATGAATGAAAGCATTAAGAAACTGTTAAACTAATTAAATCACCTCTTGTGCTGGGAATAAACAAAATACTGACAGAATGAAGAAAAAAGTATCACATAGGAGTGAAAATGCAGAACCATATAAAGTAAAAGTCCAAAGAATAAAATACATAAACAGAAAGTCCAATTGGACAAAGTCGAAAAACTCAAGTCAAATTGTAAATTAAGAATCAACAACCACAAAAATACTATAATACAAATGCAATGCTTCAGTAAGGATATTTGTGGAGTAGATAAAAGATGTTTGTGTTCTCTCCAACTTCTTTAGTAATTCAACAACCAAGATATTATAGAAATTTTAATTATTGAGCTTTAAAGGGTCTTATATGCTGATAGACTCATCTTTTTTCCCAGTTTCCAGTCGTTATGCTAAGCTAAGCTAATTGCCTCCCGGCTTAAACCTCATCAACAGAACAGCAACTGCAAACAACTTTGAGCTTCAGAGCTGCTTACTGTGTATTTGAGAAATGTCTGGACTCTACTGGAGGGAACATGAACATCACTCATCCAAAAGATATCAAATCATTTGATGACGTTGACCAACTTCTTAATCCAAAATCTCAGCTATAACATCTATAGCATATAAATCACTTTCATCAAATAGTTCAGCGACTCAGTGTGTGTCCTTTTGGATCCTCATTTATCTTGTCCACAAAACTATGGGTAGATTTTAAGATATATTGTATAATAACAAATTATTACTTTTATTACATACAGTAAACACTGTGCCTTAACATATCAAATTATTGCATTACAAAAAAATAAGACATACATGCATTAAATGCAATAACTTAAGCAAAAATAAAAACAAACAAACAAAACAGTTGTGTCACACATCTGCAAATAAACGTTAAGAACGATGTGTCCTACAGGAGCATCTGCATTTGTTTGCATCAGCACCTTAACTCGTCTGATTCTGATAGAGGCTCGTGTTTTTCTTTAGGAACATGTCTAAACTGTTGGAGTTATATATCACAGTCTTACTTTTTTCTTTTACAATGACTCTATTCCCTGTCTAGGTTCAAAATAACTTTGAAGATGAGTTAAAAAAGGAATAGAAATGATATCGTCAGTTCATGAAAACCGTGCAAATTGCAGATGAAGTGCAATGACTGAAAGCTCCACAATAACTACCACACGGACCTTTAAGGATTGTTTTGTCTAAGCATTTGTGTTTCCGCCTCACTTCAGTGAAACCATCTAGAAATCATCCAGTTTGTCGTCAGCCCTCCACCTACAACACGTGCCAGCTCCCTCACTCACAATGACCTGACTACTTGCTTGAAAACTTTCTACACAACTTTGTGGCGTGTGCGTTGATTGTTGTGTAGGATAGATGTTGTGCACTGACACACTGTTGTGCTGTGAAGGGTAAAAACCTCACCTTGCTGCCCTGTTGTTGTCTTCCATAAATTAGACAATGTGGGGTTTTATAGTCGCTTCTCTCCTGCGTGCTCTCTGCCTCGATGTTTATTACCCCTCCGGTATTGATATTAAAATGCAGGAGGGCCTTGATGCATTTTTGTGTCATCTCTCTTTCAGACTTTAATAATACTATAAAGCTTCCCTGCTGTGGACAGAGGGAGAAGTGGTGTGTGTGCGTGGGGGGGTGCTGAATAAATTACGAAAAAACTAAGCCAGGTCCCCTTTAGGTTTTAAACATTCAGCCTTTTAGAGGCAGGAGTCAAGTAGGGTCAGATCCATCTCATTTTACTGCTGCGGTCCCTCCCCCTTTCATGTGGACGCTCATCTGCTCATCTCCCAAACATCTCATCACACCAGTGTCAGTGTGTCGGCTGCTGTCTGTGCACCGAGGGGAGTTGTGTGAGTGTGTGTGTGTGTGTGTGTGTGTGTGTGTGTGTGTGTGGGGTGGTTGTAGCCAACTGGAAGTCCTCACAGTTCATCAGTGCCCAGCAGAGAGTTGTATGGGAGGAAGGGAAACCCCAGTAAATCAATAACCTCCTATCAACTCCATTTAGGCCTTGATCATCAGCTTTACCTCGGCTGCAGTGTTCTGATTTCAGCACAACTCTGACCTTTGCTTCTGTTCTGTTTTGGTTTCTGATGTTTATCTCTGGATAGAACCCCCCCTCCTCTGCAGTCAGTGTGTATATAGTTTACAGGAAGTGTTTGTATAATGAAGCTGGAGAGGATCCAACACTTGTCAGTCACATTGTTTTAATTCGCTCAGCTGACACCGCTCCCGTCTCTGAACTTAACGAAAGATTCACTCCTGGTTGGATGGAGATCCTGAGGTAATGAAAAGGGTTTTGAACACATTTTTAGTTCATGTCAGTTGGTTTTAATAAAAAAGGCCATGTGATTTAAACCTCTGCCTTAAATGTAAATAGCAAAATATATTTAACAACAGTTTATGAATGTTTAGAATATTGTGATTTTGTTGATGTGCTTTGCTGAATGTGACATCTTATAACATCTCGGCCCTGCAGAGAGAGGGATCCCTCCCATGTTCCTGAGAGGATGTCACACCGTCTAAAAATTGTTAAACCTAAACAATGCTTGTAAATATCGGTTATCAAATAAAATCTAATTGGATTTATTTCTCTTTCATTTACATTTTTATTTTTACTAAACTCCAACTCTGAAAATTGTAATATGATCTGGTAACATTTTTATAAATCAATATTTCCTTTGGGAGATTTCAGAAAAAAATCTAAAGGGGTTTATTAAATATATATGTTATGTCTTCAGAGCCACATTTCTGTGTCATTGCACATTAGTAACAGTGGACTTTTTCCCACCTTGTTGTTTTTGCGACAGAGCTAAACATCCCAACAACTGATACAAACACAAAGTTTGTACAACTATGACTGATTTACATTTAAGCTTTAACTCCTGGTTATATATTCAGTCTTACACTGATCTGATGTCCAGGCCTTTCAACGTCAATGTCAGGATGGCCTGGAGTATCCTGACCGTGGGGCTGCGCGCATAGCAACATCTGGAACAAGTCACAAAACGTCTGTCCAGAGGTTCCTGCTAAAATATCCCATAGTAAAAATGTTGTAATTGTTTATTTAAAAATAATTATACGAATGTAATGTCTGTGAAAAGTGCTGCCTTTAGAATCCTTGCCGGTGTGTCTTAATAAAACAAGCAGCCACCTCTGTCCAGTTATTGGTGAATCCGAATTTCAGTCGCTCATCAGGCGCACTGGCTGAACTGGTTCTAGTTATTTGAGTCAAACGAGCCTATTACCGCCTCGTCTCAGCTCGACGGGGTCGGGTTCAATCAGGGAATTGGAAAATATAATTTCTGACGGCTATAGCTTTTCGTTTGTTCAACCAATCTCTCCCACTAATTACCCAAATGGACAGGAGCTGTCAGGAGACAATAACTATTCCCTAATAGAATTTGCCCCCCAAATGCAATTTAATTTTCTCCTCCACGCTCTCTCCCGAGGTTTTTTTTTCTCCCCCTTCGCTTTTTCTGCCTCTCTCGCTCTCTCTGTCCCTCTCCTGCCTCCGGACCGAACGGTGAGGGACGCGCGGTGCCACTGCTGCGTAATGCTGCTGCTCTGCCTGTGGATGGGAGAATGGACTGAACGACTGGCCGCAGCCGCCGCTGCTGTTTCTGTGAAAGCTCCGGTTCAGCCTGCTGAGGCGAACATCAGCGGCATGGACGAGAAGCAGAGGAAGGAGGAAGAGGAGGGGGAGGAGGAGGAAGAGGAGAGAGACGCTGTGCCTTAAAAATGACCGCTGAGCTGCGGTGATTAGGTAGGTGTGCACGGTGATGCTCTATGTCCATCTTTTAACGATACAGGGAATTCACTAACACTCCTATATACGTGCATTTATAAATATATGTAATGCATTTTCTTTTTAACCCTCACACTTGCAGTGAATTGTGCAAATTCCCAGCAATTTACGCACAGACTTAAAATTGGATTAAAGTCAACTTAGAAGTTTAGTCCCCATCTGTGAAGTGTTTTTGCTCTTGTGCTTATTGGATATGTAATCATATTTGTGTGTCAGTGATTCCATCTGTGTAATGTGCTGAAGATTGATGCATAAACCTTGTATTTGAACTCAGAAAAGATAATAATAAATCCAATCAAGTGAATGTTTGGTGTTTTGGCTCATTGCGATTCAGGCCTGCTGCACGAACCCCCCAGTGTTGTTGTGTCTGTGCAGGACGACGCACACCTGTGTCCCCCTGCTCACCTTGTGTGGATGGATGTGCTTGTGTATCTCTGACTGTCGCGCTAAGTGTTAGATGGATCTGTGAATCGCAGAATGAACCGGTCCACTGAAATATTAGATCTAATTAGAGGTGGCCGGGTCAACGGCGGTGGCCGAGGAGTCGCCCTCTGCTTGAGTTATTGCCCGAGCTGCTTCCTCTGCTGCATTTCTTTATCTCACGGTGGCATCTTTTAGACAAAGATCCGTCATGTCACCTCTCTCACTGCATTATTATAATAATCATCCGCTTCTCTCCTCCACTTTCTTTTCTTTCCTTCCATTGTTTATGGTTTATCAATTTAAGATATATATAGCCAACTTCTGGATCCGTGATAGAAACATTAAAACGTATTTTTGCATTTCTTAATCTATTGTTGTGGACCTTTTCTGTCATCTTATGCAACTATTTCTTTAAAAAAGATCTGCGTAAAACAGATGCAGATTATTTTTGTCCCGCATTTCTTTCGCCATCTCATTTAACGATTAAATGGTATCATTTAGTACCCCACTAAACCAGATGTGCGCGCTCACGTCATTTCTCTCTCTGCATTTTTTTGCATCCGTCAATTATTCTAATTGTGTTGCCCTTTGCTGACAAGTTAAGAGCATTTTTATCTGCGCTGTTTTCCAGGGCAGCCGCGGGGTCTCGATATCAACAATCAGAGTAATTGAATTGCTGAATAAATTGAATGATCTTGAGGGGAAAAGTGTATAATGAAAATAAAGTAAGACCAGATGATTTCCTTTGCCACGCGTGCACGGATGGATGGATGGATGGATGAATGGATGGATGGGTGGGACACCTGGTCTGGACACTGCTTTGAATCGGTTGAATAAAATTCCTGTAATGTTCCATAGACTATTTTTTTTTAATCTGCTTGATGGGCACTTTCATTTGACTAAATTACATGTGAAACAATAACCACACAGACTAGGATTAAGGGATTGTGGATCTATACCATAGACGGTATATAAAAGGTCCATAGGCCTCTGTAAACGGTGCGGAACAATGGAATAAAGTGTTTAAAGATAGGAGGATAAATCAGCTTAATGTACAGGAGAAAGTGCCGACTGTTGCCTTATTTAATTTATTTCCCAGGGCAGATTATCTCAGTTTCCAGACACATTCATTTTTTTTTCATTTTCGACTGTTTGCTGCGGGTTAAACTTATTGCTAGTTTGAATATATAATTTGAATGACATTTTCTGTATTACATTATATTTATTTATATTTGTATTATAAATTAATGGAAATATTTCAAAATAAATAAATTACCATAGATTTACTTTCATTATTATTATTGCAGCAATTCAACTAAAACACTGACATATTTTCTGATTAATAATGTGAAAACATGAAAAATACACCACATATTTTCTCATATTGTAAAGAGTGTCAGTCCTGTATCAGCCGTGTGTCTGTGTGTACTCTTGTGAGCCGTGATGGTGCGTCACCTGGGACTCGTGCACGCGGACTCTGTGGATGGAAACAACCTGGATCGGAGGCGGACCTGCGGCGGAGGGGACGCGCCACTCTCTGCTTTTCTTTCCACGCTTGAAGTAAATTGAAAGCGAAGATTGAGTTCATCTAGCTTGAACTAGCGGCCCTCCGGGGGGAATATCTTATCCAGCAGAGCAGCCTCAGACGATGGGCTCTGAAATGAACAGTGTCATGAGGCCTGCGCCCCAGACTCCTAATCCTACCTGTCACTGAGAGGGGATCCAGCTGCTGCAGCCGCACTGCATGCCGGGCCACGGCCCAGGAGGCTCGTCACGCAGGTGAAAGTGTTTGTGTTTGTGACTCAGACATGTGTCCAACCACACGTCCTCGTGTGGTCTCACTGCTGCTCCTGTTTGTGACAACTAGTGGAATCTCTGCACTGTGACTTGGGCCTAAACTGTTCCAAGAGGGTTGTTGGTGGTGATGACAGCTTTCTTATAGAGGCACCTCATCCAGATGTGGGCCACTTCAGGCAATGAAGCGCCACCTCTGGTCTTCTTCTGGCCAAGATGAATGGATGTGAGACCAAAATGGCCCAAATACCCAAAACAAATGGGCTCAATAGGTGTAATCTGGTTGTGAACCTAAAGTGGCCATGGTAAATTGTGAATATGACTCAAACAGCACAAAAGTGATTAGGGCCGTGAACCTTAGCACCTTTGGTTGAATATTGCCAAGGCTTACTTGTGGACCAGATCTGACAAACAGGAGCAGACCACCCAAGTGGCATCACAGGTGTCACATGGGCCGGATGACAGTGTGGACCAAATCTGGGCAAAACTATTTTTCCCATGTGGGCTTTTAATTTGACATCCATACACCAGCATCAATAGACTTTAATGCCTTTATTTCAGTGAAATATGTCAGTATCATCATCCCACCTGCTGATCAGCCATTAAACTCCCATTTAGTGTGCGCGTGTGTGTTTGCTGAAGGGAATTTTAAGTACATAAATCAAGTATAGCTGTGAAATCTGCTCATCCTCCTCATTGATAATTTCCAGGAGGATAAATAAAAGTGAAAATGAAACTGTCCCTCATTTTCCTGGCTTCAAACGTGGGAGCCCTGCTGGCCCCGGGACCCCCTCTGAGAGCCACTGCAGTCAGCTATTTATGGTCTCCACAGGAACAAGGTCCCGCCTCTCCGGAGACATTTTCATACACCATGTTGTAGACGCCTCTCTTCCTCCTCCTCCTCCTCCTCCTCCTCATCTCCTCCTACACCTATGGAAGATGCTTTCCGCCCTCGGGGGCCTCCTCTTCCTGCGCTCCCATTGGCCCCCCGGCGAGCCTCTGCCGCGGTGACGTCAGGCCCCGCCGCCCCTGCAGCGCTGAATGGAACGAGCAGCTTGGCTCATCCACTCCAAAACAGCTCGGCACGGCGCGGCACGGACACCATCCCGGGAATAGCGAGAGAACACGGGGGACGGAGGCTTGACGGGACAGTGAGGAGAGAGGCCTCAGCATCAGCACCACCACCACCATCATCATACTTTTTTTCTTCCACGAGACAGGACAGGGGTGTGCGCCCACCGTGTTGCGGGTGTATGTGCGTGCGTTTGTCTCCCGGTTTGGATCACGATGATGCAAAGTGCGGCGGTCCTACCGACAGAGAGTCCTGTGAAGAGTTTACCGGAGATTCTCGGAGTGCCACTGCAACGTAAGACATTTTCTGAAACCATCCTAGTGTTTGTCAGCCTGAGCTGCTGCTGCTGCTGCAGGAGGGGGGTTCGTCTCCTCGGCCGAGGATGAGGATGAGGACACTGAACCTCTCGGTCTCAGCTGGTCACGTACAGGCCACTGGTGGTGTGTGATGCAGATGTGTGTCCGGGTGCTAAAAAAGATATTTACAAATAGATACTAGCAATTTACCTGTGCAGTCTCACTATATTTTGCAAAAGGTGGAAACATTTCGCCAGTGCAGAAGGAAGCGCCTCGGTGATTCATCCAATCCCAAGAAATAACAATAAAACAGATATTTTCTGTTTAGATATATTTTTTGAATTTGTATTATTATTTAATCCTCTAATTCGAGCTCAAACTTTGCTGCATCCCCTCGTCAGCTTGTTGGTGTTCACAGAGCTGCACATGCAGGCAGCTGTTAATTTGTAAACGAGGCTGCATGGTCAAGAGATCAGACACAGTTGTCATCGCCCATCAGACAAACACACACTGACTTTGACTGACACTCACAACTCAGGCTAGTACACGTGTGATACACGTTATTCTCCGTTTTAATGTCTCTCACCAAGGCCTATATGTGTTCCCATGTTTTACAGTTGCAAAGATGTGATGTGTAAATGATTATTATTATTATTGCTATTATTATTATTAGTTATTATTATAATTGAGGATTAGACCAAATATTTATATTCATCGCCAATTATAATCTTTATCTTCCAGGATTAAAGGTGAGAATAACCCTTTTATAATATAATCATGTAAACAACATAGAAGTGCAATGAGACACATTTCTGCTCTGACCCAATTATTTATATGCGAATTGGAAAAATATACAGATGGAACGAATCTAATAGGCTTTTTCCCCCCCAAAAAAATAATCCACTATCAAATAGGATAATACCGCAGGATAATTACTAGATTTCAAAAGACCGATAATGAAATTGTTCATTCTGATAGATCTAAATATGAAGGGTAAATTCTGTCATATCGTTTTCTCCAGATAATCGAAAAAATATTATTAATATCAGTTTATCATATTATTATAATAACATATTGTATTTTCTTTAATCCACATTTCTGTTGTCTGTTCGTTATAACAAAGAAAATTATAATGAAACATATGATGGGATATGTGTCATGTGTGAGTCACAGCCTGTTGTGTTTAAACCTGGCTAGAGGAAAAGAGCCTTTATGTGGTCGGCTTATGCTCTTTAATTTTTATAAATCGAGGCAGATTAAAAGATTGGATAAAGATCCTGCCACTCAGCTCCCTGCAGTGCCAGCAGCCATCCTGGATTTAACCCTGGATTATTCCAGGAAATAAAACAAGAGACAAATTATCTAAACATTTAATGTCATGGAGAGAGAGCTGTGCTGACAACACAGACTTTAACCTGCAGAGTTGGATGTAAAGGGTTTATTCCTTATTCATTGACTATTTAGAGAGGTTGCTTGAATCACACTTTTTAATTCTAGATTTGAAACAAAACAAAATCTTGTTAGAAGGTAAGAAGTGATGGAGGTGATGAGGCTGAATAGTGGAGAGTGGTGGCAACAGATACTGAGATATGAAGAAGACCCACACGAGCTTTACTTTCTCTCTCTCTCTCTCTCTCTCTCTCTCTCTCTCTCTCTCTCTCTCTCTCTCTCTCTCTCTCTCTCTCTCTCTCACACACACACACACACACAGAGGAGCTGGACGGGGGACGCTCTGTCTTTGCCAAGAATCGTGCTGCTTTCCTTTCAGCACCACTCGTCTCGCTCCCTCGCTCGGCTCCATCCTTCACTTTATGTCGAGACACTTAAAAAATCCCCTCATTAAAAAAATCCCGGCCACAGATATATTTAGATCCTCTAATGATTTCCTCCACTTTCTTTTATCATCTCTGACAGAGCCGGTGTTTCTGAGCAGGAGCGATATGCAACTGTCACGTTTTCACGAAGTCACTTTTCTCTGCAAGTTCTTTTTTTATTCTATGTTTTTTTCAAATTAATGAAAATATGAGCTGATTTAAAATATTTGTCAATTTTCAGATGGTCTGATTGACGCATGTACATTTATTGTTTTATAGTTAGTGCTTTGCAAAATAAAAATCAATGCCATACAATGATCATAGAAAAGATTTTCACAAAGCCTGTATTTTCAAATTTAACCTGGCAATTTAAAAATATGTGGAATCTGGCATACTGCCTTAAAGTCAATGTTGAATCATAACCTGAGACTGAATGATCTGATGAGCTTAAACACGAGGCTTCTCCTGCATCATTATAAGATGATGTGTGTGTGGATGTGTGTGTGTGTGTTCTCTGACGTTTGCTCTTGCCACTTTTCCTAGATATTGATTTCTCATTACCGAATACCATTTGAATATTTCACCTAGACAGGCTGCTAAAAATTTCAAGAAAAATCAAGAAAGAATTAAATAAAAGAAAGAAGAAAAGGTAGAAAAAGTAGGAAAAACTAAATTTAAACAAAAAATGTGTTGTCATTGCAACAACCATGGTTTGGTTCTCTGTAAATATAAAACTAATTATATATTTAATCGTGACAAAATTCACAAACTCAGCATCGACCAAATAAATAAGATTCTGTACTTGGGTCATCCTTATTATTTAAATTTACTAAGTAATCAAAGGTTAGGCTCCAGTAGGAAATTTGCATTTAGTTTCAGATTAACAATATTTAAAAATCTGAATTTTAACTGTAGATCTGGCTTTTACTTCTTTACGATCGAGAGAGAGGAAATCGGAGCTGGGTACAGTATGATCCCTGCGTGTGCACATGTGATCTGCTGCTGCGGCGGTTTTAACACGGACAAAAACGAAATGTAATCTGGCCTCGACCCTGATTCCAGAATTTTTCTCACCTGCTCACTGACACCACATCTGCTCTGAAACCGTGAGGAGACGAATTCAGATCGAGCAGAGAAACATCTGCACAGAGATCAGCACCTCGGACAGAGACTGACACGATCACAAACAGGCAACAAAAGTAGATCAACATCTGCTTATCCAAACATAAAATGCCAAATTTTTATTTGAGAAAAAAAAAGCAAAACATCATAATGTAATTTATAATCAAAATAAATACATAATAAAAAAATGTGGGTTGAGAAATAAAACAAATCTCTAGAATAAAAATATAATCTTTGCAAAATATGTCTTGACAGAACAGTATTGATGTGTCTCTTGGTATTATTACAAATATAATAACACGGATATTATAGAATTTGCTGTGTCTGAAAAAACTGCAGTTTTTATCGCGCATCACAGTTTACCAACATTTAACGGTGATTTATATTCACCCTCTTTACCCTGTGAGCATGATGTGAAATTCTTGTTGTTTGACGCGTTGATAAAAACGGAGGATTTCCTGAAAATGTCCGAGCGGTGTCTCCCAGTGCTCGCTGAGTGTGACCTTGTGCCGGTGCTGTGTCCCCGCAGAGATCCCTCAGTGTGCCGGCTGTAGCCAACACATCCTGGACAAGTTCATCCTGAAGGTGCTGGACAGACACTGGCACTCCAAGTGCCTGAAGTGCGCCGACTGCCAGACTCCGCTGGCGGACAAGTGTTTCTCCCGGGCAGGAGGCGTCTACTGCAAAGAGGACTTCTTCAAGTCAGTAGTTTATTCTCTCTCTGCGCTGCTTCACTGTCGCTGTGTTATTTTTTCTGAAAAATTTGTTGATTTATCTTCCTCAACTCGGAGAGAAATCACACATTTTATTCCATGAAATCCAAAAAAATTGAACCACGTGAAATTAATAATTTGGTCATTTTTCACCTCTAACTGTGTTGAAACACAAAGTATATAGATAATTTGTCTAAATTAAATACCTAAATCTGTCTATGTGGTTCTATTGTAGCAAGAGAACATTGTTGTTGAATCAATGTTGCTCATTTATGTTTTATTATTTGTACATTATTGTTTTGGTGAGTCATGTCTCTGAGTCAATGGGATTTCCTTTGTTAGAAACTGAAAGTTTGACTAAATCAAATCGGTTAAAATAGAATTGATAAATTATTAATCTTGTGCATTTATTACCCGAGCTAAATAAATTGTTTCTGTTTATCTAATTGTTAACTTTTTACTGCATAATCACAAATTGATGCAATTATCTCTATATTTGTATATATTACTTATGAACAACCATGCTGGGCTACGCTAATTAATTTAAAATTACAGTATATTTTGTTTTTGCAAACTTCACATAATTCAAATTGTAGTGGCGTGTTTTTCCTCCTAAATGAGAGAAAGCAAGATTTCAAAAACAAGTGCAAACATTTGTGTCATCTTCTTTCTATCTTTCTATTTATTTCTTCCTTTCTTTCTCTTTCCTTTCTCTTTCCTTTTGGAAGGATTGGATTTCTGAGGTATTACAGAGGGAAAATTGAGTTTGACTTTTATCCAGAGCAGGATCAGCAGATCCAAGCTTTTTACTAAATCATGTTTGAAAGGTTTTAATGCTCCGAGCTTGAATGAGACCTAAAGAGCTCCGGAGTCTCACCGAGAGGTAACTCTGTTAGCCGACCCTGGGGAGAGCAGGGGGGGCGTTTGCATGTAGGCTACTGTGGTGAGGGACAAGCTGGGACAAACACATCCACACAAACACACACACAAACAGACACACAGATTCACTGGCGCTGGCTTCCTGGCAGTGATTTGTAGGCTTCACCTTGCTCTTTTTATTTCTGTGGGTTGGGTGTGTGATTTAAAACCTCTCCTGAGTCAGTGCTTTATTGGTCCTCCTCAGGGTGTGTTTACTGTGAGCAGCCCTCCTCCTACCTCTTCCTCTTTCTCTTCTTCCTCCTCCTCCTCTTTAGCTCTCAGTACTTCATCTGCAAACACATAAACATGCAAACACAAACACACACACACACACACCAACACAGTGCATTGATCCTCTCCATCCATCAACCTGCGGACAGGTCTATCGTTAACAGAAATGCATTCCAGTGCTGATGTTTCCCAGCACAACAGCTGGAGATTCTATTAACACAGACACTTTGCCATCATTCTTGGCTGCAGCTGAAGAAATACCTGTCCAGCGTGTGAAATTTTAATCTGGCTCGGTCTCATCATCTCCATCAGCTTTTATATCGGATGTAAGCATGGGAGAAGGATGTCAGTCTGCCCTGCTTCGCATTTTCTAACCTCTCCTCTTCTCCATGTTTTCCTGCAGGCGCTTCGGAACAAAATGTGCATCATGCCAACAGGGGATCCCTCCGACGCAGGTTGTGCGGAAGGCGCAGGACTTTGTGTATCACCTGCACTGCTTCGCCTGCATCATGTGCAGCCGGCAGCTGGCCACCGGGGACGAGTTCTACCTCATGGAGGACGGGAGGCTGGTGTGCAAGGTGGATTATGAAACTGCAAAGCAAAACGGTAAGCGCTGCAAGGATCCAGAATGTCAAATGAAACATGTTAATATTTCGGCCTGACAATTGAAAAGATCTGTGTTAAGGTGTTCACGGCTCGCTCTGGGGCCTGTGCTTTAACAACACAGTCACAGAGAAGTGGCTTGACGTTGAAACTTGACTTAACAACACCAGGCAGCTGTAGTATCACAGTAGAGGACATGAGAGATAAAGCCAAAGCTTATACACTTCAGTAACCAGTAGACCCATGTTGTTTATCATCTGTGTATGTGTGTGTGTGTCGTCTCCCTCCCTCTCTTTTGAGATATCCTCACACGTCTGATTGATTATGTAAAGTTAAGCAATGCTCTCCTACGCTGCGGCCTCCATAACTCCATTCCTCTGGCACTGAGTAGATTTATGTCCTCTGCTGTGGGAGGGGGACAGATGCACAAGGACAATAATACACTTCCACACATGACCATTCACTTCATCTAACACACAAACACACACACTCCACGCAGAGGCCGAGGGGCCACTGCCAGTTAGGGCCGTGAGACGAATGCGAGGAGAAGTCACTCACACTTGTGATGGTGTTATTTTAGACGACTCGGAGGCGGGGACCAAGCGACCGAGGACCACCATCACCGCCAAACAGCTGGAGACCCTCAAAAGTGCCTACAAAAACTCGCCGAAGCCAGCACGCCACGTCAGAGAGCAGCTGTCCTCAGAGACGGGACTAGACATGAGAGTGGTGCAGGTAGAGAGAGTTTGATTCATCAGACAACTTCACACATCTTCACTCCTGACAAAATACCTGAATAATCTGTATTTTAGTAAATAGATCAGGTTGCTCAGAGCAGGAGAGCTGCATGACAAACATTTTAGGTTTAAATGATAGGATGTTTAGGCCACTTCTCTCTGTTTGTGTTTAAAATGAGAAATCTGCATCTCCACTTCTGAATCTAAATTTATTAAGTGAATTTAAAAAAAGTAAATCTGTCTGTTTAAATCTATAAATTGAGATTATATAAAAAACATTCAGGCTTCTGATATTGAGGCCTTTAGATTGTAAAATAACAAAAACATAAAGCGATGGAATTTTAATAAAATAATACCAGATGGTTGATATTAGGATATTTTAAAGATCTTTTATCTTAACCTAATAACATTCAAGATTTACTTAAAGGATTTTGTCGTGTTTGGGATATATGATTATTAATTTTGAGTTTATTATGTTGAGAATCAGTTATTTAGACCAAGATGTGAAGTATTATGATGTGAAACATTATGAGAATAAGAAAAAAAGTTTCAAATAATGAATACTAGGTGGAGTAGTATCTGATTTAAATTACAATGCTTTTCATTATTATAAGTTAATAACAGCTGTTATTATCTCTGCCAGGTTTGGTTCCAGAACCGACGAGCAAAGGAGAAGCGCCTGAAGAAAGACGCAGGTCGACATCGCTGGAGTCAGTTTTATAAAAGTGTGAAACGCAGCCGAGGAGGAGCGAAGGTGGAGAAGGAGAGCTCGGCTGACGACGCAGGCCTCAGTGACAGCGAGCTGAGCTTCAGAGGTAAGAACACTGTGTGGATAGTAACTTCAACCCAGAGCATATCTGTTATTGCCTGAGAGAGAGATTCCTGAAAGGGAATCGTCAGTCATGCTGTTGTTCTAATGGGATTAAAGGAGCCTACAAGCTGCTAAATGACAAGAGTGCAGCGGCGATTGAATATGTCTTTTCGCAGAGTTTCATTTGTCTCCCGGCGTTGCTAAATGCACTGTGTCGTTCTCAGGCAAATCCAAAATGGCATTCTCATTTGGCATTCCCCTCACACCTCCCTGTGGCACCTCCCTCACACATCCTCCTGCCTCCGCTCGTCCCCATGATGGAGCTGACTGGAGGAGAGAGGAGGCCCTTAGTGGGACGCAAACAGCGCTTTAGACGTCTCTGTGTTATTTAACGTTTGCGGAGCCAGTTTTTGGGCGGTCGTAAAAGTCTCCGAGCCACTTCCAAAGAGAAGGCCATTTTTATGAGAAATGAAAACATGGTGACAGAAACTCCATAAAGTATGCGAGGCTTTTAGTCAATTAGAGAGAAAGTGCTTTTGGGGCTTTGTTGTTGCTGAAGCCAAGCGTGGGATGGAGAGGGGAGAGATTCAAACAACTGTTGTGTGCTGCAGTAATGACACACACACCAAACAGAGCCCCATTGTTAGTGAAGAATGTAAAGCACATCCTTTCACACCAGCAAACACTGAGATGCTTATCAAACTGCTGCTCCACTTACTGTAGCTCCATGAAACCCACGTACGGGTGCCACTATAAAACTCTCTCATAAAAGCACTTAACTGTATTGAAATACAACAAGTATATAATGCCCACATAGTTGACAGCACTGTTGATGTGTCCCAGTATTTACTCGTACTAAGTGATGGTGTCTCCTCCACAGACGACCAGGTCCTGTCCGACCTGGGCCACACCAACGGGCTCTACGGGAGCGTGGGGGACATGACCAGCAGCGCGGTGCTGAACGGGGGCTTCTCGGTGGACGGGGGCCAGCCTTACCACGACATCCGAGCGGGCAGCCCGTACGGCCTCCCTCAGTCGCCCTCCTCCATCACCTCTCTGTCCGGCCACACCCCTCTCCTCAACAACCTGGGCTTCAACATGGACAGTCTGGTGGTGCAGGGGGGCGCCGGCGGGGTGGGGCAGGCTCTGAGGGCCATGGCAGGGGGCCCCACCTCAGACCTCTCGACGGGCAGCAGCACGGGATACCCGGACTTCCCCACCAGCCCGGCCTCGTGGCTGGATGAGATGGACCATTCCCAGTTTTGAGGCAGAAAATGAAAAACAGACTCACAAGGCTTTTTTTTTACATTTCTTTCTTTCACCCTCCAAGACTAATGAGATGCTGGGTGAAGAGACAGAAGGAAGAGAGGAAGTGTGACTCTCAGTCCCTCCTCAGTGAGGTGTGACAGCCCCGGGGTCCAGACGTGTCGTCCAGAGAGATGTTCAATCTCAACACTGTATCACACGACGTTTGTTATCACCTGACTTTATTTTGTTCCTTCACTCTCTGAAAATGAGAATGGATTTCCAATATGTCGGTGGAATTACGCTCGCAGGGGAGGTAATATTGTCTCGTCCTCCCCCGAAACAACTCACCCCAAACTCTAACAGCTACAACACTAGGGCTCAATCTCGATCCGAGGCCCTGCGAGACCCAGGAGGCACCTGCATGCTTCTGATCCCCGAGTAGGACCGCTCACCGGCCATATCGAAGCCTTTACATTGGCGATGCACTTTATTCTCCTCTTCTTTTTCTACACACGTGGACAGGAATGCAGAGGAAAAAAAGAGAGAGAGAAACAGGGGGAGAGACATATGCACAAGGCAAAAACACAGTGTTTCATTGGGTGAGAAAATTTACAAGAACAGTGGCACAAGTGTGAATTTTGAACCATGCTGATGTTTTTTAATGTATTGCTGAAGCTTACTCGTTATTAGGAAGTAGATGGTCCGTCTGTCTGTCCGTCCATAGAAGCTGATGTCTCCTCTGTCTGAGGACGTACACTGTTTGCTACACAGCAGGTCTCTCTTCTATATTTATAGGTGCTTGACTTGTTCTTGTCTGTGTGAGAGCTGTCTGAGAGCGGACATCTGTCAGTATTAAATTATCCTGTGTCCAGACTCACCAGGAATCAAAGCTCGTGGGCTGGATGGAGGACAGTCAAGGCGTTTAGGGGTCTGGAGAAAAATTCTAGTAATATATCACACATCTAAATTATTAATTTATTCTTTTTGAATGCACAGACAAACGACAAAGGAGACACACACGAGTGGGTCATCTGCAGATATTATTGAAACGAATGAAATGGTTACACACGTGTAAAAGATCGACTCAACGACACACCGACAAGTATTGGCAGGAAGGAAAATTCTCTGTGTTCGCTTTTCTGTTTGGTCAATCGGACTCCGGCTTCTCTTGCTAATCTACTCTAGTGCAGCAGAGCTCTAGCTTTGCCTGCTACCAACCTACTTACTGACCCCAGATGTGTTGTCAGCCTGTTCGGCTCTCCCGCCGCCTGGCCTCCATGTCATAGGGATTACCCCCCCCCAACCACCACCACCCCCTCCCCCGTTCAAAGCGCTGACACTCTCCTGTCACATCAGTCCTCAGCGTCTGCTCGGCTCATGTGTTCTCTGACACTTTGAGCCACATCAGCTGCATCTTTAAGTTCCAAGAGTGGAAGGTCAAAGAGTGGAACCTGTTCCCGATGCTCCTGAATCACACATTTTATTTGAGCCATAAGAGGAAAAGTTTCGATCTGACCAGTGGTTGTTTTGATCTGAGGGAAGGTTTGCTTAAAAAAAACCTCTTCAATCTTCAGCCCTTTTTCTGTTTCTCTGTTGATGATGAGAAATCTAAACCTGTAGGGTCACCTTTTTCCTGAATAATTGCCAAGTCCTTTTTTTTTATTCTACCAGAGCATCCGATTTGAGAGCCAGAAAGCAAATCAACAAACAGAAAGCAACACCACCGAGACAATTTTGAAAACTAGCCACAATTTACATTGTAATTATTGAATGAGTACATGGTATCAATGAGAGACTTAAACTTACTGTGTAGCTACACGTTTGAGGTAATATGTAAGTACAGGGGATGAGGATGGAGTCTGGGAATAAAAGATAAAAACTTTTATTCCTCTAAAGATTACTTAAATTACTATATGGTAATGACTGAATTTATTTAATTTACTATCTGTTTCAAAAGGTGAGGATTATAGGAAATGTTACTACAAATTAACAAACTAAGACAAATTGGAAAAACAGTGTTAATATTTTATATACATGACATTGGTTATTGTATCATTTATTTAAAAAGAACTTCTAATTGAAATACATTTGGGAGTGTATTGCAGTGTACATTATTGCTGCTGCTGGGTATCAAACCAACCAACTTAGTTTTTCAAGACTGTATGGAATCTGATATTTTTATATATCCCAGGATTTTTTTTTAAATACGTAGAATTCATTTTTACGTGCCCTTTACCCACTGCACACAGCAGTAGACACGCAGTAAGTGTTTCATCGGTACCATGTATGTGAATTACATATTAACAGTGTCAATTTCAGGCTGTAATTGATGGTGTTGAATGAAGCTCCTGTACAAACCCATTGCCACTGCAGTTTTGTTACGTCTGTGTTGCCTCAGAAGTTTGCATCTTAATTGTTGTAAATTTTGTACAGTTTGAAAAACGTGTTGATCGTCTTGTTTCATGAACGCTATTTATTATTGCCATGTGTCTTTGAAAAAGATGTAAAAGAGAGCACTGAATTTATTCATTTATGCCTTCTGTGTAATGGTATGAACTGTGTACAGTCAAATCTATATGAGGAAAATAAAGCTGAATTGTCTTTGGGTTACCCTCGGCTGCTTCTCTCTTTAATCCACCCGGCCCCGCAGTGATGAATGTGAGAGTTAAGATTTCCAGCTGAGCTTTGTTTTCGATATATCAAAAGAAAAATATCTACTTTAGGTGTTTTTATTATTTTGCCTTATCTAAACGCTCTTAGGGCGAGTTAACCCGCAAATTCATTTACCCATTGAGAGCATTTACCACACACTTAGGCCTCTATTCAATTGTGGGGATCCATTTAGTACCACCAACAGACAGTGGTCAGTCAGTTAACAGTGATTGATGCTGCTTTCCTCTCTCGCTCTGGGGTGGGGGGGGTGACAAGAAAGATGCATGGAGAGAAGAAAGAGAGGAAGAAAACGAGAAAAAAGAGAAACCAGGAGAAACAGCTGCCTGGTTGGCTGTTTCTCTGATCCGCTCGGTGCTGAAGAGACACAGCAGCAGATTGCAGCGCTGCTCCGGCCACCGCGTCCTTAATCTCTGTGCTGTTAACTAATTGTGTAGTGCTTAGTGAAACATGAGTAAATATAGGCTCAGGCAAACAGGGACTATGGCCCGTATGCAGGCAGTTCGCTTACATGTCAATATGTCAACTGGTTATGCTGGGCTGTGGCTACGACTTCAACCATCGAGATCATGAAGAGCAATTCACCGATGCAACCACACACATTTGTTACTATCAAAAAATGATCTTCGTTAACGATGCTCTCTAGAGTTTAGTGCCCCTCCATGAGCTTCACAATTTTTTTATTTTTTTTGTTGTTTAGTTTTTCAATGCACTTTCAAATATACAGTATGTGTTTCTTAGTGTCTATTTTAAAACGGATCAAAAGCACAACATAATATTGTGTTCATAAAAAAACACTAATGCAAAGCGATGAGACTAAATACAAAGTCAATGCAAAGAGCTGAACAGATGCACATTTCGCAGGATTTACTTCACTACCCCGGGTTGAAATATTTGAACTGATGAAATGTCACAAAAGTGTAGAGAATGAAAGTCACTAGAGACAGGTCCTGGGTCTGATCCGAGCCAGCAGGTCATCTACTGCTCTTCCTCTGGTAGAGCTGGAGACGCAGCTCCTGAAGGACACAGTGAAGTCCCCAGAGATGTGTGAGTCTCTGGGTGGTCGTTTGGACCCACACACGACAGCAATGGCTTCTCTGGCTTTTCCACAACAGGTACAACACAGTAAATGTGGTCACTTCTGCCAGTAATCCTCCTCTTCTCCAGCAGCGAACTGGTGAATATTAGTGGGTTAATTCTTGTTGCCCATGTGACCATAAGCAAACACAAACTCCTGTGCATTAAGCAACGTGAAAATTTGCATCACATTCGGTGTGAAAGCAGCATAAGTGCACGGTTACACGTGCACAAATGTTTGGCAAATGTCATTGCTAACCGCACTTTGAGGCCCACTGCTACTTAAATGCTAAATGCTAACGTCATTCTGCAATGGCCGCGCTAACGTGCTGATGTTAAGCAGATTCACACGTTTAGTTTAGTAAGTTATTTTGCACTAAATTAAGTAGTAATGAAATTTCAATATCATTAGTTTGTTGAAAAATGCTGTATGAACCAGAGTAACCTACTGGACGTATTAAAATGTTGTCTTTGTGATGTTGCTAGGTGAAGATACGAGGGATCACCACATGAGCATTTGAGCTATATTTTATGGTGATGGACCAAAATGGTGGGCAGACCAACCGACCAAATTACATCCCTAAAGTCGCACTGCTAGCCTTGCTAAAGGTATCAGAATCGGCCTTAAAAACCTGGCTACTGGTAACATGGTCACATAGAGGCTAAGGCACAAATAATGAACCAGTGTCCCGACTAGAGGCCTACAAATACCTTTGTTTCCAAACACCTCTCTACTCATCTCAAGTAAACAAACTATAAAATATCCCAAAAATGATTTTAAAGAACCGAGCACATTTTGTAGAGTGTAGATTTCTGCTCATGTCATCACATTCCCATATAATACCAAGGACATGATCTTAGCGTTTTAATTTGTAGCTTTGGAACTGAGCACTTAGGCTCCGTGCGTATATGTATTGTCCTTAGTTGCTGCCTTGATAAAACCTCACAGGTTAAAGTGGATTTATTCCCTTTTAACTATGGTATGGCGTAACTATGTATGGAATTATAATGCAATTACACCACAGTGTACATCTGTATGGAGCTAATTGGTATTCAGCATCATGTAGTAGATTTCTGAGAGCAGGCCAACCTAACCCAAACATAAGTGTTATCGATTCCTTTGTGTTTTAGCTATTCCTGTTGCATTATAAAAACAAAAAGCAACGACTCAGCCCGGTCGGAGTTAGCACGTTTGCATAAAACGCCACAGATTGAGCGGATTTTTATTTAAGCATTGATTGGCTGGGCTATGGGCATTAATGGATAGGCTCTAATAGTAGTGCCTTACAAAGATAAAGAGCCACACAGACAGTTAGGATAATTTACACGCCACTTACAGCACTAGTATACAAATAAATCTGAGGAAACTCCACCACTGTTGCTTTGGCGAAGATGACAAACACAAGCACAAATGCCATTATCATTGATCGTGGGGCTTTTATTACAAACTTCCTGAAGGAAACAGTTTTTTTTTCCCTCTTTCCGAAGCTTAAGGGAATAAATTAACATGCAAACTAGATGGGATTTGTTTGGTCCTGAAAGTCAATCTCGCAGCATCAAGACAGGACATTTCTCTCTCCAAACGACTGCATCCTGCCTGCAGTGAACAATGATCCGCAGGATGACGGAGTGAGTCTTAAAGAGGGGCTGGAGTCAAGCAGAGGCCTCCCAATGACACCCTCAAGGTTATGAGCTCCATGCTGTTTTAATGTGAAACTGGGCCTTTTCCACTCAATAACCATCCTGCTGCAGATACCAGTTACAAGGAGGTACTGATCATATGTTTGCTGCGTTGTAGACCTCAGACTCCATTGTAGTTGGTTGCAAGGCAAATACGTGATGCAGGTATTTGTGCAAACTGTGCTTTTTACTGTGTGTTGGCTTATCGGAAGAGTCCAAAAGGTCTCTTTAACGTCAGCGGATCCCAGAAACACTTGTTCATCACCGTCAACCAACACATAAAGCATTTGAGCTGAGCTACGGAGTAACACACACCCACACAGTCTTGGCCGCCAGTGAATGAGTCTCTCTTATATTAGTAGGAAGTGTTTCGGAGGCAGAGGGATTTCTGCTTACTGTTGGGTTCCCAGCAACACTTTTCAGGGTGTGTATGTGTGCGTGTGTGTGTGTGTGTGTGTGTGGATGCTGCAGCGTAAGAGAGGAGATGGAGGAGGAGTGGGGAGCGGGGGTAAAGCGTTGCATTGAGAGCCGGCCAAAGCAATGACACGGTATTGCTTTTATAGAAGAGGTAGAATAAGAAAAGGGTGAAGGAGAGATGAAATGATGAGCAATGAAAGGAGGGATGATGGAGAGATGTCTACAAATACCTCACAGGTGCTGTGCAACAAACATGCACATTACAAACAATAGACAGTATCCACTCTAGCGGCTCAATGAATACATTTACATACACATTAGTATCCCTGTTCCGACTCTAATCCATGGGTTGTATTATAGAATATGCTGATTGTACAGAAGAGAGAAACCGTGGTTAATGATATTACAGTATACATGATCATATACAGCAACCAGATTTTAATCATCTGTCTGCAGACTTGGTTCCTCGACATCTAATTTCTGTAACTTCAACAGTTCTCGGTTAAGGACCATCTGCCAGTCTGGACTCTTTTGGATTCACCCTCTCCAGGTGATCACTGGGAATGATAAACAAGAGCAACAATACCACCGATGATCTCAGTGGTATCCCTGAAGTCTCTGCCTGTATTTCAGCTTGTTATTCATCACATTTCTTCTTTTATACACTACCTTGCAATTTCAGTTAAAGATGCTACAGTGCACGGGACACTGGGACCGTTGTCAAAGAATTGTGAGGGAATAAAGAGCCACATTGAATTTTACGTCAAAATATATTGTATTAAAAGTATAAAGTTGCCAAAAGTGGAGGCATTCAAGCAAAGTACTGGTTTCTGAAAAACTCTACTTAACTGTACTGCAGTAAAAGTAGTTTATTACTTTTCACCTCTGAAAAATGCATAAATATTCAGAACTGCTGAACAATATTGAGCCCGGTGGATGGGTGTGTTTGTGTGTGTGTGTGTGTGTGTGTGTGTAAGTCTGCGGTTTGGAGATGGAAGGAGCTGCAGTGTCAAAAGTGAAAAGCTCAGAGGAAAATTGAAGCCCCATAATGGAAGCATAATGGGCTTAGTGTCAGAGTCTTGCAGACGAGACGGGAGGGAAGCACGACTGCCGTCACCCCCTCTTACCTCAAGCCAGTGTAACGGGGTTTAGGAAGCAACGAGGAGACAACAACGGGCCCCAAACAGGCTTTACAGATACACCAACAGCCTAATGGCCGGATGTGGATGGAATTCATAACAATGAGATGATCACTGGTTGTCTCTTTGTGGGATTGTAGTGCATCACGTCTCAGACTCAGGTTGAATACTCAAAAGGTTTCTCCTCAACTCAGTTAGGGAGCCTCCCTGACGAAGGCCCTATAGTAGAAGTTCACAAAGGTGAATGATGACGATTTAAGGAATTAATATCCCTGCGTGCCCTATTTTTTCTCATGTGAGATTTAAAGGGGCGATGCAGATACAGAGGCAGAGAACTCACACGGAGGGATTTTAATTCACCTCATGTTTTGCACAGCTCACTTGCATCTCAATTCACTGCAAGAACTGTACAACAGCTGTCAGGACAATAATTGAATTTGAAGCGGTGGCCCTGGTGATGACTACCAATGTCGTGTAGACCATCTCCCGCTGTCACGGATCTGTGAGTGACTGACAGGCTACAAGCAGACATGTTCAGATGGTTATCTAACGCCTTGTGTCAAAGCAGATTTCCAGGGTTTTAAGTAAAACGGTGGATGGCGGGGATGGGTGGGGGGGTGTGGGGGGGCAGAGCAGGGCAGTGTGTTAGAGAGTACAAGGGATTAAGCTTTGTCCCCTCTGTTGTGTACAAAATGTGCATTTGCATCTTGGTGAAGCTGTAGTTAAGAACGGGGATCCAGATTTAGTGGGTTCTCATCTGGTGGAGTGTGTGTGAGCTGAGGCAGAGAAAATGTGCTGATCTGAGAGGCCTGAGGATAAGCAGAGCAGATTTGGCCTCAGACCAAAGCTTGTTTCTTCTTCTTTTTTATTTTTTTGGAGAACATCCAGCTCTCTTCTATATGACATAACAGTAGAGGTAGCTTTTAGAGAACAATGTTTTGTCAAGTGCTGTTTATACCGGTGCATCATATCATATTCTAACTTGAAGCATAATTAGTGGGTGGTGGGATTTCCAGTCATCATTCTGACATTGTCTTGGTGGACCCATCATCATCATGCTGCCATAGCCAGTCAAAAAAAGTATCTTTATATTGGTTTTATTCTGTAAATTCCATTTTGAATATGTTTTCCTGAAGTGCTTGTGATAAGCCACCAGCTTTGGTATCATATTTATTTTAAATTAACTTAAATTAAACATTGTGGTTTTTTTCTTACCTGCTTGTTTGGAGGTGGTTCACAAGACTAAAACGCCTTTTTTTAAAATGTACAGTGACATAATTGTTATTTTGTTCAACGTCAAAAAACATTTAATAATTAATATTTATATTGCCTGGTAAAATTTAGTATTTTGTATATCCTGTATATGTAATTGTAGGCTCAGGTTTGGTGTGGTGATCACTGTGGTGGATGTGAGTCTGAGATGAAGTAAAAGTAGGATCAGTCAATAAACACAAAGACATTATGAGGTCAAACTAAAATCTGTATACATTTGATGGCTACTACAACATATCTGAGCAGGGAATACAAATCAGAGGAAACTGGTTCGTTTAAGACTTTAATGATAATATTTGTCAAAAGATTAAAGCATTCCTTGAAACATAACACAACTGAATAATGATTGGAGATGTTGAGAGCTGACCCAGGCTAAATGGTCTGGTTGGTTGTCTGACCTGCGCTATAGGAGTGGGCGATATGTAGAAAATCGTCTTCATGTTATACGGAATTTTTGATATACGATTTTCCAGGAATTGTATTAGTGGATGGGAATGTCTGATTTTGGTTCCCACAATGCCTTGTATAATCGTAACTTTGCCAATAAGTAGTCCTGCTCAATGATCTGGAATATTGCTGCATTGGTATCATACCAGAAGAGATAATTTAAAGTATAGCTAACCCAGTTAGCAAAGTCTCGACCAGCTGACAGACAGGTATCATCATATCACCCAACCCTTCTGGGCAGATTAGGTCAATATATACTATTTCAAAGGATGAAAACATATGCAGTGTGTTTCATTTTAAATTAGAGGGCTAATGTTTACACCCTTAGTTCTGAGAAGCTAAGTCGACGAAATGAACTCACTAAAAGTATTTGGAAATAAAGTCAAATAAAATCTGAAATCCTGGCCTACAACTGCTGGGGATGAACAGAGTCTCTTCAGGAATGAAGAAGGGAAGCCGGGTCAGATGACTGGTACGGGGATGAGACTCGGACCTGGGAGGTGGGTGGGTAGAGGTGGTCTAGCCTTTGGGAGCAGTGTGCTGGCGAAGGAGGGAGGAGATGGCGGTGGATTCAGTGACCTCCTCAGGGAGAGAGCCCTCCATGTCTTTGATTGATGGATCGGCTCCGGAGCTCAGCAGAAGCTCCACGATTTCTGCAAACTCGCACGCAGATGCTATGAAAAGGAGAGAGAGAAATAAATAAAGGTGGAGTCAGGAGGGAAAACAATATGAAAGGAGTTACAGGAAAAACATTTAGCTTTTTTTGGTTAGCACTCTATGGCATTCTGATGTTGGCCCTAATGGAAATATCCCCATTCTGCAGATATTCACGGTCCCCTGAGGAGGAATCATATTGATGTTGGTGATTCCTTGACATTTTACATAGAGCCCCTAGCAAGTTTTCACTTACTCAAAGAAACAACTTTTAGATATTATGGATGAATGGATCAGCACAGAAATTAGGTGCAGATATTCATGGTTCCCAGATGATGAATCTCAATGACTTTGATGGTTCGCCTTCACTTTAGCGCCACCACCAGGTTGACATTGGTAGTAATTCTCTAGACAACTGTTCAAGCCATGCCATGAAACTTGTTCCATTCATGTTTTCATCCAGAAACATTCCAGAAGTTTGATTTATGAAACAATTCCTGCAGAGCGAACAACTTCAACCATAATTTGTATTATTGTTATCAATTGAATTAAGTTACATGTTAGCATTTTAATTTTCCAGCATGCTAGCATAGTGATGTTAGCATTTAGCTTAAAGTTCAGCCGTGTCTACAGCCTCACAGAGATGACTGTGTGGCTGTAGTCACATATTCTTTACGGGTTAAATGTCATTATTGTGAATGAGCCTCCTTCCTTTCCTCTATGTGCTAGTTTCCTACAGTGTGTACAGTACTGGAGTTAATGAAAAGCCTATTTGCAGGTCCAGTCCTGTCACTGGCCTGACTCTGTGGTTCCCTCAAACACTTCAATTCTGCCTCATTGGCAGTTTGTGCCCTACTAAAAGGGTCTGGTGTGTCCCGGGTGCGGGGGTGGGGCCATGCACCTTCTTAACCCAGTTAGCAGGTCCCTGCGTTCCCAATACACCTCTCGTCCCTATGGCACCTCTCACCTCGCCCTCCCTCTCTTCTTCTCTCGTTCTGAGTGCACTTCTCTGTCGGTGTCACTTGCTCGCTCCTCTTAAAGCGCACACTGTACTGCGACATGATCGCTGATGTCAGCAGCCGTACTGATTGACAGCCAGGCCTTTTAACCTCCAGCCCAGGGGTGGCTGGCGGCTGCATGGCGGGAGTGTGTACGCATGAGATATGATGATACGTGGGAATGCATGTGTGTGTGTGTGTGTGTGTGTGTATGCATGTTTGTGTCTATGGAAAGAGCAAAGTGTGTAAGAGACAAACACCAGAAGAATCACTTATCTTTCAGCCAAATCAGACTAACAAAGCTCGGCTTATTTTTCCAGCCACACTCGCAGTCCACCTCCTTTTGATCGAAACAGTGTTTTATTTAGCCAGCAGTGAGTGTGCGCGTGGCGGCGTGTGTCTCGCCCGGGCCTTGAGCTGTAAAAAGTGGCCGGCCCTCAGGGGAGCCGTAGAGGAGGAGAACAATTTATGGTGAGCAGTAAACCCTCAATTAATCACTTGCCAGCTACTGTGGCCCTGTGCAAAGAGAGGTGGGAATGAATTTTCATTCTCTGCTATTTGTCTCTTGGAGTTCATCGCTTATGTTTATTAGTCATCTTTTTATGCCCCATCCTCGAGGATCCCTCTGTTGAGTGAGTGTGTGTGTGTGTATATCTGGTGGGTGATGCAACATACCAACTCCAAAGCCACCAAGCTGGGGGACAGATGGTGTAGTTACACTCACTCGAAAAAACACACACAACAGTAAAAGACACACACGCACACACACACACACATGCATACATACACACACACACACACACACACACACACACAAGCTCAGAGGACAGAGGAACCGCCCCTCAGGGACATGTGTGTTGGGGCATGAGAGGGTCAGGGGAGTCTAAGGACCACTGCTGATTTCCTCTGGGAGGCTGGGCGATTATTACACACACAGAGACACACATGCACAGAACAAAACCAGACAGACATTCACACATACCAAAAGACACATGATCGCACGCACACACACAAACTCACAGGATACAACAGAGAGGAACGAGATAAACTGAGTTAAACCCACTGTAGAAAGTAAAGATAAGGGATGGCATGATGAGTGGGATGAAGAGGAGGGAAAATTACACATTTGAGACAAATGTAGGCAAAGAGTCTTTCTAGAAAACAAGCCAGAAGTAAATTCTGCATCCCTGAAAGTAAGTGTATAACATTATGGACCGTAGAAATGAATAACAGAGACCTCCTTACCATAATGTAGCGCTGTTTGTCCTTCATTGTCCTGTAAAAGACAAAAACAAGCCTTTAATTAAACAGGCCTGCGACTGGGGAAGAATTAAATATTAGAATACAGATTCCAAGAATAGAGTCAATAATAAAACATATGTATTGCCAGTGTTTGGTGAGAGAGAGATTGGAAATTACTTTGATCAAACTTCCAAGAGTTAACAGGAAACCTGCAGCTGCTGGAAAACCAATTACCTGCCAGGTGTTAGCTGTTCATTGTACCAAAGGGGATCATGAGAAGATGAGATATTGATTTGAGAAACAAGTGACCTGCAAAACAAAACTTTCATCTTGCAGGTGACTTCCAGCTCTGATCAACATGAACGAGCTACTACAACTCAACATATTGCACCGAGGACCCCAACTGTTACTCGTCTGAACTTCTTTTGGACCTCTTTTGGACTTTTTGAACTCCCAACCATGTCTGTGGCACTTGCCACTTGCTCCTACTGAAAACATGACTCATTAAAAACATTTAAAAATAAATTGTAAATTTTTTAACTACAAGGGCGCTCAGAGAGCCTTTTACATACGCCAGAGTTCACGTCCTACCTTCCCAGGTCAAAGAAGTGGACCAAATTCCAGATCAAGTCATTTAATGGGTTTCTCCTTGAGTCATCTCTATACAAAATGTCATGGAAAATGGTTGAATAGTTTTTGAGTTATCCTGCTGACCACATCGATTAAAACATAACCTCAACAATGGAGGTAAAGTACTCAAGTTCAGCCTCGGTTTCCTGTTGAGTATAAAACACATTTCCAGCAGCAGGATGGGGTACTTGGAATCAGTTTACTCAGATTACTCTGTGTCAATGTGTGTGTGTATGTGTATGTGTTTGTGTGTGTGTGTGTGTGTGTGTGTGTGTGTGTGTGTGTGTGTGTGTGTGTGTGTGTGTGTGTGTGTGTGTGTGTGTGTGTGTTTTTGTGTGTGCTTGCATGCATGTATATGTGTGTCCTTTGAACCATAAAATGATACTTGGGGTCAAGGGGTCAATGGCAAAGATATAACTCTTGTAAGGACTGTTTGACTGGGGACAGGGATGTGTGTGCGTGTGTGTGTGTGTGTGTGTGTGTGTGTGTGTGTGTGTGTGTGTGTGTGTGTGTGTGTTAGTGTGTGTGCGGGTATAATGAGACACAATATATGACAGGCATCATCAACAGGAGATTCACTTCTTAATCACAGCTCGTGGCTGCCTTGCGCCTCATAATGATGATAAATGGTCAAACTGTTGCCTCCAGTGCAGGAACAAGAGGAGCCGTTCAGCCGAGCACAGTGGTTTCAGATTAGGAGCCAGCAGGCGCCGTGACATTTGCCTTGACGCTGTAAAATGTCACTGAAGTGGAAAAACCACCAAATTACTAAAACTGTTGCGGTGAAATTAATCATTCGTCTTTCCACCTTTGCCCTTCTCACAGCACATCCTTCCTGTGAGGTCACTTCCATGTCCTTCCCTTACTTTCTACCAATCCTTCCTCTTCTGTTTCCTCTGACCTCCAAACCACACCTCCCTCATTTCTGTCACCCAAAGTCATCTCGCTCTCCTTTTCCATTCACTCCTCTTTTTCCCCTCTCTCTCCTTGCATTACCACATCCACCTTTCTTGCTCTTTTCCGTTTAGTCCCCTATTCAATCTTGATCTCTTTCCTTTTCAAGCCTCCTTCTTGTTCCTCCTCTTCTCCTTCGTCTGTCTCCTGTCTTCCCTCTCTGGGTGGGCCCAGTGCAGAGTGATCCTATTGTTGTCCCTCTCTCTCTCTCGCGCGCTCCCTTTCTCTCTCACACACTCTCAGGGGCAGCACTTCAGGGACCTGCTGATTGGATTAGAGCTTTCTATTCCCTCTGGGTGGATCACAGAGCACAGATGCAAATCGCCACCAGCGTGGAAAGCGTACCGTGGTTAACTCAAGACAACAATGCTGTCTGTCTCGAGTTGAGTTGTGTGATGTACTGCGGACGATGTGTCTGTCTCTCACAATGATGTTGAGTCTAGAGAAGAGAGGGCAGCGCAGAAACAGAACCAAAACCAACAAATTCAGAAACAAGAGGTATTCAAAAATGTCTGTAAAGATAAATTGACGCTCCAAGGGGGGAACAAATATACCTCATTAAATTTGCCTTTATTTTACTGGATAAAAAACCCCCACAATGGGCACATGGGGACAGTGACAGCTGTTTTGAGCCGGGGCCAAGTGATAGACCTTGATGCACATAAATACATACAGTTATAATTAAAGTGTAAGGGGTTTAAGCCCTAATCTGCAGCAAGCGTTAATCTGCAGTTAGTTGTTCAACGAGCACACGCACGCTCGCACAAAGCAAGACTGAATGACAGATAACTCACAGGGAATAGAGATAGTTACTGTGCAATGAGCATAGAGCTCAAATTCTGAGTTTATCAACAGGACACTAATTTTAAACCATGTAGAAAATCACAGAACTCTACTTTTTTGGTTTCCATCAGTTTTTTATCATCGTAAAGTGAATATGTGTGATTTATGGAAGACATCAGGCCCTGGAAAAAATACATTATCATCTGACTTTATAAACCAAGTAGAATGGCACTCAGTAAAGGGCATATCTCTACCAAGGCCCAACTGTTCCCATATTAAACCAAATTTAAGTTCACTACATCCATATTTTATTAGAATCAGATAAATATCAATCACCTGGACCAACATTGAATGGGTTCTTCAGTGGGCCATGCCCCACAACTCCTCAAAATCACATGGAAACCAGAAGAGTAATTTTTGCAAAATCCTGTTCGATAACAAACAAACGCCTATAAAAACATAACCTCCTTGGCAGAGAGATATAAAATCTATTAGAAAAACCAAGAAAATTATCTGTACATTAATCGACCATAAAAATAATAATCAGCTCCAGCCTTCAGTGTGATTAAAGGCAAAAAGAAAATTCAGATATTTAGTGTTGCAGCCTGCACACGTGTGTGTTTGTGAGGGAGCAGTTTGTGCGTGCCAGTGAGCGTGTGCAGCCTACATGCCTCTTGCATGTTCATGTGAGGGGTCAGGGGCCTGTCCTCTCAGCGTTCCCTAATGCCCCTGGATCCAGGACGGAGGCTTGATGGAATCACAGGAAATTGGATTGTCTTCCATTTGCTTTGGAAGCAGCCTGGAAGAGACGACCCTGCACCACCACCACCCCCACTCCACAATACCTGCAGTTAGCTACTGTAGCATTTTCAACTCTCGGGTGCATCCCTGTTCCCATCCCATTACTGAGGCATGTAGCCCTCAAACCCCTGCTTTTACATGTCATCCAAAGTTTCCCCTTGCGGTGCAGAAACGCTGGACTGGATGTCAGCAGAGTGCTCAATAAAAGCAGCTGCTTGCACAATAGCAGCAGCAGAGATCCAGCACAGTGTGGTACTGTATCACCCTAATGGGTGGAGCAATATGCTTAGGAGCAGCATGGATAGGGATTGATCTACTAGTACAATTGCAGTTTTGCTGAATTAAAGTCACACCAATCTATCATTTCTACCAGACAAATGATGTGAAGCAAGATGGATGAAAAGGAATGGGAGGAAATCATGGATGCATAGAGAAATCTGGCAAGCTGCCTTACTTTTTTAGTTTTATGCCTAAAAAGAGCAAAATAAAGTCCAAAACTGATCCAAGGAAAGCAAGAAAAAAAGCCTGATACAAAATGATTGTGATTGTGTGTGTGTGAAAAGTAGAGGTAGAGTTCTGGATTTTCCAGACGACTCAAGGTCAAAATGAGGCCAAACATGAACAAATAGAAACCTCGTCTGCAGCACGTTTTTCTGCACAAAGGAGCTGTCACAGATATTCTGTCTATTTACGGAAAGTGGTTACAGTTGTTTCCTCTGTCAGTCTGACTTCACAGATCTCAGACAATATGGGACAAGGATTCTTTAAATGTTCAACTGGATCTGTGGTTCATACCTGCATTAAGAGGAGGCAACAAGGGCGCATCAGAGAAGAAAAGCTTCAAGGTCAGGGATACAAATAGGACGTGGAAGTCCCTTGAGTCTGTGTCTGCTCGGAACTACCCCTGAAACAATCTTGCGGGGAAAGGCAAAACAGTTTTTTACCTTTCCCACTGTTAAATTTACTTCACCACTACTTCCTCTCTTTTTCCATCCCTCACTTTCTAAGACCTTATTCCTCTACTTCTCCTTTTTCTCTATGTTCTCACTTTATTTCTCACATTTCTTGCGTCTCACAAACTTTCTTTGGGCTTTTTGTCCTCTCCATGGCTCGTCCTCTCCTCGCAGCCCCCCTTTCCCCCCCCCTCCGCTGTCCCTGACAGCAACATTAAACAAGTGGGGAAAAATGGACAACCAATTATGATTTATGATCAATGCATGCAGCAGCTGCTGACTTTTATAATGACAGTGGCTGGGGGAGGGAGAGAGGGAGAGAGACAGCGAGCGGGCGTGAGTATGTATCAGTCTCAAGGGTGTGTGTTGGGAAGATGAGGGGGGAATCGATAAGCGACCAGGATCATTGGTATGCAGATTCCAGTGGATAGCATTATGATGAGCAGGTGCCATCAATCACAGAGCAGAGCGCAGATTTGAGCAAGATGGAGGAGAGGAGACCCTTCTTTCACCGGGTCACATATCTGTGGCCAGAGCAGCTACTGTGGCACCTGCACCACAGACCAGACATCTTCACAACTTACAAGATCCACACTGGTGGTCTTTCACTTTTACACCTGATGTTATCACTTTCACACACTTTACAGACAATGGTTTGACGGGTTCTTTGTATTTTATAATTTGTATACTTTGCTTTATTCAAATGTCACGATTACAAATTACATCCACTATTTTGAGCTGGTTAAGAACAGGAAAAAGGTTCAGGCTAAATCTACCAAACTTCCACACACAATGTAATAGTCTGACTTTAAAGTAAAAGTTTTATTATATGCACCAACCATAAAATACACTAACTTTGAAAAGAAAAAACTGAAAACATGCTAACCGTGTTAGAATACCTTTCTCAGGCAAGTCTCTAATGGATTTTGGGTCATATGACGAACAATGCGTTACATTTCAAGTGGGATTCACCAGTTCATGAACAGCTAAGACTTTGTAAAGTTGGGTCCACATTTCCTGGAAATATCTGCAGTTAAATATGTTACCATTTTGAACAGCCTGTAGTGTTGTGATGCCAATATCTATAAATGTGGGATGGAAACCAGAATCTTGGAAAGCAATATTGTCACTGAAATATGCTCTAGTGAAATGAAGTTAATGATGAATTTAATTGTACTGAATTTAAAATATGTGGTATGACAGGGTCTGGACAATATTAACCAGTAATGTGAACTTAATATGAAGTGGATGCACCATCACAAACCAGCACGTTTTGTTTATGACTAAGATGGAAGACAGGGCTGAGCTTGCACATGAGGTTGGCCTATGTTTGTTGTTAGCGTGTGTGCGTGTTTGTGTGTCTGTGTGTTTGTGTGTGCGCATGTGCTTTAGGAAGCCCCCACTCCCATTGTTAAAAGGATCTAGAGACTGGGGCCAGCACTAATTGAATCTGGGTCTCCTCTGTGAGCAGGGAGAGGTAACCTTGCCACTCAGCGTGTGAGCATTGCCACCCACGGTCAAATTAGCCTGACGCCAAACTCACTGCTCTTCAGACCTCCTGGGAACGTCCTTCAGGTGCCGGGGGTGATCCCCCTTTCCCCTCAGACCCCAACCTGGCATCAGGAATAACAAGGTTTGGGGGGAGAAATCCTAAACCATTCAGGAATCCTGGGGGATACCAGGCCCAATGGTGCTGTACACCTTAGATGTCACCCATGCACAACCCTATAGCTCAACGCTATGGGTATGGAACAAAGGGTAACAAGAGTGTATAAAGCTGAGCACAATCTCAATGCAAAAGCTTTAATGGGCTGAATACACCTTTAGACACAATATTAAGACTTTCTTCACTTTGTCTGTCACACAAAACTAATAAATCCTCTTGTTTTCCCCTCTTAGATTTCCTTTTTCTCAAAATCTGCATCTCTACCCCTGTTACCCTTTTTCGATTCACGCATTTCATGCATATCCTCCGTCCTTCCATCCTTCCCTCCCTTCCCCATGTCGCCAGGCTTGCTTGTTCCCTTGGGACACCTTAGCCTCCATTAAAGCCATCACGGAGGAGGATAAGGTTTGGGCTGAGTATTATCATCTCCAGAGGCCCCCGCCTGTCCTCCAGCGGCCCATCGATGATGTTTAAAAAGAAATATATGAAATAAATAAATACATAAAAGAGTGTAATATGAAAATCAATGGCCAGGCAGCAGGGGCTGCATCTGAGGCATTTGGAGTGAGGGACTCATAAAGCTGAGTACTGCGGGAGACTGATGGAAGGCAGAACACTTACTTTGTTTATTCTCTCTCCTCACCCCTGTCCCCTCCCCTCACTGTCTGTATCCAGCCCTCACTCTCTTATTCTCTCCCCACCCCCCTCTGTCTGAGGCGGTCGAGGACAGCTTTAATGCTCCTGACAATTTATGTGGACGGTTAAGAACGATGGAAATCAAATAGTTGAGTGTAGGCAAGGCCCAGTGAGTGGCCAATAAGAAAGAAACAACAGCTGATGATGGCAAAGAGGACTGTTACCTGCTGGAATGGCTCTTTAGGCTGCACTATTACTGTCAAGTTGCTGGCTCTTTTTTGAGTGCTCATATTATGGATTCATAACTGTGTGTGTGTCGGATAGGCCCTTTTAACACAGCACGGCAACAGCTCTCATTTCAACGAGTCCAGCTAATGTGCGGCAAGTACTAAATATGAATCCCATAAGAGCGGCTCACAGTGTGGCTTATGAAGCATCAAGTGCTGTGTGTGGTGGCTATGGTGGATTTTATGTGGGTGTGTGTGTTATACCTCACTTGGTGTTTTCTGATGAATCGACTTATCGCTTCAGTTCAGATCGATTAGCAGAACATTAATTGACGTCTCTTTCGGTTATTGATCAATCATGTGGGCCAAATATTTGCTTGTTTCAGCATCTCCAATAAGACGACTTGGTGCATTTCTGTTTTATAACATTGTAAAGTGAATATTTTTATTTTCTGGAATTTTGGTCTGACTGCACGACATTTAAAGACGTCTCCTTGGACTCTGGAATTAGAATTATCATGAGAAATCACATGGACACAACTAATAATATTAAATAAACAGCAAACAGTATGTTATTGTTATATGCAGAAATTATATCACAAAATGTCCTAAAAAAACATCACACTCCTCTACATTAACAGATACACACATGGTACCTGTGTTATTTGAATGCAGGAGCAACAATAATACTTGTGGTGTCATAAGCATATATGGATATAATTCGCCATATTACTGGTGTCAATTTAAAATGTGAAAGAATTTCTGCTGTAGAATTTATACCAAATCTATTTATAAACCAGGAATACAGAAAATAAACAGACAGGAGTGTAACCGGTGAATCAGATTCCGGACAAATAAAAGGTTTTTCACCACACAGATGCAAAAGTTATATTAAATGACCATAAAGCAGTTCTGTGGACTGAATGGTGTGTTAACATGACAGTAACCACCGTCTTGACTACACATTGTATTATGATAAATCATGCAACTTTACTATTGTTGTTTACTTTACTCTATTTCTCCCTCCATCCTATTTTATTCTTTGAATTCACGGTTTATTCCTTCTCCTCCACTTACCCAGCTTTCTCCCTTTTCTTTCTTCAAGACCCTATATATTCTAAGTATGGGTTACACTTTCACACACACAAGCACGGCCGCACGCACGCACACACACACACACGCAAGCACACACGCACAATTATGACAAATCTTGCTGAATATTTGTTATGACTGGGCTGACTGAGCCATTAGTTATAGGAGGCATTGCTGGGAAAGGGGAGGGATACAAACGTGTAATAATGCCTCCACCATAGAATTTCAATCAGCCACCATGGAGTGTGTGCATGTGCATGTGCATGTGAGGGCTGGTGTGTCTGTGTGTATGTGCAAGTGCATGTGTTTACCACTGTGAACACATGAGTAGTTGACGCCACAGTAGAGGACACAGATGAGAGGGTTGGGGACTCTTTGTTTGCTACACTGGAATAAGCTCTAAAGTGGCTTCAATAGCTGCATAGTATCCACAAAAAAGTAGAGGGTATTATTTAATTTTTGCTGAATGTTAAAGTGAAATTCAATAAATATTGATACCAGTTTAATATTCTGTTTCATGACGAAGGTGCATGAACAGATGCTAATTCTTCTGATTAAAATGGAATATTTTCTTTGACATGCTACTTGATTTGTGAGCCGAGGATTTGGCTCATGCATAAAAACCTTATCTAAGAACATGTACAAATATATATAGCTTTTCTTGTAGCTTTTAGATGCTTGTGAATTGGAGGGTTCATGATTACAAGAGAGTCTGACTTTTTGATTAATTTGACATGCAGAACGTCCATATTCTTACTTTATAGGGGACAGAGCCCAACTGATAATAGATCTTTCAGGCTGATATTAGAATATTTTCATATCGAAGAAGTCGTAAATAAGAAGTGAGCACGATATGTACAGGAACGGATGCTTTAGACATGAAAAATAAACTTGTCAACGCTCTCTGGTGACGACGCTTCCCATAAATAACCTTGAACACATGTTTGGCATTCTGTACAGCATTGTTATCGGTCATCACGCCAATACTGACATATCTGCAATTAGCTAATATCAGCCGATATATCAGCCCGGCCAACTTATGTAAAATATCCCTCTCTATTGCAAATGTTTCCCACGTTCATCACTGACGTGTGACAGCATGTGCGTATCAGTCGTGAATCAGTTTCACATGCAGTCATGAATTCACTGTTCGGCTCCAATATAAAAGATAAATCATCTTTCCAACTCCTCCCACATCACACACAGAATATAGCATTTAAAACAATCTGCCATACACACACTGACTTTGTCCCAAACACAAACTGTTGATACCGAACGGACTCTCCAGACACACACTGCAGCCTCCACATATAGACTATGTGTATAAAGACTTGTTGTGTGCTCTCTAGCCACCAATTGTAGGCTGCCCAGTCAGATATTTATTACTATTGATCTAGCTGGTCCTGGCTGGAGACTTTTGTTCTGCTACTCGAGGCTCTGACCTCAATTAAGTTATGAATTTCTATCTGATAGACTGGGAGCGCTTGGGGCCTGCCGCGGCCGTGCTACCACGCTGGATTAATTAGAATTAGCGGTGCTGTGAGTTGCCCTCCCCGCCTCATGGATCATGTTGTTTTAATACAAAGTAGAGGCAGAGGCAGGGAGGGACGGAGGGGATGGGATGGGATGGGAGCTTGCGCGGGGAGGGGATGAGGAGTGATGAGGAGAGGAGAAAGAGAAAAAGGCAGATAGAAAAGCAAAAAACATGCAGGAATGAGTCTAGTATAAAGCATGTGAGATGTGTCTGTGTGTTTCGAACACGCACTGCCTCTTTCTCTTATCACCTCCTCTAATTTTAAGTCTCAACGATGTTTCCTTCCTGCCATTGTGTTTGAGCTTCGCTAACCTGCATCTCACCTGTCCTTCCTCTTTGTCAGCCTAATCCCGCCTCCGTCACTTACCTCGCAGTAATCTCTTTAAGTCAGACATTGTGTAAATCTACGCTGGGGCCATTCCTGACCTTTGTTGTAGTCTGAAAAACACCTCTGAACCAAAGCCCCTGTCTTTTCACATTTGGGGACATCCTATATATAAGCAATGCATCCCCGTAGCAACCCGAGAGCTCGTTGGGAGTGTCAGAGGAGGGTTTGGGATTTTGCCGTGAAAAGGAAAAGTTTTGTCTGTGTGTGTGGGATGAGGCTTATTGTAGCTGTGGGTGTGGGATTACAGCGTCTGGACAGGGAATGACCACAGGGAGTGCGGACACACACAAACTCAAGTCTAGACCACTGAAACAACATACCCCGCATCCTCTAAACAAAACAAATAACCACCACAAATTACCAAATTCTTCAGATATTTCTCATTTCTCCGTGGCCGTTCTTAAAACAATGTTTTTGCTTCAGTGAACAGAAGTGAAAGTAAAGTCTGTAGTTTTTGTGCAATTATTATCCAGTCAGTGTTTAATCGTATCTTAATACAAGGCAACTACTGAAGAACTTTGTTTTTAAAAGTTTAAAACTTAATTAGCAAAGTTAATTTAGGTTCATTCTTTGAAAGCAAATTAAATTTGACCATATATATGCAAGGCATTGGCAACTGGGCATTTTAAACTTAATGAAGAAGATAATGTGATTTGATGAAAATCTGCAGAAGGGCTTCTGAATGTGAGATTTTAAGGCCGACAGTGAAGTAATATTTCAAAAAGAATTTGATTAGTGAATAAGATAATTAGTCAAAGAATCAGACAAGAATTAGAAGAACTTAATGTCAGGTTTTGCTAATCGTAAAACATATTTTGGTCATGAAAGTAGTGACTTTTAGAACAAAACCCTTTTTTTGTGACACTTGTTCTCTTTAAACAAATCTTACTATTAATATTCTGCTGTCAGGTTTCTATTCACTGCAGACGTGATATGAAGGAATGCCCTTAACTTAAGCTTATTTCTCAATAATGCTCTTAAATACATTCGAGAACCCAGAACATAAGTCCAGGGTTTCAGCCTTAATTTCCATTATTACATTAAACCAGGTCTTATTGTCATGTTTCCCAGTCATTGTTGTCTGCCCCAGTTTCTCTGAGAGAATCAGCTGAGGGAGCGGTGATACAGTGGGAGACGGGAGGTCGCTGAACAGTATGTCCACCAGGGCTGGATCTACAGTTGGCAGGTGGTAGAGCTGTGATCTGCGTATTCAAACACACAGACAGCTACCTATTATAGTCCCAGCCCGCCTTGATCCAGGATTAACTATCAAACGAGCCTTTAATGCAGGTTACCAGGGTTTGGGAACAATTCACTAAAACAATCAGTTGATTAATTTCAAACGATTTCCCTCCTCTGCCAAGCAAATAATAATACTTTTTGCCATAACTGTGGAGTCCCCCTCCCCTTTTTAATCAACAAATTAAGCATAAATCATGTTTGATCTTTATTTACTGGTTGCTCGGCAGTTGGTAGAGGTCAAGAGAGATTACTGGTCTCTCTAATAGCCTGCAAACAACCCAAACATTCCTCTATTCATCTCATGAACACACAACCTCAGAGACTCTTTGTTTCATGTGACAGAGGCTTTGGACAAAAAGGACAGAAGCATAAAACTATCCAAAATATTTTTTTTATATCGTTCTCCAATACAAAAAAGTTGGTCCTTTCCTTTTCTTTCTTTCCATCCATTTCTGTCGGACTCTAGCACAAAAGGATGTCCGAGCAGGTTCTAATGAGACGCATATCGTTTTGTAAGCTTTTCATAGTGAGATAATTTGGCATTGCGACAGAGTGATATGATTTAGCTGACTATATTTTTCTCTCAGCCACCTCAGTGCCACCTCATAAATCTGCTGCAACCACCAGAGGTCCAGTTCCTTTAATATTCAGTCTCGTCCCCGGCCCGGCTCCCTCAGACACCTGCGAGGCAGACAGGTGGAGAGGTCCTGATGGACTGAACGCATGAATTCAGGCAACGTCTGACTCTGACTGGCTCTATCGTAACTCCAGAAACTCACATACACATATTTGCAAAAAAAAAGGCCCATTTTTAATCCAGATTTTTCATAAAACTCTACATATTACTGCGTCCTCTCCTAGTTTGTTCCTCTACAAATGATATAAAAGGAAAAAGGAACATTGGATCACTTTCACACTTTGTGTTTTTTCACAATGAAGTATGGAATAACTCAGCCATCCAATATCCCCTGACCAACGAATAATGTTTCCTTCTTTGACAGCTGAAAACTTTGGGTATTTATATTTTTACATAATTCATATTTTAATGATGGACACGTGACTGTAAATACACTACTTCATACCAAAGGACAAAAGCCTTTCGCTATACATCAACCCTCCTCGTCTGTCATCTTGATATGGCTCTAAATCATCAGCGAAGTGTTTTTGTAGTTATCCCACTGTTAAGTCCTTTATGAACCATTCCACCACAAATCCCCTCCCCGCTGCATTCAAAACAAAAGGGGTCTGGAGCATGACCACAAAAGAGAAAGTCATTTGTGAAATGTCCTGATTATGTGGGTTGTGCAACGTAAAACAATTTGCCTGATTACTTCCAATTGATTGTGCCTTACAGTTAAAGCCTCAGCGTGCAGCGCCGGTGAACTGCACTATGTCGTGCCGCTGGGCAGGGAAGAGGAGTAATTTCTCCGATGTGCAGCTGAGCCAGCTTACAGCCAAAGCTAAAGCCTCCTGGATGCGGCTAAACCTTGGGAAGGCTAAACAGCAGGCTAGCTACCAGCTAACTGTGTCTGTTAAAGCCCTGGGGGATTTGTCTGTGGCACAAAGTGAATTAAAGGTGACCTTCCGCGAGGGTGGGAGAGGATGGAGAGAGAGGAGAGGAGGGCAGTGGGGGTGCTGAAGATGTCACTCTTTTTGCTTTGGGTTTACACGAGTGCTGAGCGGCGTTATAGGAAAGACTCCATCTATTACACACACTGATACCTGCTCATCCACATTGGAACAGACCTCAAACGTCTGTGGTGACAAAATCCGGCAAATACACCTCAACAAACACATGATACCGGTTTGAAAGAGAAAGTTCAAACCGTTTCTACAGTGTGAATCTGTGTTTTAGATGAATGCGCTTGTAGCAGCAAATGAAGTGTGTTTAAAAGTTGGGGATCTTCCATAAGTAAGTCCAGTTCTCAAACTGTGTATTGTAAAGGGGGCTACTCTAAAAAACACACAGACCTGAAAAGATACTCCAGTTCGGCAGTATCTTTAGAGGGTTTCTTTCACTGATGTTTTGGAAGAGCTAAGTACTTCATGCAGCTGTAGCTTTCAGAAAAGGTCCACTCTATGAAGAACATTTCATGTCAAAATGCAGAGATGGAGAGACTCACCTGACTGTTGATGTCTGCTTTGTGCTGGAGTAATACAGACACCAGCTCCTTGTGTCCTCTGTCACAGGCCCAGTGCAGGAGAGCCCGACCCTGTGAACGCAAAACACACAAGTGCAAACCATGAGATTACCAAGATATTGTAAAAAGTTTCCCTGAGCAAACCTTTCAAAGTATGACCAAACATTTAACAGCACTGGAGTCTTTAAATCAGCTTTATTTCGTGAAATTTGATGTATGCGACCTATATATCTCCTGTTCCACAGCTCTGTGTGTGTTGTTGTGTTGCAGAAACCCTCGGACAGTCTGAAAAGCTTTATCGACACAAACACACACACACACACACACAGACAGTATTTAACTTAGTGAGGAAACTCATTTCGTAGCCCTTTTACCATCACAACTAAATGACTAACCCAAACCCAATTTAAACCATATACCTACAACCATGTCTGGATATCCTCTGCTTGAATAAAACATATAACTCAAAGATGGAAGTACAAGGAGACACATACGTATACATCATTCTTTCCTAAGGTTCAAGATCCTTGTTCTAATAAAACCATGCAAGCTCATTTTTCAGTGAGGCCAATTAGGTAAAGCAAACTTGCCGAGTCCAATTCGGTTGCTTAAATCATATTGATCACCACGGCTGCATGGTAAAATGGATACTTATGAGCCAGGCCAGAATACCAATAAGTTGGTGTGTGTGTCTGTCTTCCTCTCTCTCTCTCTCTCTCACTGGTTCCTGCCCGCTTGCAGGTGTGCTGCTGTTGACTGCTGGTTCCATTTTCACTGAAGACCATCTTTTCTACAGGGAACTGCACTAATTCACTATTACATGAGCTTTGGGATGTTTCCGTGACTAGAAACAGTCTGAATGTGTCAAACAGTATAAATGTCGAATGTTCAAGCAGCATTCAAGAAAACACTGAGATAACACATTGACAGATTCAGAGTTTGGACCTTTATACTTAGAAGAGGATTAAGAATGGTCTTTTCTGATCAGAGCTGAAATAGCAGGAAGGTAAAACCTGACATTACAAATGTTGAACTCGCTTTACTCTACAGTGGGAGGAGAGAAGCCTCAAATCTCTGTGATCGGCTGAGGTTGGCAAACTCTTTCTCACTGCGGACGACAGAAGCTCTGCTGTTCTCTGGCTCTGTCCCGATATATACACTTGCAGTTTTGCATGTTTGACTCAGTATACCTAAAGAGGCAAGTATGCAAAAGGTATTCAAGTTCATTCCCTATCTGAAAAAGATGCAATATACAGTAATACAATGCTCAAATTGAATTGGTATGACACCTTTCTATTTAAATAGATAGTGGTTGATTCTGAATTTGACATCATAAATATGACAGCTGTCTCATTAGGCTTCAGGTAAACTACACCGACAGTTGAGGCACATATCTTAGTGCATGATTTGTGTGCTGAAAAAAACCCAACACGTTTATAGTAGTAATAAGCACAATGATTATTAGACTATGTGGGCTTTAAAAGATCAACCATGATTGAAGTAATCAAAAAGACCCAGTAAGGACAAATAAACTAAATATAGTGCACACTGGACAGTGTCTCCCAACACAGAATTATAAACAAGTTTTCCTGACTTGATATTAAAATGTTTTGGTTTGAGGTCAACACTTTTATGTTCTATTTTTGGAGGAATAAACATTTAAAGTGTCAATTTGATTAATGTCAAACTATGTCAATAAAAATGTACGGTTGTCAGGTCTTCCAAAGATAATCATGACTTATTAATTACATACATAAAAAATCTAACACTGACACTTTCCTTCTATTTTGGTCCAGTAATCACTTTCCAAAATATGTCATCATACAGGAGGATGTATCCTGTTAGGACGGTGATCGTGTTGATAAACGATAATCCTTTATAGGTGCATGTGATGAAACTATGGTGCATGTGATGAAACTATTACTTTTACGGTTGTTTTATTGTTTTTTGATTCTAATTGTAAAGCCCAATAACTTTTATATGTTTATAATATGTCATTAGTAACAGCAAGTTAAGAACAGAAACATGTAACACAGGTGGATATTTGGTCACTGACACACTGAGTATCCGCTGAGAAGGAGCCGCTCTCTGTGTCCATCTCTCTGAGCTGCAGAGGCAGATCAGGCCACTTGCTGATGATGAAGCTTCACCATTGCCCTCTGCTGTTAGGGGAAGCAGCACTGCAGACGAGCACACAATGGGATTACAAGAGGGATGGGAAGTTTTTCTGCTGCTGTGGACCCTCGACCATCTGGTGTTTTACTGGGAACTCACCAGCCACCTGCCTGCTTATCTTAGGAGCGGCTGTACTGACAGAGCAACCATTTGGTCCTGGCTGATAATGAATCAAGGACAGATGACTGGATTTCATGGTCAATCCACCAAACACGTCGCAGTGTTAATAATAGCTGTTCATACAGTTTACACACCTCAGTCTGGGGAGAGATTCCCAGGTGTTTGTGGCATCAGATCATTAAAACCATTATGCAATGACTGCAAAAAAAAACAGACCCAGTGACAGATTTTATGATGGTCAGTTCACTGCCCTGAGCACGAGGGGTCAGAGCACCACATAGCAAGCATGCTGCTAGGATGGATTAAGTGTATTTGTAAAAGACACTTCAGCTAACTAAACATGTTGTTGAACATTATTTCTGTGGTGAGAGGTTGATTCCCTTATTTTACTCCTGTCCTGTTACGTGCCACCAGTTCAGTTTCACTTTTATCTTTAAACACTTTAGTTACCTCTTCATCTTTAGCATTGACCTCCACTTTCTGGGAAACGATGGCCTGACTGATATGGTCGATGTTGTTGTCCCTGCAGTAGTCAAAGATGTTCTTGTCCTCTTCCCTGAGAGAGACACAGAAATGGAGACACAGAGAAAGAGAAAGGAAAATACACAGTCAATCAGATGAAGTTGCTTTGGTTTTACTTATATTTTGAGATATGTCTGATATTTTCACAACACGTCTCACACCACAATCCAATGGAGGTGAATTGGAAATATGTTTTAGGTGCTCACAGCTTAACAGTTTTCGTGAGTTCAATCTTTAACCAATTTCACGTGCTTCATCTGTTAAGCGGAGGAAAGCAAAAACCTGTTACTACAGTGTTTAGTCATCAGACACAAAGTCATAACAGATAACAAAAACACATGATTCCCACAAAAGCAGCAGCCACACGTGCCTCATCCCTCGGGAACACTGACATACGACACACGCTCACAACAGCACCATCCCAACTCTGATTATATCTCTGTGTCTCTAATCACCTCCTGGCATTGGGGACAGGATTGAGTGCGGGTGGGAGGCAGGGTGCAGGGGTGGCGGAGGACTGCTGGGTGAGGGGGGAGAAGGGGTGAAATCCCATTTAGAGCTTTACGCCTTTCTCCTCTCGCTTAACCATGCTGGCCATTCAGATTAATTGAATTTAGTGCTCTATTGTTTGAGAGAAATCCCACATACCCACCACTGTACCACTCCCACACAGTGAGTCAGTCATCCCCAAGGCCAAATCCCCCTGTTCCTGACTGCTAGCTCTGCCTCACCGTGGCCTTACCGCTCCCCCAGCAAACACCTGGCTCCCGCCACACAGGAGCTACTATGGGAGGCTGCACAACATCTTTCACACAGATCAAGTTTTTAAATTTGGTGGGTAGAACATGAATTTAACAATGCCGTCGTTGTTAAACTAACTGACACTTGAGGCATGCGTCTTGATGTATCCTCTGTATGCTGAAAGAAAACGTATAAGTACAAAAGGTATACTAAGTGAAACTAGAATGGCCGACTGGCCCCCTTAAATCTTATCAGGCTTCCAGATATCAGTCCCCTGTGCCTGATTTTCTTCAGGATCCATGAATTATTCCCAATAAGGAAATCAGTGAAAATGTCAAAAATGCCCTTTCTCCCAATGTTAAAGAGGGAAAACAAATTCATGGAACCGCCCCCTGATCTGGATCTGCAAAACACTTTAAGGGCCTCTTCCCTGACCCACAACACATCGTTTCACCAAGTTTCGTGATAATCCATCAGGTAGCTTTTGCGTAATCCTGCTAACTAACAAATAAACCAACAAAAGCTGATGACAACACAAGCTCCTTGGTGGCAGTAATGATAAAACCTCAGGCCAAGTCCAAAACAGAGACCAACAGTTTTCTCAGAGACCCTCAGCAGAATTCTTCAGCCCCTGTGAGATTCTCTGTTCCACAATAAGAATCCATGCTTAAAAAACACAACTAAAACCTTCACCCGGGGGAGATGAACCTCTCTGGTCCACGATCCGCACATTATATTGTTTACTGTGAGACCAAAGAGCCAAAAGTGACTCTAACCACAGACACAAAGTTCTTTAATGAACCTCTGCACTTCCTTTTCTTCATCTCTTCAACTGCACGCTCTCTCCCTTTCACTCACTCGTCTGGTTCCTCCCTCTCTCTCTCGCCGCCGTTCCTCATCAGCCTGTGATGAATTATGAATAACTCATTATACTTTTATCACAGCTTGGCTATGTATGAGCACATTCATTTACATACTCCTGATTACCAGCACTATGTTTATTCATGATTCCCCCCCAATGTTGGGCCACACCCACATGCTTGTCTGATGGCCACGGTGACCCCAAGTGTCCCTGATGTGTGGCCACCATCCGTCTCGCCTGGCAACTAATCAATAGGCCAGCTCATCAGTCTTTCGTCAATGGTTCAAACGGGGCTGACCTGACGGGCATGCCACACATGCTCACGCATAAGAAGCACGCACACACACTCACACACACACACAGCTAAGTATGCAATGTAAGGTTATATTAATAAACACATCACTAAAATAAGCTCACATATGAATTTACACACCTGTGGCCAAACACACACACACATACACAAATGGTCAATGCGAGTACTATAAATGACGCGACATCCACAGTGCCGCAGTGCATGCTGGGAAGGTCCCAGGCTACTCTGTCTTCACTACAGCTGGGAAACCTAGGGTTTTGATGGTGCGTCTGTGTGTGTGTTTGTGTATTTGTGTGTATTGGGCTCTCGTGTGTGTTTCCAGTCTGGTGTACTGGCAGATATGTCCTTCATCCATCAGGCTAAATTGGCCACAGTAGTGGAGAACACTCATCTACCTGGGCTCAGCTTCACTGATCAACACCACGGCCACACCATCCATCACACACACACACACACACACACACGCACACACGCGAGCCCACACAATCAGTCATCACATCTCCTATAGGACCCTGGTCTACACTCTCAACATGGCTGAGGTCCATGTCGGTACGAGGAACAATGAAAAGTCACATAACTCAGCCACTGGCTTCCAGCACAGCGAACACACAGCAACACCTCCAGTGTTTATCAGTATCCGTTAACTAGGTGGGTGAGAGAATTACAAATATAGCATTCAAATCCTCCTCAATCACACACTGATCAGCTCCGTAGCCCAGGGATATAGATAATCAATCCCGGCTTTGTCGATATACTCGCCCCATACAAACACATTCTGTGATCTAGATGAGCACTGAGCAATGCAATTAACTTTGGGTCTGGTTAACAGGTGCTTAGCTGTTTAATATGGAGTGGGTCTGTGTGTGTGTGGTTATGTGTGTATGTATGAGGAAGAGATAAATTGAAATGCAGCGGAGCAGTGAGTGTGACAGTTCCAGGAGGCTGTGCATGGATTTGGATGCGATTAAGTCGACGTATAGAGGCAAGTGTATGTTTATGTGTGCACACGTGCATAGGTGCGTGTACATGCCATGCTAATGACTTCCTCCTTCCCGGTGTCCCTCAGAGCATAGCTGCAACTGGATATCACTGCGGGGAGCAAACGTTCTGGGAAAACCTGCTGCACCCGCATCCCTCCGCTGTACACCGCCTGTCTTCATCACCCACCCCCCGGACCACCCCCCGAATCGCAACGTAATTAAAAAGGGGAGACTCTGGCTGCCTCATCCCAAGACTGTGTATACTAATCACATACGGCCATTTAGGAGGAAAACCTGCAGGTTTCACACATCTCATTTTCATCTCCATTGATATGAAGATGAGGTTTTTCAGCTTGAGTAACTCTGCCAGGCAGGAGTAAATGGAGAATATATTTCATTAACATAAAATCAGAACTGTATGACGTCTGCGGACCGTAACTGAAGTTACGGTCTGTTGAACATAATCAAACACGGCATGGAGACCATAGGTTAACAATGCCAGACTCTGACTGGGTTAACCTATCTATTAAATTAGAACGGGATTCACAACCGGAGGAAAAAGCTGAGTCTGATCAAGAGTGCTTGAGATCTGGGTAAGACTCTTAGATTCTTTGGGATCTGAAAACACAACCTGAAATCACTGAACTGAATAAAGAGTGTGTGTTATTTGGTCAAGAGTAAAACACTCAATGTGTGTCTGTGAAACTCATAAATACACTACGGTCATTCACTGTTTAATCAATGTAAACAAACCTTTCTGATGTATGTGTAAATGGTCTCTATTTGTACATTTATATCCCCTGAGCCACAACTGTGTTTGAATATGTGTGAGTGTGTGTGGGTTTGTGTGTGTGTGTGAGACTTGTGACGTAAATACCTGATCATCTCTTCCTGGTATAGGGAGCTGACTGCTGCTCCTCCGAAGCCTGTTCTCCTTTCTGCTCCTTGTCTTTCCTGTCATATAAAAACATCCAGACATAAGAGATCAATACTCACTTTACACACAGTAGAATAAGAAATGTGATGTTTACAGATGTCCGTCATTGTTAACAAAACCACCTCTTGTTCAGTGAGGGTGTCGCCAACCTAGTCTAGTTTGGCTGAGTTCTGCAGCCTGTGTTGCCATCCTATATGGAAAGAGGCACAGACCGAACTGTTTTGTGAGGTAAGTGCAGAACAAAAGGGCTGGTATGGTCTATTCACTTTGAATGGCTTTACCTATAGCTTCCCCCCTATAGCCACTGCAAAGCCAATGCACGACAAATATAACATTCAGAACGTGTAGTTTTCAGACTCTACTTGCTGGGGCTTTAGACATGACCTCACTGGCAATAAATAACCAACAACATGCAACAGAACAACATCAAATGTATTGCGCCTTAATTTGTGGCTGTTGTTAATCTTTTGTGTTTTCATGAAATTCCATATTACATTTGGTTCGGCCAGGACTTTATTACCCAGCCTATTCTTCACTGACCAACCTTGACTCACAAAAGAACCCACACAAATCAGATTTCAGCAAAATAGGGAGAGTGGGGAAGAACATGACAAGCGGAGCAAAACAACTGTGCGTGCACTTTTGGTTCGACCTAATTCACTTCAGAAAGTCAGAATATTCGCTGATGCACTGGCCAAGCTCCTCTGCAGTGTAATGTAATATAAATCCAGTGTCTGCTCAACAATTGAGAAAGAGCAGAGGTCAACTTCTGGCTATTATTCTCTCCCATGCTTTTCTGTCTATGCACTGCTACTTACACCATTTTAACTGGGCTTCCAAAAGAATAGCCACCGCTATGCTAAGGTGCTTTGTTAACACTAACACAATCAGCTTCTTTTCAAGTTAAGGGGGTTCCGTTGGACTCTGCCCTGGCATTGTGCAGCTATGGGGTAGAGCCAGCGAGAATTGCCCCCGCAGTGTGGTCGAAGACAAAAGGACGTGTCAGGATTAGAGGTGTGGTTGACAGTGACACTATCAAAGTGACATTAACATGGACGTTGAGCAAAAAAGAAGAGGGAGGGAGTTATAGTAGACTAAAGGGGTAAAGAAGAAAAGCAGGTAGCACAGAGGTGGAGAAGAAAGAGGAGGGAGGGAAAGGAGCAATAATGAAGATGTAAGGGAAACCAGAGGGAAAATAGACAATGGTCAGAAAAAAACTTGTGAGCCATGAGACACTACATTGGGTCAGACATAAATGTATTCGTTGGTTCTTCAATAATAGGAAAAGAAAAAACTTGATTCCATCCCTCAGGGGCGGGGCTTGTAGAACATTATGTGACTGCAAATCTATCCCACAATCCAAAGACATGCAGATTGGGGCTTAGCTAATTGCAGACTCTAAATTGACTCTCAAAGTAAAAGTGGTATAGATAATGGATGGATGGATGACAAGTTACTGACTTACAACTCATATCCCTGACACCAGGAACACAAGTTTTATTCCCTAGTTACTATATATGTCAGTACTTTAAAAATCAAAATGTAATGTGATGTTTTTTTTCAGTGGCTACAATCATCACCAGTATCTTAACAAAAATGTTTACGAGAGACTTTTAAATCAACCCTAAAATGTATATATGCTGACTGGCAATTTTGACATATATGACAACAAAAGTCTATTAGAGGATATTCTTTTTTTAAATCTCAAATGTCAGATTAATATGAGTTTCTGGCCATCAAACTTATCTGGCTATATTAAGTAGAAATTCATCAAGCTCTGCAGAATGATTAAGCATTTTCCAAAGTTATGGAGACTAAATTTAGAATCCCATTACCTTACTGTCGGCCAAATAGCAACTTTACAACCTTATTTTGGGTGTAAAATGCTAAATTTGTAAATTAACAGCTTAAAAATTGGCTCAGCAACATTTGAAGAAATGCAGAACACTGACTGCTGCCAGCTGCAATAAACTTCCCTGTGCACTGAGCTTTAGCCGGCTCAATAGATCATCATCTGAGAATGGCTCCTTAAAAACTGACACTTGGAGAACGAACAGCATTTCCTTTATAATCTCCAGTTTTATCACGCAGAGCAGACAGCAGGCCTTCTTCAACACATATTTTAATACTAATATTTCTCATGACAAGTTTGTTCCTTTTAGTGTTTACTCTTCCCAACAACAGACAGTATAAACTTGTTGTTGTTACTGAACGGGTATGCCTCAGGGGACAGGTTGTCCATGGCAACAAAACTCTCCTGACAGTTGGAAGACTCCACTCAGCAGTATGTAGAGATGTAAACAAACTCTCTTGTGTCACCATACATGGAGACACATCTCCTCAGCTATACTCTGGGAGCTTTATGCATTATTCATGTCTCAAACTGCCAGACACTGAGTAAGACAACATAACCTCCTCATATTTTTTTCATGCTACATGTACAGAATAAAGAGCAACTAAAAGGACCGACACTGAGACACTGACCTCTACTGACAAAAACACCATACTGCATTTGACAAAGTGGACACTGGCTGTTTCCCTATTTGTCCTTTTTTTATCAGCATGGAGAAGAGTTGAATACTTGTGTTTATTTCACAGACTTGTATACAAAGTGCCAGATGGTCTGGATTAGAGCAAAATAAGCTTCCATACAATATTCTCTGGATGAATAAGTTGGAACTTCTGCCAAATTTCATAATATCATTAAATCCAAAAACAGTGACTTCTAAGGACAAAAAGATGGCTACAAAAAAGACAAGTATAGATTTCATCAAGGCTGCAAGTCATTTAGCATCTGTGATATTTACATAATGAATTTAAGAGGGTATTGTTAAACCTCCCTGTTCCTTCTTATACGAAAGTCAAAACAACATTAAGTTGTAGAGTATAGTACTTGACAGTATGTAAAGTTGTGGGAATCAGCTTTGACTTTTTAGAAATGGATGTTATTACCTTCGTGCTGCCTTCAGGGTCTAACACATTGACACATGAAATGTACTCTTGCATTGCCTGCTCTGCTTCCATGTCTCCCAGCTGCTTCCAGGCTTGCCTGTAACAATAACATCATAACTGTCATCAATATATTCATCATCATCATCATCATTTACAGGTGAACATCTTTATCTGCACTGGGTGTTGTGATTTACAATGTCCACTGGAAAGTGGATGTAAACAGCAACATAAAATGTGAAATAGACATTTTGATATAAACTTAAACTTACATTGTTTACTTCATGTAGGATAAGCAGTTTATAAATACCATAGAAAAAAGAACTGGGTAATAATTATCACAAAACAAGTTTTATCAATGGCAAAATGAAAAAAGTCCAATATATTTTAATATAATGCTTATGCATTGTGTCAACACAGTGAGGAGGAATAAATCATGATTGATTTACCTCAGATTTGTATCACGTTTTTCTGTTTATTAAGTGTTTGTCATTCTCTGGCCAAAAAGAAGAGTTAAAAACCACAACACTCACTCAAGAGCAAGTCTTTCAACCTAAGTTAAATAATAATGTGACACTAGTGATAATTGATATCAACTGATATAAAAGATTTTGATCTTGATGTATTTTTTGGTCAGACTGCCCTGCCTGGTAAAAACATGTGTAAAATGTAGTAGAGTAGACAATCAAATGCTCTCTCTCTCTCTCCCTCTCTCACACACAGTCAATGTCTGAAGCTTTCTATGTGTGTGTTTGTGTGTGTGTGTGTGTGTGTGTGTGTGAGCTACATCCTAGAGTACCAAAGTGACCTCTGTTTATTTACAACTGTGTTTAAACTCATCTTTGTGACCTGGTCACCAAGTTGCAGCTTCATACCATTTCCTCTGTCCTTCGAAGTCAAAGAAGCCAGGCTTTGGTGTATTGCACTTTCCCACTTTGACCTGTGAACACAAGCGTCGGTCAATAAGCTGGTTAACTCAGACTAGTGAGACTGGAGGAGAAGACACAGACATGAGGTTAAAGGACCGGATCTTGACCCAGTGATGGAGCATGAATGTGGATCATTCCCTCCATGTGGCTGTCATGTCACGTCACGTGACGCCACCGCTGGAGGGCTCTCTATTGGTCCAGACGGTCTGACACTCACTCACCTGTTTGTATCGGGCGTACAGGTACAGCAGCTGGTCTCTGCCGGCGGTCTGGACCAGGTCTCGAACACGATCGGCTGCGGAATCAAAGTCCGCCAGCAGGTCCTCTTCCTCCAGCCTGTCCCCCATCCCCATGGCGCTGCAGTCGAACTTTCCCAAACCCAAGTCCGAGTCGGAGTCCGAGCCGGCTCCACCGAGAGGCTCCCCCGTGTCAGGCCGGGCTGGGTCTGTACCTGAGCCCGTCGCAGTGTCCGGGGAGGACGACGGTGACCCAGAAGCCATTGTTATTGCTGCGTGTGGCGAACTGCCAGACACGACGAGCGCCTCAGACCCGCGTGAAAAATATGAAATAGGAACAGAAAGCAGCTGCCGGATAGATATCTATAAAGTCATACCGTGGCTACTTCTTTATTTCCATCAGTTATCGCTGAGAATCAGTGACAGCCGGATTGTTTCTGCTGTTAGTCCGTTACTGGTACTGTCACCTAAACGCCCCGGCTGACACACCAGCTGAATCGAAGGTTCCGGATACATTACTCACCGGGCTTCGTAGTAAAACTCCGGCAAGACAGAAAAACATGAAACAACAAAACAATTAATATTAAATAATGGAAAAGAATCAGGGTTCAATAAGCTTAGAAAATCTACACAGCATTATTCAGATGCAGTTTGGATGTACTGACACACAGTGAAGACCTATTGAAATTGTTAGGATTATTTTATTTTTTTCAGGCAATTGAATTTGCTTTTTTTAGGGCTTTAACTCATCAAATTCTTATCAGAATTTGCAGAAAAGTAGAAAGTAGTGAAAATGTACGTATTATGGAGGCATTTTCAATGGGCTTGGCATTTTTTTCAGGCAAATTAATTGGCTTTTTGTTTTTATACATTTTTTTTAAGGGCCAAAGCACTGACAGACAGTAAGGATTATTATTATTATTATTATATATTTTAAATTATTCTTAACAAATGTCGTTTTAACATGTTCTTATGTTACTTAAAATGTGTTCTCTTATATTATTATTCTTTTTCGATTGTGAGCTCATTACGTTTTGGCCCCACAATTTTCTTTCCGAGTTCTGCAGCTTTGTAACAGAGGAAAATTGAATTTAGCCTTTTATTGAATAGCTACAGATTTTCGACTCAGCGACGCGTTTAATAGTTTTTCTGTTCCATTTAGGTCGAGTTTCAGTTTTAATCCACTAAACCTGATCTATTTATTCTCCTTCTCCTGTAATCAACACACTATTCACACGATGCCTGTTTGTGAAAGTTTGAGTCAACCAGACACATTGGCAGCAGGCTGCATTAGCGCAATTTGTCCAGCAGATGCCGCTATATACACAAGGATTGCTTGTCACATGTCCCAAACACCGCTCAGAAGATTATTTCAAAACTAAACTGAAATGAATTTAGAGCAGATTGAGCAAACGTTCAAATCAGACAAGACAATACAAATATTCAGACAAATACTTTTTTCTCACATACAATCACTTTTAGTGTCGCTCTCGTTTCATTTGCCATACATCCGTGGACAACATAATAAGATTCTTCAAAATATTTTTGGTTATAGTAGCCTATTATCCTGTCATTTATAAAACTATCTACTTCTCCAGAACATAAACGAAGACCTCTTCATTAAAGTATAGACTCATTCGCTGTCCCGTTTCCGGATGGGCTTATTTTGGAAATGTTGAGATAAGCCTGTGAAAAATACGCTTAACTCGAGTAATTTGAATTGGGGGAAGAGAAGAGACAAAGCGATCAGAACAGTGACTTTTTAAAAAACTTGTTTAATCGTCATTAGAGGATTTTTATCAAGGTATGTAAATTATTTTAAGGTTTAACTATATCCGCTCTTTCATTTAAGAATCTCAACAACAACTGCGTGCAACAGCGGGGAGCACGTGGGGGTCAGGTTACTGTGAGAGAGAGGGGTGAGGGCGAGTGAGGGGTGAGGGTAACCGGAGGGTGAGGGGATCGTTGACCACGCTGCCAGCCCTTTGACAGGAGGTCCCATCCACGCCCGGTGCCCCTGCGCGCTCTGCTGACGCAACCACGTCGCCTGTGGCTCAACGCGATGGCGGACCGCACTGTCCCCAGACCTGCCCAGCGAGGGACGGAGCAAAGTCACTGACCGAGCCGCTCTGACCGGCTCCGTCTCACCCGACCACCTGTTTCAAGCAACAGAACCCCCAGGCGGAGAGGCTGCTGTCACTGCGGTGCCTCCCGGGAAGTAGTATGTGGGACGGGATCCGCTCGGAGCGCACGGACCGGGACGAGCCACGAGCCGAGTGAGCGCAGCGGAGTGCGCCGCGTGTGGAGCTGCAGCAAGTTGACTGACATTCACACACACACACAAACGGAAAGTCGCGTCGACAGGGGACAGACGCGGAGGATTTTAACCCAGGTTCGAACAGGGGGACACCTGCTCCGGCAAAATGAAGTTCGCGGAGCATCTTTCTTCCCACATCACTCCCGAGTGGAGGAAACAATATCTCCAATATGAGGTAAAGTGACATTTATCTTGTATTGGAAATAAAAGCAGCGTGGACAAGCGGAGGAAACTCTCCCAAATACACCACATTTACTTGGGAAGTATCACAGGGAACAAGAAGATAAGAGTCAACATCAATGGAGGGAAGCTTCAGTGAATAAATATTTATTTAGTTTCAGTAAATCTTCCTCCTGAGAGCAATGAACGACGGGAAACGTAAGGGAAGCCCTTTTGTTTATGGAGGGCAATTTGACTGCGGCTGTTAAGAGCCACAGGGAGCATTCAGGGTTTATTGTTGTTGTTCACCGAGTTCACAACATCTAAATATAAAGATAATGAATATTTTACTAAACAATTCGATCCTTTTAATGCTGAAAAATACTATATTTTATATTTTATATTTTAACAATTAACAGTCTGAATGTTTTTTAAACTAAATTATTTCTTTAGCTGTGTTTAATTTTCATATTCACTTATAGAGCAAATATTTCGATCCTGGATTTCATATTTTCCCCCATGTTTAGATTTTTTACTCCCTTTGGTTGTTCATCATATAACTAATATGGGGTTATACATAAAAAAGAGGGGATAGGGGTCATGTTAATTCTCCATAGCTGAAATTCCCACAATCAAATAAATCACAGCGATCTTTCAATTAACCTTTTTTTATTTTCAACAATCTTACTGGACACAATGGTAATCTCTCGAGCATCAATTATTCATTGCTGCAATATTTCAGATTCCTATCCCTCATTTTAAAACGCTCTTAGCAAGATAAATCAGATTGTAGACATAATATTACATTTTTTTTAAATCAATAGTTACTCATATTTTGCACAATTTAACAGAAATGTTTGACTCTAGAATTCAACCTGCAAGTCTTCATCTGACAGGATATTCTGACGTCTGATGATTTAGGTCTTTGTGTGCACACATGCTCTTTGTTGGGTGGTGTACAGTACTTGAGGATCATTTTATTTTCACACCCCACTACTCACTGGCTCCACGTTAAGAGCTTCAGTGCAGACATGCAGTGACAGGAGAGGCTGCTCCGTTCCATTTAGCTCTATGAATTATAGACAAAGAACCCGTTCCCTTCAACCTCAGAAACCTACATCCCAGACGCAACACAAGCTCACTGCGCTGGTTTTTATTTTGGAAACATGCCCCGAATGTGACTGTTAAGTTGCATAATCGCAGCAGCAGACACTTGGATCTTTCCAGCCTGACATGAATGATATGCTGTCATCAGTGTGTAATAAAAACCTCCTCAGGCGACACAACTCCAGTGAAAACCAATGAAAGAGATGTCAGATATGTGGTGAACACACTGGGAAGAGGACTGTGCTGTATCTTTGTTACTTTTAATTGGCCATTAACACACATGCACAGCTTTTCTTGAATCTTCGTATGGACAGACTGCCGCTCAGTGAGACAGGGACAGATGCAGGACCATACCAGCCATTTTACACCTCCAGATTTCGCCTCGGTGCTCACTGACCTGAGATGGATGATGGCAGATTCTCTCTGTCATCTGCGTGCACCAATGTTACTGAGTTTAAATAGATATAATAATCTTTAAGTAACTGTAAAGATTTAATGTGATAGTATTTAAACAATATATCTACACCAGCAAATTTTAATATGGGCCCTTTAATGACTGAAATGCCCTCAAGAGCTTTTGATTTATCTTTTTGTATTTATAATTAAGAGTTTTCTGTTATATGTAAGGATACTTGATAACATTATAACCAAATTAACTGACTTCTGTGAGCAGGAAAGATTGTGGACTTCATCAGTCCATATCTAAATATCTTTAAACAATACCTTTGTTTTCCTTTATACCGGAAATCCAGCCTATGCAATCATACAGTCATCACACGTACTGTTTAAATATGTAAAACTGGAGGATTACTGTCTGTTCTGTACAGTTGTTATTCTTTCTCAAATCTGAATTATACATGTCCTAAGGGTTTGAAGGGAGGAGGGCTCTCTGTGTATTTGTAGGATTGCGGCTGCCTTGAGTCTTTGTCTGACCTCTGTAAACACCATTACCTCCTGAGTGGGTGGGAGCTGGGAGAGAGCTTACACCTACAGATGATGGACATCTTAGTCAAGGCGTGCATGCCCCGAGAAACCAGTCAAGAGACAAGGACGAACATAAAAAGTAATGTTATGTAAGTAAAGTCATTTAACTTTCGTGACGTGGGTCGATGAGATGAATCGGACCTTAAAAGAAATCAATTTTAATGTCCCTGAAAAACACAAAGCCTGGTTTTGCACAAGCAGTTCAGGGACTTGTGCAGAGACCCTGAAGTCCACTCAGCAAACATTCAGTTATCATACACAGTGGTAGTCATCACAAACTGTGTCTTCATTCTGCATTGTGGCCTCTGCTGGCTGCACTGTGGTTCAGTTGTCTGTCTATTAAATGACACAATGACACATTGTTCCAGCAGCGCAGGTCATTTGTACCAGTAATAAAAAATAGCACACTTCCACAGTGGCTGTGTTAGTGAAGCTGCCCACGTCCAAACTGACGTGTGGCTTTAAGTGATATTCTTGCCTTTGTGTGTTAGTAGGATTAATTAACCCCGTGCCCTGTTTTCCCTCTCCTCCTATTTTCAGACCACCCTATTGTGTAGGAACGCTGTGCGCTGCCTATGCAGATTGGTCAGCGGGTTTCTATGCAGATGTGAAGGATGCAGCAAAGTGGCTGCTCCAGCGAGAAAATACAGAGCTTTAGCTAGTCCGGGACTTCATCTGAGACTGGAGGCATTGACAAGGCAGCTGAGTGATGGAGTAATTAGCTGTGCTCTTCATCCTGTGGGATTGTAGTTATAAACCTATATGCTAAACAGCTGCTTGGTATGGACGTGTGCAGGTCCTGCAGATTCCAGCGGATTGTTCCAAAGGGCAGGGGATGCAGGTGGATTCGCACCGAGGGGAAATGTCTATGTTGGGTGTTATATAAAGTCTCAAGTTTGTTTTCTGCTTCCTAATTTAATTTCCCTACATGCTTGAGGATTTGTCATACAAAAGCAAAGCTGTTTGTATAACGGCATGTGATTAAAAGTGTTTTATATAACTGTGTGTTGGACAGCACAGGTATAAAGAGAGGCAGAGATGCAGATGTTTGTGTGGGCGAGAGAACGAGGCCACTTGTTCATCTACATCTGAGTAGATGTAATCATTCGTGTAAACTCAGGCGAGGAGGAGGAGGAGGAGGAGGAGGAGGGGAGCATGCATGTGCAGACTCGCATCTAAAATTCAAAGTAGCAAAGTGTCATTACAGTATGTGGATGTAAAGCAGGTGCCTGTGTGATTTCAGTGAGTGATGGCTGGTTGTTCAAAGGTGAAGCCCCGCCTTCCTGTGATTAAGGGAAGTGATGCAGTTTAAATGTCTGAGCTTTGCATTGTGACATGCAGACACAATGTAAACGGTGCATTAAATATACAGCACCCTATCTGTTGTCTGCACCGTGAAAGTGTGATTTATCAGCATGTTTTACATTATGAACATTATGTATACAACAGGCAGGCAACTGCTGTGAACCCCCCCTCTTCCTATCTACCTCCCTCCCTCCTTCCTTCCATCCTCACCTCATCGTTCCTCCCCCACTGGGAGGACATCTGGTCCCCGACCAGACCTGCCCTCTGCCTCCCTCCACCCCTCCCCGCAGCCTCTCCTTCCCATCCTCTCCACTCCTCCTCCACTTAACCGCAGAGCGAAGGATTCAAGTGATCCACCGTTGGCTTTCCATTTGAGCGTGAGATCTCTTCAGAGTCCTAACGAGCATTGTGCGATCTCCTCTGTCACCGGGATAACAATCTCAAGTACCTCAGAGGAAGGATTTGAAAGTATAGCACATCAATATTTTTGTTTAGAGTCCACTCCACGTGCCGCAGCTTTTAAAGGATTGAATTCCATTGACAGGATTCAATCGATGGACGCTCTGCAGCGAGAGCCTGTCGAGTGTCACAAGTATTTACACATGTTCCCTTCATGTTTGTTTGAGTGAGTAGGGGCTATCATCACGTTAATCCATGGTCATTCAAACCTGTGGGCTCCATTAGGCTCGGCTTAGATTTTGTCTCCAGGTTTCATCACTGATTATCACCAAGCCCCTGAGGTTTATCCTACATCCCCAAAGAGCCACCCAACCCCACCCCGCTTTCCCGTCACTGTCATCACCATGGCGATGCCTCCCTTCTTAATGAACTCCCCCCCTCTGTCTGAATCTGATTATCTGTTTCCCACATATTAGAAAAAAAGGCAGATTTTTTTCTTACCAGAAATTAGCCAGGACTGGGCCTTGCTCCAGTGTTGGTCCCCTCTGATCTTTAACATGAGCGCTACAGACACATGGAATGTTCTGAGATGTCTAAGGAAGTATCACCATCCAGGCAATACTAATACACCCCCCCCCCACACACACACACACACACACACACACACACACACACACACACATACAAATTACTCAGAGCTCTCTCTACATGTTACAGAAGAATCATGTTCTTGTCGTGGAAATTTATCATGAGATTTGAAATACAGGAGTTTCTCAGACCAGAGTTGCCTTTAGAGTTTTCATTATTAGCTCTGCAGATGGGTTACACAGCCAGCGACATGGCTCAGAGTGCAACCACGAGAGAAGAAGTTAAAACAAGGTTTTTATACAATGTGATAAACAGGAAACAAAACTGAAACTGGACCGCCTGCTGTCTGGCATCACTGTGACAAAAAGAGGAATCAAATCCAGCACACAGTTGCACAAATACATGTCAACAGGAGGTGGAAGACATTGATGTTGTATCAGCTAAGTGCACACAAAACAGTAGTAAGACATTCTTCACAGTCATAAGACATTGATCAGTGACATTTTCAATTACATTCTATATGATCATGAACAAAGAACAGTTTCAGGAGATAAGAGAGAAAAATGTGGAGGTTGGATGACGGAGAAAAATATTCCACTCTGTCATTGATCGGACAGTAAACGTAGATTGAGGAGAGAGAATGGGGGAAGACATCACCCACACTACTAGCTAACAGGTGCCACGTTATATTCGCCCATAACTTTATATGTATTTGTTTATTTTAAATACACCCAGCGGGATAGAGAAGCGAGTAAAGTTTGGTTTCTCGTGGACATTTTTCAGAGCCTCGTAAACACACTGACTTAATGAATCACTAATTAAAATTTGATAAAGTTTAACAGACGGTCTTTTTTTTACCCCTATCTTTAATCAGAGCAGTTTAGTTCCAAAATGATTTAATGAGAAACAGGATCCAGCTCTAGTCTTTTTGATTACTTCTGATTACCACTGAAATGTTCATATGAGTCATTGTTCAATTATCTGTCATTTCATTTTCGCTTCATTTCATTATCTCCACGATCAATCTTACTGCAGAGAGGAAAACTCATTTAAACGAAGTCGCTGTCTCTAAGTCTTTAAATGATTTTCCTCTGTCTTGTTTGTTCAGCAGTTTGTCGGACTTCCTCATATCTTCATCTTTCAATCGGCAGTTTAAATTAGAAACTTCTGTCAAACTCCACACGGGTCTAAAGTGACTCAATCTATTACTGTTCATGTTAAAAAAGTCCAAAGAACAACCATTCTTCTCTTTAGGCGTCATAATTCTTTAGGCAACAGTTGTTTGTTTTTTTATGGGTGTATGCATTGTGTTGCTGAGATTTTTGTGATTTAAAATAGTGCGACATGTAAAAAAAAAGATGACCCACATTTCAAGCCGCTCGAATCTAAAATTTATTACCAATGCATAGTGAAAAACTTTTCTGCATAGTTGTTGCTCTGAAATAACTCCTTGTGAGTCTTAATGTTTTCATCAATTTGTGGACGTGTAATGGCTCTGTGTTACGAGTGGTGTTGTTGAAATAAACAAGAGGAGAAAAACTCCCGGGTTTTCGTGTCGTTCGATATGTTAACAGCTGTACGGCCGTTGCTGCATCCATATGGAGGAAGTGTTATTTAATGGCTCTCGAATGGCTTTAGATGGTTTAAATGCTACTGTAACAGCATAAGTTGCAAACAGTACTTGTGTTGTGACTCGCTGCCCCCTGTAATCACTTCTTACTGTTCATACGTTAAATACATCGCTCAAAGCTGACTCAAGTGCTTGGATACTTTATCTTTTGGGCCATGTGAAACTCACCCTACTTTTATTTACTTTTATTTACTCTGTGAAAACTAAATTGATGTTTCCTGTATAAACCGGTTGTTTCTTGGGTGAAGAGAATGCAGAAGTTTTGACCATCTGCATTATTTTTCTTCTTTTCTCATCAGGCGTTCAAGGAAATGCTGTATGCTGCCCAGGACCAAGCTCCTTCCATAGAAGGTAAGGAGATACCCTGTTTGCATTGACGGGCACACACACACTCGCACACACACAAACACCCACACAGACGAACACAGACAAACACAGACACATACACCCACTGCCCCTTTTGCCTGGGGCCTGTTTGGGCATCCCCAGAATAACAGACTTCATCTACTAAAAATAGTCAATCGCTGCCATGGTGCTGCCACCCTTCAGTCTCTGACTCGACCAGACTGCAGGCAATTAGTGAGATCATTACCTTCTCCCTCACTATCTTAGATCACCGGCTTTAAATTACATACAGAAGTGAGTGAAGGGACAAAAGTGCTGAGAAGAGAAGTTGAAAGTTTACAAAAGTTAAACCTGTCCACTTACTTTGTAGTCAGCAACTACAGACACCAGCTTGGGTTAAGTTTTGAGTGGGGCTATATACTCAACATAGCAGCGATAAGGAAGGCCACTGGCTATAATTAATCTTTGGCACAAGTGAAGTCTAATGAGGGGAAGTATGTCAAGCATTTGTTTTTATTTTAGATACCGGTTTGTGGAAGTAAACAACTGTCTTTAGTTGCAGGCTTGACGTTTGTGTTATGTTGTGGTGACGTGCAGCCCTGTCTGTGTGTGTCTGTGACGGGATGGTCAAAACATGGCTGCTGGAAAGTGACCCCTGCTCTGCTTGCATGACTGTGCTTTGCAATGTAATGAACATGTGGACGCTCGGCCCCCGAATGTGCATGTGTGTACTGATAGATTCTTTCAGTGCTGTTCAATATGCCCCTTCACAGAGCTGTGTCTCCCTTGTGCTCAGGCAGTTCTAGCTGAAAGGGGGCTGATGTGGGGAGAGAATGATGATGTATCCGACTGACAAAGTTGTAACACAGCCACCGAGACTCTCTGTATGTGTGAGTCAGCCTCAGGCAGAGAGATCAGTTTCTGCTGGTTGTTGCCTCTGAAAAGGTTGTTTATACCCCTGTCTGTTTGTCTGGCTTTTAAAAAACTACGTAGCTGATTTTATTGAAACTTTAACGGGACAGATCCAGAAAGTTGTTCTCTTTCTATAACATTGCAAGATAGGATTATTTTTTTTTACATTTTTGTGAATTTCCAAAGAAATAATGCAGAGATCTTGCTGACCATGACCAGAGATGACCATATGTAGAGGACTGATATCTATGAGTGTGTGTAATTTGGTGCAGCTAGATTGAATTTAAGGGGACTGTTGGGCCTTGGCAGAGGGATAGTATGTGCTCAACTGAGATGTATGTGCCCTTTTAGTTACATGTGTGTATGTGACAGCAGAATTATGTAAAAAACTGCTGAAGGAATTTCCACAAAAGTTGGGGAATATGGTTCAAGAAAAGAAAGATGATTCTGTTTTGGGTTCTATTTGGACAAAGGAGCAGATCCCTTGGTTTATGTTTATATCACCTTCTTTAAAATTGTGAAATAAATGTTTTTTGTGTGGTTGCTTGTTTTTTTACATTTACACATATTTCCCAGAGAATAATTAACTGATCTTGATTAAAAATATGAGGGGATTGTTGAGCTGCTAGTGGTATATTCTAGTTGACGTAGGCATGAAAAGGAGGATTTCAGAAGTTGTAATGCAAAATGTGATTTTAGTGTGAACATGAATGCTAATGTGCTTTGTGTGAATTAGCTCTGTATGGTTTTGTTTCCTAAATATGACATTAACATCTATACAACATGTCTTGTTCCGTGATAACGTATGAGCTGTCTCTGCTTTGAGAGGTGTCTCCAGAGGCAGTTAGCTCGACAAGGCAAACTGAACAGAGATGATGAATCATTTCCTGTCTCAAACCTGAGCTGTGCTCATGGGTCACTGGTCTGCCTCTGTCTGCTGGTGGCAAGATAGGTGAGTGTGCCTTATGAATAGAGACGGGATCAGTCAATCAGTATAAAGCGTCGCCATTAATCTGGTATTGTCGTGGCGTTTCAACATTTCCCACTCAATCACATTGATTTGTGAGCTTTTCACACTTTTGTTACACAGTTCAGAAGGTGACCAAAACACTGAACCAGACAAGTGTGAAGGAAGCAGAACCAGCAGCGGCAATTGTTGAGTTAAGAGGAGAAGAAATGCCCTTTGGTGATTCTATGGGAAAGGGGTTTGTAGCCATACAGAAAACAGCAGGCGAAGCAGAAAAACAGAATTATTGAGCCCTGTCAGGAACACACTCCTGTAGCAGAGGTTCACTGACTTTTCATAAGAGAAACTAGATTAGCAGGTGTTATGAAATTCAAGCTCTCTGCAGCAATTTCTCTTCAGTTCAACTGACTGGATTTAAACTGGGCCGGAACATTATTAGAAAAAAAATATGCTACACTTATATGATGTTTTTCTACTTTTGTAGACAATGCATTTTACTATTGCATCTCTCTCCTCTTGCCTCTTTCCTGTTGTTTTAAATGTAAATCTGCTGTCGCATAAAAACCAGAAACCAGCAAACATTCACTGAAAAGAAGCTGGAAAGAGTGATTGTTTCTTTAAAATGTGTCTCTGTGGTAATACAATATTTTTTAAACAGATTTTTACAGCTTGATCATAATATTTTATCTGTCCCTTCAGTTCACGTCTTATAGCTGTGATAGGATTCATGGCTGCACCCCTCTGTCTCTCTCCCTCCCTCCACGTCCTGTCTGATTCATCACAAAAAGCAAGGTTTTGGTATTCACAAGATGTTTCTCTCGCCTGAGGGAGACCGTTTACTGGGTTATAACTCCTCGCTCAGCCACCCTGCTGTACCTAATAGAGCTGTATAGTAGGTAGACACAACACAACCCTGCACAGGCTGCACTTCAAACCCTCTGCAGAGGCCTCTGCATGTATCGTGGTCAGATTGTGAGAATTTCACTACATTATGACCGAGAGCAGTAAATACAATTTGTTATGTTCATGATTTAACCTTTTCAAAGGTTGAAGATTGTATCTGTTGATGCGTCGCTGTGCAACTGTGGTTTTTATTTGCTCAATCAGCGCCTCCACAGCAGAGAGGCTCTGTGTGAACAAACCACAGACACCACGCGTGTTCAGCATCATTTCCCAACAATAATCAGTTTGCACAAGATGGATGTGCAGTAATTAAAAGATCTTGTTGCAAACATACATGGACATGATGGCACCTCTGCTGCTGCACGTGACCTTTCACCCATCGTCAAGATCTTTTGTTCTAGTTCCCTCTACGATTCTTCATTAGTCCTTGTGTAGTAATAATTAAAACAACGCCCCATCGCTGTGAAGTGGAGAACCAATGGAAGACAACAGAGTGAACAGCTGGTTGAGCCTCTGGTTCGCCCTGATCCAGCCATTAGAGTGAGTTATGCCACGATCCAATTCAATTAGCCTGTTGATTGTTGTAGATCCGAGCACAATGGCCCCCCCGGATTATAAATACACTTTAAGAGGAACGTGTGTGTGTGTCTGAAAGTATTTTAAATAACGTTAGCTGAGCTTTTACACCGCAAGTCATTCATTTGCCGTCTCATTCATTCATCCACTCATTCATTAACCGTTTCCTCCATTCTGTTGCTCTGTGAATGGCCAGTCCATTACTGTGATGGTATCTGTGTCAGACTGGGGAGAAGATGGTAGTGATGTCACCGTTTGAGTCACACAGGGAGTAAGGGTGGTCCTAGTGTGTAGTAGCACACGCACAAACAAACACGCACACACATTGTCCAAGGAGGGGGTTGGCGTGACCTACAGTTCAGAGAATGGATTTTCTTCTGTATAACAGGGTCTTGATGTCAAAGCTGAATGAATGAGACCAAAAACCTCAAATAAAAATGAAGAGATCCCTCTTGTGCAGTGCAGTCTACATTATATCACAACGTAAACAGTAAAGGTAAGGTAAATAGAAACCTTATTTTCCCCACTGTCTTGTGGCTTGGCCTTCAGTGGCCATATCCCTTTAGGGCTTTTCATGTTTTATGCAGTCAGATCAATAATGGCATAAAAGCGGCAGCGTGAAAATAGCACGCTTGCACTATTTCTTTGTGCGGCGCCGAGTTGCTTTACCAATTCAAATCAAAACAAGATGTGATGGTATTTTTCTAAAAGCTTTATGTGACCTCTCATTTTCTTTTACTCAAGCTCAAGCAGTGAAGGGTTTGATTGTGTTGAAATGAGGAGCCCATGAGCCCCTTTGAGCGAACACATAAACTTCTAATCCTCTATGATGATCACATCATGCTTCAGTTGCTGCACAGCTCTTGATGTCATAATAAATATCGTCACTACAATCGCAACCATGTCTCCTTCAACCCGCAGCCCAAAGAATGACAATCTCATTATATCAGAGACTGAAATGGAAATGTATCACCGGTTATCTGCAGTTTTCTGAGTGACAAACTGCTGAGGTAGTGACGGGTGGCTATCAAGGCACCGTGTTTGAGCATGAGTAGGTTTTTGTCCTTGCTATGCAGCTACTGGACATGAAAACATTGCATTAATAGAGATAACTTCTGTGCTTGTACACATCTTGGTGGATTTGGCTCGGGGCCCAGTGAGTCCCAGGCCGGATGTGTTTGTTTTTAAGTGGTCTAGACTGGAGTTGCTGAGCTGTTTTATCAGAGTGGAGAAAGAAAACAATGTAATATCTCCATAGAGCAATATGAAACCACCACTCAAAGTTGACTCAACAGTTACATGAGACAAGAGAAAACAACTGAACAGAATGAAATTGAATAGAACACAAGATACCTCTGTGTAGGGTTCAGCATCTTGCCCACGGACACTTCGGCATCGAACTGCCGACCTTCAGTTTGGAGGACGACCGCTTGACCCCTCAGCCACAGCCGCCCAAATTATGTGTCTCGGGTCGGAATACTCAGCATTTTTTGGGATTATTACTATACTGAGTATGAACTCATTTGGGTCGGTATTCAGAATATACTGTTTGCATGACAGTGTCATATTCAGACCATTGTCTCAATCGGGTTAAATTGGAATTGGCGTCCATGTAAATGTGGTCGGTGAGCCAGAACATGGAACCACAAAGCCAGATGTTAATTGTTTCATCCCAACCTCCTGCTCTCCACCGTACAACCTGTCAGGTTTTTGGTCCTGCGCCTCCCTGCGTTACTAGATTGTCCCGTTCGTTTTGGCTTCATACAGCTTTGATTGCATGGAAATTAACAGAGCAGTAAACCTGCACACTGTGGCAGCATTTCACCTGCTGTGTCAGCGTCGGACCAGGTCCTGATTAATATTTTCGTTTGTGTGTGTGAGCTGTCGTACCTGATTTGCTTAATGGAAGCGGCGAAGTGAATCACAGCCACAAATCACTTCAACTACACCTTTCAACCAGCACTTATTCTGCTATTTTCTATTGTTGTCCATGTGGCTTTGCTCACCCGCCATTTTGTCCACTGCGGTTGTTGTTGACGAACATGATGAGAGGTTAGTTGTAGGCTGTTTGTTATTCTGCTGGCGTATATGATGGAGCAGCAGCTGTTATTACTGCTGTTGGTCCCTGTTGGAATCTGTCACCGTTTAGCCAGTGTGGAAAAAGGTTTCTGCAATTTCTTTTCTTTTCTTTTATTCTTCTTTCCAAACAATAATGATACATATGCTTGTTTGTTGCTTTTGGACCAAACCATTGGATCCCTCTGTTCTTAGTGGTTTATGGGTTTTTGCTCAACAAACATAAATAATACACAATTAAAATAATGATATATCCGCTGTGAACAACCTTGGATGCATCTCTACAGTAGATGAATAAATAAATAACCATATACACACAGTATCTCCCTAGCTACTGGAGCTCAAGGATACATGCACGACACCAAGGGGGAAGCATTCAGGGAAACGTATACGTCTCTGTGTGTGGTTAGAAACACAGACAGATACTGGCAGGATAGGTCAAGCAGGCATTGGGAGGGTGATAGAAGAGGATGGGCGATAGATAGACAGACAGAGAGACAGGTAGACAGGCAGGAGGGTTGAGCAGGACAGTTGTGTGGCAGCCAGGGTCTCCAACCCGCCTGCATTATTGATGGCCTCTTTGACAAGCTCCTGCTGCTGCCGCTTGCTTCCATGCGCTAATTGTCGGGTCTTTGTGGGGGTGGGTTTTTTCTTTTTGTTCCTTAATCTTGGCGCCAGAGTGTAGATATAGAGAAGGTCCAAGTTAAACCAACTCAAATGGAGCAACAATGGAACGTGACAACTTTACGGGATAATCTCATGTTTTTTTTTAGACCCCTTAGGTAAATTTTGTCGTCATTATTGTTCCTGCTTTTGAAGAATTTTTTTCTGATGTTTCAAAATTTGTTATCGGCAAAAATTATATGTAGCTGTATATGCTTGTTGCTCTGCTCCATATCAACAGTAGAAACACTCCCAGAAACAGGGGAGGAGAGATGCTTAAAGGCTAATTCATAATTTCCACGTCCGCCAGGGGTCCGCTATGGTCCTCGTGGCGTAAATGTTGTCATCCAGACATGTCCGCCAAGGTTTGCATGGACTTCTATGCAAATGTCCGCATGCAGCCCAACATTTGTGATTGCATTGATTGTAGGCGTCGACTGTGCATCCTCTGGGTAAAATATATTCACCAACAGGAATGGCACCCGCATTTTAGTATAAATGGAGCTGAGGGTCAACAAATGTGGCTGGAACGAGAACGCAACTCTCAGCGGATACAGACCACATAAAGTATGGTCAACCCTTAAGGCTCTTTACCCAGAGGAGATTGTTAGTCCACAATAGACCACCACGACATCAAGATCCCTTATAATGATTAAACCAGAAAATGTCTTCATCACGTGCAGAATGGGTTTTCTCATGACTCAAGCAGGTTTATCGTCCTGAGTAGATTTAAAGTGGCCTCGATTTTATAAAGCAGAGTGGAAGGGAGGCGGTTGTGCATTGGGAAATTGGTCGTTTGATGAGGCTTCTGAGGGTATTAGAGGGGAGGGGAGCAGGGGGGGTCAGGGTCAATACAAAATAGGATCGCTTTTCCAAGGTCAGGGACTTATCGAGCTGAGATAATGAACAGTGAGAAAAGGTGATGGGTAATTGGATGGGGAGCGGGATGAAGAATGATTGCCAGATGTCTTCACTGTCATGTTTGATGAAATGATAATGTCGGAATGGAGAACAGACATAAAGAAGAGGTAAGAAAGCAGGGATAAATGTGTTGAACGGGATCGTCGGTGACCGGCCCGGAGCCGAAAGAGAAACAGAAAGAGAGTGATCCTTCAGGATGGAGACAAACAGACTGAGTGGGAGGTCCCTGGGCTCATCTCCAATGCATGTTGCCCTGCATTAGCACTACAGCCACCCCGCAAGAGGAAGACGCAGAGAGGAAGAGAACCTGGATAGATGAAAGTCTTCTATCCATCCATCCATTATTCATCGGTGAATTAGATCTGGCTGGATGAAGTGGAGGAGAGCAGGAAAGAGAGGGAGGAGGAGAGGGGGACAGAAGGAGAGGAGGAAAGGTATGGGTTGACGAAGAGAAGAAGGGATCTGGGCAGCCACTGTTGTCGTGCTGGGAAAAGGGGTAAGGAGTTCAGATGTGGCTCCAGTGAAGTGGATATATTTTTAGATTTGGGGCATTTGACAGGATACTGGGAAGGATATGATTTCCACTGGTGTTTGCAGAAAGGGGCATTGGGATTTGAGGTATGGAGAAAAGTGGGCAGAAGAAGTAAGGGGCAGTTGTGCACAAAACTGATGATCTGTTTGGGTTTTTTCAAGGAGCGAGGTGAAGGTGAGGTCAGTGGTGCTTAGAGGAGTCTCTTAAACAATGGTACGATGGCGTCTTAGGGTTATGAGTTCTCTAGCTAAGGACCGGCCATTAATGTGAGGATCTCCACAAGGATCTACTCATCTCCGTGCTTCAGGAACAGGCTCTGATGAAAGAAGAGATCTCAACAGGACTTTAAATATAGAATAAATAAACAGACCCTTAATGAAACTACATTTATATTAATTTCGATCCAGATTTTTATTTGGATCAGCACCATATTGCTAACACTCATAAATGTTATTTATGGCAGATTTTTTTACATTAAGATCAACGAAGCCTTGAACATATCTCAAGACATATCTCACAAAATTAAAGAAAGTGAAAAAAAATTCCCAGATCCGCACCCTGATCTAATTTCATGCACAATTTTTTTTACCAGAAGTTTATATGTATTGCTGGAAACTAACAGATAAACAAACGAACACTGTGGAAAACATAAACCTATCGACGGAGACAACAGACGCTGAATATTAATCCTTAATATGAACACCAATTAAGTGTCTTTGAGTCTTTACTTTAACGGGAATGTGATACTTTAGATAAACATAAAACACAGATCACTTGATCAGGCTGTTTGCCAGGTGCACAACTGGAGATCATACACACACGCAGCACCAGCAGTGATTCAACAATCTGGAGCACGGAAGGAATGTGAATGCAATGAGATCCATCTCTGTTGATTAGGAATCAGCTGTCCAGCGCTCAGGGGTTTGGTGTATTTGTTTAGCATTAGCACGGCTTCCAAACACTAATCTAACCTCTGTCGTGAGGTAAGTTATTGTTATTAATCTGCGATGAGAAGCCTAATGAAAGGATTTGGACGTCTGCCAGCAGATCAACCAGGCTCATGCTCACATGGCATCTTATCCGGCCTGGATTCACACAAGGCCTCTCAGACAGATTCATCTGAATAGTTTTCTTTATTGACTGCATCGCTTGGCTTGAATTGGAAAGAAAAATGATTTGGATGTCATGCACACTCATGCGTTATCTGTTGTGTAGTCAGAAATTAAAGATCAGCCGTCTGAGTAAGGGGAGGTGATGATGGATGGAGGGAGAGAAAGAGAAGAGCAGAGACATGTGACCTTGTCTCTGCTGTGTGTGTTTAGATGTTTTTATCTTCCAAAGCTGCCACTCGGTGCTGCACTCACACACAGCTCACTGCAGAGAGGTGGTCCTCCCACACACATGCACGCTCGCAGACACACATACACGTGCACACACAGACACATAAGGAGGTGTGTACTACAGGGGGTGTGGGTGTGATTGTGCGCTATAGATGATAACAGCGGGGCCATATGCTAATACATTTCTGTTTTATACTGCAAGTGCAGTACAACCAATGAAATACAATTATAACATGATAATAACTGTATGTATGTAGCATCTTACAAAACAGACGTTACAAAGAGGACAAATACAAATATAATATTTAAAATCGAAGACAGCTAATGTTATGATATAAAATCTCATTAAAGCAGATTAAACATTACAACATCATTTAACAGTAATTGCAAAAGAAGATGATAAAATAAATATATCAAAAAACATAATCAAGTAAATGACATTCACTTAAAGTATTTGTTCACTCTAATCTCTGCATTAAACACTATAAATGGGAAATGAGAAACCGTCATTACTACACACAAGCTCTACACCAGAACAGGGAATTTTTTTTTAAAAAATAATATATTTGTAATTTTCTGTGGCTATCTGTATGGCCTCATGATGTGGTTGTATGTGGGTTTGTACTGTGTGTGTTAGTGGGTGAGTAGGGCAGTGTAGAAGACACAGTGTCCTTCACTGTGCCCGCGCGCCGCAGCGTGTCTCTGGAGAAACGGCCAACATCCTGGCTCAGATTGGCTCAGACGCCTGAAAACACGTGGAAATTGTGCCTCTCATATATGAAGCTCATATGAGATTTTCTGATCATCTCTGTGCTGCCGTATTGACTCTCTGAGATGATAGTCAACACAATTACAGGCCTCGGCACTACACCTGGAGCACGGGGATCTACTTCAGATCCGATATCTGATGGAAGCATGTCTGTATGGCAGCAGAGAGTTTGACTTTAAATTGAGTCATGCTCCTACGGGGGTCAGTGTGTGTGTGTGTGTGTGTGTATTTCATCTGTAGGTCTATGTGGGTGTGTGTGTGTGTGTGTGTGTGTGTGCCTGTGTGGAGGGTGAGTTACAGAGGTGTCACATATTTGTGTTTGGGTTATTTTTTACCTGTGGGCAGAAATGAGAGTGACATACTCAGAGAAAGACAAAGGCTTGGCAGTGGAGAGTCGGGGGCAGTGAGAGCTGCGGATGAAAAATACAAAGAGAGAAGGAAGCATGGAAGAAAAAAGAGAGGTGACATTGGTGGTAATTGGAGGAAAGGAATCTAAAGCCTCAGGGAGCCTCCCCTTCCAAACGTTACTATTACTCGCAAAAGATGTGTGGAAAAATAAAACTGGATTTAGAAAAAAGGATAAGAGCCGAGCTGAAGCTCTTTCATTTTCTCATTCAATAAATTTGGATTCAAAGTAGATTTTAACCACTTCCCCAAAGAGGACAGCAATAACTAGTCACAATTTAAGTTTAATATATCTGAGGTCGGGGATATTTCTTTCAGGGGGCACAAAAATATTGTAGCAGATATAATTTCTCTTCTTATTTACACTAGAACACATTCTTCTAATCCAGAGACGAGACAGAGAAGGAGAGAGAGTGAGATTAATAATTTACAGTTATTGTTCCCTCCTGGACAGCCTGTCTGATTTTATATTAAATGTTGAATTATTAACAGTGTGTGAGATTGGAAATATGGCGGATCTCCCTTCTGGTGCTGACTTGGCTTCAAAAACTGCCACTGGTCAAAAAACCCACTGACACACTACTGTCTGGTTTTGTATGCAATGGGAATGGATATCCGGCATTTTCTCCCACGTGACTCATATAGTAAACACGGGTGTTGATCGGCATCGGTTCCGATGGAAATATGACATCAGGGGCTTTTTTTTATGACTATAGATGCTGAAAGCTCCGCCTTTTTTCTGCGCAATGTTACGATGCATGTCAAACTGTGGGCATAACTGTGGACGTAAATTGCCATGAATATTTGATTTGTATACACTTATTATTTAATTGCATCTCCAGAAAAACATGCAGCCATTTTTTTTATATGTATCATGCAAGAAGCATCGCTGGCAAGACAGCGAGGTGAGAGCGTTGGTGACGTAGAACTGACTCAGGGAGGCAAACTCCTTCACTGGCAGTGGGAAAGGAATCAATCGCCGTTTTTTATCGGGTTTACCTCAAAAACCTGCGCACAACCATTCAATTTGGTGTAAAAGAGGTTTTAATGGCACCATGACAGGTAGATGGTAGAGTCAAAGGTAAATGAATGTGAGAGAATTTTACGGTTATATGATATATTGGATGACAATTAAACTGTGTTTGCACTCTCTCTCTCTTTCGCTCTCTCTCTGTCTCACTCAGTGTCACTGAATCACTATGTCAGGACTGTTGCTTATCATTCTTATTATTCCTCTTAACCATCCCTGCTGCCATATGCTGGCCTCAGGGACTCTGCATATTTCATGTCCTCCTCAACATGTGTGTGATGTATTCATGATGTGCCTTAATAATAACCGGCACTGGTGGAGTGGACTCACCGTCGGGGTCGAGCATGTTTGGAGCCTGATGGTATTCTGGCCGACCTCCTCGCCTGTCATTTAGAGAAGTATCCTCTTGATTTACAAGCAGCAGAATGAAACCCTCCTTCGTGGCTTTTCAGTAGAAACAACAGTTTGTCTCTGTTTTGCATTTCGTCCTCAGGGGCAAACCGAGCGGCTTCCTCTTGACAAGTGCCATCTGATAATTAGGGCTCATAATCACCCTATTAGTATTCAGCTCAATCGAGCAGAGAAACAGCTTATTGTTCCCCTGGCTTGAGCAGCCGCCCTTTATAAGAGGATTATTGTGAATTTCTTGTTAGTGTTTTTATGTGAATCAATCGCATGTGCAATGACTTCAATTGTTGCCTTGTTAATCTCACATGCATTAGCTTTTAATGTAGCAGGCAGGAAGGGGTTGCAGTCTCATTTCATCCTCTATTAGGATGCATGGTAAGGTTTGTGAAAGCCTTAAATCACTGGTGGTGGTGGTGGTGGTGGTGGTGGGGTGGGGGGGTGCTGTGTTTCAAAGTTGGTTTCATTGTAGGATTGAACTCTCTGCATCACTGTTACCATGGCACCAAAGAAACAGACTAGAATCACTTAAGCCTTGTTTTGTTCCTGTGACGTTCAGGACCCAACCACAACAACCATAGAACATGTGGAGCAAAGGGCTGAGGTGTTGAATTTTAATACTGTCCTGTGAGAGAATGCTGGTAACTCCTAACAACACTGACACATGGAGTAATTCAACTGATTTCATTCTTTGCAGTAAGACAAACACGTCATTATCACAAGGTCACCTGTAATGAGAATCAGCGCAGATAGTTTGTTTGTATGATAGCCATGATAAATCTCATTGTGAGAATTTTTACATTGTAAAAAGACAGAGTATTTATCCTTATATTGCCAGTGAAGTCACATTTTACTGAGTGGCGACCACTTCTTAAAACATAAAAACATAATATTAATAAACTGCTCCTGTGGTGGCATCCAAGTGTCCGGAAGCCCCAACATTCAAATTCCACTCCAAACTGCGTCTTTACACCATGTTTGAACCCTAAATGTCTCTGTTCTCCTCCTTAAATGTAATGTCTCAGCTCTCACAAGTGTCCCCGGAACTCACGCTATCAAGAGTTCTCGCTGATCACTTCCCGTGAGAGAGGCGGTGGTCTAGTGGCAGAAACTTGGACTATGGGCAGAGAAGGTCTCTGGTTCGTCTCTGGTTCGATTCCACGGAAAGACAACAAAAGACAAACCTGGATTGATCTGCCCAAAAATCCAAGAGTCTGTCTAGACCCTGTCTAGTGCCCCTGAGCAAGGCACCTTACTCCCCCAACATCTGCTCCCCGAGCGCTGTACATAGTAGCTCACTGCTCTGTGTGTCCCGCACACAGATGGGTCAAAAGCAGAGATTAAATTTCCCTACCTGCATGAGTGTGCCTTTGCATGTCTGTGCATGTGTTTGGGATAATAAAATGCATCTGCATCCCGTGAGAATATGCAGGTATCGTGAGATCTCGTTTTCACCTCACCACCCCTCGTCATATTGGTGTGTAATGAGTGAATTTTCATTTTTGGTTTACCTATCCCTTTAAGATCTTGCTTATTGCATTAAAGCCAATATGCAAGTTCTGGAAGTCAGGCTAGTGCCAGCAGGATACTCTACAGCAAACTGCCCCTCCCACCTTTTCCTCTCCCTGCACCAAAACACTCTGCTCTTACCATACATCCTCCTCATCATGTTTGCTGACTCATCTATTGCAGGAATCTGGTGCTTGCTGGCCTGTGAGTCAGCGTATTGATGTCTGCCAGCAGCTGACTCCAGCTCTAGGCCTCAGTGTGAGAGGCGTGGCCGACCAGAGGAGCATTTAGGGATTGATTATTAACAGTGGGCTCCCAACTCTGACTTTGGCCTTCTCTTGGTTTGAGGGGCGCGCCCTTTGACAGCACCTCCCCATTTCAAGATGTTTCATATTTCATTTAAAGTAATATTAAAACAAAGGAAAAAACAAGGGAATATATTAGTGTCCTGTGAGTCGCATTGACAATTCAATGTGTGTGTGCCTTTCTTCCAGCTTTTCATTCTAAGCACGGTGTTGTGTTGTCTTGGCGACACTTCCTCAGCGACTGTAGTGTGTATAGTGTGTTTCTTTTTGTGTGTGTACAACTCAGGTAAACAAGGAGTAGTTCAGATCTTCGAGGGTCAATTTATCTGCCCTGAAGAAATACCAGCCTGATGCTTGCTGCAAGGCTTTAGGAGGCTCAGTCAGTGTGGTGTATCCTCTGACACACACACTCGCACACAAACACACACACGTACAGAGATCTCTGGCTCTGATTTGGTGGTCTACCTGCACTGAGGCCAGATGAAGGGGATGAATGGGATTTCAGAGCCCAGTGCTCACTGGTGGTTGACAGACAGTGGCTGCCTCTTCTCTACGTGCTGCTCTTTAAACTCAGTTAGTATCTACCCCATGCTGCTGAGTTACTACGCACACGCTCACAGACAAATGCCACTCACAGCGGCAGCCCTTCGCTTTGTGCCATGTATACATATCACGCACAGAATGCTTACAAACAAGCCACGTGCCCCAATTGCTTCCCAAGCAATCACAAGAAACACTTATGAAGACCCTCAAAAAAATAGCGCTTACCCTCTTTTCTGACTTTGAATTTTTTTAGATATTGTTTTGAGCGTTTCACCTTTATTTCACCATCAAGAATGGAAATTTCATCTGAACTAGGGTCAGCTGAAAACATTATAGAGTTAAGTGAACTTGTTTCGACCAAAAATGTTCTGTCTTTACAAGATTTGAGATTAAACAGCAAAACACACTTGTTAGCTTTAACACTTTTAGTGATATTTTACAGCGGAATGGGGAGAGAGAAGGGGGAGAGAGAGTTGGGAAAGACACACAGCAAAGGCCCAGTTTGAATCAGAACCCTACACAAGGACTAGTCTCCATATGCTGGGCCCACGATAGTTCACCTGGTGTGGTCTACCAGCCTAAACACTTTCTTAATAGTTGATCCAGTTGTTTAGTGAAAGAATAGATCAGATATTGCTGAAAATTATCAATTCAAAACCACATCCGAAATGTGAAATGATTATCAATTATTCTAATTTATAATTTACCCATCTGAGTGAATTATCCTAGTTGCTCATCGGTATGAATTGCTTCATGAAAACTCCAGGTTCTTCCTGCTCATGTAACTCACGTTAATGATTCGACTCTCAAGCACCACAAGGTTAGTGAGCTCCTAATCGGATAGAGTCAGGAAATTGCTAATCTAATAATATCAAGTATTGTATTCCTCCCTGTCTTGATGGCAAAGGTAACAAAGGCTCATTCATAAATTAGACTAACAGTGTTACAATGAAGAGATGGAAACTGATGTTCCAAATGGAGAGAGTTGAGAGCTGAGAAACTGTATGTCCTCTTTCTTCTTAATATCAATTTTTTCCGGGTTTCCTCCTCTATTTGCCCCTACACATCCATTCGCATAGAATATAACAAACCGTTTACACTAAATCGTATATTAATAATATGTATTTTATATTGGGTTGTGTTGTTTATAAGGTGCATTCAGGATGTCAGCTCTGTCTGACTGTAGAGTTTCCAGACACTGCTATTTGCTACGCCTTGTTTCATGTCCACTAATCTGCTAGCTCCTAAATATCTGCTGTGTTACAGAAATGTGTGTCTGTCTGTGTGTGTGTGTGTGAGAGTGTGTGTGTGTGTGTATTAGTGTCTCAGCCTGTTTTTCTGAATGTTTCTCTCTTTATATTTCAGTTCATTTTGTCCTCAAAGTGAAGCTGTTTAGTTTGACTCTTATCGAGAGGCTGCAGCTGCTGTTGTGTGAATACCACGGCTGTCTGGAGGGACTTCACACAAATGCACACAAATACACACGCGTACACGCACATACACACACCTTGGTTTACCCATGCCGAACTGACTGAGGCATAAACCCCTGAACAAGCATGAATAATAATTTGTTGTTATATTTACCTGCAACATGATATGAGGGATTCTCCTGAGACTGGAGGAGCATCCTGTTAAATTCTCTGCTAATTGAGTTGCACACTGGAGCATATTTTATGAACATGTGCTATTTATACAGGTTTGCTACTAATCAGAGTCAATTTGTCTATCTAGATGGGATAACTTGAAAATATATGTTTTATGAATCGATTGAGAAATCAGTAACAAAAGGTTATGGCAGGTTATGGTGTGCGATATGACCAAAATATCCCTCAAAATAGAGTTCAATTCATATATATATATATATATATATATATATATATATATACATGTTAATTGGATTGATACTTTGCCATATGTTGTGTTATGAGCAAAAGTCTCCTTCAAGGTCTGTGGTTTGTCGTTGTCCTCAGACTATTTCTACTCTTTGATATGATTCTTGCATTGGTGGCTAATGAGGTTAGCTGCATTTTGAGTCTGATGTTGACGTCTGTTGGTGATTTCTGACACAAGAAAATATAAAATAGAGAATAATCGTATATCACACAGCCCTATAACATGTTGATACTGTTGTTTACACATGACTTTGACTGAGCCAATAACATTATCATCATTATTTGACATCTCAATGTCCAAGTGTTGCCTCTAACTTGAGAAGAGAATGTAAAATAACCATATTGCCTGATACATGAAGACAAATCTCAGGCAACACACTCAGCCCTGTGAGTGATGATATATTTCAATCTGTGGTAACATCCATTCTTTCGGTGTGCTGGCTATAATGTTACCTCCCTGACCTCCTCTGTTAATGGCATGGCCACCCTGTAGGTTAATGGATACTGAATTTTGTTCACCTCTTCAGTTTGGCTCCGCTGAATCTGCTATGGTTACACTACAGTACAGGCCCGGGCTCTTATTCTGCTTTGATTAATGGCCCCAGCTTGGACTATTGACACAACACTTATCTTGTTTTTATGACTCCTGCGGCTTCTATCTATAAACCTTAGAAGCACCACACGTGCAGAGTCACACATGTAGGTCTGCACACACAGACACACACATCGCTGAGGCTCGTATATGGGCTCGGTTCGGTTGGAATTGCCGTTTACTCTTTGTAACTCGATAGATATTTCCAGTGCAAGGCTAATGGCTCTGAGATAAAGTGAAGCGCTGAGCTGGCCTTTCACACACTACACCCACCACAGTGTCTGAGGAGCAGAATGCTGGGAGACAGACAGACTGGGAATTAAAGTGAAGGTTTACATAAAATCACAAAGTACAACAACCTCAAGATGCAGCTCCAGGGATGGTGTTGTCAGTCCGTTTGTTAGATACTACATTCAATTCCACTACACATATGTGTTTGAGTAAATCCTCAGTGTTCTCTACTTAAACCAAAACCTCTAAACTGTCATTAACCTGAGGTTCTCTCCTAAAACCTGTACTTAAGTGACCAGCTCCGTTTATTTAGTCATAACTAAACACTTTTCTTTCCAGTGCCACTCAAATTGATACCTTACTTTACAAGTACAACCACTATGTGCGCAGACCTTTGACTTATAAAATGAAGTCATGACTTATCATGACATAAAAGGCAGAATGATAAAATCCTAGCATTACTTTTAGTTTCACATTTAAGGTAGGCAAAATTTTAAGGGCAATGTCAGAATGGCTAATGGACAGATTTAGAGAAGTAATTGCTTCATCTGTCAGATCTATGAGAAATAATTAACTATTTTGATGATTAATTAATTGCTTCAGCAAAAGATTCCAGCTTCTCAAATATAGATATGTTCTGATAGTAAAACTTTTTATGCACTAATTAAACTTGTTTGAGAGAGGATTGTCCCAATTCTCTGACATTTTACTGAGCAAAAGATTACATTTTTAATTATCTGATAAATTGATAATGTTAATATTAGTACCTGCCCTAGCTGATTTGATGCTTACTTCAGGTTACGTGGAGCCCTTAACTTTTGCTCTGGTCAGAATTTCTATATATTTATGATTATACCTAAAACCTGCAAAACTGTAGATTTACATTATAATAGGTAATCCTTTATTAGCCTCAGTAGGGCTGGATGTGCTGTGTCACTGCAGCCAAGTTAAAATAAACGCATCACTAAAAGTAATAAATACGTAAACAAACAATATAAACACAAGGGAATATGAAAGTGGAAATTGTGCAACATGGTAGTATTGTTATAATAAGCACCTGATTTAAGTTCTTAGTGTGTTCCTGCAGATTATTTAGAGTTGAAAGCCTGAATCAGAAGTTCTTCAGAAGCATCTGAAGCAAAAAGAAGTAGAGAACGACACCGGGTTGTTATTGTACTTGGAGAGGAACTATGTCGATCTCTGTGCGTCGGTAATGTTTGCATTGTCACACACCTTTGTAGCAGATCAGAGCGAGAGAGAATGAGAATGAGCAGATGAGACGTCCCTGTAGGCTCCGCTTCCTCTCTACCTGGAGGATCAAACACAGAGAGGGAACCAAACATCATAGGAACCGCCAGCCACAGTTAGGCTAACAGATTGACTTGCCCAAACTCATGTCTGTCAAAGTGAGGGGTGAAGTGTGTATATATGTGTGTGTTTGTGTGTGAAAGAGAGAGACAATAAGAGAAGAGGGGAAAAGAAAGCGTGAAATACAAGTATACAACCTATTACACTTACACCACATGTAACCTTTCTCCGTCTATGCCAAGGTGCCTCTGTTGGCAGGTGTATATTTTCACACACACACACACACACACACTCTCTCACTGATCTTGCCAGCGAGTATGCTGGGTAATAATATGCTCTAATGGAAATGTGTTTTCGTCTGTCAGATCTTTTGTCGCAGGCTGCTGAGAGTCACACTTAAATGGAAATATTCCAATATCACTTTATGTCTTTTAAAAACCAGATCAACGTGTTCATCGTCGTGGTCTTTTCACTTCACAGCTCATAGACCCTGTCTGTGTTTTCCACAGGGATAAATGATATTCGCCGCAGTCAGAGGGGGAAATGGTGAAATGTAGAAAGAGGCAGAAAAACTGTCCTCTGGGTACTTGAACAATAATAATGATTTTTTTTAGCAAGAGAAATAATTGAATTTACAGAAGCGATGAATGCTTTGTGGAGAAGCTAATGGGGAGAAAAAAGGGGAAAAGTTCACTGAATTAATTCTCTGACTTGGAGATTAGCTGTTGACATGTTTGGCCCAGAGCTGGGTTTCATAACAGCAGTATTAATCTGTAATGTCTTTGTTTGTCTTATGTAGATACACTGGGCCTTCGGCCATCAGGTTGGTTTTTAACCTTTCAGATCCACAGATGGTTACCAGACAGTCAGGCATTCACAGAGCTGGTTGGCCTGAGATAATAGCTCCCCACTGTAAGACAGCTGCTGGACATCAGTCACGATTGGCTAAGGTGGGAGTTGATGCTTGCAATTGGTTGATGGCAGTTACATACAATGCAAGCTGCTGATGCTAGCCGCCCTGGTTGCCTGGATACAGCCATCCCTCACTGTGTTGGTGGCCTTGGCAAAGTGACGGACAGCATAAGTGCTCTGCAGAGAATCTGTTGATTCTGCTGTGAATCTCTTTATGTGCAATGGATCTATATCATTCTCTGTGTTATTGTATCTCTTCATCTCTCTTGTTCATCCATTTTATTCTCCTCCTTCTTCTCTGTATGAGTGTGAGAGTGTGTGTGTGTGTGTTTGCCACTGTTACTGGAACAGGCCAAACTAAATTTGTCACTACATTATGGGCAAATAGAAGCAAGTGAAAGCAAATGTTCATCTGAGAGCCTGTGTCAGGTCTTTACTGTAGTTTTTAAACTCCAAAAAATAGAAATGTGACATCTAGCATGATAATTATCTTTAAACAACTGATATGAAAATTTTTACCGTAATATTTTTTGGGCTGTATTGCCCAACCCTAAAAATATTCAAACCTTCCAGGGCTTGTGTAACAGTACTGAACAACTCAGTGTGTTTGAGCTCCTAATATGTGGAATGTTTTATATTGTTGTCTCTTCTGTTTGTGAAGCAGTAAGCGACAGTGGTGTTGTTGGCCCGGCACCATGTGCTTCTTTCTCAGTGCTGCCTGCTCTGGCTGTTCTCCAGACTCTTAAGCGCAGCAGACCACCTGCTAATTTGTTTCTCTTAAGGAACAGACTGAGGCCTCCAGCACATTCTCCTGGACACTTAGTCTGTGTGTCTGTGTGTGCGTGTGCGTGTGCGGGCGTGCATTTGTGTGTGTGTGTTTGTGAGAGAGTGATGAGCACCTAGAAGGTTCATCAGAGGTGGCTCATTTTCATCTCTCTGGGAGCTGGGCCAGGGTATGCTACTATTCGTATTTCAGACACGGTGTCACAGTGTTAATCATGTGTGCGCACACACACACACACACACACACACACACACACACACACACACACACACACACACACACACACACACACACACCAAGACATTGAGAAACATAAAACTTCTAACCTTTTCAACCTTTACTAAGAGATTACTTGGAAAATTCCTGAATGCTAATTACATGGCAAGTTTTTTTGTAAATGATCAATTAAAATGCTATTGGATTACTTCTGGAGGACTTCAGGGAAACTTTTAAACATGTTCTCTTGATGTTTCCCTTTGAACATCTCAAACCATTTTCGATGCAAATATGATAATTAAAAATATTGAAAATAATTAGCTAATGAGCTCAGGCAATGCTACCAGAATAGTACACAGAGAGCACATAATTCTGCCAAGGCAACTGCCCCCTTATGAAACCACATTTAAATTCTCTAGATCCAGATATATGGATCTGCACCAAATTACCGACATTCTTAAATATAAGTCTCCCAAATATGCCTGATTTCTTTTCATCACGATCCATCAATTATTCTCTGCAACATTCTAAGAAAAGTTTGAAAAACCCAATTTTAAAGAAAGTGGAAACGCCCCATAATCCAGAATCTGCTGATCTTTTCGGACGTTTCTGTGTAATCCTACTAACTAACAGACAAAGAAACAACAATCAAACACAGACAAAAAACATAACCCTTTGTCAGACGTCACTGTATTGGTCTAAACAAAACCCAAGATAAATCTCCCCCACTTTTTTTCTAACTGGAAAGAAACTTACCTCTAAGTGTTTTTGAAAACTAACAAATTTGTTGTTATTATCGTTTTGTAAAGACATAAGAATAACAATAATCATCACATCACACATGTTTTCAAATGTCAACTGGGCTGATTATAGTACGCGTGTCTTCACTATGTAATCCTGAATCACCCAACCCTGCGTGTGATAAAAACACAGAGCAGAGACAAGTCGACATTTGAGAATAAGAGCAAGAAAACATCATAGGCAGAGAGAGGGAGGTTTATGCCAGAGCTCTGCTGTCATTTATCTGTGGACACAAAGTAGATTAACTCATTAAACGTAATGCGCTCGGTGGTCAGTTGAGTGGTCGGCCGAGCAGAAACAGACATATGGATCTGTTTATGTAGTTCTCCAAAGCTGGAGTATTTAAGGCAGACCCTAGCAATGTCCTCTAACCTGCTTTATCACCTGCTGTGAGTTGTGCACCTCTTCACCTCACAGCAGCAGAGGACGTGTGGATCCGGCCCCTCCCTCTCAGGTCGCCTCTCAAGGCCGGTGACATTCTCCCGTTGTACCCTTGCCTCAGTTGCCTTGACAACTGTTCTCTCGCTGGGCGGAGTACCGCTCACTTTCTGCGTGATGGTGCAATAAGTGCTACAATTATGTAAATTATGTTCAAGTGTTTTGCAGATTAAACATAGCCAGCAGAGACGCTCTCGGCCCCGATGCTTTCAGCTCTTTAGTTCTGCTCCGAACAATCCTTCCTGCATTGTTACATTACTGCACATAGCGGATCATTTGCTTTGTTCGTGATTTTTTTCTCACACAAGTCGCGGAGTAAGGACACTAATGGAAAACAATTTTTCTAAGTAAATGCATAAATTAAATATTAGACATGCAAATTGATTTGCACTTATTTCGTTGAGATATGGAGAGAAGCATCTATGCACCTACACAAGAGATATACGTCGTGGACAAGCTGTATTAAAAGTCTCTTCCCACTTGTTAGGCAAAAGGCAGTGACCACAACTTTGTTTGTTCCATTGTGGGTTTTCTGAGGCGCTAATGTATCTAAATCATGCTGAGAAGTAGGACAAATGGAAGTGTAGCGCACAAAGCATCAAACTGGGACTATTAATACTACTATTCCTGCTTTACTGCTTCTTCATGATGTTAATGATGTCATCTTACCATTTGATTCAAATTTAAAAGTTACATCTCAGGAAAATCTCAAATATGGGCCCTGGGCAAACACAGCGTAAATTCGGCGTAAAAATGTTCTGGATTGAAATATTGAAATGTATTTATGTTCAGACTAATGAATGCTATACAATAAGTATTTTATTTTGAAGGTTAACCTGAAGTATGTCTCTCTATCTCGCTCAAGTTGTGCAGACTATTACATGTCTCTGCAGCATTTAGTCAAATTCTTATTAGAGCGACACATTTCTTACATTTATTTACTGATGCTCTTTATTCCCAGTCACCCTCTCTGCTTTCATGTCAACTGTTTACAACCTGATGCTGTTGTTCCAAATATCCTGTTTGCTGTGCTTTAGCTATGGCCGTCTTTATAGAGAACGTCTTTCAATAACAACCTGTCCCAGAGAGACCGGCTCTCAGGGGCTGAGACGCGGTTATACCCCGGCAGTGGAGCAGCAGAGTTCGTCTTTGGCTCGGGTTCCGTGTCGTTATGAGGCTTAACATGTTTCCCTGGAGAGCGGAGGCTTTGATTCTGGCTTGTCAATGTGCTGCAGTCCATTTCCTGTAGCTTCTGTAGCCTCACCTCTTTGTGAATCAACAACTAATGTAGCTGTGTGTCATGTTAAGAAATGATAGGAATGTCTTATTATCATGCACCAAGCGCCTGTGTGCACTGCATGATGGACAGCAGTAACACAACATGACTTTCAACTACAACCGGGTCGTCATGGCAGAGATTTCACAACTCGCCTCACCTGCAGAGAGAAACATTTTCTCTCAAAACAATCCAAAATATCTCAGTTGGAAATAATTTGGATTTTGTTTTGTTGACGGTAAATTGATTGAACCCCAAGTTGTGTAGAAGCTGTGTGAGCTACACTTGTCATTCCAGCGCTAACAACTGGGGGGAACATCTGTAAAGCCTTCATCTAAAACTCTTGAAACTCATATTTATATAGAAATAACCTGCAGATATATTTCTCATTATATTGGTTTCTCCTCTTATAGATATTATGTAAAAAAAAATTATTTTTTGGTTATTTTATCGGTGGTTAGGGTTAGCATTTTTTTTTACGGCAATTGCATGTGTGTTTGTTTTGTGTGTTTGGCGGATAGGGGCTCGGTTGAATCAGCTCTTTTGAACTTCTGGGCAGTGTTGGTCTTTTGTTGTCTCTCTGTCGTTCGCCCACGCTACCTCAACACTCTCAATCCCCCTCCATCCACCCATCCTCCCATCAACCTCCCTCTTCATCTCCCATCCTCCAACCACAGCTACAGGCGCTTTCATCTGTTTCATGAGGGGTAGAGGATGTGTGTGTGTGTGTGTGTGGGGTGGGTGGGGGTGTCTCTGTGAACGTCTGAGTGGGTGCGTGTGTGTGTGTGTGTGTGTGTGTGTGTGTGTGTGTGTGTGTGTGTGTGTGTGTGTGTGTGTGTGTGTGTGTGTGTGTGTGTGTGTGTGTGTGTGTGTGTGTGTGTGTGTGTGTGTGTGTGTGTGTGTGTGTGTGTGTGTGTGTGTGTGTGTGTGTGTGTGTGTGTGTGTGTGTGTGTGTGTGTGTGTGTGTGTGTGTGTGTGTGTGTGTGTGTGTGTGTGTGTGTGTGTGTGTGTGTGTGTGTGTGTGTGTGTGTGTGTGTGTGTGTGTGTGTGTGTGTGTGTGTGTGTGTGTGTGTGTGTCTGTCTGTGGGTTGTGTCCACACAGGTGAACAACAGCAGATTTCATTCCCCACATTTGACCTTTGACCTTTAGTGTTGATGTCATTCATTGTGTGACTGGCCCATTATGTTTGCATTGGAGTCTGAACACTGAATACAGGATGTTGCTGCTGCTATTACAGGGCATATGTAGGACTCTACGAATTGATCATATATAATGTTGCACATTACTGGATATGCATAACTCCTACCTTTTCTTGACCATGTAAATTGGGGTCATGTTTTGGCAGAATTAAGTTCCATTATCTCCCTCCATATGTGTGTTATGGACAAAAACCCTTTGCAACGTCTGATTTTGGGGTTTGTTTTGAGCACTGAACTGTACTTGTGTGTCTCTGCTCCATAGATTCTCTGTAGTGTTTTACATGATTATTGTGTAGGTAATACAATATGTTTGTGGGTGTTTTGAGTCTGTTATGGGGACCGGTCTGTGGCGAATCGTGCCAAGTATGGTTTTCTGGTTTGTGTTAGACTTTTTATACCCAAACAACAGGAGTAGCCCCTCTTTTAGGAAAAGCTCCTTGTTTTTTCTTGGCTGGACAGAATTATTGTTCTATTAATCAGTTCAAATTTGCTCTCCTCCATGTTTGTTTTTTTGTTTTCTAGTGCCAGAATAAATATAAAACATCATCCTAACATTACCGTAAAGGACGGGATTTGTGGCACAACAAAATGAAGAATAAAAATTATGAAACATTAGACTTATTCCTTTAAATCCTCATATCACATATACCCAGTCCATGCATGTGGATGACTCCAATCAGTTATGCCCCCGGTGTCCTTCAACCTGCCATTAGAGTGACATTAGAATACTAATAGACACAATATCAGCCTCAGAGGTCCCAATTGATGAAGGTCACCATAGACAGGACACAGTGGGAGTTTGAGATGTGTCACAAAACAGTTGCATTACAAGCAGTGTTGGTTTCAAGATGGATGGTGTTAGTTCTGCCGAGATAATCAGTTGATAATATTGCTAATTTAGATTAATTGTGCTTAGTCCTGAGATACAAAGTACATGTTAGTGTAAGTCATTTAGACGGCCACAGTTGACTCTACATATTGTTGACTATTTTGAATCTGGACAAAAAATAGCTTTTTAGGCAAATTTTTGCCATCTGTTTACATCTAAGATTTCACCCAACTGATTTTAGTTTTGAAAGTCAAACTTCTGCAGCAGCAAGTTCATGAGAAAAAAGAAAACACCTTCGCTGTCAAATAGAAACCCTCATAAGCCCTGATATAAATCTTGTACTCCTGGAAAGTTCTGTCAGCACAACACACACTTTTTCCTCTAGGCTTGCGTTATAAATAAAAACCTGTTTTGTACCTGTCATGTACTTTTCCCTTCACTGTATGTTATTCAGTCTTCTGCAGACATAGTGTTTAAGTGCTTATCCAGGCTCAGTCTGGTGCTGGTGTCAGTGTGTTTACATGGTTGATGGTTGTGCTGCTGTTGTGAAGGAAGATTTTAGTGCACAGGAGGAGAAATGTAAAGCATTTTTGAAAACCTCCTTTTTTTTAAAATATAGAAAGATTTTGGTTTGGCTTAATTTTAATTTTTTACTCTTGTAATCCTCAACATTAATGTATGTTGAGAGTTTAAATGTGTTTAATCTGTCTGTGCTGTTTCTTCATTGTCTCGTCTAAGTTATGGACAAAAATGTACCACTGGTTGAATAATTAATTATTTAACTGACTGAAAAATATATTTCCAATTTTGACCATTTATAGATTTGCGTAATTTATCAAGCAAAAAATTAATAAAGGAATTGTTTGGTTCTACCTTTTAAAATGTGAGAATTTCCTGCATTTATATAGTTCATAAACTAATCTATTTATTAAAAAAAACAATAATCAATATCGAAAATTCAAAGCAGGCCTGATTGCTTTCTTGTTGGCTCCAAGAATCGACATCTATCAGTCCTCCCAGTGAATTAATGAAACTCTGCTCTTTTGCCGTCTTGTGTTTATGGGTGTAATTAGATGTGAAATGGACCAACAGATTTCCTTGTTAAGGATTTTCCAGCGGGACAAACAGGACGTAATAGAATTCTTTAGATAGACATCCAGCTGTATCCATGGTAATCCAATGAGGCCGCAGCAGTCATTACCAGGCCCATCCTCCCAGGAATGCACCCCGGCATACATTGTAACGTACACAATAATACGCACAAACACACACACATAGCCTCATTAAGAATTGCAGAGGAGGGGCTAAACCTTCCTCCTTCATGAGCTGAACAGAGGAGTAAGACGAGAGGTGGATGGAGACAGAAAAAGGTCACTTCAAAAACAAAGCACTATGGTGATTCGCTGTGATTGCAAATCAAAGGGAATGCTTTTAGGGATGCTTTTAATTTGTGTAGATGTTTAATTTCACAGAGAAAAGCTTATCCAGAGTTCAGAGGTAATTTAACAGATAATGACAGTCCTATACCCGGCTCCATCTCAGCATTGTGTCGCCCCCTCTCTCAACAGACGCCTTGTTTGTCACTCGCTCTGTTTTCTGGCCTCGGCCTATCTCCTGCTGGCCCCGAGGCCGAAGTCCATTCAGCTGTAATCTTTCCTCTTTAGCCTGCCAGGCCGCACAGGACCTTTGCACTGTCACTGCTCCTGTTGATACTCAGGAAGCACTCCAGGAGGGTTCAGATAGTCACACAGGCAGCTGTTAAGTAGGAGATTCAAATATTTGGTGGTGAGGAGACGTAATAATATTCAGACTGAGCGAGCGCTCGTGTAAAGATCGAAGTGATTATTGCCTGATATGTGTGTTTGCCTGAAGCAGCACACCAGCAGCCTGACGAACCTGATGACTGTTTCCTTTAAAGCTGTGACACCGGAGCTGTGTGTATGAACATCTGTCATTGGGAGAATGATTATGGTGCATGACTGTGTGTGTGCGTTATTCTGTTAGTGTGTGTTTACATTTGCACATACAGGGATTACATGGCATTTCCGTGGAAGGGGCCTTCACAGTGCTGCTGCTTAACACACACACAGGAACTCAGAGCTGCAAGTACACACACGCACATACACAATCACACACTTGATATGAAAAACATGTTTCACAATCACACATCTGATAACTGGTTAAAAAAAAATGTATTCAAGATGTGACGCTGTGAGCTCACTGTCGCATTTCTGTGTAAAATATTAACAGTCCATGAGCCACATAATTCTTGTATAAAGTCTTGTATAAAGAACAACAAACTTTCAACCCTTCAACGATCTGTCTGAACTCATCACAACTCAACAGAAGAAACAATTTTCAAATCATATTTCAATAACTGTAAATTTGTTGTAATTAATTGACACAGAGAGTCATTTGGAATATAAAGGCCTGCAATATTCATATTTATGTACTTAAAAGCGACAATACACATTAATTCACTTGCATACTTAAGTGTGACATGCAGATGTGCCAGATTAAGGAAGTTTTCATGTGCCATCCCGGCAGGTTTATGTTAAATAATAAATATTAAATCAATAACAGAAAAAACATGGACAAAGACACATAAGAGAGAAACAAAAATACAAAAAAATTGTAAGGCCTTGTTTCTCATTGTGTGTGTGTGTGTTTAGTGCTTTAACTATAGTATTGTGTTAGTCCAGCTCTGTGGCCCTGCAGCTTCACCAGCAGCAGGGTTGGTACCTGTAGATCCAACATGGCCCCTGCTGCCACATCCATCATCATGAAGGTGTTTGTGTTGCACACAGCTCTGCTCTGTGGCATTTTAGGGTCCTTGAAGGACAGTTAAATCCTGGTCTAATGAATAACCCATCAGTTGGACTGGGGCTCCTCGCCACCACAAGGACCCTCCCTGTCACATCCATCATCGGCTGGGGGTGCTGCTCGTCACAGTGGGGGGTGATCGCAGAAATGAGTGGGGTACAGGTGTGTGGGATGGTTTGTCTGAAGGTCCTGGGCCGTTCGATCGGGGTCACCGACACCGATTAGTGGGATTAATCAGAAGAAGCCTTAACCACGTATTCGGTCCTTCTTAAATGTAAACGTAGGAAGAATGGGACGTGGGGGAGAATAAATACAGGAATAGGAATTTCAGTGGGGGTGGGGAATTGGTGAGGTGGGGGTGAGAGGGTGAGGTCGCCCCGGTCCAGAGGGGTTTGAGAGACACAAAGAGCTGCACCTCCCAGAGGACACTGCTCCATCAGCCCACCCTGCTTTTATTACTGGCCTGATTAAACTCACCCGCCAGCCACTAATGTAGCTGTAATATATGATCTGCCTCTCTCTCTCTCTCTCTCAGGTATTCTTAGATCCATATGGACACTCCCCTCTGTCACATGACTGGCTCACATGGCAACGGAGACAAAGCCTTATTAGCATACTTGATAAGTGTTGTTTACGGTTACTGTCTCCAGCCGTACATTTCTGCAGTGAATAAATATGCATTGTGGAACTACAATGTAAGGAGCAAATGAATTCATGTTACACCTTTAATTTATATTAATTAGATTTATTGTATAGTCAAGGATATTTTTACAGTTACATCAAATAAGATCAATAGACAGAATCTGTTCTTTCTCTTCCTTATCTGTGGCATTTCTTAAAACAGAGTAAGAGCCAGGCGAAGCAGGAAGAAGAAGAGGTTTTTATATATTACACACCCAAACACACACACACATACACACACGTACACACACTCCCAGTGGGGCCTTCAATATAAAAAGGCTTTTCATGTTACTGTGCCAACAAGTGCCTGGAGTGTTCACTCCACTACGTAAAGGGTTGGTGTCAATCTAAAGGTTAGAATTTCACCGAATCCATGGTCTGTGTGAGGGAAAAGAGATGGTGGGGAAATAAGTCCTCTCACAGCCGTTTCTGACGTGCCTTTGAGCAAGGACATGTATCCATTTCATATGCTCGGAGATTGGAACATCAATATATATCCGCCCGTATATGTGCAGCACTGCCTATTGTGGAAAATACATTTTTCAGCTATGTAGGAGCTGACCTTTTTCATTTGCTGCTCGGCTTTGAGGTTAAAAGTCCAAATAAACTAAAACGCTCTCCTCTGATGTATTTTAGCAACAGGCATTTAGCTAAATTTGTGTTCTGGGAAACTCGGCCTGCTGTGTTGTTTTATTTGTCCATTTATCTATCAATGCACTGGTGCTTTTTAGTCTAATTTCACAGTCAGTTGGTGTGTACTGCTCCTTTTCTCTGCTCAGAGATCACAGTATTGATTCCCTGCTGCACAGAAAATAGGGCTGTTGCTTGCCATGCAATACAAAGGTACTGAGTAGGCCTAATCAACACCTATTGATTATTCCGTGCTGACCATTTCCTTCTGGTATGGAGCTTTTTTCTCCAGCCTGTCTGCTCTGAATTGTGTGTGTGTGTGTGTGTTGTTCTGTCACTGTGCAGATATAAAGGTGTCATGGAACATTTGTCTTAACGCCGGGATAAATTGGAAATAAACGAGTGACAGTGAAGCTGCATTTGATCAAATAATCAGCACAAATTCACTCAATCATGTTGCAATCACAGAGCCAAAACCAGACATGAAGACACGCACGCACACATGGACGGAACAGCTGCTCATTCGCATGCATGCACACAATCACATAGTGATGTGAAAGCAATTGGCTGCAGCAGAGGAGAGGCCAACTCCCAGAGTTCGGTTGCTAATGGCTACAGGATCCTGGGGAGCGGGGAGAGATGTCGATAATGACAATGTCACTCGCAGCCAACCAGATCTCAAAAATGGGACAAGACGCACACAATTACTGGAATAAAAATGTCTACTGGTGCATTTATAGAGCACACAAGCACCGGCACACACAGACACACACAGACACACACACACACACACACACACACACACACACACACACACACACACACAGACACACACACACACACACACACACACACACACACACACACACACACACACACACACACACACACACACACACACACACACACACACACACACACACACACACACAGACACACACACACACACATGTTGAAATGGAAGAGCAATTTCCCTCAATCCAGGTGGCTGTGTGTTATTATAGACGTCAAAAAGAGCCGTTTTCCATCGAGCTGCAGTGTTTGAAGGAAGGATTTTTTCAAGGTCAACTAATATCCTTTTTTTGGTTTGTGTTAACTCTTACGTCCAGTAAAGCTTTTGTCTGCAGCTTTTATCACATTTACACCGTTGCTCTTATCGTACATTTTACAATGTCTGCCCTTTTCATTAAGCCTGGTTCTATGCGGTGCATTCTACTGGTAAAACTGTTAATTTCCTTATTCTATCCATCAGCGGTATCAAGTATATCCAACATGCACAATAAATCAGGCATTTTGTGATTTTTTTTCCAGAGATCTTATCGAAATTTAAATTTTCTACATCAAATGGGGCACTGACTGACCAGAGATCTTCTTTGTCTTATGACATGCTGCATGCTTTCTGTGTAAGAGCAGGCCGACCAGATCACAAAGATGCTGATGTAGATGATGTAAGGTCGTGCAAAACCTACTGGACTAAACCCCTGTTCAAACTATGCAATTGTTATTCCAGATCAAAATGATGAATGCTCGTTGTCACCAAGTGAATTGTGCATAAATAAATGATAATAAACAAAAAATGACTGCTACTCTCACTAAACTACGGTTGATTGTTGAATTGCAATTTCAAGCCTTTACATTTGCTATGAAAAAGATTGTAGCATTATAAAAAAAGAGGATAAATGTGTTTTGTAACTTTTGAAAAAATAATTTTTACAGTTCCGTTCCCGACAGTGCATCACTGTTACATGCAGTGCAATGCAGCTGCAAACAGGACCCTGATAATTTCATAGTCATGGCCTTGCTATTTTCTGTATAAATGCAGCGAGTCCAGGATGCCTCCATTTTTCCTTCCACATGATTGCACAGACATCAACAGAACAAGCTCAGTGAAGAGAAAAGATGGGGAGAGGGGGAGCAGTGGGGGAGACAGGTGTGAGAGGTGATAAACGTACATTCCTCCTCAAGAGGAGCAGAAGAAAAAGTGAGGAGGAGGTGGTAAAAAGGGACGAAGTGAGAGATCAGAGCCTCCGGTCCTCCCTCCCTCTGCAGCCGAGCAGTCAAATGAGACATCAGCAGCATCTCTGACGCTCTCTTCTCTCCACAGACGGGACGACTAGACTGGATGATTAATATCAATCATGTTTGTGTAACACCGAGAGCAGAACATTAAGCCTATTGTTATCCTAATGAGGCGTGACCATGTAGAGCAGCCCTGACTAATGGAGTTCAGCTGTCAGTAGGTGATGCGGAATAGAGAACCGAGGTGTCCTGTATCTGTTCAGTCGTCACACAATGCAGCTTCTTTAGTTTTCTGTGTTTTGATATCCCAGAGGAGATGTTCAAGATTAAGTTAAAGAGTTCTATGCAATCAGGAGAAAGCTGTAGTTGTCCTAGCCAGCCCTCTTAACATGTATTCTTCTTTATGTCTTCACATATGTTTGTAACATAAGTATCGTCATTAAAATATAGATGACAGGGTTCACCTACAAATACTTCATGTCATGTTTACAGTATACAACCGTGTGCTGCCATATTGTCTGGTTACAGTCGCAGCAGGGCCATATTGAGACGTCCAGTACCAACCTGGTGCCAAAAGGTTCACATCACACTCGAGATTTGTTTACCGGGCTTTTCAGGAGCTTCAGGGAGGTTTCTGACATTAAAGTAGAATTGTATTGAGTCAACAACCCTTGATCCATCAGCGCAGAGAGATGTTCAGTAGCTGGGTGTCAACACAGAGGTTTCATTCACTCTCCTTTGAAGTCTGGCCTCTTTCGCCTTTTTATGGTGCTTACAAACCGTGACTGAAAGTTACTATGGTAGCACTGTGGTAAAACCAAAACCAAAAACACAGTATGATGCTAATACACTATATACTTATTGGCTATTCATTTTGCTAAATTGTATTGACAGCACTTAAGTATTAAGTAACGCATGGATACTCTTCATGTGTAGGGCCCTCCATGTAGCTGTTGCAGCACACTGGTTCCCCAATGGAAGATAATGGAATAAAATAACTTCTGCAGTGGTATAATCTGTTGATTTTATTGTGGAAGGAAGTACTATCATAGTCAGCTGCGCATGTGCCACATTAACACCAGGATAGTGGTTCAGATTGTAGATTAGTATGATGGCCTTTTTATAACATGATTCAAGGAATCAAAGACCAAAGACCTAGGACTGTATCGTCCATGTCACAGCTCGGCAATAAAACAATATTAATAACTATTGCAATATAACTGTCATCAGTAACAATAAATTGTGTTGTTCATCAAGTGTTTGTGATTCTCTGCTCATAAAGAAGAGATTAAAACCTTTACTTTTACTCAGGAGCAAAAATTGGGCTTTCAACTTAAAATATATATTTTTATATTATATATCATTTTATAATTTTAAATATGTCCTTTCCTGTGTTTATTTCCAGGGAGTGGATGTACATACTTTGTCAGAAATCAGAAATTGTTGTCAATGAGACTAACAAAATATTAATTAAAGAAGATGTTGTGTCTTAGCCTTCATGTGCATTTAAAAAAATACAATTGATCCTGTATTTCCTCTCTCGGCATTCACATTACAGGCTCCACAGTGACTGTTTCCCCTGGAAGAGCTTAGATTGAGCTTAATTAAAACTGTGTTCGGGATCTGTACAGTGTCTGAGTGTGCATTCTGGGATATTGATACCTATCCTTTATTGGACTGCTGCCACCGGAGAGAAGTCTGCACGGTCCAGGGTGTTGCAGACTGCATGTAGAAATGTGATATTAACAATAAATATCACATTAAGCAGCCGACATTGCTTGGAATGAGAAATATAACACATGCTGATGATCGTAATGAAGTTTATTCAGACTAGACAGTGCGGCTCAGACCAGAAGCTTAATGTGTTCTTCCTTTTTCGTTTGTAATATCCCGACAGCCGAATTATTTGTTTAAATATATACTGGATCTCAAAGAGATTAAAATGTCTGACAAAGTTTGAGAGACGGGCTGACGCTTCAAAGTGCAGGTGGACGTCTCCTCTGATGAGATGATTCAGGCAGATGTTTCATATTGTTATCAATTTGCCTTTTCCCTTCAGTCTCTATAAGATGCAGGGAGCCGGCAAAACTATCCCGATCTTCAAGGCCCTGCGAGAGGTCTGGGCCAAACTTCCCGTGGCTCTGACCGTCACAGATAACACTTCAGAGCAGCGGCTTAGTGGAATGAGAAGAAGGGAGAGAGAGAACCGATAAAGACAGAACCAGGGAGAATTGCTCTGGATATAAAATGCACAAACTGACTTAGCCCTTTTTTACAGCCCTCTGAAGAATAAAGAGTGGGAGTAATTAACTTTCCCCTCAGCCCCTCGCATGGTCAATAATACAGCTTTCTGTGGACTTGGTTGTGTGATTGGAAGAAGCTGTGGCCTATTTCTCAATCTTCGTTCAATTCCGCCTCGTCTATCTTCTTCCCCGTGTTCCCTATTCCCATTTAACTTCCTCTCCACTGAACTCCAAATCAAGTCAACAGAATGTTTTTTGTTTCTGTGCTGTGTCCTCCCAGATGTGTTTGTGGAGGAAATAAAAGGGGTTTCAGGGATGCAGGAAGTATCTGGGCTGAATAGAAAATTGCTGAAAAGGGCTTGGGTAACTGACAAGGCAGACGTGAGTGTCCTTAAATATTTGTGAGCATGTCAGTAGACTCTGCTTTTAGTTTTTCGTTTCCAGGAAAGATTATGGACAAGATAGTTAGTCTCATCAGACATGACCTACTTCATGTATGTCTCACAAACTTTGCCTGTTAGCGTCCTTCCATCTGCTCCTTGAATGTTGGCCGTATTTAAAGGTTCACTCAGGTAATTGCTGCACAGGCTGCACAGTGAAAACCTTTATATTCAAGCCACATATAGTTGTTTTGATTCAGATGAAAATCTATCTCTGGGTAAACAAGCTTTTGTTTGTTTGACATTGATGTAGAAACAACCTAACAATCCCAAACAGGCCACATTAAGGTGGCTGATACCTGAGCGTGTGAAATTTGGTGAAGCTTGATTGAATTTAAGGGGCCTGTTGGGCCTTTGTGGAGGTATGAGTTCTACTTTTGTATTCTAACTAGATTTGTCATCTTATCATCCTCAGTCACATCCACCCTGACTCCAACATCTTGCTCTATAATGTTTGTTTTCTATATATTTTAAATGTATCACAGCTTTCCAAGTTGGAAGTCTTGTTAAAATTCTATCTTACTAAAATCTCTGCCCATTAAAAACCCATAAAGGTATAAACATGCATGCAGAGATGTGGTGTTTTACGTCTGTACAACACTTCTTTAGAGTTGTTTGGCCTCATTTGTTTACTGCCTTTCCAGCTTTCTGTCTCCATCTCTCCCTTTTATCGCTTCTCCCCGAAATCTATCTCCCCCAGCGTCTTCCTTCCTTCTCCCTCTGTGCGAGTCTCTCACTGTGCTCTCCGCTCCCTGTCTGGGAGTTGTGTGTATTTTCCCTCTGGTCCCCGGGATCATCTCACACCCCATCTGGCCTCCTGCTTGTTCTCTTTCCCTCTCATCAAGTATTCACTTGGCTGCAGGTTGTGTACCCATCACATGTGATTCACTCTCTCCGTCTCTTTCAATTTGTTACACGCACACACACACACACATAGACACACACATAATAAATTAACACTTGTCAGCTGAATGTGTGATTCTCTCCATCGTATCATTTTCACTACTCTAGGCATGTGTGTTTTATGTTTTTTGGAGTTGCTTAGCTTGCAGTCTGGCAGTATAAATAGTACACAACAATAGATGAAGAGCTACAGTAGTTCCTCGTCCTGCCTCCGGTTCTCCCGGGCAGCCAGTGAGTCTATCCCAGTGAGTGTGCATTCTTAATGCTCCCCTGGCCTCGATGAGGGAGACGATTGGTAGAATTAATTGTGGCTGGAGGGCCGAATGGGAATATGTGAGAAAAAAAGGGGCGAGAATGAAAAATGGGGAGGGGGGGGGGATTGGTTGTCTGGCTGGTTTTTAGTGCTGTGTTTCCTTCCTTAAAATATATTGCACTGGAGGATGCTGAGATTGTTTTTATGCTCTCGCCCTTCCTCTCTCTCTAGATTAATATTAGCCCAGAGTTAAATCAATCCCATTCTCTTTTATTGCTCAGTTTGTCTTTCTCTTCGTGTGTGTGATTTACACCTGCGTGCTACAGGGAAGTGATAAGCGGAGCTAATACAGCAACAATCATAATGTAATGGCCTCCTCAGCTCCCAAGACAGTAATGCTATCAGGATCATAGTTTATACCCCACAGTGAGGTGTCCTTCGATAAACAGAGCTTAGAAATAGGGACATAAAATGTGTGTGTGTTGGTGTGAGTGCCTGTTTGTGTGTTTGTGTGTGTATATCCTCCCTCTCTCATGGCTCCACTGTACTGCCAGATGATATCTGAGCTCCGGACACAGAGGAAACCAGACACCAGAGGCTTCCCCTCGTCTCTCCTCAGCTCCCTTTCACCTTCCTCATCTCTCCTAACTCTGATTTTCAGCACAGAACAGGTGATACAGCAGCACATTCAGTAATAACAGTGGGCCATTAGTAACCCTGTAAGTATTGATTATAGTTCCTGAGTATTCAATAAATTATTCCATTGATTAATCGATGGAATAATCAATGCAAAAATTTAAGCAAAAATGTATATTGCCTCATTAAAACTCTCAATCCTGAGCAGAATCTGTAACTCACGTCTCATTAATTAAAAACAACATTTTTACTTGCAAAAAACCCTAAAGCAGCTGAGAAGTGAAGGGTGTTGTACAGAGTGGACTATGTGTGTTTGTGTCAGTTGTTGTCCTCTGATTCCATCTCACTGTCAGTAAGCTAGAGGTTGTCAATGAAGGATTTATGTGCTGGTTTTATGGGATCACATCAGAACGGCTGGATGGGAATCTAAGAAGTTGGGGGTTGGGTGTTTGTGTGTCTATAGTGTGTGTGTGTGTGTGTGTGTGTGTGTTTGCAGGGTTTTGGGGGTTAGAGCAGTCGGGTTCTGGGGAAGCCGTCTCATCATTTATTTATACAATCTACAGAAGAAGGGGTTATTGGAGGGAGGGGGCGCTGCCTTCCACAAGCCGCCATGGGAATACTGCAGGTCAAGAGTTGTTTTTCTAGCTACCAGCACAATGCTTTGTCTGAAAAAGTGAAGTGAATGAATGAACACAACAGTCGTCTCATAACATGTTGTACCAACGTGGAACTCATGAAACCCCTGCATGTCTCCCTGGTTTTGATTTGGTGCTGAATTAACTGAGGATGCATAGATGGATGAACTGATTAGAATCTGAAAGGTCAAAGGTGAAGAGTCAATATCACTGTGACCTCACGAAACACGTTCATCTGCCATAACTTAAGAATTTATCTGCTAATTATAAAAAAGCTTTAATACCTTCTGAGTCCTCACTACATGTACTTATAAGTCTCTGGATGAACACAGATGTAAACTGCAACCTAACAGTTCAGTGGAGACGACAGGGCAGTAATTCTTGTTTCTTTATCGATTAGCTTTAATTAAATTAGATCCTTAATAGTAGTTACACTCGTATGTGCAGTATATTCTAAAGGCAGCCCTGGGATATGTGCCATGTAATTTGCATAGTTTTTAACTAAAAAGTGGTAAATAGAGCCCCTGCAGACAAACATGTAGAATTAGCATTTCTTTACATGTACAAAGAACTACAAAATAAGGATTCTCTGGCTGCTGCAACCTCTCAGCCCTGCTTTATGAATCTGAGTAGAGTGACAGTTAAAGTGTCAAAAGTACTGGCTGAAGCACAGAGTTTAAATATACACTCAAAAGTACACACACAGGAATCTTCTGTCCTTTCTCACAGCCACTTTAAAATGTCTTCTGCAATGTTGCGCGTGTGTTTGTATGTGTTTGTGTGTAGGTGTGTGTGTGTGTGTCCTGGTGTGTTATAATGGCTAAAGTGACCTCACTGAAGACCTGAGTCAATGACTGAAGGGAGTTTACTCTCAATAACAACTTGCTCATCTCAACAAAACATCTATTGTTGGATTTTATTAGACAAACAGTGTTGTTACTTCATAATAAAAAAAAATATTAGTAGAAGGCAAAACAAATGATATTAAAACTTTAGGATTTGTCATATTTACCAGAATATTCTATGATAGAACTTATTTGCTGATTTAGGGGGAAACTTACATTTTTCTTTTCTCTCACTCTTTTGAATTCACCATTACCATTTACCATGAGGTCCAAAGCTCTTGTCTTCCTACTCCCTTCAGTGAGGCTGTTGGACTCTCTGTGATCATCTACCTAGACAAGAGATAATGAGAACCCATACTGTGCAGCTGAAAGAGAAGCCGTCAGATTCACATGAACACCGGCACCACAGATTAAATTAAAGACACAGACGGCAGATTTTTATTCATAATCAGGTTTTATTGCATCCACATTGTTTTCCAGCTCATCTTGAGTTGAGACAATGTAATTATGAGATGGTAATGATGTGGATTTGTGTAAATGCTGGATAAAGCTGAGGTGTGTGTGCCAGGTAGAGGAGCAGACAGATGTCAGGACGGTTTTAGCTGCTGCAGAAATTTTGACAAAACCACTATGAGAACTCTCCTTTGTTCTTACACATCACCCACCTGATGCATAGGAGTGCATGAACAAAAGCAGATGTGTGTATTTTATGGACATGGATACACACACACACACACACACCTACACTAGTGTGTTCATCAGTGCACCTTAAAGGGAACAAAGAGGCGGAGGTGCAGAGCCATTTCATAACCCCTCTTCTACCTGCCCTCGCATCTGCTTCATCCAGCCACTCTCTCACTAACACACTCACTCTGTTCCACCGTTTCCAGTTGAAGTGAAGGACATTTCATTTTCTGATAAAAGAAAATGAAATGCGATATAGAAAATGCCATGTTCACATTTTCCAGATTCTGCTCTGGATCAAATGTCATCTGCTTTTTCCAGGAGGCACCGGGTTTTTCATTTCTACCATTTTACAATCTAATCTGCTGATGACTTTCTCAATTAAATGATTCTCTATTTGTTCGACCAACAGGTAAATAAACTAAGAAAAGCAGGTGATTATCTCTAATGTCAAGCAGCAGTTATCAAATCAATCAAGCAACTTTTCACTGCAGCTTTATTCAGCAGTTCCGTTCACACGCCACAGTTTCAGATGCTGCTTGTAGGAGGAAACTCAGAAACCTTCTAACATAACATAACAGGCTATTTTCTGAGAGGCATGTTTACAATATTTTACCCTAAGTGACAGTTTCTCTGACAAATCAGATTTGTGTCCTCATTTTTTGTGCATATGCAACATATCATAGATGTTAAATCACTTGCTACTTATTGTGTATTCCCTCCTGCGTCTCTTTGTCTAGATTTGTCTTGAATACAAAGTTTTCACTGGCGCCGTAACCTTTTAAATTGAATTAATACAACTCAGTCTGCTGCTTACCTGCAGATCTAACTGAAGGCGGATATCGGACCATTACTTTGTCCTGTGACAAGCCGGAGCTCAGTCATTAAGCTGACCTGTTAGCCAGACGATTGCTCTGCAGTTCAAGCATGTATCCCTCCGTGCACACAGTCATCCATCCCTCTGCGGCCGGCAGCCTGTCAGCTGGAGGCTGTCGAGGATGCTGAGCTCTCAGATAAAGTTACTGTTCATCCTAAGTGGATTTCTTCTTCTTTGCAAACAACATGTTTATCCACAAAGCAATGTTGGTTGGATACAGTCCCATTTTTAAGCCTTTGGTCATTAGTGTAATGATCTTGTTTTGGATGTTTAATGAGCACGATACTCTGATGCACGCAAACAATTTCACTAACATGGGCTGAAGTGTATTTCGCAGCAGTTCTTGTACATGTACTGTAAGAACTTCCTCATGCTCCAGAGGATTTGGCCTGAATACTTTAGGCTGTACAGTATTTCCACCTGCAGAATGCTGTTTAATTAAAAATTGATTACCTTCAAAAGTTGTAGAGGCCTTTTCTCATTTATTTTCCTTGTAAAGCTGTTAGACTTTGTCGAACATCTTTCCACATCACAGGCTCACACATCCCTGCTGCTAACATGTTTGTGTGTGAATAGACCAATGGTATTGACAGGCTACTGCCCGGGGCGTCTCTTTCTTATTAGACCGTTGAATAGAAAGCTTCTCCATCTGCACGTTTGCAACCAGGGGTGAATTTTTATAGCAGCTCATGTTTACGAGGGGATTAAACCAATGGAACCAACACTATACAACCATTATCCAGAGAAATTCACATCTCTCTTGATGCTGCTTGGAATTACTCCTCATTTGACATTAAGGTCCTGGTCAAGCTGCAGATGTAATCATCGAGAATGTAGAACATGTGTGGACATAATATGAGAAGTGAATACAGTATGTAAATCACTGGATGATAAGTGGTTAATGTATCTCACAACAAACAATTGTTGTAACTTAGGTATTTTAAAAAACTGAGGTTTATCAAATTGTTCAAAACAATGTGTGTGTGTGAGTGTGTGGTTGTTAGTTTGTGTGTGTTAGTGTGTGTGTGTGTGTGTTTTCTGGCCTGAACAGTACACTTCTGTCAGGTGTCAGGTGTCCTGCTATGAACGAAGCAGAGGATTATTTGAGACAGAGCATCGATGCTGATTGAATTAACTGGTTCTGAAAAAGATTTGCAGGTTTCTGTGAGAGAGAAGAGACGGAAGGAAGCTATCGACCCGACTGTAACTCTGAATGGACGTGTGTTTGTCACGGTCCAGACGCTCTCTGCATAAATACGTCCACAGAAATAAGTTTTTTAAAAGATTGGTAGACTTGGTTTGGGAACCAAAGGTCATGAAGAACATTTGACACCAAAGAAACCACTGTATATCCTTTAAGTTGAATCTAGTATTTTAAACCATGCGTTGGCATCGCTGTACTGAACGCTGTGTGACTTTATGAATGGGAATCCCTGACACGAGCTCAGACCAAGAATATAATCGTGTAACTAATCATGATTTCTCTATCTGTTTGTTTTCTCTGCACAGTCACAGATGAAGACACGGTGAAGAGATACTACGCCAAGTTTGAGGAGAGGTTTTTCCAGAACTGTGAGAAGGAGCTGCTGAAAATCAACACATTCTATTCAGGTATTTATTTATTTCACTTTTACCGGAGATGATCAATACAGATAACATCAAACCCTACTTCAATACATTTCAGACGAATGTACTTTTAAATAACTTTTAAAACTAAAAATAAATTTTACGGAGTAGGATTAATTTGCTTATAAAAATGTAATAGTTGTATGTGTAAAATACTACTTTCTTAGACCAGTGATTATAAGTTGTTGCACAGTTTGTTTACTCTGTACTGCGTGTAGGAGAGACGTGTTGCTCTGCTATTTCCGTGCCGAGTGTCATTGTGTCTAATCCTGGTGATTTGATTGAAGTAGGCAGTGCTTGGTCATGTTCAGGCGAGCAGGCTGGCTATGTGTATTTCAGGTGTCGAGGGAGTGTGTGTGCAACGTAACTTGAGATGGAGGCCGCGATATGTTCTGGTATTTCTGCCCTCTGCTCTTGAACCTCAGCTCCAGGCGCTAGTTTGTGTATCCAAGGAGAGGCAGTGCTTCCTCTAGAGGCCGTCTGTGTAACTGCAGGTTCTACAGGTCAACAGAGGGCCAAGGCTGACTGGCGAGATTGTTCCAGTTCATAATGATGGGACATATATTACCGTCAGGGAGGGTTGAGTGGAGCTGCAGATAGACAGGGCATGAATTACTGTGGACCTTGTTACAGGAGGTTGATTTACTGGAGTTCTGGAGTTTTTATGTTAGATCATCAATTATTTTGCGTTTAATTGATTCTGTAAACAGAACAAAACAATGACTTCACTGTCGTTTCTAATATATTCAATGCTACTATGTGATATGTAATGTTGACAGCTTAGTGTTAGAGTGAGTCATTGTCTCCTCAGCTCACCGGAGGAGGAGTGAGGTTAAATGTTGTGCATGAAAACATCAGTGTCTCCTTCCATGCGCCCGGGCGTCTTGTTTATCCTCCACACACAGGAGAGTGAAGCAGGACATTAGAGATGTGTCTGACAGGCTTTATCAGATGCCAGTTAGTGTGTGTGTGTGTGTGTGTGTGTGTGTGTGTGTGTGTGTGTGTGTGGGGTCTGAATAGCTGGGTAGGTTTTTGAGAGAGAACACAAGCAGAGATGGAAACAATTCGTGCTGTGACTCCACATGAGACATTCGCCTCCACGTAGCTTTTTCCATCCGTACAATATCTCTCTGTGAAAGGGGTCGGCGACCTCTCGAAGCCACTCTGCTGCGCTTTCACCATCGCAGGTTAAACACACACCGAGCAGAAGTTTTTGCAGACCGCTGATTCTACACGATATCCTTTCACCCTCTCTGTTACTGAGAGTTGAGAAGAAGATCAACAAGTTCTTCATAATCCTCCATTAATCTCACATCAGCGAAAACCAACACCTTTCTCTTTCAGGTTCATTAACCCCACACAGACAACCTGTCCGGGCCTCGTCCTCTGCTGGGAAGTGACGCCGCTCTCCCACACTCTCAGATTTTATCTAGATTTTCCGGGGTCTTGACTTTCTCACGCTGCTCCTGCTGTTGTTTTGACAGACAAGATGAGTCCAAAGAGGGATTCTGGGGGATTTACATCTCAAAAGAAAAGCAATGGCGTTCCTGTGAGCTAGGTAGTGTGATATCTGGAAAAGTGTGTGTGTGTGTGTGTGTGTGTGTGTGTGTGTGTGTGTGTGTGTGTGTGTGTGTGTGTGTGTGTGTGTGTGTGTGTGTGTGTGTGTGTGTGTGTGTGTGTGTGTGTGTGTGTGTGGTGTGTGTGTGTGTGTGTGTGTGTGTGTGTGTGTGTGTGTGTGTGTGTGTGTGTGTGTGTGTGTGTGTGGTGTGTGTGTGTGTGTGTGTGTGTGTGTGTGTGTGTGTGTGTGTGTGTGTGTGTGTGTGTGTGTGTGTGTGTGTGTGTGTGTGTGTGTGTGTGTGTGTGTGTGTGTGTGTGTGTGTGTGTGTGTTCGCTCAAGCAGTGACAAAGTGTGAAAGTCACCGGTGAGCCCTCCACATCACCACTCCTAGTTTTCTCAGTTTGTGACACCGGAGTCTCTTTTCCTCCATACTGCCGGGATGGAAGCTTCAGGATGAATCAGATTTGCTGTCATATACAGAACTGCAAGAAAATATCTGTGTGACTAATGTGACTCCAGGTCTGTTTGTTTAATGGTTTCTACTCCACCTGGATAAGATCTTGCAAGTCACTACAGCTTGGTTTGGCTTCTGTGATTGGTTTAAAAAAATAGTAAATGTAGCAGAACAATGAGGGTTAATCTCTGTCAGAAAAGTACGAGAGGAGTTAATGGAATGCAGGTTGCTGACTAGGCCCTGCTCTTCTCCCTCTCTGTCACTCACGGTGGTTGTATTAACCTATGTCTGACCTGCATAATGGGTCCTCATTTCGAGTCAGCCTAATAGTCTCCATGTTTCTGCTTCTTGGAACAAAGTCATGGAGTGGAGACAAGGGGGAGACGGGAAGAGAGGAGAGGAGAGGAGAGGAGAGGAGAGGAGAGGAGAGGAGAGGAGAGGAGAGGAGAGGAGAGGAGAGGAGAGGAGAGGAGAGGAGGTGAAGTCTTTTTTGAAGACTTCACCTTTGTTCCAGGATCGCTGATGTCAAACTGAAGACTTTACATCTCTCCAGCATTTTGTCAGAAAAGAGCAAAATAGTTAGATTACCCCAAAACATGCCTAACAGAGGGACGGACTGTTGCATTAGCTATATACAGTAATATTTTATCTTTATCGATGATGTTATAACATTATAATTCTTTTTTTGTCCTATAAGTTGCTCTTGGAAAATAATGTAACTACATTTTAGTGAATCAAACTAGACTGTATTCATCATTATACAAAAAATCACTGGTGTACTACAATTAGTATAACTACATGCGTAAGAATAGTCATTTAAATCTCCAGTGGTTCAAAGAAAGCCCAGTTCACAAGCGTGGATATTAGCATTATCCAATTATGGACATGCACACATGCAAAATGTTTCCCTCAATGACAAAGAAATTAAAAACCTCCGGTCTTCCTGCTCTCTGTAGAGAAGCTGGCTGAAGCCCAGAGGCGTTCTGCCACGCTGCAGAATGAGCTCCAGTCGTCACTGGACGCTCAGCGCGAGAGCAACGCACCGCCCGGCCTCCGCAAGCGCAAGACCATGTTCCACCTGTCGCAGGAGGAGCGCTGCAAACACCACAACATCAAGGACCTGAAGTTAGCCTTCAGCGAGTTCTACCTCAGCCTCATCCTGCTCCAGAACTACCAGGTTACACACACACACACACGTTTACTGCACTAGCAACTGGAGGACAAAACCTTAATGGATTGATCATTTTATACTCGCTTGTGTTTCCTTGTTGCCGTCCACAGAACCTGAACTTCACTGGTTTCCGTAAGATCCTGAAGAAACATGACAAGGTCCTGGACACTCCTCGCGGCGCAGACTGGCGTGTGGTTCATGTGGAGGTGGCACCTTTCTACACCTGCAAAAAGATCACTCAGCTCATTTCTGAGACAGAGGTAAACACACACAAACACACACCCACTCACACACTATAATACAATGATTCTGGTGCATAACGAAACACAGAACACTGACATTTTGTGTTTTGTGGTCTGTGTGTCCAGACTCTTGTCACCACCGAGCTGGAGGGAGGAGATCGTCAGAGGGCCATGAAGAGACTGAGAGTTCCTCCACTGGGGGCAGCTCAGGTGAGACCTGCTGATTAGACGTCTCTGTGTGACGTCTCTGTGTGTCTCTGATTTGTTCCTCTCAAGACTGAACCTTAGCCACTAAGAGCAAAGTCTACTTACAGTCTACAGAACCAGTCTGCACTGCAGAGGAGGAAGAGTTCGGTCACATCAAAAGCTTTCTCTTCTTCAGTTTATGTAATTTGATTTATTTTCAAAGGCGGCCATTGAACCAGACGTAAAACTGAAATAACATGAAACTGACAAAATGGCAATATATGAATTTCTCTAAGAATATATACATAAATAAGTCATCTCCCATATCCCCACAATATGGAATTTTCTCTGAAGAAATTTGTATCTTTGTGCATTTGCATTCGTATATTAACTCCTAAGTCTGTCCATTTCCTTCTCCTGAACACAATTTGCTTCAAGGTTAGCTAATAGATAAATGATTAGATTTTGTTCAAAGGTCAAGATCATTGTGACAATTGTCACCACAACAACACGAAGGATTCACACAAATCCCAACAAAAACACACTTAATACCTTTTATTGAATTCCTTCAAAGCCTTCACCAGATCTTTCCAGGACCTTTCTACGTGTGCAGATCCACATGTTCATCCCAATTTTAGCAAATCATCTGACCCAAGCTTCCATTTGAACTCAAAGACGAAGTGATAGATATTTGGTCTTCATCGTTTTATAGGAGTGTGAATAGATGTAAACTGGAACTCGACTGACTATAAGGCCATAATTCACGTTGGCGATGAACACTGGTCAAAAACAAACCGTGAGAAACTCATAGTGAGACGTAGAGAGACAGGAAAGAAGATGGGAAAAGACAAAGTGAGAGAAACCACCAGAGCTTTCAGTATTGATCTTGTAAGTGCAGCTCCATTGTCCACAGGATATCTTTCTGAAATAACAGAGGCCAGTGGCACTTTACCCTCATATGTTATATATACTGTTATTACTGCATTAATTACTGTCAGGCCTGACTTGAATTGTGCTCTCTGACTATTGATCTCTCCTTTTCCAATGTCCCCCACAGACATGTGTAACACAAGTGTATTGAGACAGGTGAAAAGAGACAAAATGGCAAAATGCAATTTATAGCTCGTTGTTGATTCAAGTTTTATTCTATCTAAGAAAGACTTGATGCATATACAAATATACCGTTTTCAGGTTTCTGTATTAATTACGTTTTCTTTTATTTTTCTTCCTCAGCCTGCTTTGGCGTGGACAACCTTCCGTGTGGGTCTCTATTGCGGCTTCTTCATCATTCTTGCCATCGCCTTCGTTCTCACCGGTGAGTCATACAAACCATTTTAATTCATACAGTCGAAGCTTTCCTGTTTGATATATTCCAAAAACGAGACAATCCCCTGTCTTCTCTCAGGTGCTGTGTTCATCCGCTACGAGAACGTGTGGCCTCTGGTGCGGATCTATCGGGGCGGTTTCCTGTTGATCCAGTTCCTCTTCCTGTTGGGCATCAACACTTACGGATGGAGGCAGGCCGGAGTCAACCACGTTCTCATCTTCGAGATCAATCCCCGCAACAACCTGTCGCACCAACACCTGTTTGAGGTCAGAAAGAAGAACCAAATGGAAAATTCTTATTTTTAGTGTAATGAAGAGAAAGAACTGGTCTTCAGATTGATAATCCTGCTTTGTTTCAGTTGTACTCTGGCGACAACAAAACAGAGCTTCCTGTTAATGCCTCTATCTCTCCTGTTTCCTCTCCCTCTGCTACAGATCGCTGGTTTCATGGGTGTGTTGTGGTGTCTCAGCATCCTCTCCTGTCTCTACTCAGAGTACACCTACATCCCCATGCAGATCAACCCTCTCATCCTTTATGGCTTCATGGTGCTTTTCCTAATCAACCCGTTCAAGACCGGCTACTACAAGTCACGTTTCTGGCTCCTCAAGCTGCTGGTCAGTGCACACATTCATCTAGTGAAGCTGGTTCTGTGTGGGAGAGTTACATTTAAACCTTGTATGATCATCAAAAGAGAATCTGAAAACATGTTGGACTCTGGCGAAGACTATAACTCAAAGTGGATAAAACAGTCATTGTTCACAGTCACACACACACAGGCTACTGTTGACAGCTGTGAGTCTGTATGTGACATGTGAGCTGTGTAAATATCATATTAGAACAAGATTGAGGTTTAATGTGAAATTTCAATTTGTATTCCAAATGGTTGTAGTTTGCATGCACACAAAACCAAACATCAGGATATTCTAATCTTAACCAAAATACCATTTATGAACTTTAAATATTCATAACCAAATATGTTTATAGAAATATCATTCCTGAATTTTGGCCATTGCTATGATAAGAATTTTTTTTATTCAGCCATACAAATACGGGCTGAGTCTTGTGTAGATAAGGTGGAATTGTATTTACCTGAAGTTTTAACTGACCTTGTTATCTGTGTGATAAGACACCTTGTGAGGTTATCTTCTTATTGCTGGTTTATTTTTATTTTGGCAGTATTTTTCTAAACCGACACAAAATGTTACAGGAAGCGAATTGAATATGAGATATTGAGAGCTATTAGAAATGTTATAGTAGTGCATTTTGTGGTGTATTTTTCAATTTTGTGTGAGTGTGTGTGTGGGTCTCACATGATGAATGCATGTATGATTCAGATATCAATCTCTTGTGAAAATTTTTTTTGTCCAAGCCAAGCTATCAGCCTGCAGGAGAGAGGGTGGTGTGTGTGCATGTGTGTGGGTGCGTGTGTGTCTATGTGGTCTAGTTATTATTCATGTTGTGTGGACCTAAATGTGTTTACTTGTCTTCCTTTCTGGGGACAAGAAATCCCCATAATGTGAATCAATACATTTTAAGGTTAAGACATGTTTTAAGGTTTGGCTTAGATTAAGGTAAGGGTAAAATAAACATGATTACAGATGCACACACACACTCCTACCAACCAACAAATACCCAGTCAAACTAATGTAATCCCAAAGTTTTATTATGTTATCAAATACAATATTATTACTGCTTTATTTTGTGTTAGTTTGTATACGTCTGTCAATATTGTCTATCTTCTCTCTTATGCCCCTCATTTTTCCTTGCTCTGGTCCAAAATAAAATAAGTGGAGTAAATAAGTAAATTACTGTAAAATAATAATAAGCATGTGTGTAAGATTGTGTGTGTTTGTGTTTGTCTGTGTGCGTGTGCGTGTGCGTGTGCATGTGCGTGTGCGTGTATGTGTGTGTGGAGGGGGATGTAGTGAAACAGAGGGCAGCAGGGTCGGAGGATAATAGAATGCAGCCGTGTCTCAGGGGAAGTGGAGGCTGTGACTGTGCAATCATTACTGGCATAGATCTATCAGTATGTTGATGCCCTGAGCGCCTCTGTCCCTCCTCCTCCTCCTCTTCTTCCTCCTCCTCTCCTCACAATCCACTTCTCCTCCTCCCTCCCTCCCTCAGTATCAGCGGCAGACCCCCTGCTCACATTTTTGTCCTTCACAGCTCCCTCCTCATCAGCACCGCAGCCCCTCCTACACTGTGCGACTCTAGAATCAGCCTCTGTCTTGGCCCAAGACAATCAACAGGAGTAGATCCGATATGAGCTGCTTTTCATGATTGTCAGAAGAAATAACCATCGAGCAATAAGCATTGTGTGATTGAGAAGAAGAAATTATTTGAAAAACGTTCCTGTTTTTCTTTCGAGCAGTGCAGTAAAATGCTCCCATTCTCTGTGTGCTAATTCTCTCTGACAATAAACACCAGACAAAATTTTTCATTATGGGACAAACTGCAGAGCGAGCGCCTGGATTACATTGTGTTTGCTCAAGAAATGAAAACCAAACCACATGGGTGCAGCTGGCTTAGCGCCGAGACATCCGCACAGATCAATACAGCCTGTGATTGGCAGGTGAAGAGAAATGTGCGATGAGCTGACGTGCAGAAAAAAGGAAGAAAAATAAAAGGGGAGATCAATATTTGACATTTGCAGTGGGAGGGTATAGAGTGTGTGTAGGTTTCCCGTCTGAAACATGGAGAGCGGAATTCAGTCGCCCCTGAATGTCACACGCAGCCTGAGGGGTAAATGGAAAGAGCTGAGCGCGGTTGTATCATTTTACAAACTGATCTCCTGCCAAAAAGTCGTATCCCAAATGCCAAGCCCACAGAGGCCAGGGCCGCCAGACCGGGTCTGCATGTGCTTGTGTTGTACAAGAACGTGCAAACGTACACAACGTACACTCATTAGTGTCCTGCGGTGAGCTGATAAGGAAGTGTGGAGGCTTTATCCCCTTTGTGTGTTACACATTGTTAGTGGAGGATGTTCCCTGCTCGTACACTAATTAATTGTTGACTCGTTCAAGTCACGCTGTCAAGACATGTTTTCAGCAGCTTTTTTAATTCTCTTCCTAATTTTTATCACTGAGTTTCTGTTGAATTTAATGAAAATAGTTTTTTTTTACTAAATCAGCTGTAGTCAATGTTTAACCTCTGTTTCTCATATGTGTCCGTTCCTTGTCTGTTTCCAGTTCCGAGTGTTCACGGCGCCGTTTCACCGCGTGGAGTTTGCCGACTTCTGGTTGGCTGATCAGCTGAACTCTCTGGTGGTTGTCCTGATGGACCTGGAGTATCTCGTCTGCTTCTACATCTTTGAGCTGCAGTGGAGCAACAGCAAGGGTCTGCTGCCCTCGTCCAAAGGTGGGACGATAGGTTCATGCTCACTGTGGCTTTATATTTAACTTCATGTCTTCTGCACATCTGTCTGTTGTACAATTGTTATCTTGAAATAATGTTTTGTAATTGGACTAATTCTTTGCTGGAACTTTGTAGTCTCCTGTATTCACCTACATACAGAAACCACACCTGTTTGCAACTAGATAGATAGATAGATAGATAGATAGATAGATAGATAGATAGATAGAATTACTTTATTGATCCCAAATTGGCAAATTATTAATAAATAACTATACATTTATTCTCTGGGGTTGTAGAAATTGACGATGTAGAAAACCTTCCAATGTACCAAACCTAACTAAAATTGCAATGCTCTGGTGATAAAACAATATGACAAATTGTAACACAAACCAACTAACATCCTATAATGCAAACATGGTAAAGATAATAGATGTTTACAGTCTACACAAAGTAGGTTCTTATGTTTGAAGGAATAGATCATTGTATTTTTTCTATTCAGCAGCTGCTTCTCCTCACGATGTTGAGATGAAGTCATAAATCCTTCAGTTGTAAATGTGACATGTTGACTGTTTCCTGTCAGGAGATATGATGTGAACAAGGTTTTAATAGCTGTCGGTCGACTGCACCAGCAGTGACACCTCGGCCTTCACTCTCACAATTAACAAGCAGCTAATGGAAGGGAAATGTGCAGCCACACACAGGTCACCGTGTGACTTTCATAATGATGAGATGTCCTGTGGGGAGGGGAGTACGGTGAATAACGAGAAGAGAGAGAGATTATAACGTCCTCTTTTCATTCTTTTCTAGATCCTAATGGCAATATGTGCCACAGCTACTCGTACGGACTGCGTGCCATCATCCAGTGCCTGCCCGCCTGGTTCCGCTTCATCCAGTGTCTGCGGCGCTACCGGGACACAAAGAGGGCCTTCCCTCACCTGGTGAATGCTGGGAAATATTCGACCACCTTCTTTGTCGTCACCTTTGCCGCGCTCTACGCCACACACAGAGGTAGGACACAGGACAGAAACTGGAATGGCACTCAAACATGCTTTAACAGTCCCCTTATGAAACCACATTTAAATTGACTAGATCTGTATTTTTATATGGATCCGCAAACAATGTCACACACTCATAGATATCAGCCCCCAAAATATGTCTCGAGAGATCCATGAATCATTTCCTGGGCAATTTCAAGACCTTGGATCTGTCCACTGATCCAGATCTACTCCAAACTTGAATTGCTTCTTCCCTGACTTAATACTGAATCCTTCCACCAAGTTTCATGCTTGTCCACCCAGTAGTGTTTGCGTAATCCTGATAACCACCAGACAAACAAACACAAGGTGGAGGTAATAGCCTGGTGGAGCTTTTAAGCCTGTCAGAGCATCTACAAACCAAGGCCACAATATCTTTGTGTTGTTGTTGTGTTGCCGGAGCCAGAGTCAACAACAACACAGGGCTTTTGAAAGCGTTATATTGAGTCATGTGTGTTCTGAAAGCAGAGGCGACCTTGAGAGCAAATGCGAGGAGCTACAGCTTTGTGATGGAAAAGGCGAAGGTTTGTCAAACACAAGCCAAGGTCCTGCTCACACAATGTGCCATTGAATCTGAGGCAGGAGGAGAGGAGAAGTGGGGAAAGAGAATAAGAAATGCAACAAGCGAAAATGAGAAATTAAAAGTCAAGTCACATCCCCTCTGACGGTTTCACAATTAGCCTGCAATTATTCTGATTCAGAAGCTCTATCACAAAGCAGTTCATGTTCAAAGACGCAGCAGGCAGGCAATAAAACATCGCTTCATCATTCAGCCTTCAGATATTCTTCCATCCAACTTGTTTCAAAGGCGTTTTCTTTTTCAGCCACTCATATTGAAACCCTTGTCAGATGCCAGTTTATATATTTATTTGCCAGTCAAATGCCAGAAATTAAACCTCCTCTCCAACCTCTCAAACCGCTAAATGTTATTTCCCAGCTTGACTTTATTCTTTTCCGATATGAATTCAAATCAATACGCCTGCTTCCGAAGCTGACCGCCGGTGATCTGATATTGAATGAACCAGGAAGACAGACGGACACACACATACACACACACACACACACACACAGACACACACAGACAGACAGAGAGACAGAAGGCCTGGTCTTACCCTCCACAGCTCGGGAGGAAAGGCGTCCATTAAATCGTATCTTCCTACCTCCTCTGGTCTGAAGCTCACAGACTAATGGCCTCCCCTCATGTGTTATTCTGTATGAAGCTGTCTTTCATCCTGCATGATAATGGAGGCCGAGGCGATCACTGGTTAAGTGAAGGAGGATGGTGGGAGGAGACACACACACACACTAACACACATCTGGATTATGAATTGATGGTCGAAGAAATTTCCTGTTATGGAGGTGTTTGAGACATGAAATTATTTTTATGGTCAATTTGAAAGCATTTGATGATTTAATACAGATACTGATGTCAGAATATCCACAGCCTCAAATGGAAATTATGTTTAAACAGTATTGGAATACAGAATACATCTATGAATTGTAGGAATACCACACTTACTCGTATTCATATTAGGTCACATGAACATAACTTTGACCACTGAAATCAAATCATCAATCTTTGAGTCTGAGTGGAGATTTTTCTCAAGTGTTCTAAAACTAAGGTGGTCACAGGGTAAAAGGTTTATTGTGGTCAAAGTGACTTCAACTTTTGAACTCAAAATTCCAATCAGGTCGTTCTTGGGTCCAGATGTAATGAAATTATTTATGGGTGTTCTCGATACTTTAATATTGAAAACATCAGTAATTCTCTCTGACCTTGACATTTGACCTTGGATGATCAAAATCAAATCAGTTCTTCTTTGACTGCAACAGAGCAATTGGACAAAATTTGATGAAATTGCCTATAGGCGTTCTCCAGATACCGTGTTCACAAGGTTAAGTATGTGCTCTGGAAAGTCACATTGACCTTTACCTGTAACAGCCCAATTCAATATCTCCCAAAAATTCTAATCTGTTTGTGAGATATCGTTTTCACGAGAATGGGACGGGCTCAGCCCACAGAAACATAAAGCTTCCATCCACTGGCTGTCATTGGCGCTGAGGAATAAAAAGCCTTCACCAGTGATCCTCTCTATAGTCTGGGTGTGCACATGACAGATGATGCCCAGTCATCCCTGCAATTCCCAGCATCTGCCAGAGTAGACGGCCCCGGTAGGTGTCATGTTCCCACGGGTTCAGCTGTAAAAAAGGTGCCTGCAGTTTCAGTGAGTGTCTGGCAGAGCTCCCAGTGTGTGCGGATGGGTCACCTTCATTGCTAACCCGATCACAGCGCTGATGGCTGCTGTGCCACCTCATCTCCCGGCCACCTCGCTCGTTCCTGGAACTGCCCACTTTTTAGCTCCGGGAACAAGAAATACTCCAAACCATAAATGCAAACCGATAAATCACGAGCCATTCGCAGATCTGAATCTGTTAAATTACGAGCTACAGTCTCCTCTCTGCATGTGGGTTCAAACTGTGTCGCAGTTTTGTAAATAGAAAGTGCCAAACCTTATTGTTTCTCGGCAAATCTGGTGTTTGAGGTTGAATCGTTTTTTGGCGTGGTGCAGCCACTGCAGCAGATTTCTCCCCTCAGAGGGAAGTTGAGTTCAGTGCTGTCTGTAACTGATTGGACTCAGCTCAGGCTCACAGGCTTATAGAGAGAGAGGAGGAGGAGAAGGAGGATTTCCTGGCTCAAGCAGAACCCCCGAACTCCATAAGATACAGTGTGAGGCCTTCCAAAAAGACAAGTAGATACTTTACTCAGGATCGATACTGGCTCAGCTTTATGTACACTAGCTTTAGACTTATTGCTGTTTTAGATGCAGGGGAGTTAGAGGCCTAATGCTGATTGAAGCCCATGGGATTTATCTTGTGGACAGACTAAGACAGGAGAACAGGATATTGCACAGGCAAGAATAGCATGAGCATTTGATAGATAGAGGGAAGTTGTTAGAAAGAGGATGTAGGAACATGCACGGATAACATGAGAGATCAAGAATAGGGAAACATTAAGAGACGTCTGCTAAGTCACAGATCTGTGACATCTAACTCCAGCTAAGATTAAATCAGACCGAAGAGGAACGTTCGTCCTGCTGGTCTCTGTGAGAGGTCAGCTGGGGTGGTGAGTGGAGGAAATGAATCTGCTGTGAAGGATCAGCAAATACAGAGCTGATAGGTCACAGAGGGGGAGGTAAAAGAGAATGGATGGATGGAGAAAGAGAGTAATGGAAAAAACAAAAGAGGAGAGGAGAGGAGAGGAGAGGAGAGGAGAGGAGAGGAGAGGAGAGGAGAGGAGAGGAGAGGAGAGGAGGGTAATTACCGGCCCAGAGGCTCAACACATGTTTGCTGGACTCTGCTGGAATACAGATGAGCCTTGAGCTGACAGCTTTTATAACTTCATTTCATGTACTGACCCTCGGTCATTATCAGGAGAGGGAATGCAACACACACACACTCACACACAGACACACACACCCCCTCAGCTGAGCCCACACGTTTACCAGCGAAGATAAAAGCTGCGCTCTGACTCAAATCGTCTTCTGGCTGCCTGAACTCCCCTTCACCTCTGCTCAGCCCAAACAGACGCCTGCTGCAGCAGATCTGCTGCGTCTCCTCCACCTCACAGGTCTGAGCTGAGGATGACGTCACTTCTGATTTGACAATGTTCCAGTTCTACAAGTCTGAAGAGTTGTTTATTTCGGGGCCTGTGGGGGAGTGGAGTCTACAATGCCAGTTTATACAACACCACAAAAGAATGCTGACAGACAGGGGATGGAAATTACTGTGTGTACTACTGGTTTAATGAGACCCAACTAAGAAGAATTACACTACCACAGCTTCCACACATAAGGTCAGGGCATTGATAACATATAAGAGGTTAGCAATATATAAGATAAGTGTAGATTGGAAATGGCTCTTTTGTGAAACCTGCTGGTCACCAGCCAAATGTTCGCTCGTTCATCTTTATCCATAAAGTAGTTACCATCCATGCAGACGGTCACCTCATAGTCCAGCTGCAGTTGTGGGTGTTCCTGCAAGTGGCGCGTAATGTTGTTCTCCTTCCATGCAAGAACTTCTATATGCACCCCAGCTATCACCTTACATCCAATTAATTCTGTGGGAAATCCTGAATTTGCTTACAATCTCAGATCTGCTCAAAACATTGAATGGGTTGTTCCTTTGTTCATGTCAACCCTTCCACAAAGTTTCAAGCAGTTAATCCTGCTAACTAACAAACAAACAAAGGCAGATGCAAACATAACCTTGTTGGTGCTGGTACTTGTTTCTGTTTTAAAATGTAGTAGAAGTATTAAGTAGCAGAACATGTACAATTACCTTAAAACCGTGCTCAAGTACAGTACCTGAGTAGAAGTACTTTCCACCACTGTCTTCGACTGGGTGTTCTCCATGAGCAGAATTCTTCTCGTTGACTGATTTAGTTGCCACCAGATGAGAAATGACTCTAAAAGCAGGAACTGATCGTTGTTGTGGTATTTCCCAGTATTTCCATCAGTGGGAACTGGGCCTGTTGCAAAGAAGCAGACAGATGAAGTGCTCTATCTTTAATAGTGTTTAACCTCTTGGGTTCCTGAGGACACCAACTGTGTGTGTGTGTGTGTGTGTGTGTGTGTGTGTTTGTGTGAGTGTGTGTGTGCGTGTGAGAGAGACTACTAAGCAATTGAGTGTGTGTGACAGGAGCCAGGGACCAGTGTCAGCCTCTAAGCGTCCAATCAATGTCCATCTCGCCACGTTTAACCTCTTAACGCTTCGGTGGTTAACCAGCTTGGTGGGAAAAAACATGTCAACCATCGCAGCAGCTGAAGGGTTAAATACTTCAACTCTTTACGAGCAGAGAATCACATCAGTGGATATTTTTCCAGTGAGAAGAGCCTATTGTCCGGGAGTGAGTTTAATCTACAGCTGGGGAATCTTAGTGTGGCCGTGGGGACTCCTTCCATCCCGTAGCTCAGCCGGAGAAGACACAAGCGGCACAATGGATGCAGCAGGGAACAGAGCAGCAGCAGTAATTCTCTGCTAGAAACGTCCCCCTGTTCTGCCCCCCCCCAGCGTCTCGTTGGCTGGGAGCAGGGAGAAGCTGTGACTATGACAAACAGTCAGCGGGTCCGGTCTCTGTCTGGTGGCTGCTTGTCTGTGTCGGTCTCAGACGCTGTGTGAGGCCACCGGCTGCGGATTTATGGAGCTGGAGGAACAAGTGAATCACACCCATCAGTGATCCTGCGTGAACACACAGACGTGGCCGACCACGGCTTTTTACGCACACTCAGATTACGCAGTGCATTAAACAACTGTACTGTATAATTAGCAGATAGTTCTTCTTATTGTTGTCTTTACAGCCCACATGCTCCACGGTCTGCTGTTGTCATTTGATGGTAGAGAATGATCATGTCTCTTAAGGATGAGGTGAGGAGGCAAACAGGATGTTATTCTGAAGAGTCTAAAGAGAGCCTGGAATGAATCTTCCTGTTAGTTATTCCTGGAAAACTGCATTTGTTCATCAGAAGAAGAAATGGAAAAAGTGATGATCCACAGTTAAAAAGGGGTTTACAACAACAAAACATATACATAGGGTTGTGGCCTGTTTTTCAATCGGTAAAATGTACTGAGCCAACAGAGTGCAAAGTGTTTGTTGGATTTTAGAAGTAGCTCACTGTGAAGAGGTCATATTTTCTTCTCTATGTGCTTTCACAGAACCGAACTGGTTCAAATGCTGAATTAATCGATTAGTTCTGCTTTGATTGGTCAATTAATTGATTATCACATCATGTTATCTGCACAACAGAAAACATCAATTAATCACTGAAGTAATTTCCTGAGAAAAAAGGTATAATATTCTGTGGTTCCAACATGAGGATTTTCTTCTTTCATCGTTTTTTTTACTTTTTGGTTCTGGGTTATTTATATTTCTGACATAGACTCTGAAATGAATCAATAAAAATAATAAAAAAACGTATCTTAATATAAACAAAGAGAAATGTTCTGTTTTAATGCTGAGACATAAGGTTGGATCACAGCCGATATCCCTCCCACTGTGAAGCTAAAACATCCCAGACACGAAAGCTGCCATCTTGTGTCGATACCATTAAGAGACCCAGTCTGCCGGAGGACACACACTCAACCAATTGTGATTCATGGCATTTCACCCCATTTTTATAGCATCAAATATCTACAGCTTTATTCTTAATTAAATACAAACTTGACAGAAAAATGAACACTACAGGTTGTGGTTTTTGATTAGATTCCCTTTAAAATGCCAGTAGGTGAAATCCCTGTTACAGGTGGTGTTGCTGTAGCTGAGGCTCTAAAGCTCAGCTCATTAAGTGAATAAGCTACAACATTTAATGTGTAATTTAATATTGTCAACGTGTGTTTGATTGAAGCTGTTATGATATAAGTGGGAATTAAATTCTTAATATGTAACATTTGCCCACTGCTCATGCAATAAGTCATAGCTCGTGTATTCTTGACAGGAGAGCTCCCTCTAGTGGTGAAAGTGGAAACGTTGCATTGATCAGCAAGGTGCCGGATTCTCTTGAACTCAATAAAAAAAATACAAATGCAGATTTTTAGTTATATTCCAGATGTGAAAACTGCATGAAAATATATTAGGATCCAACTCAAAGAAAAAAGTCGTATAATGAATATGTCACCTGACCCCAGTTGTGTTTGTGTGTATTTTCAGAACAAGGACACACAGACGCCGACATGTTCTTCTACCTGCTGATCGTCTTCTCCTCCATCAGCTCCCTCTACACACTGATCTGGGATCTGAGGATGGACTGGGGTCTGTTCGACCGCGGCGCCGGAGAGAACACCTTCCTCAGGGAGGAAATCGTCTACCCCCATAAGGTGAGAGAGTCTGATCGAAGTCTTAAGGCCCATCTCTCACACACACACACACACACACACACACACACACACACACACACACACACACACACACACACACACACACACACACACATACAGTAAACTGAAAGTAATCCCCTCTCCTCCCTCAGGCCTACTACTACTGTGCCATCATAGAAGACGTGATCCTGCGTTTTGCCTGGACGATCCAGATCTCTCTGACCACAACAACTCAGATCCACTCTGTGGGCGACATCGTAGCCACCGTGCTCGCTCCCCTCGAGGTCTTCAGGTGAGGGTCATACGTTTTCTCCATCCCACACATACTGACCCTCACAGCAGGTGCTCTACAGGATGAGAGCTGTACAACCTCATCAATTCACTTCCTTTAAAAACCCAACGTGGAATGCTCAATATTAGATATTTACAGATGAAGGTCATGTAGGTTTACTGCTGACCCTCCCATCAGCACCAACAACAGTGCCTTCTAATACAGATTCCTCTGTTCTCCCCCTCAACCCTCCCCTCTGCAGGCGTTTCGTGTGGAACTTCTTCCGTCTGGAGAACGAGCACCTGAACAACTGTGGTGAGTTCCGTGCGGTGAGGGACATCTCAGTGGCGCCGCTCAACGCCGACGACCAGACGCTGCTGGAGCAGATGATGGACAACGAGGAGGGAGTCAAGAACCGCTCGGGCAAGAAGACCTGGAAGAGGTCCTACAGCCTGTCCCTCCGACGCCCCCTGCTGACCTCCTCACTGTAAGGAAAAACACAGACAAATGATTCAACTCAAACATTTCTATTTTGGTTTTATTTAAAAAGATAAAAATGGAAGATTTATGAATAACTGAAGGAAAAATGAATGTAATATTATTTTAAAAAAAACAGGGATCTGGAAGTTAAATATATAAATAAATCTGCTTATTTTTTACCTGACGATCCATAATGTGTTTTTGAGAGTTTTCTTATCTTTGTATAAATACAATACACCCAAAATGTACTCCTGGTTCATTCTTTGTACGTTTATTAAGATTGGGACCGAATGTTTGACTTTGAAAAATATTTAAAAGAATGTATACATGTGTATATATATATATCACATCACATCACATCTGCTGTTTTGAGATCAATCTGCTCAGGATCTTGAATTATAAAATTGTTAAAAGTAATAATTTTACACAAACGAAATGTTGCAGATCATATTAACATTTTTTAAACCCTTCTTTCTTCTAGATCAAAAAAGGACACAAAGGTTCTGATCGAAGACACGGATGATGAGGCCTTCAGCTGAGTCCACAACGTCAACACACACACACACACACACTCACACACACTCAGACATAGTATACTTATATGGACCTCGTTCACTAACATCCAACCTCAGCCCTCCTCTCTTGTAGTTCTCTCTATGTGTAGTGACCCCGACCCTCCTCAGCTCAAACCTTTAAAATCAGGACTCTCAGTTTACCTCATCTCTAGTTGTTTGTGAGTACATTTGGTCTTTATAAGTATAGGAACACAAACTCTGTAAAGTAGAAACACACACACACACACACTTATATGAACCTGCTGAAGCACAAACACAGAGTAGTATTGCTACAGTCGAGAGTAGAGCTGACGCCACAGAGACAGACAGGTGGACAGACATCATGCACGTATCAAGTAACACAGACCACACTGCCCTGAGATTACTCTCTTCTTTTCTATGGACTTTTTAGTATGTTGCTGTTCTCTAGGTTTTCCTCCATTTATTTTTTTTCCTTGGATTAAAAAAGGAGACCCTGCACACGTGAGGCTCCACACGACTGTTTACACGTCTTTCTAACTCCACTCGGATCAACAGGGAGAAGACGAGGCCGATTGAAAGACTAAACATGAATCAGTAGAAAACCCGAGGAAGGACTCTACACACATCGCGGAATATCAAAAACAAATCAACTGGTTTCCACTTGTTGATTCTTTTTATATCTATCTTCTTTTTCTTTGCCGAGTTGTAGTAACGTCAGTGTACAATCACGTAAGCAGAGGCACTTGCAGGAAAAGTGCGTTTTAATACACAAAGCATGAAAAAAAAAGTACTTGTACACAAAAGGGATGTTTTCACACAAACATTTCAAGTCTGTGATGTTGCTTTGTAAAATATTTAATATATTTGATGTGCGTTGTTACTCTATTACAGTTCTTCAGTACTTCTACATGTGTTGTTTATACTAGTGAGACTAGTTCAATGATCCACGCAATGATTGTTAATGTATTTTATAACGTTTGGAAATGTTTTTCTCTTGGTTATACTTGTGCCAAATTTTTAATAAGCTCGTTGTCCGTCCTCGATTTTATGCCCAACTTTGAATTAGAGCAAAAATGACTCGTGAATGGTCCCAGTTCTGGTTTCAGGTCACCTCAAAGTGCCCTGTGAGCTACCGTCTGATGTACGTGCATTGAGATTCTCTGCATTAACTACCAAAGCTTTGTTTTTAATGAATGTGTCTGTGGCTCGAGGAGCTTTTTCTATTCCACCTGCCTGAGTGGGTCAGAGGTAACAGGCCCGGAGGCTTATTTAAAAGATTGCAGCTTTTCTCTTATTCTCTTAAGGTGCATGCATTATTGGGCTATATTAGCAGGTAGCCTCTGTTTCGTAGGTGCTCCCAGTAATATGAGTAGAACTAGAATTGCACTCGGTAGAAAGCATAGGTCCGGCTGTCCCCTGATGAAACTACATTTCAATTCACTAGATTCAGATTTGGAAACTTGACGGATTTCTGTTATTAAGATCCACTAATTATCCTGTCCCTTGATCTGAATCTACAGCAAAATGTAATCGTGCCCCTACCCCCCCTGCAAAGTTACTGGGAATAGGTTGAGTCGTTTTTGCGTAGTCCTGCAAACTAAGATGACAAAGTGACCTTGCTGGAGGTAATTACTAGTACTACTGTCAATGTTTGTGTATAATAGTGATTTTAGGCCCTTTAGGAAGAAAACACTCAGTGTTGCCAGATTGAACAGTTTCTACCCACTTTTTGTACAGTTTCAGTGGATTTTCTGCAAATGAATAGTTTCATCAAACATCTGAAATGAAAATCAAAGTTCTTTGCTCCTTGGTGCTAATCAGACCCGGCAACACTGCATAAGCTCATCGAGCTCATCTCTCTTAGATCCCGTCAATCTGTGGAATCCCTGACACGCCTTGCAGCTCTTGTGTGGCTCTGGAATCAGGGACCCAGAGTCTCACTTTTCACCATGTTCATTTTAGCACTTTTTTAAACAATAATTTCCAAGTGTGAATTTGATAACCAGGAAAACCCTCGTCTTATCCTCCAGCCAGCAGCCTACATTTGAAGAGCTGTTGTTTCATCTTTTAAAAAACAAAACTGTGTTGGTGCTGCTGTTGAAAAGGCCTCCTGGCTTTCAGAGACACTCCTCTATAGCCCCAGTGCTGGTTCACGTGTCTCCCTCTCTCCTCTCACTGCACTCTCTGCTCTCTTCCTCCCTGTGGCCGCACTGAGTCAGCATCACTCAAGAGACAAATCACAGGAAGCTCCGAAACGTTTGTTCCCGCAGCGGCTTAAAAACCGGTGAGTTTTGTGCGTGATGAGCTAAACGTGAACTGGAAAGCTGGAAAGTGAACCTGTACAAAACGTAGATGGGTAGCCTCTCAGTCTATTTAAATACACTGGACACATGCCATAACTGTAAACAACACACACACACACACACAAACACACACACAGACATCGAGCCTCTCTCCTGTGTCGGAGCGCACAACCCAACAGCAGACAGTTTTTGTAAAAAAGCCTCTGTTGTCTTGCTTGCATGCTGCTTTCAGTTTTACACTGTACATAGATCTTAATTTATTGGACATGATGTGTATATTAGTGATCATTGCAGCCCCTCTGACAGTGATGGATTTCGTACGTTGCCATGTTTGCTCCTGGACAAGCAGTATTTTCTAGGTGGCGAGGAGCGTTTTGTCGACCCTGCACTCTTTCATGTGTAAATCTGTTGAAAGTGTGTTTGTATTAATTCATTAATATAGAAGGAGAACAAAAAAAAATAGAATCCATAGATATGGAGAACGTGATTGGTTGTATTTATCGGTGATTCCTTCTTATTTCAAGGCGTCTGGGGTTGGGGGTTATATCCCTGTGTGCTGCAGCTGTAATCCTGTCTGTACATCTGTGAATGTGCATGAAACTATTGTGGACCGTTGCGTCTGTTGTTGTGAGCCTCCCTGGAGAAAGCTGAACCCCCCCCCCAATCCAGAGCAGGGACCCACACCACACCCACACACCAAGGAACTGTTAAACTGATCCCAGATCTGCTCAAGCTTCTCGATGCTTTGTCATAAACAGAACCCAGGAACTTCATGTGTTGCTGGAAGCATTTCAAGATGCTTCCAAAAACATTTTAGTGACAGGGAGACAAATAAAATAAAAAAAGAGGCTTATTTTGTACAGTTCTTTTCCCTGACATCCCATGTTTCCCTTATCGGCTCAGTTTAGTTTGTACTGCTTGCTGAAACCCCCCATGACGTTAAAGTTCTCGATATGTGTGCAACCTCCCTCCCTCTCTCCCTCTCTCCCTCTCTCCCTCTCTCCCTCTCTCCCTCTCTCCCTCCCTCTCTCCCTCTCTCCCTCTCTCCCTCCCTCCCTCTCGATGTTGTTTGTTCCCTGGCTCTAATCTAGCTGAACGTGATAGTATACCTGTAGTTTGGTAGATGGATGTTCCACTTTAAAAAAAATATACAGAAAAAAAGAAGATAGTAGAAGAAAAAACATTGTGGCTAAATGTGATTTCAAGAGACCTAAAGAAAGGAAAATGTCTTACAGTCCGAACCATCCTCCCTGAGTCCCTTTTACATGGTAGTTTGTACATGTCGAGTGTAAAACACTGTTCTATGATGGTTTTCCTGATGGTATTTGTATTTCTGTAAACACTTTGGTGATCCTGTCATATCTGGGTTTTATAAACCACAATTATTTTTAAAACTCGCTCTGCCTCTCGACTCTTTTCTTGTTGTTTTGACTTTTCATCTCCTCTGACCTGTGGTTTTACTTTACTCCCCAAGAAGCCTGGTTGTTATTGTTTGTGTTGCACAAGAAGCTCTGCTGCATCGTTCCCCTTTTGATGCACCTCTGTGGAGACAGACGCATCGCACAGATGTATAGATCGATTACATTAGCAGTCCCTTTATGTAACCACAATATCCAGGTTTTTATTTGGATCTGCTCCAGGTTACACACACTCATAAATATCTGTCTACTAAATTTGCCTGTTTTTTTTCCATCATGATCCATAAATGATGTTGACAAATGTGCCATCTATTCCCCGAATCCAGATCCACACCAAAGTTTGACGGTTTCTCCTGACCCATATCGCATCCTTCCACTAAGATTCCTAGAAATCAGTTTCGGAATGTTTTGCGTATTCCTGCTTTATGACAAACGCTGATGAAAATCCTAGTGAGGGTAGAATTGGATGATTCATTTAAAAAAACTTCATTTTGCTAAGATCTCCACTAGCCCAAGACAGAAAACTAAAATTGATATAATGGGAAAAAAATTTAAGACTTTTAGAAATTGTACTTAGTATCTCCCAAAGCCTTTTTTAAGAACACTGATTTCAGACCTGTAGTATTTTTGTTGAGTTGTTTTCTTTGTGGTTTTATAATTGCTTCTTATTTGTTGCCTGTCATCTGAGCAGTACTTCTGACAGAGACGGATAAACAAGGATGTTTCTGCTCTCCCTCCTCCCTGGTGGGCAGACTGAGTCTGACGCTGTTATCTTCATTGTGCCAACCAGGTTAAATGAATCATCCTGAGGAGCCTGGTAATCTCATTTCTTGGCAAAGAGGAATCACCAACTAAATCAAAGGAGAACAAACTGTGGGACGTTTCACCATCCACGTACCCTCATCATCCAACACAAGATCCCAGCAGTGTTTTCCACTTTAGAAGAAAAGCACCTTGGAGTTTGGAAACAGCAGTTAAATACCAATCTCAACAAAAGGTCAAATTAGGGTCAGAGCTCAGAAAAAAAGAATACAAACATTTACATGTGGGAAGACTCTGTGTGCTGAAGAATATCAGATGGTGGAACTGAAAGCTCCAGAGAAGCTACTGACTTAATGAATTGAGTAAATGAAAATTGGAACTGCACTTAAACCAGGTACTACTACTTTTATGAAGCTCATCATTAGACCCTGCAAACAGAATAAGTAATTATTTTCAAGAATGTTTGGAAATTGTGTTAAATCTCAGTCCCAGTTTCACACAACTCAAAGTAACGTCTTCGCTTTGCTTGTTTTGTTTGATCAACAATCCAGGATACAGAGAAATTGAGGTTAAATTAATGCTCAACAGAGAAAAACAACAATCCTGACTTTAAAGTCGCAGTGTGTAGAATTTAGGGACATCTAGTGGTGAAGTTGCATGTTGCATTTGAATACCCCTCAGCTCATCTTCCCCATTCAAACAGGAGAGAACCTGTAGTAACCTTCAGTTTTCATAAACTCAGAGTGTTTAGTTTGTCCAGTCCGGGCTACTAAAAGAAACATGCCCCCCCCCGATGTAAATATAAAGTATTTCCATTTAAAGGGCCCATTCTAGGGTAAATAAAGCGATGTGTATAATTTAGATGAAAAACATTACTAGGATTATTTTATATTAAATCTTTGTCAATAGATCTCTTTCATTTAAATCTTACACACTGGACCTTTAAGGAGCTGGAGCCAGCAATTTATCTGCATGTCTTTCTAATAAAAACAGCTATTGATAAATGTGGTGCCCATTGGCCGTCTCCACAAAATTTGTAGAGACTGTCAGATATATTTTGATCATTTGAAATACTCTAATTTGACATGTAGCCAGTAGATGAACTTGATTTGTTATCACCGCACAGTTGAACCAATGGATCAGTTCTGGGAGCTGCGTCTTCATGAGCAAACAACCTGCCAGTCGACATCTAAGAAGGTCACAACTAGGTTGTTTATTTTATGATAACTGATACAGGATAAATGTTATACATTCTATTTTAACACTGATATTTTGCTTTTATTTTCAATGTCAGTATGCAGAGAAGACGATGCAAAGTAAACATTTGGTGAAATCAGGAATATGATACATAGTTTGACTGCTTCATCAATATTAAACCAATTATTTTTAAGGACTCCTTGTTACCCTGGTGATAACTCGTATCTCTACAACACAAAAAAGGGAAAAATAAAAGATACAAAAAAGAAACAGACTGCAAACATCAAGAGTTGGCCGACAGCAAACACTGTAAAGAACCACATGATCTTCAGATGTATCAATTAACTCGAGTAGATGCATATATAAAAATACAGGATCCCTGTTGTATATATATGCACATACAGTAATAATGCAATTACTGGAGTTGTAGAGCCTGTACTGGGCATACAAACAGACAAAATGAAGAGCTGGATACACATACATACACACGTTTACCGTTATCTCTCCATATAAACACGCATAAATCAACCAACAAGCAGAAGGCTCTCTGGCTTTAGAAGCTAAAAACTACACTTGACTTAAAAAAAGGAAAAGAAACCAAAAAATAAACAGACATTCACATTTCTGAAAACAAATGTCATGATCTCAGAACTTCTCTCCTGATCGACCGTCTCTGTTCCTCAGTCCCATGGACTGCTGCTGCTGCTGTGTGCCAGCAGAGGAGTCAGGAGGATGAGGAGAGACGATCTCCGTTTGTGCTGTCGTGTCCGTCTCGGCCCGTCCATCGGGGCCGAGGTTTACTCCCACTGATTATTACTGCACTGTCTGTGTGTTGGTCCATTTCTCCACATCACTCCTCCTCTCACTCATTCACTCGGTTTTTTTCTGAGAGTTTCTTCATCCGTGAGTGGAAGTGAGTGAGCGAACATGTTGTGGAGAAGTGTGAATGCAGCTGTTCATGTCTGTGTTTAGTGTATAAATGTCCTGTAAGTCCATGCATTTACCTGTATGTCTGTGTGTGAGTGTGGGTGTGTGAGTGTGTGTACTGCACGTCCAACTCTACGCAGGCCTCTACGGTGAGGCCGGGGCTTTGCTACTGCTGTAATGAACTTGGTATCTGTTGACGGCTTGGCCCTTCACCTCGGTGGACAGGCAGGTGGTCTTGCAGGGGATCATGTCCTCCTCCTCCTCGCCCATCAGCCAGTTCTGCACTGAGCGCTCAGCCGAGGCAGTCACGTGATCGGCCAGCCAGCCCTGGTGCCACTTGTCAAAGCGATCGTGCTGGGTCGCTGCCACTCTGTGCTGCGACTGTATAGAGAGGAGGAAATATGTATGAGACACCAAACAAGGAGAAAAAGCCGGACTTCACTGAGATTCACGTCACAAACTGAAATGTAGGATATGAAAACAGATGCTACGCTACCTTCCGGGACTTGACCAGCGCTCCTCTGCGGTACATGTAGTCCTCAGAGTTCATGACAAACACCATCTTGTGAGTGTTGAGTTTAAAGCGACAGTCCAAACTGCCGGCGTTTTCCACGCCCAGCTGGCGGTGCCACTCTCTCCTGCAGCGCATCGCCTCCACCTGCCGCACCTGCCAGCGACGGAAACGCCGAAGGTTCCTACAAGAAAAGAGACATTTACCAACTCTTGAAACTTTAGCCTTAACTAAGATGTAGTAAAGTTATAGACCCTGTTGAACTTAACAAAGGCGGATGACAGTGCAGCTGTAACAGCATGACACTAAAGTCAGATACATTTCAAAACAACATTTTATGCACCATATGAAAGTGGTGCTAAAGCAGCTGTCTTTTTTTAAATAAAGTTGTTAGAACACAATTTGCAATCCCACCAATATCTCTGCATTCAAATATTCATGATTTAAAGTGCTTTCATAAAATTATGACTTACAAACTTTCATTGCTAAGTATTACAGCTGTTTATATTTATTAATAATTTCATTCATTCTAACGTGGGAGGATAGTTTATATTCAAACTGTGATGAACAGTTAGAAATCAAAACAGCCTAGAAGTGCATCAGACCAACTGAGGTTGTTTGCCTAAGGATCCAGCAGAGGGCGCCTACTATAAACCTGACCTATTGAATGCTTTTTGACCTGTCAGTAAAGAATGCCAGAAATGTTACGTTGTTTTGCAACAAAACTGAAGGACTTAAGCAAACAGCACCAAAGCATCTGAGGAGTAGTGTGAAGAAGTGGTTTGTTTTCTACACTGAGGAAAGCAAAGGGAGTAACATGGATTTTTTTGACAAAGTTACAGTGTGACTGTATGAATATTATATTATTATACTAAAGCAGGGGTCACCAACCTGTTTGAAACTGAGAGTTACTTCAAAAAGGTACTGAGTAGTAAGAAAGGCTACTTGTTTGGTACAAATTTCTTGAATAACAAAGTTGAACAGATCACCTTTTAATAATAATATATGTGAAGAAATGTTAATTATTCCTCACAATAATTATTAACAATGATTTCCAAAACAATGATGGTAGAAAAAAGATATATTAAACACGCAACATTTATTTCTGTTACTTTGTTTCAACTTTTCTTAAATTCAACTTAATTGAAGTACTTTTGGTGACATCTATCACTACATTCCTCCATCAGTCTGTACTTTTAAAAAAAATAGAGAAAAAATAAATTAAATTATAATCACTTTGTTACAACGATGATAAAGCTCAACCAAAAAGAACACATGCATGTGACTGGGGTGTAATGTTTCTAAGTGTCTTCTTAATTAGTTGGGTCTCATATTGTCAGCTGTTCTCAGACCTAAAATCCACACTGGTCTCTCCTCATGTCCTCCTTCATTCACTGTGAACCCAGGAGCAAGACAGGCTTCATCGTACTTTCTTTTCAACTTGGTTTTTGAACACTGCGTCTTATTTGTCACTGCGAATGAGTGGGGGCGGACCCCCGGGGGCTTGTGTGTGTGTGTCTGCTGTATGGGCACAAACGCACACATTTCCCACTCCTGGTAGTTCATGATAGGAGCTGTGAGACAGTAGCGTACACTTAAAAAGTGGATCGGTTTGATGTGGTCTAAACCTCAAATAGATATGAAGTGTCCTACCTGGGCAGAAATACAGGTTTGAAGAAGTAGCCGTCTGCTTGTGAGCACAGACTAGACTCCGTTCCTACAAACTGCTCCATGTAGCTCGACAGGCACTGAGGGAGGAAGAGAGCAAGTTCCACCATGTTTGAAAGTTAAGTTCAGCTTTAATTAGATTATTCATTTCAAGTCAGAAAAACAAAAAGGTGTTTACCTGTACATCCAACGGGTCGTCAGCCTGGGCCTCCTCAGTGTCCAGCAGCTCAACGGTCAACGTCACATGACCCTTGTTTTGGAGAAACATCACCTGATGACGAAACAATGCACAGAAACGTTAGTTAATCAACTGAAATAAACTCACAGCCAGAGAATAAAACCAGGGTTCACTTTTACACTGGAAAGATTCAAGTTGTTAAAATCTATGAACTGCTTGTGCATCGTGAAATTATTAGCATTGTGAAAAATATGAGCAAGCCAGCCTATAAAATGACTGGACATGTGCACACTCTATATCTCCACTGCAGAGAATTTGGAAAATATATGGTAATGTGTCAAAATGTCACAGCCAAATATATAAACAGCACTATATTCATTTATGCCCACCTTGAAGCAGTTCTCCTCAGCCATGACTCTCTCAGCCTTCCACTGGTGGCTCGTCTCCCAAGCCGATCTGACACACTGAGAGGAGAGGTTCCCCCCTGCTGCCCCCCGCTTCCTCTCAGCCAAGTAAAGATCAACCACCTGCAGACAAACCTCGTCGCTCACCAGGTGCTGCAGCTGAGGAACCACACGGTGGAGAGTTAGCCACAGCAGCAGCAGAGACATGTGAAAGGAGACAACCTTGAAAAAGAGTCAAATTTCCCCCTTACCTGTCGAATGATGTTGTGGATGACCTTGTCGATGGTGAAGCCGATGTAGGCGTGGATCGTGAACATCTCTCTCAGCGTGTCTTCGTACTGTGTGGAGTCCAGGTTCCCATCCAGCAGACTGCGCACCATGTCCAGGAAGGCTGGGTAATACTCCTCCAGCTCCACCTCGCCTGGTAAAAACAACATCACAATGTGTTTAATGTAGTTATGATATGAGCAGTTTCCAGAGGTGATCTGTTGTCACGGCAGCTTTCTGATATGTTTTGGACAAACAATGCTCTTCTGTAGCATAAATACTACAAGGTATTTCGAGTGGCGTTATTGAGAAGTTAATTCATTCAGACTGTTGCCTGATGTCTGCAGGAGAGCTGCAACAAATAATCCATCCAAAGAAAATCAATCTGCAACTCTTCTGATCGATTAATCTCTCCTTCAGGCAAAAGACAGCAAAACCAACCTTTCACAGTTCCAGGTTCTCAATGTAAGAATTTGGTTCTTTTCTTTGTCTTTTATTATTGTAATCAAATGTTTTTGGACAGACTAAACCCAAGTTATACCTGGAAGTAAGGTCACCTTGTAATCAATGATAGTGTGATAGTAGTTTTTGTAAGTTTTATAGTTCTGACTATTAAATCGATGAATTGGGATGAAAATCAGTAGTTTATTAATTATGAAAATCATCAATAGTTACAGACCTTCTCTGAAGAGTGTTTTAACAGCAGGTAAAAGTCAAGCAGGTAAAAAAATTCAAAATGGATCAGGCTTTACACGGCATATATGCACACCAGCTAAAACAACCAAACACAAACATTGAGCTGTTTCATGATGCCTCAATACAGATCTGGAATATTTTCAAACAAGCTGTTGCCCTCATAATATGGGGTCATGTGACTTTGATCATGATGAATCCTGGTATTATTCGTGTGAACTGACACCACGGAAGGTCTAGAATAACAAACCCCACCTCCTACTCTGAGGTGACTTATCCTTTTGACACAGTTATAACATTTTGAAAACCAGTGTCTGAACTTACTGGGCGGTTTGAGGCGGAGCTCCAAGGCGAGGTCACATGCTTTCTCCCTCCGTCCCTCGGCCATCAGCAGCCTCTCTCTGCTCTGCTCGGCTCTGTGCTCCAGCAGCTGCCGCTCCGCCTGTCTGTACACCTTCAGCAGCCGCGTACACAGAGTCTGGTGCAGCCGCAAGAAGAAATACCAGTTGTTGTTGACGAAGAACAGGTTGTAGACACCGTCCAGCTCCTTCTGGTGCTCCGCTTCAGGGTCGCGCAGGTCCACCTTCTCCCCGGCTGTACCAGAGCCCATCTCCATAGGAGTAGATCCAGGGGTGGATGTGGCGGTCCCTGGCGCCTGACTCATGCTACTGGAGGTGGTGGAGGCCTCTGGTTCCGCGGGTTGGGACGGGCTGCAGCGCCTTCGCCTGGACTCGCCATTGAGCTGCTGCTGGAGTTGTGTCTGGGGCTGTGGCTGGAGCTGGGTAGGTTGGGGTTGAGATTGACTACCTGTGGCTGGTGCTGCTCCTGATGCATTGTTAGAATTGCCATTTCCTCCTGCTCCTCCTGCTCCTAGCACTGGGACTGCTGCTGATCTACCCCTCTCTCCTCTTTCTCCCCTCTCTCCCCTGTCTCCTCTCTCTACCCTCTCTCCCCTGTCTCCTCTCTCTCCCCCTTCTCCCTCTCCTCCGTCTTCAGGCTCAGCCTCCTCATCTGTCCATTCTTCAGTATCACTGAGCTCACCGCGGCGGGAGAAGAACAGGTCGGGGACAAAGTGCTGGATGATGCGCTTGATGTGGTCCTTGTCGTCTTTGTGGATGGTGGGCTGCCGTTTGACGTGGTAGATGATTAGTGAGGCGGCGTCCTCCAGGATCTGCTTGTCCTCATACGTGAACACCATGTGAGGCTCGCTGGATGTGGCAGAACCAGAGCCGTTACGTCCCTGCTGGCCGATGCCACCTTCTTCTGTGCTCTGCTCCTGACGCTGATACACAGAAAGAAAAACAGTCAGAATTGTAAATTAAAATTTCACAGATTTTGATGAACAACTGAAACTGCTTACAAGGATGAAAAAAAAACCCAATATAAATGGAAATGACAAAACACACGCTCGTTCGGTAGCTTTGAACTATATCACACAAAAACTCATCAGAAGATCAATTCTTGTGAGTAAATCCTGGGTTAAGATTGTTATGTAATCTCCAATGTCGAGGATTAAATAAATTACGATAAAAAGAAAACCAGAAAATAAGACATAACATTAATTTGCTGAGATGAATACTGGGTGTCAGCTTGTCCCATTCATCACACATCACTGGACACCAGAATGAGGTAAATTCTTTGAAAATTGGCTTTTGTTTAGTCAGCTGGGTTTGAATGCATTCTTTCAAAATGGGAAGGGATCATATTTCAAAATTATGAAAGGGGTTTTAAGTTACTGAAACTTAAAATATAAAGAAAGATTGTGTTTCTCATTGGGTCAAACCTCTGGTATGGTTCAAGCTAGCGTAGAAAATATACAGGAAGGCCATGACCTTCCACACCTCATTATCTTTTCATGTTATGAGGCCCCGGTGCTAAACCAGCAGAAACGAAGAGGGGTTCTACCTCATCATAGACGCTCTCAATCTCATTGAGAAGGCTCTTTGACCGCAGGGCCTTCATGTCATTCTGTTTGAAGTTGACTCCTTGGTGGTCGAGGGACTTCAGGTAGGCCTTCTCGTACTGCTCCCTCCATATCTTATTGAAACCCTGTTGGGCCTCTCTCCACTCCTCTTCCTTGGCTTTCAACCTGTAGAGAAGAAAGACTTTATTGTAGATAGAGCCCAGTCACGTTCAAGAATGTGTGCAAGTGCACTTGCAGGTGTCTGCTTTAAATTCAAAGACTACTATTTTATAGTTTTGTATATGGTTAGTGTTTTTTTCAGGCAGGGACTACAAAGACCACTGCCTTATTGATAGAAGCATCTTATTTCTTCCAAACCAGCATTTACATCCTAATGTCACTGAGTTAAATCTCCCTGCTGGTAATGTAAATGTCTTTAACTGCAAACCTTCAACTGTAATTTCTACATTCAGTGTTGATGAACAGATAGAACAGTTCACCACTGTGTGTAATCAACATAAATTGGATGCAAATAAGGTGTGAAAGGAGACAGTGTCAGGTGTCAGTGCCGATGAGGTCAACAGTAAACAAAAGGATCGGTCTTAAAAAAAAACTCATTAAATTTTAAACCAGGAGAAAATTTGACAAAGTCCAACCCAAAGAGAAAAAGACTGCCTTGACCTCTTGAGCACCACAGGCACAGCGGTGGCAGGACTCCTCTTCAGTCCCTCAATGATCTCAGGGGATTTATCGCCATAGATACGATACACAGCTCGACGCTGGATGACCTCAGAGGTGCCGCCCAGGCAGTCGTCTAATCTGAATCGCTCCTGGTCCTCCGGTGAAAGGCGGGACAGCTTCTTCTGGACGCTCTCCAGCACCCGGATGGTGGCCAAGTTAGTCTCAAGAACCACATCCAACTAGAAGTGGAGAATCAGACATAAAGTTTTTAGAAAGACAGTTTGTGCTTTATGTGTTAAAACTCATCTCTTCCTTTGAAAAGACAGTATTTTGTGATGTTTAACCAAAAAGGTGTGTACCTCAAATCGTTCATCCTCGCAGCGATGCAGCTGCTCCTCATAAGGAGTTTTCTTCGAGCTGACAAAGGTGGAGTCCTCAGACCAGGAGGGGAATGACACCCACGTGTCATTCAACACCTACAATAAATGAATACATTGATGAATTATTATCAATGGGAAACAACATTTTACAGGAAAAATATTTCATGATAAAAGACCATTCTATCCTAACCTGTGAAGTTTATGACCACAGGGAAATCTCTTTATGACTAGGTCCTTGTGTTTTTATCTCTACAGAAGGTGGTTATGGTTTTGTTCCTGTCCGTTTGTTTGTTGCCAGGATAAAAACAATTGAACAGATTTCAAAGAAATTTGGTAAAAGTATGGGAAATGTGCCTATCAAGTAGTAATAACATGTTTTAGCAAATCCAGGCTTGATTGAATCTAAGGGGACTGTTGGGCCTTGGCGAAGGTATTTGTGCACTGAGTGCCATTCTAGTTTGCATATGTGCATATTTACGAGTACGCACAAACACAAGCATGAGGGTGATTTGATGTTAATCCACTGAGCTACAGGTGACAATAATGGTCTAGAAAAGGAGCAATACAAAAATAAAAGGCAATAAAGATGAAAAGATGGATGTAAATAATATTTGTTTGAAAACATGGATGTAAATAATGTTTGTTTCAAAACTATCATGTTTGTTAGGCTTTAAGGATTCACACAGTGTGTTTTGGAAAAAAACGAATTCTCATAACCTTTGAGCAAAGCCCGGATCTAGTGATAACTCGTAGTGAAATGCATGTGGTCGTACCTCCTTGCACAGCGCAGTGCGCCCGCTGCACTTGGGTTGCTGGTAGGTCTTGGGCAGTGCTCTATAGCTAGAACCCAGGCGCTTGCAGGAGGCATAATCCACCTCCCTGCCCCCTCCCCCCTCCATGTAGCGATCCGACAGCCCTGACACAGCATGAGAGAGCTCTTTGTCCCCGAGAAATGACTTGAACTGGGTGTACAGTTCAGGAAACTTCCTGGAAGGAGATGAAATCATAATTGACAGATAAATAAGAAGAAGAGCAGCTGACCAAAAGAGCAAGTACTTCCTTTCAGAAAAAAAAACTTTGAAGGTGCCGTGGTTAATTGCACTTGAGAAGTGCTATTTTGATATAACCTCAAAAATTCTTAAATGGACCCTAACGTCAACACAAAACCAGACATTAGCATTCACATTTGTCAATCCCTCTGCAGCTACTTTACGTATTAATTTGTGCATCCACTTTTCTCATTTTACTCAATAACTTCATACATTTATCCAGCTCCATCATCTTCCCATCCACTTACCCCAGGAAAGGAGTAACTAGCTGAAGCAGCTCTGCTCCTGAAACTACTTCCTGGTTAAACAAGGCGATGCAGCGCAGGAAGTTCTCGTACACTTCCTGGCTTTTAAACAGGCGACGAACCTGAATGATGGATGGGACGACAAAGAAATCAGACCAATCACATTATAGAAAGGTAAAGACAGTAATATAGGACAGAAGGGAAAAGGAAGTACAGTGGCAGGGGGTCAAAGGAACAGTATGAAAAAGGAAATCCAGCATTGCTGCAGAGGAAAACGATGCCTCACCTTATCAAAGAAGGAGAATTCTCTTAAAACTCCGTGCTTGCCAACTGAGGCAAAGGACTGATCTTTGGTACAGGAATACTTCATTTTTTTCTACAGGAAAAGGAAACCAAAAGTTAATAATTTTCACATTTAAACACCAGTTATCCAAGTTATTATGGTTGAAGCCTTTGGGGTCATACATGAAGATACAAAATGTAGCTGAACCTTTTGGACTTCAAGGACATGTATAGGGCCACTGGCACATTGCCCGGGGCAGGTATTCAAAACAGTGAATTTACCTTCAGCAGTGGGGACATGTGCTGCAGTAGGATGGGTCTGGGCCTCTTTTTGTTCTGTTTGGTTAACGCGTCGTCTTCCTCCGGCCTTTTCAGCTGCTCTTTCCCCCCCGTCAGTGAGCTCCCTGTGAACTACAAGAGAGGAGGCACAAACACAGAAGTTGTGAAATATATTAATAACACTTTCATAGACTAGGGCTGCAATTGACATTGTTATTTATTATTTCCCAAAAGATATTTGATGTGTAAAGAATCTTGAAACGGTAAAGAAGACCCATACAACAGTTCAAGAGCAAAATATCTTCAATATAAGTTCACAGAGTAAAAATAAAGCAAATATTCCCATTTGAGAAGCAAACAACCGCAGCACACATGTCTGAAAGAAAGAAAAAAACTGAACAGTTGCTAATTAATGGGCTGCCATTCAATTGACTCAATTAAGGCTTTCAGTTCTACTTCAGTCTGATCCGTGACACTTTGTCCACACATTTTAAGTTTCCTTTTTCTAAATAAGTAATACTTGTTTAACACAGTACTTACTATTAAAGTGAATATTTTCAGCATGAAATTTCTGAGCAGTAGCACAATTACAAACTGCCAGTAGCAATTGCAAAGCTTGTGAAAAAAACTGAAAGGGGAAAACATAATAACAAAAAAGATATTGCTGGTCTGGTCTAACGACTCAGTGCAAATTGGTTATTTTCCCTCTGTCCCTAGTTGTCATCTGTTTAGAAGGCATAACATTAACTCTATGTCTTGTGCTGCTTTACTGACCAGTGATCTCTTGGCGTCGGGCAGGAATTGTCCAAACTCAGCCAGCAGGTCTTCTTGTCCCTTAAAGAGACTGGCGACTTTAGCAAACACCTCATCTTCCGTCATACCGCTGCTGCCTCGGCTGCCTCGACTCTCCTTCACCTCCAGCTGTTCCTTCTAAAGAGCAGTAAGGGGGGGAAATGGGATTAGGTGAGGAATTAATCTTATTTAAAAACAAAAAAACATCGGAGACGTGTTTGTATTCTTTCATTGTCTTTCAAGTTCAGATTGCTGTGGAAATGTAAACTTTTTCTACAAGCCTACAATAATGAAGTGGAGTGAGACTGGAAAGGAAGAAAAATGACAGCTCCATTACAGAAAACGACTTTGCCTGTATTACATTACAAATAAATAAAAACAATACAAGTCACCACCTTCTCCCTCTGAAGTACCTGATATGTGTGAAGAATCTCTAGGAAGGCTCTGTAGATCTCTGGGTGATCCAGAAAGCGGTTTTTGATCTTGTTTACGTAGCTGATGGCACTGTCAAACTCCACGGGGCTGGTCTCTGAGGCGGGTGGGGACACAGAAGAAGTGGTGGCCTGATTCTGACTCTCTCTGCTTGTCAGTGGAAGAGAGAGTCTGCTCGAGGGCTCTGTGGGTCCTGCTGAGGTTGAAGAGGGCAGGGTCTCGGATGAGGCAGCCTTGACTTCGCTGTTCTGGGCGGGTCCATCTTCAACGTTGGTGGCGGAGGCACTACCTGAGGTCGCGGGCACTGCAGGGGTGGTGAGACTCTTCCCCTGCTGGCCTGGGGATACCTGCACCAATGAAGGACAGACAAGAGGAAGTTGAGCTACATTATGAGAAGAGCATTAAATAAGACATAACGTTGTTTACCTTAGTTAAGATTTAGAGAAGAAAATTTTAAAGTAAATGCAAACGCAGTTGGTTGATACAATTTTGAGGAGGTCCCACTACTGTTTCATTGGGTGTGTCCTAAGTCACTCTATATTATAAGACTGTAGTCTGTCTCCTATAACCCAAAGATAAACCTACAAATCATTTGAGGTGAAAGCGAATGAAAATATGCATTTCATCTTTGTTTGGCCCTATCAGTGCACAAATGAAACACAGACAAAATGGCTGTCTGTAAATATGGTGTTACGGAAAGTAAACAGGGAGTGATTGTTTCCCTGTAATATTGAGAAGCTTCACATTACATAATTATTTTGTATACTATAAAACATACCCCCCTTGTGTGACACAAGCTCAGAGCACCTTAATTCTACTGCACCGGGCTCAAAAACAGAATGCTTAGCAGGTTTGGGACTGGCTCGGGTAGTTTACTCTCTGGCCTGGACGGGTTTAAACAACAAAAACTACAACACTTTGCTTAAACAATACATAAACAAAATATTAAAACTAAGATAAGACTGAAACTGCACTGAAACAAATATCTTTAAATCAGAGCACCTAATCACTTTGGAATGACAGGGCATTAGAGCTTTGTATTCGATTCTAGACGAGGTGTATCAAACCGTCTTTCAAACCTCGGAATCTTAACTAAAACCTTAAATTTGGTTGCAAATCAATTTGTTGCATTAAATCAAATTCAAGGTCGGGAGGAACTCCCCTAAAACATATCAAAGAATATCTTCTAGTCTTGATCTTTATTTTGGGTGTGAAGCCTCCATCACAGCAATATCAGTTCTTCTGAGTAGAGAATAGGGTGAACTTGTTTCCTCTCAGGAATTTAAAGTTCTGTTGGTTTTTCAGTACAAATAAATTTGTTGTGATGGGCCTGCTGAAAAGTTTATAGTTATAACATAAATAAAGCACGAGCTGTGAGAATTTTTCAACATCAGCTGTGAGGAGAGGGTCTCACCTGTGTAGAGAACGGAGACTGGAGGAAAGCCATCCCATTCTTGGGGACCTCTATCCGATACCCTGGTGGGAGGAAGGCATTGAAGCCCAACACTAAGTCTGGGTGTCCATGGAAGAGCTGTGACACACGGTTTATCACTCCTGGTGTGTCGATACTACTCAAGAGAAAAGAGAGAAATATACATTTTAGAAACAGAGTAGTTACCAGAGGCAAATAAAGATTAGCTTCCCCTCGCATGTGCTTCAGAACGACAATGATCTCTGAATCAATGAGACTTGCAGCGTAGTAAGGAGCACAGTTGAATCGCTAATTATAAATTCTGTCATCCCACACATTTTACATTTCAAGATAATACAAACGATTGCCTAATTACAGCAGGAAGCTATCTGACATTTCTCACTTATTGATAAAAGCTCTAAAACGTGTGGTTAATCCCTGCGTACTAATGTTTTGCAAAGTAATCAAATTCTTCATGCAGACTCAACCATCAACATCTCATGGGTCATCTTATGAAAAATGTAAAACTGAATAACGTCTTGCCCTCTTGGGACCAGTAGTGTGTATGTCCTTTGTTTGCATTAATACCTCTGCGACTTGAATTCTTTCATGATGTCAAGAAACTTGTTGTATATGCCGGGGTCATTCGCAAACCGTATTTTGACTTGGTCCAGATATGACAAGGCATCTTCAACCTAAAGAGAGTGGGGGAGAAAAACAAGAGATCAGTCAATGCTCCCTCTGTTTTTACAAAATCATTTTCCAGGACCTTTCCAGAGTTCACTCAAATCCACCTTCAGAGCATCAGACTGGAATCGAGAAGGTTGACTTTAAACTTGTGATACCGGCTAGTTGACATAATAGATTATGTCATCACAGAAGTCTAAAGATGTGGTGTTACAGTTTAAGCTGCGCTTGTTAAATGTAAAGAAAGATTTGCACTGGAGTTTACGTAGGTGGTTCATGAAAGGGCCTAAATAATGACAATGATGATTATTTCCAGGATTTCCATCCAACTCCAGATTATTTCCATGACAGGAGAGCACTCTCTAAATGTCTACGTTTTCCAGGATGTGTGTGAACCCTGTCAATGCAGAGTAAACATTCTCCTGTGTAATTGAGTAGGATCTTAAATTCAGCTTGCAAATCAGTTATATCTTCGAATGAAATTCAGGAAAAGGAGCCACTCTCACGGTCACATTCCCAAATATTTTACATATTTGATTACTACAATGGCTGCTCTGGTGCCGTCTAAACGTCCAGGTTTTCCAGGGTGTGTGTGTGTGTGTGTTTGTGTGTGAACCCTGTCAATGCAGCACAGAGTGTGATCAGCCTCATGTGGAGTTGATGAAGTAGCAACTTCCAGAGATAATAGAGCAATCAGATGGTTTAACATGTTCCACAGGACAATGGCTTGTCCCCGTGTCTGTCCTACACTGTGTCTCACTAACAGAGCTCATACGAGGAAACGCTGCCATCACACTTCAAGTGGTGCATGTACACACACACACACACACACACACACAAAAATCATACATTTGATCACTCCGAGTGGACATTTTGTGCGTGAAGTTATATAAACAGACGATGTTTGCTTTGTCCATTGTCAGCTGGAGTGCTTGGTTTACAAATGCACTAGTTAGCCGTACAGGCTGTACTCCTGCCGCCGCTGGATAAATAAATAAAACGGATGAACACAAGGAGACGTCGGGCTGCTTTTGTTCACGGGACCATGTTTTTTCTCTCTTCAGTCCCAGCCTGCTCTCGCTGGGTTCAGCTCAACGACCGACGACACGGAGCGTTTGTTCGGGGAGAAATAATCCACATCCACACACACACACACACACACACACACACACAGGGGCTGAAGCTAACATTAGCCGACTGGCGATCATAACTCCACCAACACTTGCAACACCTCGCGTTATTATAGGTTTACACAATGCGCTCGGTCGCAGCTGGCTGGTGACTTTGCAGCAAAACGACTCAAAAAGCACCGGATTCAAAACAGTGCGACAACAAAAGAAGCCGCTGAGCGAAGTGAAGTAGCCGTTTCTCCGCTAGCCTGGTGGCTGACGTCCCCCACTTTGTTCAGGGTGGCTGAGGGAGAGGGAGAGAGAGAGCGAGAGCGAGAGAGAAAAAAAGACGAACAAGGAGGAACTTCCCACAAGCAGGGTTTGAGTTAGCGTTCGCTCACAGCGGCTGTTACTGACAATCGTAAATAACAAACCCCCCCGCTAACTGTGCCGCTCCACGGTCACTCCGAGGTCCTCCATTAGCCTCCACATCGCACCCCGAACCCCCGGTGTTGGGGCTGTTTGGCGATGAATTACTTTTAACAGGCCAGCGAGCTAACGGAGCTAGCCAGCCGTTCCTTTCACTACTCTCTGCGCCGAGGGAGGAAAAAAAGCCTCGCATCACAACGCCAGCGATCCGACCCACAAAATGGTTGTGACTCCGAGGGGACTTTTCCCCTCCGTGTCGTGTCCGCTCGTCTTCTTACCTTCAGCTTCTGGAAGTGCTGCTGCTGCTGCTGCTGCTGCACTTGCTTTTGTGTCACCACGTAAGGCTTGTCTTGAATTTGGTTTATTTGCTTCGCGGTGCTGTGCGCCTGAAGCTTCGCCATTATCCCGGCGACGGGGGAGGCTCCGGAGCCGCGACCACAACTTGAGAGGGAAGCTCCCGCTGTTGTTACCTCCAGTTGTTGGCTAGCCGACAAACCTTCCTCTGGGTCCGGGGAGCCAGGCTGCCTGCCCGCCTGCCAGCCAGCGAGCAGCCCTCTACTTTGCCTGGCTGGACAGTGTCGGCTCCTCGGCGGCGCAGGGGGAAGGACGGACGGAGCGCGGTGGAGGGGGATGACAGACGAGCTGCTACTCGCCGCCACTCGGAGCCCACATCGCCGTCGAATTGGAGCGAGCCGAGGCGAGAAGTGCAGGGGAGCGAGCGGCGGGGACAATGGTTGGCGTTGGTCGTTTTTAAAATAACTATCGCCTGTCTCTTTAAATTCGGCGGCAGCGGTCTGTTCGAGGCGTCCGGAAGCCAGAGTAGGAGTGAGAAACTGAAAAAAAGTGAAAAATGGAAGTGCGCAGCCGCAGCGAGGGGAGGAGCAGAGTTCATAAGAATCAGATTGCTCCACTCCCCCTTCACTGCTACAAAGAACTACGTCTCCCCATCCGCGGCCACACGAGCACCGGCGGCCGGTTCACTCCGCTGTGCCCCGCTGCTGCTGCTGCACCGAGCTCGGGCCGTGACACCCGTCGAGCATGGTGATGGACATCTGGAGGCAGAGCAAACCCAGCGAGGATGAAGAGCTGCAGAGGCTGATCTCCTCTACCTCTTCGTGTTATCTTTCCACAGGGGAGCATTGACACACACACAAACAAAAGGCGAAGGCAACATGGTAGGTCTTCCTCATGATCAGTAGGATACAGAAACAATCCCGGATGCATGTGGAGAAGAAAACAGCCCAAAGAAACTTTATTGTTGCATTAGAATTATTTGAATCCCGTTAGCTATTATTTATTTTATTTTCATTTAACCTCATTTAATATTTTTCTTGTCTGTATATAAGTTCTAGAACTGTCTACATTGTGTGCTCTGTTCTATGTATAGGCTGCATGTTATATTATTTGTATTTGCCATGTTTTTATTTCAAATAAAACAAAGATATACACAAAATACCAACAAATACAATATATAAAAGTATAAAGTCTTTAGTTCAGTTATTTCTTTGAAGATATCACTGTTTATCGTGGTTTATTGTAACTCTCCATTCCATCTTGTTCTCCATATCTTTGAAATGACTGTGTCCAATAAAATTGTACACATATACAGGGCATTTCTTCCTGGGAACACACAATACCTTGCTGACTTACAGTTTAGACTCACTGTTAAAACCAATAGATGCCATTTCCCCTCCAAACACCTTGCGACCTCTGACAGTTTAAAGCAGGTGTTCATGATTCACCTTCCCTGCAGTCTATAAGAACTCTTTTTGGTGCCGACCACGCAGCTCCATTTCCAAACTGCTCAGACTGCGATTCACAGACAGACACTTATCACATGATATCTCTATGGTTTTCAGGGATGCCTTTACTACATGTATTTCATGTACAAACTTGGTGGATAGAGGGATCGAAGTGTGTATAGGGGAAAACACTGTACAAGTCAAACATTTCAAGAAAGACAGGGGCAAAGTCCTGGATTTATATTTATTAGTAACTGACTTTCACATGGTAAAGAGGAGGAGCATAAAGAGTCTAGGAAAGAAAACTGTGTTTATAGACAACCATTACTGCTTAGGGCTGTGATTGATTTAGTAAATCAGTGATCGTTGTCACAACATCCTACAGCACCGTGTAGGGTCATCTCATGTCCCGTCCAACCAAGCGTCCACAACATGGGACATCTCAAGTGGAAACTACAGCTTGAGACGAAGAAAAATAGAAAATAATTATTTTTGAGAAGCTATAGGCCAACAAATGTTTCACATTTTTGTGGCTAATTGACTCATTGCAGTCTGTCAAGGTGCCGCAAGGTAAAACATATGCTGCTCTGTTCCCCCCCCAGCCCGTCTCCCAAGCTTCCAGTAAGTCCGGTCCAACCAAACCTCCCATGCTGCAATAATACCTAGTATATCTTAGTCTGTGGGGATTTGACTAAACACAACTTTATGTGGGACCTTGTTCTACTTGAGAAAAGTATAAACTAAAATAATGAGGTTCATACAATAAGGTTTGACACAGGGCGCCACCACAAGATAAGACCAGACTTAGTTGATATTATATTTTAATTGTGAACACAACATAACACATTAATACCTAATCAAACTGATTAGACATGAGCTATGGATCGGAGACAGTAGCCCACTCTGTCCGTTGGTAGTCCAGCCCTGACAGTAGCCTGTGTATTTCACCACTGAGAGGTGCTTATAGGGATCTCCTTTATATTTACATTGAAGTGTCCCTTAGGAGGCATTGGCAGCTATTTTCCATCTTTGTAGCCACTGTTGATATGTCATTCCTCCTTTACTGGCTTCAGGGAGGACATGCTGGACTGGTTGATCCCACCTATATGTATAAACACACAAAACAGAGAATTAAGCAGAAAGCTAGACCATATATTCCTAAGTAAACTCAATTAATGTGTCGTAAAAATATAAAAAAAGTTTGTACTTAAGTTTACCATCTTTTAACAATACAAAAGTCAAGGTGTAATTTTCTTATATTTGGTCATTATTACTGTCATTTTACCCAACACATGGCTTAGCAACATTTTAATAAGAGTATTTTGATTTTGAAATGTCCCAAATAAATACAAAATCACATGAAATGATTGATGCTGAATTCAATGTGCTAAGTGCCACAGGGATTTTGTCTTGTAGGTTGTCTGACACATTGGCTGGTTCCACAGTAAACAGCTCAATGAATATGTTCACTTACTTTTAATGTTCTGTAATATCGCAACAAATTGTTCTTGCACAGTCGGAAAATAGTTGCGTTTGGACAAATAGCACAATTTAGATTTTTACGGTTCTCGCAGCTGTCCAGCAGCAACAAGGCTCCTTCACATTCTCCTGAATGAGGTTTGAGCTTCTTAGCTGTTAACTTACTCACCACAAATCTTGCCTGCATAACATTGACTCGGTCAGAATGTGATCTTATGAAAGCTGCTTGTTGGGCACATAAACAATGGTGAAACCATGACAATAGACCCCAGTTGAATTCTCCTCTCCAGACATTTCTGACTGCCATAACATTGCTAAATGCGATGGATCCATTGGTATCTACTTCAGAAATGAGCCTCACCAGTATGAGATGGCTGTTTTGACTTGGTCTCCATAAGAAATCCCTTGTGCACAACGTTGGGTGAGGCCTCGGACTCTTGGTACCACACTCTTCAGAAGCTTCTGATCCTCCTGTACAACTCTGGCCAGCAAGGCTAAGAGAAACAATGAGGACAGATAGCAGATTTGTTGTTACTAAAACGGATCACAGTTCCTAAACCTTCTTTTTGCCAAGGTGACATAAATTGTTCATCAAGTAGTACACTTACAAACCAAAACAGCACTAGAGTATGACAAACATTATTCTCTGTAGATAAGTTCCTCTGATTACCTTTTTGATCAGATGCATGCAACATTTCTGTTTCCTTCTGTATTTTCTGAAGAGTAGCAGAGTGAAGTTGCAATAACTGACGGAGGAAACGTAACTCAAGCTGCTGAGAGCGAGCGTGTGAACACAAATCCTCTGGAGCCTAAAAGGCAAGAAGGAGATACATTAGTCTGGGTCAAAGAATAAGGCAAGATACAATGAATTCCATTACAAATAAAATGTAAATTAGATAAAAGCTAAACTTATACAACTGTTTGGTAAACTAGAAGACGATCTCTCAAACTAAAGTCACAGTGGCCTAGAGTAAACCAGGCTGTTAGTGTTCTGCCTCTGGACAGGAAAACTGATTTTCATGGATATTTTGATCAGCGCTGTTAGTGAGCGGCCTGGGGTCAGGTTGTGAATAAAAACCAACCTTTGCACGAGGACTTTCAGGAGCAGTGGGAACTCTGGGAGCTGCCCCTCAAAGCTTTAAAATTATACTGTATAAAACAGGTTTCCACGACGAAAAATCGAATGCAAAGTTATACAGCAAAATTTAATAAAGATGGAAAGTTAAATGCTGAGTTTGTAAGTGTTTTGTTACAATGTTAGATACTGAGGAATGATAATGACACTGGATTCAAAAGATACAAGTAACTGAGCCATAAGTTCTATAATGATGAGCTGATTCCAAAGATGTAAAATGAGAACGAGTACAACATTCAATCTATAAAGCTGAATGGTTTAATGTCACAACAAAGGGAGGGGGGAGCTGTTCAACCGAGCCATAAGTAGCAATAACCACAGACACACTTCCTTTCAAAAGAAAACTGAGACTGCATGTATTGTGTTGGGGCACATAAATAGAACAATTCTAATAGAAGTGGTATTTTTCTGTTTTGTTACATTTAGTATAAATGTTGTTCAGTCTTAGGGACCTTACTGATATATTATACGTCAACACTCACCTTGTACAGTGGGAAGGCCAGGCTCTGACACATGCTACTGAAGGATGAGGACTGCAGGCGATGGATGGACAGGGATGATGCAGGGATTCTCTGCATTCTGAAACAGGGAGATTTTAAATATTCAATTTTCCTCCAGAGTTCACCACTTGAAAAAAAATAACTTTTCTTGTTGTGCACTCTATACTAAAGTAAAATGCTTAGGTCGACTGCAGGTGGAACGATGTGCGTAGAACTGATGAAATAAGGTATTTTACTGACAGATGTTTTTGCTCTGCTTCTCTCATTTCCTCAGTTTCTTCGTTAGTTTAGGAAACTTTTTTTGTGGAATAAAAATGAAATGTTGTTGTTTATGTGCTGATCTGAATGGAGTTTAGCCCTTTAAGTAGCAGACTGATTTCTCTTACCCTTCAACAGTCCTACGGTCCAGAGCAAAGAGGGAAACCATTCCAAACTGTCTGGCATCTTTTGAAATAGAGTTCCTTAGACTGTTGGCTGCAGCAGTGACTTCATCAAACTGTGGAACCAGCTGATTCTGGAGGAAATCCTGTAACTGAAACATAACAGAGGGATAGACGTCTCAAAAAAATATCCAGAAATTTGATTCTTCATGACAAGTTTTTAAAGCTAGAGACCAAAAACATTTCTTTCAGCGCAGCATGGAACATATTATGTAAACAATCTGTCTACTTAGTTGTCTCAGATGTAGAACATCCTCACCTCTCTGTGCAGGTGGATGAGCTCTTTCTTGGCCGTGGAGTTTCCTTTAATCAGCCCTCTGATCTCCTCCTGTCTGAGAACCTGCAGAGACACAACCCAACAACAACTTTTGATGATTTACGTTTCACTCATATTGACAGCTCTGGTTAATCAAGATGCACATCTCGTCACACCAGAGTTCTAACAGAGTGAGATAACCGTCTAAAAATATCACAGTAACACGCTATCTGGTATTTCACAATTATCATGAGTTATAATGACCCTTAAAAGGAATGAAAACTGAAGCGTTATCGATTGACCATGTTTGTTGCCATGTAACCAGAAGTGCAGGAGGAAGTACTCACATCCTTTGTTTAAGTTAAACTAATAATAGCTCACTGTAAGAGTTACTCTGTAACAGTTATCAGTTTTCATACTGAACAAAATGCTTGATTCAACAGTGACGTTAAAAGGCTATGAGAAGTCTTATACTGTCAATTGTGACTCACTACTAGCTGTCTGAAGTCCAGAATGCTTTGCCACTGGCTGCGGAGGTTTCTCAGAGCCTCCTGGCGGCTTCTAGCGTGTTGGTCCAGTTGAATACAGCGATCTCTGATTTGATCTCTGGCTGCTGCCTGCATCACACCCTGGAGTTCCAGCTCTACAACGGACCTGACAAACAACACAGAGTTCAAATCAATCTTTAATTTGGGTTATTCTTGCAAATGGAAACACAAATAATTCCAGGAGTTTTTAAAATCAGAGGACAAACAAAAAATGAGACTAGGTTACACTTTATTTGGAGTTATGAGGTTGTTAGACCTCAACTATACTACATTTATTTGAAAGCAAACATCTGCTGCTATCGTGGGCTCAAAGTAATTGAGCATTACTAATGGACCAGTACAGAATAGAAAATGTTTCAACTGATTTTTCAATCTTTCAATATAACCCTTTCTGGATTTCATGACCTGGTCAATAAACTACAGGGAGTGGACTCACATCGCCAACGTGTCATTGTGGAGTTCATCAGCAAAACAAGACACCTCCAGCTCAGCCTCCTTCTTACGGGCCTGCAGCTGATTTGTGAGCTGCTGGACTCTGGAGCGAGTCTGGGCCAGTTCCACCAAACTCTGCTCCACATCCTCCCAAGCATCCTGGAAAAGCACAGAAAAATCTATTACTCAGAAATGTAAAAACACACAAGCATGTGTTGTTTTAGTCGGAACTTTCTGAAAATGTATTGTATGCTAGTGTTTAAGTTAAAAACCTGTAAGAGGGTCTTAACCGGGGGCAACTCATTATCCTCTTCTGCTGACATGTCCAGCAGGTGATTGCTGTCATAGCGGAACCTGCAATAAACAGGCCAAAACGGTACTGTAGCAAGGAAAACATTTAATTAAATAATCTGAAACATGACATTAATATGGAGGTCTTTCTTACCGCAGAGCTGTCACATCCCGAGTCACATCCAGAGAAGCCAGTTTGTCCTCCAGTTCCTTCTGTTCTTTTGAAGCCAAATATTGTAATGCTGAGAGAACATGGTTTGGAGGGTAACCACCCAACACGTTCTGATGCAAAGACAAGGAACAACATGGTCATTCAAAGTGAACATTTTAGACAGTTCACACATTAATACCAAATGATGTAGGGGGAAGTAACAAGTAAACACACCAACCTCTACAGCACTCAACCAGTACTGAAACATGGCAGTCCTCTGTTCACGAGTCATACTGAGACGGAAAGAGGAAAAAAAGTCAAAAAAAGTTGAAGATATTTAAAAGAAACTGTACATGATTTCTCAAATACTGTTATCCACTGTAGTCCTTACTGTTTGGCTGCTGATTGCCCCGTTTTCAGTTCACTCTCTTGTAAAGACTGATAGAAGTGGACCCTGTCGTCACACAGCTCTCTGACTTCACGCTGACAGAAGAAAATAATATTAATTATGATAATTTACCTGGATCAGCAGCTGATGTAGTACAGACATTGCAAACTTCATTACTCATATGTCTCAGATATTTGTCTTGACCAGCTTTTCTTTTCTAAATATAAAAATTGAAAAAGACCAGCAGTCATTTCTTGTTTTTTCGTCATCCTGATTTGTCTCTTATGTCCACACATACTATTTATTTTAACACGGCACCTGTTAGATAAACTTCACTTCAAACTCTACTCAGTAAAATATAGAACAAACTTAGGCAGCTCTCACCATGACCTGCGCTTCCGAGGTGGATTTGGAGTTGAGGTTGTCACCATCACTGCTACTTGAAGACTTATCAAACAGAACTTCAATCTCCGCTTTCCTACAACACACAATGCAGAAGTTTATTTTAATAAATATGAGCTACCATCTGATTTACATGCATTTGTACATCAGATAAATTTACTGATTTCCATATGGCTTCAACTTTAATTTTCTCTGCCTCACCTGGCCATCTGTTCCAGTGCCTGACAGTGCACACTGATCTTTTGTGTTTCATCTGACAGCACATTGCAGCCCAGGACACAGCGCTGCCTGAAGGCCTGGAGAAGCAGCTCTCTGCGCCGACTATCCTCCACCTGGGACCAGGTACGACTGATCGATTGTTCTGTTGAACAATGACAGAATTAACAGTCAAATGCAAAGTCAATTAGCATATTTGACATCTGTGAAATAGATAATTATTTAAATTTGACATGTACACATTATATTCAAAGCATATAACCGTATTTAAAAACTGTCAAAACATATCACCCACTTCAACAGCATGTAATGGACTAACCTTGTGTGGCCAGCTGTTCCTCTGTTCCACTGATCTGTGAGTCCAGGTGACTGATCTCAGCCTTCATCTGCTCTATCTTCCTCTGAAGCTCTCTCTGCTTTGCAGCCTCACTCTGGCCCTCTGTCTGCTTTACCTGCACATGCGAAAACAACACCAGTAGGTAAAAGCACATATCATTTAACTAATGGCTTTAATACAGCATTTCAAAATATCACAAGTAGTGTGACTACTTGTGAGAAATGAACAGGGAAAGAAAACAAGTTGTGGCCTACCTCTTTGTCCTGAAGAACTTTGTACCTTGAAAATCAAACTGTCAAGGAAATAAGTGTATCTAAACGTTTGAAGTTTTCCTTATAGCGTGCAGATACAAGCTTGAAAAGTTTTTTTGTGGGCCCTTAAATCAGTTTTTCTAAAAACGTATGGGCAAAGGGATGATTTAGATAATGTATATACATATATAAGTGCTATACAAACTACAGAAATGTGACCCTGTTTTAGTACTGTACTTCCCTCTTTTGTCACTTATCGGCTGAGACATAAGCCAATACAATATATCTAGTGTGAGTTAATATTGACAGATGTATCATCCAGGTGAAATGACCAGTCTGGATCAGAGTAACAGGGACATTAAACTGACGGTGGACGGTTTGAATCTGAAAGGATACCACTGCAGATTCCCACGCATGATCCTCACGTTCCTGGAAAAGCAGAAACAGGCAATAAGCTACAATCAAGTGCAAGGAGGGATGATATTCAATTTATTTGAGGGACTAAGATATTTATCAGATGCAATATAGATTATATATATATATATATATATATATATATATATATATATATATATATAAAGAGAGAGAGAGAGATTGTGAGAAGGGATACAAGAAATCAACTGTAGTTTAACCATATATAAATGATCCATAGGATAAAGAACTGGACAGTGTTCAGACTGACCTCTGATGGAAGACGTGTTCGATGGCATATTTCCATATTGACTTCCCTGTCCCAACACAGAGCCTAGAAAACAAATGACCAGCGTTACTTCAACTCTGGAAAGTAGGTGTCGCCTGGTACGACCTCTGCTCCTCAGTATCAGGTACAGTGGGAGATTAGGAGACAGGTGGTCACACACGTTTTGAAGTAGCTGTCATTTGGCAGACTGTCCGGGGGAAGGTTGAACTCTTCTGTCGCCCATCGCCTCAGCTCCTGGACGAGACTCCTGTCCGCCATCACAACAACAAGCTAGCTGCTGCGGCTAACTCTGTTTGTCTGACCGAGCCGCTGATACCTGGTGTAACGTTGTTAATCACAATCCGCTGTCTGTCGCTGCCCTTAAATAAAACATGTCTCTCAGTTAATAAACCTAAATTCACCAGGTTATTGGTTTTATTTATCTGAAATAATCAAACTTTCAACTTCCCGCCGGTTGTCCCTACTTCCGGGGAAGAATGGTCATATCCGCAGACACAGCGCCGCCGCTGGTGGAAGTTGGTTAGTGTCGATTGTTGTTGATGAAAAGTCGAAACAGTTTTCCATTTTGACTCCACACGTAACCACTGGCTATATATAGATCTGAACCCAGAACAGTTTAGACACGAACCAAAAGTTATGTACTTTTCAACATACACTTGTTGAAGCTGCTTCAGGTGTGGTTATTTAACTTTACCAAATTATGTTGGCGGCTGTATTTCTGTTTGACTGACTCACACTATAGAGATGTTGTGTATGTCCTTTTCAGTCTGCCCTCATTGCTATTGGTAAAAAGCCCAAGAAAAATAAGAACTCAACTGAAAAAACTGAACAGTACTGTATAAATAATATGTAAGATTTATTGCAGGTTAAATTTGTGTCAATTAATCTAAACTATAGCACTGAAATTTATCGTGAAAACAGTAAAAAAAAACAATCATATTATGTAAATTAGCTGCATTTGTTTTCCGGCTACAAAATTATAGTTTTGTTAACCACTATAAAACATACTCTAACAATATATTTGCGAATAAATGAGATCAAGTTTGAAAAAAATAAATGAAAAAAAAGGAACTATACACAAAGTCACACCTTGTTTTATTTCGTCCTTTACTACAAAGAATCAATCATGTAGTATACGTCTCAATGCACAGCATTAGACGTTCAAAACACAGGAGGAAACTGCATAATTTCAACCAACTACTCTTCAAGCTTAGTAGTCGCAGGATCTCGGTAAACATGGTGCACACAGTGTAGAAGGCTTAGTAGGTGATTCTGTTTAGTTTGTATGTTTAAGTCCTATTTTTCTCCATTGAATCAAATTTTTCCAATAAAGATGATTCATACACTGAATGATGACCATATAACAAGTGCATTAAATAAATTAAACCTGAGTTAAACAAAACCTAAAAATGCTCTCCCCACATTTAAAGTCCGAAGTATTGAAAACATTATCACAACATTTTTAAGGCCCATGATTTTTACAAAAAAAATACAAAATGGAAATTAACCCATATTTTAAAAAAGTAAAGAAAAGTTACAATAATAGTGAGAGCATATGTGTCAAAAATAATTTCCCAAACAAATGTTAGTGTCAAAAATATATATCTCAGTTGTTCCTGCTGCCTTTTCCTCGGTGAAAAATGTCCCGAGATGCCTCAGATTGTAATGTCTGTCCTTAGCACCATGTTTATGAATAGTCCATTGATGACGCTGTGATCCACTCAAAGTTGAATTTCTAAACAGCGGTTTTGAAGTTACCGTATCCTGGTAAAGAGATTTAAAACTGATACAGATTCCTGAAAAAAAAAGAAACAGAAACTCAGATAATTATTTTGCAGATTTAGGTAGAGTACTGAATATTTTTCCAACACAAAATGCTTTCTCACCTTCGTTGACCTTGTTTTGTTGAAAACATTCCAGAAGCGTAGTGTCTCATCTCCAGCTCCTGTCACTATCGCCTCGCCATCCGGGGACATGGCCTGAAAACATTAAACATTTATGAGGCTGCTGCCAGATTTTCTGGCAAAGATGGCTGGTTTTTAGAATTAATGTGACCAGCACTGAAATCTCATACATATACTGACCAGGTAGAGGACTCTGTACGAGTGTCCAGTGAGCTTGGCCACCTGAGTGAGAGCCGGATATTTCCACACTAAGATCTGGTTCTGAGAATAGCCATGGGTGCTCACCTGAAAAGAGATACATAATTATAATCCATGGTGCTGTGAAGACTGTGCTGTGTTTAAAATGATATCTGTTAAACACAACCCCATTTAGTTAGAAACTCTTGAATTATGGCAAACCTAACTACCCCTATTGTATACAGACAGTTGTGCTCAACAATGCATCCTACATTGTGTGAAAGTGAAAGGGCATGCTTCCCCCAGAGCAAAGTATTCACAGTATCACAACCTTATACTAAGAATACCATTAAGGTCTAAGATCCTCGGTTTAGGATGCAAAAGGATAAAGATGTAATTGGCGATACAACACGACTTCTAATGGTTTCATGTGTTAATAGAAATATGCCTTGATATCCAAAGTAACAGTGATGGTGACTTTAAGAGTTTATAAAGACTTTTATTCTAAAATTAAGCAATGTAAGTAGAAAGACTGATATCGATTTAAAAGATCTTTACAAATTCATGTGAATCATGTACAAATAGAAATAGAAAAAGACAAAATAATCAATTGCATAAGTATTCTCCTTATTTACTGTACTACTAATGTGTCCAGTGTGTATCTAGAGTCACTCACCAGCTCATTAGCATGCTTGGACCAGGCCAGGTTGCAGACCTGTGAGCCTGTGTCCATACATTGCAGCGGCTGCGACGTCAGAGTGTTCCAAAAGCGGATGCAGCGGTCGGCAGTGCCGCCTCCAGACGCCAGCAGGCCGTGCTGATGGGGCGACCAGGCGATGGCTTTAACTGCGGCCAGGTGATCCGTGTAGGTCTGCACTGGGCTCAGCGAGGAGTGGTTCCACACCAGCAGCTGAGGTGACGAAATTGAAAATCAAACCTTTATTAATGAGTAACTCAAAACAAAACAGATAAATAAAGACAGAGACAGGATTATAAATATATATATATACAAATATATCAACTGCACCTTGTTGTCATTTCCACCAGAAGCGAGCAGCTGATGGTCAGTGCTCCACTTTAACCCACACACTTCCTGTCTGTGTCCCTGCAGCCGCCTCTCTGACTGCATTGGAGGCGTCCGTATGTCTATTTGAAGAATCATACGATCCCGGCTTCCTGAAGACAACTGGTCTGCATTCCACGCTAAAGCTCCTGTAGAGAGAGAAAAATGTCCTTTATACGTGATCACACTTTCAACATATGACTAAAAAATGAATTTTCAAAAGACTATCAATTATGAAGAATATCAGGTATGTATGTGACCTACTGCTTTTTTACTTCAAATCATTTGTTTGTATTGTTTCTTTAAGATTCCTGTTGAGTCATTCTATGATCCTCACTTTGTGTCTGTAAACACAGAAGCTGTTCATACCAACTCTTGCTGTGTGTCCTTCCATGGCAAAGAGTTTCTTCCCAGCGCCAGCGTCCCAGATCTGAACATATCCTTTGTGAGTTCCCACTGCGACCAAGTTACCCTAAAAACATAAAGAAATTATTGGACTAACAAAAACTAATTGTCCCAAACGTTCTGATGGCAGTAAGCTGTGTGTTTACCCTTTCAGACCAGCCAACTGATGTGACCGAGTCTCCCTCCACTGACAGATCACACAACCTTGTTACCTGAGGAGAAGCCAGATTAACTATTGTACAGCAAAATAATGAATTCTTCTGAAAAAAAAAGATATTTTTATAAATAATCTAACAGTTTAAGACCAAGTTTAAAACACAGTGTATTACCTGGCTGGTACAGGCACTCCACAGGTAAACACATGTGCCCAGCCCGACACTGAGGACGTTGAGGGAGGACCAGTCCACTAAGTTGAGGTAAAAGTCATCCTGCAGCTCTGGAGCATCCAGAACCTTAAAGGGGATCTTTGAGAACTTGCGTGTTGGCTTCCTCGGCGAACGTAACAATTTTTGACTGAAGCAGAAAAAGTTGGACACGATGAAATCCTGATCCTAAAATGTATGTGTTTCTCTTTACAATGCAATCAACAAAACCATTACCTTTTGTTGCTGACAGGTGATAAGGAGTATGGTGAGATGTTCGTTCCATTGTCAAGAGACGTTGTTTCTGTGTTGAGTGAATACTGTGAAGAATACAAAGGCAGACATTATATTTTCGACCAGCTTCATTGTTCTACTCTATGATTTTGTAGTTTTGCTCCTGTTTAGGACTCCAAGAGCATACTCCATTTGTCTCTTTTCTGATGTGATAAATGTGCCACATATTTCAGTATATAGAGTAAGTGGTGTGAGATGAGATGTTCATACCGTGAAGAGACTCCTCGTTTCAGGGGTGGATGGCTGCAGACGTCTGTCCTCCGTCTGCGGGTCCTGGATCCTTTCTATTCCTGCTCCCAGCAGCTCATTCTTCAGCAAAGCAGAATAGGCCAGCCCATCTGCTGCACGCACAAAAATATAATCAACTTCATTTATACTCTTTAAACAAATATAATACCACAATCTTAGCTGTATATAGGAAACTAATAGAATTTCCAAAATAAACTTTAAAATGTTTACCTTTGACGTTATCAGTAGTGGCATCTTTAGATTTTCTGCTCTGAATTGGTGACTTTTCATTTTCCTAATTAAAAAGCCATTGATGTCATTGATTTGAGGTAGAAATAACATCCAAACTGTAAGCAACTTCAGTCAGACACACTGTAACATATACATGAAAAAAAAAGTTCCCTTACAAAAGCCCAGACACACGGCTCAAAAAATTCCCCCACAACATGTTCTTACATTTATCCTGTGGAAGTTGATATTCCAGTTGGCCCCTGCTCTGGTGGGTATAAACCTGTCTCCAAGCTTACTGGGCGAGGATAATGGGGAACCAGTGGGTGTCCGACGGTGGAGACCGCGTGTTGATTTCTGCAAAAAAAAACACATTATCATAAAGTGTTTTTACTGCTGTAAGATTGGTCTAAGTTCTATTATACAGCTCAGTGTTAAGGTTTTAAGGCACTTAAGACGATCTGATTTTCACCCATCAGACAGTGTCATCAGAGAGGCCTCTGATCAGCCCTACATACAAATATCTTCGAGACAAAAAGGAGTCCCGCAACAGATGTTATGGCTCTGACAGAGTCTTGAGACAGAAGACATTGACTGAGACCCTAAAAACACAGAACAACTGAGGGAAGTTCTACAAGATGCTTGAAACAATTTAACTGCTATCTACCTTGAAAAAGTGCAGAGAGTAACAAAGATAACTGATAATGTTGAAAATATTGATTTAGTTTTTTTTTATACTGCAGTTTGTATGAAGTTACCTGGCCAATAGTGAACTATTCGTGGACATTCTGATTTGAAACATCCTCCCTTCCCCTTTAGTGCCTCAAAATTATGTTCAATACTGATTATTATCCAACACAACACTGACAAAGGTTTAGTGCAGGTGTGAAACCTTTTGGATGATTAATGGCAACAAGAAATGGAAAGAACAAAGAAAGGAAATACTGGACTTACAGCAGGACTCAAGTTGTCATTTTGAATGTTAATTTGGCGGAAGAGGCGATGCTCATATTCTGGATCCATCCTGGACACTGATCCTACAGCCATAGAATGGGAAAACAATCCTGGCAAATATAAGAATGAAAACACGTTCAAAAATGGGTCTGGGTCAGTGTTACTGCTCTTGGATCTTTGACCATCCCTCTATTGACTGACATATATATATAAACATATATACAGTATAATGCTTATGAGTCATGGAAGAATAGTGAGAAGGTTTAGCACATAATTGTCAGATTTGTTTTGGTGTTTATCAGGTGTTTGTTATTCTCTGTTCTGTCCAAATCAGTCTTTAGGCTTAAAATAAATAATAATATGACTTTTATCGTGATTATTATCGATATCAACTGGCATGATTATATTTAACTTGATGTAAATATCGACCATATCGCCCACCCCTAGTATCTTATATGGAAGAATTACAAAAGGAATCCAAATGATTTTGGAGTATCCTAATTTCAGTCTGTTAAACCAAAATGTGTGGACTGAAAATCTGACATGAACTAAAAACATTAGGATATTTTAAAGACGTCTTTTTGACATTTAGCTTGATAATAACGCTTCATTAAACAATTACACACCCATAGAAAGCTTTATATTAGAGAAAGTGATGACATGAAGTCTGTTCTTAATATTTCACTCAAACGTTTCCAAAGTAAGACCAGAATCACTAAGTCAACCAGTCACTTAGAACCAGTTCAAACTAAAAGATCGATAATGTCGTGAGAAGGACTGTGCCAACATTTCTATCTTCAGTCATGCTTCTATTTAAAACCTCTCAGGCTAACTAGCTTTAGCAAACTTAGCTCACGGCTAATTTGGCTAGTGGCTAACTTAGCAAGTGGTCGTGTTCACTTTGCTGCAGGAAACATACCAGAGCCGCCGCGCAGCACCGCCCACAGACCGGACACCGACACAGACCGGACACCGACACAGGACTGAGATGTGGTGGATCAGAGACAACTGATAATAATACAAGTTATTCACTGTCAGAGGAAGGTTTGTGTTTACTTCTGTTTATTGATGACGTGAAGAGGTGCATTATGGGATGTTTCAAACGCACCCTTCCATCCGGTGACGTAATGCCTACGTCATGAATCAAAACACGGAAGCACAACTTTTTTTTGTTATCAAAGTGTACGTTTTACAGTATAATGGCAATTCATTAGTGTCATATATAGAAACACACAATTTAGACAACTCAAAAACTTGGATACTAACGAGAAGTGATTCAATGAAATGAGATTAAAAATAAAATAAAATATATATTTATGAGACTTCTAATAATCATAGGGCATCAAGGATTCTTAGTAGACTGCTATTGAAGACCGTAAATGGAGGCTGTGTTCTGTGTGTCATGGTGTGTTTGTTATTCAGGACTCCTCACTGCTTTTAATTTGTTCATTGAAACTGAAATAAAGTGTCATGGCACAGTTTCGAACATAGGGGGCGTAGTAGTTCCATTCTTAAACTCTCCAGGCACGTTGGTGTGTAGACAGACCAAACTTTAAGCCTCGTGTCAGGGGCGGCTCCTGGTACAGGCGACATAGGCGGTTGCCTAGGGCGCAAATTGCCGAGAGGGCGGCACAAGAGACTGATTTATCATGACGTGACACATGCAATGTAAAACAATACAGTAACGTCACACCATCATCCTCTAACCCCGGGACGCACCGGCAGCACCGGGAAGCGCCGCGGCCACACACAGACACACACAAGCACATGATCTCCTGAGGAAATGCGCTCCCTGGGCCACAGGTAAGAGCCAGCCCCACGCCACTACGCTGCCATGGGTGGAACCAGGACACCAGTGGACACAGGAGCTGGGTCCGAACTCATGGGTGTGGATGGGGGGGATTTTTATTAGGGCGAAAAAACTGTTGCACAAGTTGTGTCCCTAACATTTCAAAAGAGAGATCGCCATCTCGACTGTATTCAGGTGACAAGTCTTTAACCTCAGATCATCAGCTTTGTTTTTTGGGATATTCACTCTCTCACTCTGTTAGTTTACTACAATTCAAACTCTTTCCACTTTAAAATAGGGAAATTACACTTCGCTCTAATGCTCTGCAGCATTCATGAGATATCCTTCACCAGAAATAAATATAATTTTTTTAAAAGGATGTGCAGATGTGCAGCCGTATGGTTCACGATTTGAAATAAAACACATATGTGTGAATTCTGACCACCAACAACAGCACATTATGATGATTATGATTTGTTGTGTGCAAAAAACAAAAGTTAAAGAATATGACTAGATGACCAAGAGGAGGAATTCACCTTCAGCATCGTTCAGTACAGATTTATGCAGCGTTTAATTTAATGCCTTGCTCGATGACACTTCAATAAGGTGGATGCCTGCTGCCCATCGGATGATAGAATAATATCCTTATTCCAGCCTCCCGACAATTTTTATTTTAATTTAATTTAAAGAGAATCAGCATCAGAATTATTTTATCGGCCAAGGATATAGGATCTTGACTTGGTGTGGTTGGTGCATAGGACATAAAACAACAATATATACAAGTGGACAAAGCATTAACTGAAAATTGGCAAAAGAGCAAATATTAACAAATAGCGACAAATAAAAATAAAAAGAAGACACCAATGTTTCATGAAATAGAACAAAGTTATTTGGGCACCTGCGGTGCTAAGGTGCAGTGGTCCGGAATTGGGGACACAATATAAAACACTGCTTAGACAACACAGAACACTCCATGTGTTGGACAAAAATCACAGTAGATCACCATTTTGTGTGAAGTGTTAATGAGCAGCTGGAATTGTATCTTCTTTGGAGATCCAGAACAGTTTCAGTCGGTCCGCCGGAGTAGGAATCATTCAATTAGGCAGAAGCTGATGAATTTGAGCTGATGAATTTGAGCAAGGAAATTGGTCAGTGATGTATCTCCTACTTTACCACAATAATACAGAGACATGGTGAGTTGTTCCAATGGAAAAAATGAATGCCAAATTATAAAAAACGTTATGGATCTAAACATGAAGAGCCACATCATACTTAAATTAAAACTAAAGCAACTGCCTCACTGTCAACTTTATGTGCAACTTTATTTGAAGACTTTTTTACCCTTACCGCCTTCCCATGACCCCTTGCATCCCTGACCTGTTTCCTGTTGGTTCACAACACAGGGCTTATTAGTGTAAGCTGCTAAATATTTATAAAGATATTATGTACCAATATAATAATGACGAAATACCACACATCTCAGCAGCAGATTAGCCTGCACACGGTGGTAATGAATGTAGCCCACACCAATACTATGGTCACACTGGGATGTATATTTTACAGACGAAAAGTCATGATAAAAACACACAATTTAGAAAAACAGAGGACGGTGAGATTAGTGAGATTCAGTGAGATTGTAACTGTGTTGTGTTAAAAAGCTGCAGACTTGTGATGAGATGTGTGATGATCTCATCAGGTGTGGAGCCTGGTTTTGGTTCATGACAGTTCGGTTGTATTTTTAGATTTGGTGGCTTGGCCCTCTTCCTTCTTTAGATTATTCTGTAACAGGATTATCGATTCACTGTGTGTGTGTGTGTGTGTGTGTGTGTGTGTGTGTGTGTGTGTGTGTGTGTGTGCATGCGTGTGTCATAAATGTTTTGAGTTTGTTTACACATATTTTGTTGTGCTCATCCCAAACCCCCCCACCCACCCACTGCTGAATGTACTCTCCTCTCACCAGCCTCGTCTGCACAATGGAGTGGTCTCCGAGTTTTGCTGCTAATGACCATGTAGCTGTAACAAAAGACTGAGCTCTGTGCCTTTAATGTTGTCAAGTGTAGTGATAATAATCACACACGGAGCGCACAGGGGGCCCCCCCCGTGAACTTCAGTGTGTGTCTGAGCGAGCCTATAGAAATGTAGCACATCAGACACACAACATAGTTCTGCAAGTGTGAAGGAAGCACCCCCTCCACCGCACACACACACACGCACACACACAAACACACACACACACACACACACACACACTTTGTCTGTCTGTCTATCTGTCTCCTTCACACAGACACACCCACACAAGACTGGCGCCAACGACCAAATCCCCCCTCATGACCCCCCTTTAACTGACCTCTAATTATGTCATGCGAAAAAGCTGTGTCCCATTGAAAAGCTCTCTTAATCAAACCCAATTAATTCCGCTGTTTTCCCTTATTATCCTTTGCAAGGAACGCGTCTTTCCAATAAGACTGTTAACTCCAGCCTTGGCCCTTTCAGATCTACTGGGGTGCAGGAGCGAAATAATAGACTGCACAATTAATCAATTAGTCAGTACAGCCTCGGTTGTTCTTAATGAACACAGGAACCGTGGTGCAGAGGGGTGCAGTGGTTCTGGGCGTCCTCCAAATCTCCCTTAGCTACGTTTAACTTGAAATACGTGCATCCTCATCTCTGTGACCTTTACAGTTAGACTATATGGGAAATTCTGCTCTTATGATTCTCCTATAATTCCTGTAGGCACCTTTAATTTCTCCACATTCTTACAGAATTGTGTTTAGTGTCGTGGGGCTGGTCTAAGGTCAGTTATTGTCATCAGATTCAGTGATGATTAAAAAACTCATTCAGAGTAACAGAGAATAGAGTAAGCTTACAGAAATGATACATGGTGCAGAAAAGCAGGAGAACATGCATTTTTTGCAATAATTTTTTTGGAGGAATGAAGTGTCTCATATCAGGCTAAATCTTTAGGTCATCAATTTGCATTCAATCTCAAGTAAAGTGCAGTCAAGGTACATTTGCCGAAGAAGGGTATTGATTCAGTCAAAGTCTGCAGGAATAGCTGAATAGCCACATGTTGAGTTCACCACATTTACTCTCAAGGTTGGTTCTGCTTAATGCAACATTCACCTCATTGTGATGTTAAGAGACAGAATAAGGTTGAGTATCAGACTTTTGCATTTTATCCCCTAATAACTCTGTATTTTTCTCCACCATTATTATTCAACAACAATCTGATTGACTTGCTGCACAGTACAGATTTACACATTAAATCTGGTTATGTTTTGGAAGAGCACATGGAGAGTTGAAGGAATCAGCCTCAGGACTCTATCATTGTATTTGGTTTGTGTTTGAATCCATTTTTGAATGTGTCTCCATCAGAACTTCTCTTTCAACTTGACGTGCTGCTGCTCTTTTTCCCATGCTTTTCATTGTGCCATGCACTCTGGCTCAACGCATGCCTACCCCGGCCCCTGGCTGTGTCCATAGCCCCGACTTGGCCCCGACTGAGCAGTGCCAAGCTGTCCAGCAGTTAGTTAGTGTCTCTTCAGGCCCAGCTCGGCCCGGCCTGGCCTGGGTACTAATCCCCGGGGCTGTCAGAGGACCCCGCTCTGAACTCATCCTGCAACACAGGAAAACGCTCTAATTGGGGGATTTTCTACATCATTAACCCTGATGAGCAGCCACCCCACCCTCCCTCCCCTCCCTCCCTCTCTCTCTCTCTTCCTCTCCACTCTTACTTCTCCTCGCTCTCCCACTCTGTCTCCCTCACTCCCACACTTTACTGCAGCTTAATCTCTCTCTTAATGTTTCTCTTTTTACTTTCTCTCACTCTGACTTCCTCACATTCTCTGTCTCTCCTTTCATCTCATTTTTGTCTATATCCATACAGTGTTATAGTTGTTGAAAACACCAGGTAAGATACAACTTCATCAACTTGAAACAACATGTAAAAGTATTGAAGTGCCAAAAGATTCTATGATTTTCCCTGAGACGTAAGTTCCAATATGTCTTTCTTTTCTCCTCCTTCTCAAATCAAGTTCCATCTTGTGAGTCATAACCGATTTAATTTTTGTTTCATGCCAACACCTGCCCTCAATATAGCACCGATACATTTAACTCCAAATTACTACTTGGGGATTTTTGAAAACCCTTAAAAAGCTCATTTAACATTCGTCGAAATGATAAAAGGCTCTCTTTAACCATTTTTATGAAAGAATATTCTGCCCACACAAGATAAATACGTATACAGGTTGCTGGAAATGTCTTAGCAAAATATGTTATTGTATATGAAAATATAAAATATTGAAAAAGATCTGTAGGTGCCAATTTAAATGATTTGGAAGAATAGTCTCAACTTAAGGGAACAAGGTATTTTAGAGGCAATTTGGGAATCAACATAATATTTTCTCATCCAGATGTTTAGAAGAGGTGTCATTGGCATCTAGAAAAAGACTCCAGATCATTGCTGTTGTACATACAACTTCTGTGCTTTGACAAAAACATGGGTATTCATGTTTGGGATATAATTGGATGCTTAAACTTCTCAACAACAACAACAACACAACACTGACTAAATATGTCTCTGTTATTTCCACTACAGCTTCTCCATATGGTCCCAGAAGTGAGGTACGTCCATCTGTCCAGGAAAGTGATTCACACGCTGAGGAGAGCAGCCAGCACGGCGGCACCGGTCACTCTGTGAACATGTGTTGCAGCGGCTCAGCCTGCCGGCCTGCCCGCCTGCCTGGGGGCAATTAGGGAGCCGGGCCCTGTGGTCAGAGGCCCCCCTGGGAAGCGCTGATTGATTGGAGTCTCATCTTCCTAACAGGCTGGCACCCTGCCACCAAACCATGGAAAAGCAGGGAGGATTGGGAGGGGTAGAAAAAAAGAAAGAGCTCTTATACGACAGAGAGACGGAGTACAAGTAGGAAAAGAGAGAAAAATGTCTCTGCCCGTGCATGTCAGATGATAACGATTATATTGTAGTAATCTTGGATTGCTCTTTAGACTTAGTGAGGTGAAGAAAAAAAACAGTGACCACGTGGGAATGAGTGCACAGGTCAACATGAAAGCACTGCAGTGAGAAAACAGAGATACGGCTTCTATCAAACTATATTTATTTTCAGATTGTCATTCTTTCCAGAATATGGACATCAGTGATCCAGAAAAAAAACTAAAAAGAAAGAAAATAATGAAATCACTAAGACAGATATGACTACGACATGTAAGAAAACAACCATAGGAAACAACATTCTGTGCATTTTTCACATAAAAAAACAAATCAAAACTGGGATCTAGTGCAGTTTTGTCCATTATCTAAACTTTGGCTTATTCTTTGTCCAAAAATCACATATGTATCCTCCTAAAGAAGCTCTTAGTGTGCAAGGAAATCCTTATTTCCTCCGGGGTCCTGGCATCTTCGAGCAGGGGGTCTAAACATCACTAACAAACAACAATAAACAACAAACAAACTACATGATGACTGATCATGAGCAGCCGATGTAACGCTGTGTTTTCCCTCTCTAAACAGGATTTTCCAATCAACCAGAAATGACCAAATGTTGTTTTCTTTGTCGCTGTATTCACGACTTGCCGTCAGAACAATTTTCACATCATATTAAAGTGAAATATCACAACCACATAATGGGAATTTATGGGGGGAATGGGTCTCCTTTAAAAACTATATATATAAAAAATAAAGAGGATTCTGAAATTGCACTTTAAGATGAAGGATTCTCTCCTCCTCTTGCTCCAAATCCAAGTCGCAAAAGTTACTTTTCTTGGCATGTTCACTTGTGTGAGACGCACGCTGTGAATCATAAACATCCTGATACATTGAGCTCAGAAGGAATATACTGTGTCTGTACCTTGAGCATAATTAGAGGTTATGTCTGTAACAGATGGTCCAATATAGTGTCACTAATGAGTGTAGCAGCTACGATCCATGTTTCTCCTCCTGTGATTGAGAGAGAACCATTTTCCATGAAAAATGGTTACAAGGGCCTATTTAGTGCAGCCTGAGACCGTTTCCAACCCCCCCTCCTCATTTTTCAGACAAAGAGGATGCACTTGGATCAATTGTGCTGAACAAAGACGAAACTATGTGGGGTGACGCATCACACAGGGCTCTTTCTGCTCCCCCGCACGTACACGCAGCCACCCAACACTGAACTGCCAACAGGTTTTCTCCTCCAACAGCCACTCAAGCAAAAAAATAAAAAGGGTTGCTCCTCTCACCAGCCTCCCTCTTTTCCTTCCTTCCTCCCCTCGTTCATTAAAGCATCTCAGCAGAAAAAGATTATCATCGTGCAGGATTGTTTCTTTTCTTTTTTTTTGGTATATTATCTGCAGCTCTGGTCCTCTGTTGAAGGAGGCATCAGATCTCTGATTCTTGTTTCCTGCCACACAAATATGTATTTTACACTGTAAGGCGCCGTGAATGGCATCCCTGTACATTGAAAACTATGAGCTGTCATCTTCCTCCAGTCATACCAGGGTATCTATGAGCTTCAGGTTCTAAATATCTAAACCATACTGTAAGTGGGAGATGAACTGGAAACCAGTTAAATAGCTGCTAAAAATCAACACATTAGTGAGAGAGGTGTTCTCTTGCAGTCACAGTCATGTGTCTCAGTGTGTGGATTTTCCTGAAAAAGCTGCTCTCGCATTAAAATGAGACTGAAAGTTCATTCACAAAATTCTCAGAGACTCTGATCAGCTGACCCATGAAAATTCGACAATTGGATTAATTAGTAAAAAACACAAACTGGCTGATGAAAATGGGGAAAAGTAAAGAAGGTATGACAGAATGTGATGCTTTGTCCCACTCAATCAATCTGATGGTGGTAAATGATCTTAGAAAGAGTTGTGAGAAGAATTCAAATGTACAGCACATAAAGCATCAATAACTCCTCTGCTTCATGTCCTTGAGATGAGAACAACTGAAAAACAATATAAGAAAGTCCAAACTAAAAGTCTCAAAGTCTTCACAGTTCAAAATCCTTTTCCTCTGCTCTGTGGGTGACACACCTTTCCAACACTGAACTCAATGTTTGTCACCCTGACACCCAAGATTTTTTTATTCATCATCTCCTTTTCCCAGTGTCTCTCACACAGGTTGCCAGGTTTGTTAGTCACATGGGTTGCCAGGTTTTGTCCATAGACTGGATGTGTTCTTTTGCTTTCATTCTCAGTACAGCGATGCTCGAGCTGCGCTGGTCCACGTCCTCCAGAGGGTATTTCTCGGTGTACTGTGCTTGACACTGGTAGGGAGGTGGAGCCATACTCTGCATCCCCTGACCCATGGATGGATGAGGATGAGAGTGAGGATGAGAGTGAGGATGAGAGTGAGGATGAGAGTGAGGATGAGGATGAGGAGGATGGGGATTGGAGTTGAGGAAGCCGTGGCTGGGGTAGCTGGGCTGGAGGCCTTGAGGTGGACCCATGAAGCCAGGGATGCTGTGGACCGGTGTGGCACTGGACAGGGGAGAGGTCAGCCAGGGGTCCAAGGGGAGGGATTTGGCCATCGGACCCATGCTGTGAACTGGTGCTTGGCGGTTGAAGGACAGCATGGGAGAGTCGTGGAGCTTCATAGTGCTGGCGTCCATTTTTTCCTGCCGACGCCATTTAGCTCTGCGGTTCTGGAACCAGACCTGGACCAGGACAAAATCAAAATTATTTTACAATGATAAATGCATTCTGGGTCTCATGGAAGGACAGTCAGTTTGTGTTTCATTTTGTTCTCAATAAATAGGTTTGTTGTTGGAAGCAAGTCATTGTTTCTGTTTTGTATCGTGTGATAAGTGACGCAAACTTCATAACAACTGACCAAACCACAACCACCATCATCACATGGTGATTTGGCTGAAAGGTCAGGTAATTTCCAATTGGTTCAGTTTCCTTTTGTTCTGCTTTGTATTTAGTTTCTAACGTCCATCATCAGTTGCAGTTGCTGTGTGCCAGTCTTTAAGATGCCATCCAGTCTTAAGCCTTCGCTAATCTAAAGAAGGCCCTGCCTGCAGTTGAGCACTGCACCTACTTGGCTATTCACCTCTATGACATCAGGACTATGTATGTTCTAAACACTTGGAAACACTCATTGAAGTTGCGTAACTTCTAGTGCAATCTCCTCACCGGAACTATGACCAACAAAAGCCAGACGGCTTTCCACTTTACGTAAGAGCACCTCACATTAATAAACACCACTTTAACTCTCATGATAAACTGTCAACTGTCAACATAATGCAATAGCAGCCTAACATAAGAGAAAACAATATAACAATGAAAGCCAACCTTAAAAATAGACCCTGAATATTATAAATTTAAATAAAAATAAATAGGCCGGAGAAATAATAATAATTCTCCGGCCAAATGATCTCTATGATGTTGACCGTTAAAACTTAAAACTTGAAGTATTCACTCTTATGTCGTGGTTCCTCGTACCTGAACTCGGACCTCAGGCAGGTTCACCTTCATGGCCAGCTCCTCTCGGCTGTACACGTCAGGGTAGTGGGACTTCTCGAAGGCACGCTCCAGCTCATGCAGCTGGTAGGTGGTGAACGTGGTGCGGTTGCGCCTGTGCTTCTTCTTGGGCTGATCTTCCTTGCAGGGCTCCGGAGACTTGCCGTCATCACTGTCGGCGCTCTTCCTCGCCTCACTCAGCTCGTCATCGCACTTATTTGTGAATAAGCCAGTGTCTGTTCAGCGAAGGAGACAAATAAGTTTCATTTATATATAGTTTTTAACAATCTAACCAAGTATTCTTTATTTTTAGGTGCTAAAATCCAGAGGAAAGTAAAAACTGAATGGGTAGTTAATATTAAGAAGGTAGTGCCCACTTTCCAGTAGAGCAAACATTAGTTTGACACCTGCAACAATAGGCTACTGTAGGTCAGTGAAGCAAGCAATCCCCTGAACTTCAATGAAGCTCAAAAACATTCCTAATCGGATTAAAGAAAAAGAAAAGAAGAAAAAGTGTTTTCCAGTGTTTATCTTCTGAAACAGTAAACTGTGTTTAAAAAGACATTCAAGCCCATTTCAAAGGGGTTCGCTCTTGTTCTTTGAACTCACCGGCAAATCACATGGTTATCACAAACTACTTTTAGTTAGAAGTTTAGATTTAGTTCAAGAGCAAGTGAGACATGTCACCATGTGATGGCACCAGCCAGTGATAAGCAACTGTCCATGGATGCTACAAGACTTTTAACTCCTCATCATAATTCCTGGCAAAAAAACTCCCTCAGGCTTCTGTTCTATTTCTCTTCCTCCCATGAATATCTAACCTTCAAAAACAACAAAAATATGTTTTACACTGCCGACACAAACTCATTGGCTAAATTTAAATAGCTTTCAGTTAACTGGATTAAACAAAGTACAAAAATGAGGATCAGCAGTCAGAACAGTTGCTCTTGAGGAGTTTCTGTTAGACCATCATTCAGGTTGTGTTAACGGTTGTGTTGTTGTAAATTACAGAAACTACGACAAAAAAATTCTTCCTGTCAAGTGTATGAGAGTTTTCAATTCAATTTTATCTATGCAGTGAAACATTATTTGGGGGATGAAATGATTGATCTGCAGTAATTGTAAAATACTTAATGAGCTTTCAATTGAATCCCACTTTCAGGAAAAAGCCTGTAAGGGAACCTTAAATGTACAATTACTGATTATTACAGATAGGAGGCAGCAGAAACAAGATGTATGACACTTTGCATCAAAATATCACCACCTTTGGGTGGCAAAATAAGCTTTGATTTGGAGTCGTGCATCTGTCTACCTGTTGAATCAAAGTTCAATAGTCACTCTCTTTTAGCTCTGGGTTTGTTCTCAATCTTTAAAGTAAACCCGCTAGTTGCTAAGTTGGTTCGTAGCTTGATGCCTAGCAGGGGCTGTGTGGTGGGGTTTGGCACTTTCGCTGAAAGCAGCTGCCTGATGCCGGTCAAAACTGATGCTACGACTTGTGTTAAAATGAATCGAAACAGTAAAGTTGTAGTTTTAAAAATGTTCAATCAAGTTACTGCTTCTACAGTCGATGATGAACCTACATTTTTGACCTGGGTAGGGTTAAAGGTTAAACTACTCATTATAGTAGTTTGTAGATGAGGTTTTGTCCTCATCATTGTTCCCTGCATGTTGACGAGACCTTCGGACCTTCACTGTCCTTTCACTGCTGCAGCGAAACAACTGCCAGTGTATGTATGTAAATGTGAGCTTGTTTCTGTTAATAGGATGTGTTGAAGGAGAGAAAGGAGGGGGGTCACTGTGGCCTTTCAACTGGCAAACGGGAACTGAGGCGAAGGCAGAGCAGGGATTTTCGGGGGTTCATTTATCCACCTCTCATTAAGCAGCTATGACAAAGGCCAGGCTCTGACAAAGGCAGAGGTCAGGTCTGGTTCAGTGACCAGCTCTTGGCCTGTCAGCCCATCACAGTCGCCAGTCTGAAGGCTGCCCACTGTTTATCAGCCAGCAGAACATCTCAGTACAGAGAGGGGGGGGCAACTGACACCGAACTCTGAAAAGTTGCTCATTCGGGGGGAACTGGGCTGACTTCACAGGATAGCTACACACAAAAGGGTGATGTCATCGGTGTTGCTGTACCTTAATAATCAAGTAAACTAACATCCGCCTGGATCCAGCTACTAATTTGAAACACTCATATCCATCTCCGGGGGATGGACATTGTCAGTTTTGTCTTGTTCCTGCCACAAAATCACCAACCCACTGCCAGGTTCTGCATTTTGAAATATTTTCTGATTAAACGCGATAAATTTGATCCTGAGATGGAATGATAACAACAGCACCCGAATGAACTACTGTACAATCTAATCTGCATGGAAGAGAAGATTAGGGGAATTCCATGAGGGGATGGGATTGTGCTCTGGGACATAAACCCCCCTACACCATCTTGTTCTGTGATTTATCTCTCAATCTCAGCCGGCCGCACTTCACTCAGCAAATGCAACAGGCTCTGCCTGGCAACAGTGTGTAACGCATGGATCCAGTATCTGCCTGTTCAAGCTTTGAAATGGATGCAAATGGAATGGAGGATAAAACTGTACTGGAAGTGCTGCATTTAAATGGGTCAGAGTTTTTTTATTTTTTAGTTGCAACTGTCTAACAAACAACGGCTAAAGCAATAAATGAAAATTTGTATTTATGGATACTGCTCAATCTGTTTTTATTTCATTTATAAGTTTTAAAGAAAGTTTTTAAATGTCTGCTGAACCTGTTTTACATTTGCATTGCCAATGCTTTAGATTGAAACTTATAAGTGTCCTATAGAAAACTCTGCTTTGTCCGAATGGAAGTCAGCATCATCCTCATCCTCAGCCTGACTCACCGTGGTACTGCTGCTGCTCTGTGCTGCCATTTCTCAGAGAGACCAGGTGCCCGCTGTAGGACGGGTGTGATGAGGGTTCCTGCAGCTTCCCATTGGACTCCACCAGGCCTTCTAGGTCCACTTTATGGGGTCCGGGGGCCCCAGCAGGACTGAGCAGGGGGTCCTGGTCTTTGCTGAAACCGAGAATGACATCGATGCTGTGGACGCGGCCCCCTGCAGCGAAGCCCCCGCCTTTGCCCATGTCGTGGAAGTTGCTGGGCGAGAGGCAGCTGTCGTCCACCATGCTCATGGTATCCAGGGATAAATGCATCAGGGCGTCTGGGAACTCACCTGGCCTGAGGTCAGAGGAAAGGGGCTTAAATAAAGGACTGCACATACTGTAAAAGGTCAGCAACAGCCAGGTCACCTGGGATGACTGTTCATGCTTCCATCTATCTGAACCTGTTTAAACCCAGCATAATCGCAGGGGGTCGAGAGGCTCTTTCTCAGACTCGGTCAGTGCGCAATTCAATATGTGCTGATGGAAACTAAATATACAAGAGTTACAAATGAATTATCGCTTTTTTATTGAATGGTCTGTGCAGCTTTAAATACAAATGTGAGTTAACTGCATTATTAAACATAAACTTTCGAATTTTCATCAGGTAAAACCAAAACCATACTACATATAAGAAGTGAAGAAGAAGTGTTAGCGCAGATAGTAACTGTAGGATCCAAATCACATGAACAGCAACTATGGAGTTATCTGCAGTCATGTAGTTTCATATGCAGTTCATTCACAGCTTATGTGAACTTTGAATAAATTTGTTTCTCAAACAAAACATTAGAAAAAAATATGAGAAAATTAACTGCAGAGGAAAATTCTGGCACACTAGGTGCATTTTGCTGATGTTAATTAACATGCACTGTCTCTAATTGATGAACATTAAATGTAGAGAATAAGTAAAGTAAATTAAAGAGTTGGAATTGCCATAATTGTGCACAGAATGGATTCAGTAATAATTTATGTTGTAATTGTGTTCCGTCATGCTCGTTCTAAGAGCAGCAGGAGTATGTGGAGTTTTAATGAAAAGTCCTAAAGTCTTGAGCATCAGCGTTTGTATGTTCAGTCCAGTTTCCAGATTTGCCAGCTGAGCTCATCTTTTCGGACGCACACATCTTCAGTATGTACATTTAAACACAGTCGAACTCCAGCATGAGTGAAAAGTAGAATGAAACAGATCCTACCTCTTGGAAGTAAATACGCTGAAGTATTGAAGCTGCTGATGCCAGTCCTCCACCTGTTCCCCCTCCAACTTCACTCCTCCACAGATCGGCTATGCGCTCCGCTCACCTTGCATCTCTCTCCAAATAATTTCTCTGTATGTGACAACCAGGCCTGATGACAGCAACAACAACAAAACCACACTGCAATAAAGTGCAGGTAAATAAAAGCAGCCCACTGCAGAGGACGGTCAACATACGAGCCGAGCACTCCAGCTCAGAGAGGAGAGAGAAAGAGGAGGCAGACACAGAGGGAGAGGTGGACAAAGCTGAGGGGGGCGTAGGAGGTGAAACGAGGGGATTAGGAATGGGTTGTTAATTGGGATCCTTCCCCTTTAAGAGTGATTGGCAGCTGTTTTCTGCTCAAGTAATTGTTTTAAATGTCTTTTCCATTCACCCCCACAGGAGGAGGCCCGGCCTAATGATTTCCCCGACAAGACTTCCTTTCATAATTTTTTTGTTTGGTTTTAAAGACAAAAAGAAAAAAAACATTGAGGGTTTTCACCGAGCAAAGCAAACATCCATGTTATTGTGTGGAACTACATGAAAAGGGAAACTTTGTAATGATAATACATGAGGTGAAATCCAGTCTAAAAAAACTGATTATCTACATATAACAAGCTGATGAAAGACCTGTTGAATTAAAAGGGCAACGAATATATGTGATTGAACCGATCCAGGAAAATATTTTGTTGTTAAATGTAGTTCCTTTAAAAAAAAAGTTACAGAGGGAGAATTATATCCATTTTCACAATCTGTTTTATTTTGTGTGACACTTTTGCATGAAATCTGTTTGGATTGAATCTCTGTACTCTGACATGACACAATGGCACAGTGATGAATCTTGTTTATCAACTGCAAATTCGTTATCAACAACTCAAGTGTTGATGTGAAGAAGAAAATACAATACAAACGATTAAATAGATAATCGCTTTTAAATGAATGACTTAGAAAAAGTATGAATCCTCATCTCTGCTTGAGATCAAACTAAATGAGACGATAACAGCACAACAAAGTTGAATCTCCCACCAAACCGAAGGAGTGGTGTTGCATTGTGGATAATGAAGGCACCAGATTTTGAGAAGAAGAAGATTCGGTGTGATGATAAAAGACTGATTCTGATTCTGGTCCTGCCTCATCAATTTTATACCTTTTTTTATTTAATTATTTTTGGGTCTGATAAACGGAGTTAAATCATCTTATTACTCTTTACCATTGAAAAACCACTTTGCGTCCATATCCAGGAAAGAATATAAAGACACAAGATTTGGTTTTTAACTGGTGGGCTGGTGAATACTGTCACTGAAGTTCTGCCACAGTAGCTTGTAGTTATTTTAATAGATGAGAGTGAAAGAAAGTACATGGAGGATATGTTGTCAGGTTGTAACAGAGGAAAATCTTATCCGAGTAACGATTTGCAAAGTACAGTAAATTGATTCAATTGCTTTTTCTTTTTATTAAATAATTTTATTTAATTACGACCTGAATTTCAAAGGTGAAAACCAGTGTGTAATACAATATAAACACACAATATCGTGCCAATGACCGACAGTCTTGTTAAAGATGACTCTTGCAGTCAACAAGCTTACAGAGTATCACTCAGTCTTCCCCTCATGATCGTGTTAATACATTTCTGTCCCTCAGCTCTGCCTCTGTTTTTATAATTGAGCATAACTTGGTTAAAAAGGAGCAGTGTAGTTATCAAGCTGCTTAGATTTATCAGATGACAATGTAAGTCCCCCTGATCCTATTAGCGGTAAAAAAGCCACTAATGTGTAAATGGGCAGTGTCAGCTTACTAAGGGAGTCGAAGGGGGCGGAGGGAGGGAGGGAGGGAGAAAAAGAGAAGGAAGAGGGGAGGAAAGAGGAAGAGAGGGGGAGAAAAAAAAGGTGAGGAAAGAGTGAGGTGGTGTGACAGGGAAGGTATTCATTTGATTTACTGGCTCTCTGTCATGGAAAAGCACACACATACACAAATATACACAGACATCTCTCTTCTGTGATTGGTTCCTCTGCCGGGTGAGGCCGTGGATAAAAGTGTTGACATTCTTTTTACATTGACGTTTGATATCAATGATGCCACCGTGCCTCCAAAGACATGTGAACAAACTGTTGGCAGGAGGTCCCTGAACGCACCACTGCTGACATCCAAATAAAAACCGTCCTACAAGTTTCAAAATTCAAGTTTTATTTGTCATATGCAGTTAACACAGAGGAAACCTGTCACCTCAGCAGGGTAATAGTTCAATAAAAATCTAAATTAAAGTAAAAAAAAGGGCTTACTCTAAAAATGTCAAATGCAATACAATACAAAACTAAGAGTAGATACAATCGAAGGTGCTTGAACTGTATGGAGTTTGTGTGAATAGTTATTGCAGCATGTGTGTGTCAGTTCACATTTCAAAATAAAGTGCAAACAGGCAGGAAGTAGTGAGATAGGCTAACATCAACTGTGAGAGGAAGCCGGAGCACCTGGAGAAAACCTGGACAGACACTGGGAGAACAGGGTAATTAGGTCCGCTGTCTCGGCTTAGAAGTCATGGACTAAGTTCAACTATGACCCTATGGTTAGCTCTTTAAAGCTAATGGCATCTCGTGACTAAAGCCCCAAGTTTGGGGAAATATTGTTTGTGAGATGAGTACTTACTAACGGGTTAAATGACAGCAGACAGAGATGATTCATTCTATTTCAATAAAGTCAAAGTAGATTTCCCTCTGTGAGGCAGGCACTTTGGATTAGAGAGACAGGTGGCTGCTCTTTACCTTGGTTTCATGAATTAAAGATACTGCGTACTGTACAAAGTGGCAGCATGTCCACGTTCATCCTTTCTTATCCTTTCACCTGATAATATGACTGTGATCAGCAATGTGAATGATCTCTGCCTTGGTAAAGCTGGATCTTACTGTTGTGGCATCATAGGAATCGCCCCACAATCAGGTTATTGTACTTCAGAATCAGGTTTATTGGCCAAGTAAGTTTGCACAAACTTGGAATTTGACTCGGTAAAGTGGCTCTCAGTTGCTTACACAGAATACATATCACAAAACAAACAAAACAAAACGGAACAAAACAAACAGTCCGAACAGTGCAGGTGTGCGTATTACAATTATACAGTGAAGGTGAAATAGTAAACATAATTAAATATAATTATAATATATATATAATATAATTTCGGGAGTAACTGTACAGTTACATAATGGGTCCTCAGAAACAACCAGTGCATGACAAGGATTTTGAATTTCCAACAGTGAAAGAGTCGAGATGAAGTGAAAACTCGTCTTTTCTCTGTGTGCTGCTGTAATTCCACTCTTGGTCTTGTACGGTCCGAGCTGTTCACTTGGAAGAGCCTGACCTACTAACCTACTGGACACTACACAGTCCTTCAGTTCTTCTGACACCCGCTCATCCGAATGACGTCCGACTTGGCAGATGTTCTGCTGAAGATCTGAAGAAGAGCTGTCTCCACTGTGAGGGTTTAAGGATAAGTTATAACCAAGAGCCTAACTGTCACTTTCCATTTATTTTTAAGTTCACTCTTCTGTCATCATGGTGACAATCACAACCATTCGATGCATTACATAGATTCTTTGTAACAGTGTCACGCACCCACAGACACATTTTGAAGAGGCAATACTTAGGTGATGGGCAACACGGGAAATAAAGATGTTATATGAAAGCAGCATGTTAATGTTGGTGCTAATTTAGTCAACTTTCATTGAAGAAATGGTGCAGATAAATAAATTAAGTTAATTGCCATCACCATTGAATAAGGTATAGTACTTATTGTGTCTGAAGCAAAATGAAGCAGCTACCCAGGGATGATCATCTACTCAGACCAAGCAGTATTTTAGGGCGAGCACATTATGTACTTAGGCTCAGAGCGCATGTTTTTTTCTTAACCTCAGACCTCCTAGGTTCTGAGCCTCAGACCACAATCTACTTAAAACTAGCCACAGTAAGTGCCGGTGCCGGAAGAAGAATTCAAGGAAAGCGGTTGAGATGAGTTGAGGGAAAAGGTCACTTCAGCAAACTCTTGCTTGATTGTGATATCAATTCCCAGCCTCCTCAGTGGAGCCCTCAGGACAAACTCTGTTATTCACTTACAATAAATCCTTTCCTGGTCATCTCAATTCTCTGGATCTGTGTTCACATCTTGGTCCTGAATCTGAATGGTTATATTCATCTTATACAGGAATGTGAGGCATTATTCATGCAAGCTTACCAAACAATATATACATCGGTTCAAAGCAGCTGTCTACGTGCAAATGTAGGACCCAACGTAGTTGTTGCCTAATAAATAACCTTTATTAATAAAGCTTTAAAGGCTTGAGAATTAAAAAATTGAGCATAAAGGAGGAAGATCATAATAAATCATTCAAAGGAAAATATAAATTAATCCAAGAGAAAACTGCGGGCAAAACCCTTCAAGCAAGAAAATACTGAGGCTGAGTGAAGAGGGTCTACTGATGTTTACAGGTAAAACAGACCTCAGCCAAAAGATTTACAGGCACATTTTAAATATAAGGACTTCAGATGATTTGAGTGAGTGAGGGTTTAAAAGCTGTACTTTCAATAGTTCAACCTGTTACAATATAATTTATTTTACAAATCAAATTTTCAATATCATTTTCATGATTAGATGCTGTTTGGGTCATCCGCAACTACAGTCACATGCCACTGGGATCACAAATGTGAAAATATAAGAATTTTTATTTACACTAGTCCCCCAATTATTAGTCCACCAATGCTTATTGGACTTATTGAGATCTTGGTGATCTTTAAGAGTGAAAATCAGCACTATAACCTTATAGTGATCGTTTCATTGAATCTTTGTAAAGTATCATAAATGCTTTTCTCTCCTTCTACTACATGGCCAGCTCTGACCTTCCCTCTAAATCTTGTCTCTCCTTAGGAGCAGCTGAAAGCAACAGCTGACGGCTCACTCTCTGTTTACCTCTGCCAGTGGATCAGCAGATTAAGTCTTCACTAAGTATTAGTCGAAAAAAACACCTTAGACCCACTAAGAAAATCATTCCCAGCTAACATATGGGTACTGGTACAAAAAGCAGATTCCTACATCAGTGCTCCAAAAACCCACGACAAGCAAGGAGGGAAAAAAATCCTCCACCAAATAACGTATAACTCATCCCCTTTAAAGACAGCAAATCTTTTATTATGTATTTTATTTTTTACATTTGCTTCCTTAATAAATCCTTGTGCTGGAAATTGCTGCTCATCCCATTAGAGAGCTTCAGGAAAACCCAGCAGATTGAACAAATCGTGGAGGATCCTCGTCAGCGCTGCATGATAACAACAGATAAAGGATCAAGCCTCAATTTGGGGTCCATCTCCTGGGACACAGACAAAAAACAGGCTTACATAGACTTAACATGAAATTACATCTTTAATTTAGTCTGGTGACGTGACAATAATCCAAAAAAGGAGGTTTCGCATGTGGCATGTGTTGAGCTTGAAAAGTGTATCAATCTTACATTTCACTGCATGTCTATTAGATGTGAAATTAGTGATATATGTCTTCTAATAAATATAATAATTTAACTTTATATGCAAAATAATAAAACTCCAGTCGAAGAATAAGAAAGCATGAAACATTCTGTACCCGCAAAAATCCCAAGAGCTCCCTAGAGATGAGGAAAGTGGAAATCAGATAACACGAGGTCGTTCCTAATCTCAAAATCCAAATACAGACGGAACAGAAATGAGCAATAAAACGAATTTCCTTTAAATTAAGTCTGACAAAACAAATTCAGTTTAAATACGCTGAATTAAAATTGAAAGAAACTAATCAAAGTCCCCCTCTATTGTCCTGACCAGTGGAGTGTGGAGGCCGAAGTGGCAAAAACAGGCTAATATTGGGTAAATATTAAACATCTGGCTTTCACAGAAGTCAAAAAGCTACTGTATTGAGTAAAGGACTTAAGAGTATTTGCTGAAAATGAGCAGCCGCACTTCTACCAATCATCTCTGTGCACAAGCAAAAACATTCTCTTTTTTTTAAGAACCAACTTTACTTGTTATCGACCAGAAATGACATCAAATATGTGTCACACTAAGCCCTGAGCCTATCAGCCTAATGCTGGGGTGCAAGCAGATTGTAGTGATCTGGGGATTAAACTCAGGAGGAACATTTGTCTTCTTTCTTCATTTCATCTATTTTCTGACATCTCTCCCTGACATTACCTGCAAATTACCACTTTTTACTCCACATTTTTGACCTGGCATTTAAACAAATGACATATCATCATGAGAATTTCAAATCAATGTAAAAACGTTTCAAAAAACAATATGAGACTCGACTGTATCATCATAATGCTTTACAATATTGCTTTAGGGTGATACTGGTGATTTGAGTTCTTCTTACTGTCAATAAATCCCAAGAAAAGACAAGAAATCAACACTGTAAGGCCACGTCTTCACTTCCTCTCACTATCTGGAAGAGAAGGAAAATATCCTGGATACGCACAATCTGCATTTAGAGTCTGCGCAGTAGCAGTCGCTCAATGCTCAACCAATTGGTAGTCAGTCAAACTGTCAATCATTTCACATTTTTATAGCATCAGATGACTAAATTAAATAAAATTAACATTTTGACATAAATCTTTGTGATAAGATAGAGCTAAAATGACAAAAAACATCTTTTATGTTTAACTTTTGAGTTTGGCTCATCTCACATCTTCTACCAGGGAGGGGGTGGGATCTATGATGTGTACTGCAGCCAGCCACCAGGTGGTGATCAAGCCTCTTTGGCTTCGCTCTTAGAGATCTGTAATTTTGACCATCTTTATATACACTCCATGGTTTTAAAGGTATTAAGCAATAAAAGTGAACATTAGAATTAATCGTGTGGGCACGTTTTCATGGCAATCCATCCAGTGGTTGAGATCTTTAAGATGATTGGGATTTATCCTCTGAGGACAAGGATTATCTGTCTCATGAAAATCCATCCAACAGTCTTTGAATTTCAGCCTCAGTATTAAAATGACCAATGTCAGGATATGATTCAACCGTTTTTGTTTCGCTCAGACCCACTGAAGCAAAGTTATTATGTTCAAGCCTCAAACTGCAAAATCTTTTCTGGCATTACATCAGACCAGAATCATTGTCTTGTCATATCCAAAGGAATCCTGTTAGACTGTTGGGTGCAAAATAACATTTACGCTGGATCTTTTGTGTGATGCACAATGAGCAGGTTAGCGGCCCAAGTGTGGTCACTTTTCTTTCCACCATTGTGAGATAAAGACCAGGATCAGCATCCGGAGCCAGACTGGATCCCATCCCGACGCTCTGACCCAGGGCCCGGGCTGTGTGTCCCCATCAGCCGCTCAAGTTTCTCCCTCAGTTTGTGGAAAGTAGGTCTTCTGCGCGGCTCCTGCTCCCAGCAAATTGTCATTAGGGAGAAAACGCCAGGAGGACAATCTTCTGGAGCCTCCATCCGATAACCTCCCTCCACTCTTTCCTTTACTTCCTTCAAAGACTGCATGATCAGGGAGCAACAGGGAAGAAGGGAGGATGTGGGGGTAAAGAGGGATGAGTGGAAAGTGTGGTGACATTAGTAAATGATACGATACAAGCTAAATAAAAATGTTTCAATTGTCTGGCTGCACAGCAATTAAAAAAAATGCCTTGCAATCCTTTTTGAAATCTAGGTTTCTTCTGGCACTGTGTGGGAGAGTGAAGCATTTGTGTCATTGCCTTTCTCATTATTTACAGTATTTTGAAATCACAGATACTACCCACTCACACACACACACTTCCTCTTTGTAATTTTTGACGCCTGTCCCTCAGTTTGTCTTCTCTGCCAGATAACAGCAGATCACAAATTACTAGGTGCTGAGTTTAATTGAGGGCACAATAAACTTGACTCAAATGAATTAACCTGTTGAGCAGACAGTGATTAGGAGATAATCATCTACATTTAAAAGGACACCACCACCTTATGTATTGTGCAAAAGAGACATCAAGACCTCAATGGGCCAACTGTCCCTTCCATTAATGCTGCCTGATCCTGCCCTCGCTGAACCATTGGCCAGGACACAAATCACCTGTAGTCAGGGAGCAGGGATTACACGACAGAGAGGAGCAAACAGGGCCTTGTTTAAGTAGCAAACTTCCTTTTCAGTTTCTCCATTAAAGTTTCAGCATGATCCCTGATACGTCAACCTGTTGTCTCCTACACCAAGAGTCCTCTGACCTCGGTGACACCGGTTAAGATTACGCTCCTCTTCCTACCAACACAAAGAATTTATAAAAGTAGATTAGACTACCCTAAGTACAATACGATTATTCTGCCATGTTGCCCTATCACAATGTACTGTAACAGTAGAGGCTCCCCTGCGAAGTCCCTCTGATAAACCTCTCTCCTCGATGACGCAGGACAATGACGTCAATGACCTGAGGCGATTTCCTGCTCAGACGTGCTAAGTCAATCCAGTGAGGACGGCCTAGTGACCAATCTGACCGCTCGGCTTGGCCGCTTCTCCACTGTCACACCTTCTGTGGGATAAGACATGAATCCTGACATGACATGGTACAGGAGTTAGGTAACAAGCCTGATTCTCCTTCCTGTTGCTGCGGGCTCAGAGGGGAGTCGGTTCATATTCCCATCATCATCTCTGTGCTACTAGAGCCGAGTTGTCAGAAACCAGAGGGATTAGGAGATGATTTAACTCCATCGGCACACACAAAACAAATCAGATTATTTGGTGGCATCCCGGTAACCTGAGGTTGTAACATTTTAAAGGCTGATTTTAGATCATATAAATACAGTATGATCATATAATGATCATATGAATACAGTAAGACAAGTTTCCCTTTTTTAAATGTTATGGTCCTTCCAGTTTGTCATTAGTGTTTATTTAATGTCAGATATTGAGTATTAAGTGATTCCATAATTCATTGCCAGGGACAACAGGTAAATCCCTGCATATCTATACCCTGCAAACAAAATGGCATCTTGTTACTTACTGGGGAAAAGATGAGAGGATGTTCTTAATTTGGCCAAATGAAAAGAAATCCAAAATATCCAATAGCACCACTTCATTACCTGATCATTATTGCTGGGACATTTATTGAAAAATGTGCATATGGTTTTGCAAGTTTTACTAAGGAAACAAAATCTACTCTCAATTCAAATTTCTTGAAAACCAAAACATCCTGAAAGACGGATATAATAGGGGTTGGATGATAACTGTCCTATGTCACCAGGGATCAGCAATCAATGGTCCATATGTTATGGTTTTGTTACTCAATGTTGGAAGTGTATTAATTTCAGTCAAATACTGTAACATATAGTTCAGTGACAGTATTAGGATTATTCCTAATAAGATAAAGGCCTGATTCTGTAGATCAAACCAGTTATGCTGTGTCTCCTCCACTCTGATCATCACCTAAAAGACACGGAAGAAGCTGGTTTCCCTTTTGTGATCATGTGGTGAAGTTGTTCACCTGACCTGATTTTGTTGTTCCCTTTCTCTCGAGTGCAAACATTCTGCACACACTCCTCGTACACCCTGCCCTGTGCAGCAGCTGTTGTCACCACCCCCCCCCCGCTTCTCTCCTTCAGTATCTCTGCTTGCCTACACAGCTGCTACAGAAACAGTCCATCACCAAACAACTGTACAGTACGACAGGCCTCTTCTGCCAGTCAAATATTAAACGTAATATACAGAGGGAGTCTGTGTTTCTACAGCTGTCTAACTTCCCTGTACTTCTGGAGTGATTGTTTTGAGTCTGTTATTATTGTTGCTATCGTAATTTGTTTTGCGGAATCAAGGAAATCTGAGTTTATAAAGTGTTCATGATTTATCATGAGTAAATCCTTGTAGATTTCATACAGGGTTGACCTCTCTCAACATCTACCTTTGTCATTCATAAGCACAGAGAGAGATCAGATGAGAATGGGGAGTGCAGTTTCTCAGACACATATTTGATGATGTAAACACACACACACACACATATGCCGCACACCAACAGTGACATTTATTATAGCTACATACCATCTTCGGGTACGGCAGGCGACCGTATGAGAAGATCTCCCACAGCAGAACACCGTAACTCCAGACATCTGATTTTGTGGAGAATTTCTGCACGATGAGAGAAACAGTTTGTACTTTCTGTTTGTAGACACTTTATAAAAGGAACTACTTAGTAAAGGGATTATGAGGGGGGTTTTAACACAACAAATATTCAAACTCTGAAATCATGATAAAAGACAAGTTAGACTGAAGAAAGATTTGCAAAGGGTCCTCACACCAACCAGGTCTTAATTCATGGATTAACAGATAATCTAAGGATTTAATGAATGATTTCTTAATAGGGTTATATATATTTTAAAAAGTGATTCATGGCCACCCTTCTTCTTTGCTTCATCTTACTCTAAATTCTCTATAAACACACACATCAGAATGTAATGATATAGGTTAATATACAGATACGGAAAGTTAACGTTATTAGTTGTAGTAGTAGTCACAAATCTAATGATAATAATAATAATAATAAATAACTAATAACAGGTAAAAGAAAAGCTCTTCACACCTCTTTCTTCAGAGCTTCGGGGGGCCGTCCATTTGACCGGCAGCTTGATGTTATCTGAAGCCTTGGAGTCCAGCTTGGTCAGACCAAAGTCGCTGACCTTGGCCACGCTGTCGTCAGAGACCAGGACGTTACGAGCTGCCAGGTCTCTGTGAACCAGCTTCTTGGACTCCAGGTACTCCATCCCTTCGCACACGTCACTGCAGCAGCAAAACACGCAAAGACACACAAACAAGTCTCAGGTGACCTTCATGAAGCGCACTGTTCAAACACTGTACGCTGCCCATCTGTCCACACTGTCCACACTCTGCACACAGTATGTTATTTGCTATGGAGAACGCCCACAGAGTCGAAATGATGTTTTTTAAATTCTCGCTTGAACTCACAGTGAAAAGTGGAGCAGCTGAACGTAGGTGACAACTGAACGTCCCCTTGTCCTGAGAAAATTAACGAGGTTTCCCTGCAACACAAAATCAAACGATACAACACATCAGTAATGTTCTGGTAGAGGAGTTCTCTACACACAGCAAGCTGGGGGGAACTATTGGATGCTCCAGTATATCTGAATATCAGCATCAACTGCTTTCTAACTAGCTTATCAAATAACTCCACTTTGTTTTCTATTTCAGTTACTCTAAATTGTTATCTGTTCTTATTGTGAGAATGCTGATATTGAGAAACCACTGATAGACATGTTTACTGTACCTTGCTCATGAGCTCTGTGACGATATGGAGCCCTTTGTGTGGAATGACGCCCAACAGACGCACCAGGTTCTTATGCTGGAGCTTCCTGGGAAACACAAATCACAATGTAAGTACTGTGATGGAAACACAGAGTTTATTGTGTTGATTCATTCTTCACACGGTTTTGGCAGAAGCTGAATATTTTAGAGTGCTGAAATGTTCTCACGTCATAACTGCTGTCTCCTGCAGGAAGGCCTGGGCTGTGACGTCACATTTAATGGTCTTTACTGCCACCTTCTGGCCCATGTACTCTCCTTCATGTACAGCTGCGGTGACAGTGACACATTATCTACCCATCAGAGATCTTTGATATGACAGCACTTTACTTCTCTTGGGAAACATGCTCTGAATCTACTTCCGCTACAAACCCTGTGAGGCTACAGAGATTATAAAACCAATAAGAGGGAACAAAATAAAATACAAAATCTCACCACCAAACTCCCCCTCGCCGATATTCTCCCCCAGTGTGAGCTTTGCGATGTCCAGCAGCCATCCACCTGAGGAGGAGAGACACATGAATATAAACCTGCCTCTTTCTCTTACTTTCTCTTTTTGGTCATAGCTGTGAATATTTGATATTCTAAAAAGGACTGCTGATGATTAATTCAAATCATTTCAAGAGTAAACCCTCTCCTGGATAAAACGTTTTTCAGTCCTTCTGACGAAAGGCACTCTTGTACCAATACCATTTTCAAATATGAGACTTACTTTTGGACAGCTCCACCTCAGCCGACTTGGCTCCTTGTTTTGGTCTGGGCTTTAGAAGAGTCGTAGCAATGGAGCCTTTGTGTTTCGAGTAGAACTGCAGAGACGGAAACACAACAGTAGATATTCATCACACACATCTGTGGGCATGTGACACATCAGGGCTGTGAAGCAGCTTTTACCAGGGGCCACAAACTGATGAAAGGAGTCTCCTTCAGGAAGTCGCTACACAATGTGCTTTGAAAGCGTTTTTGTTAGTTTGTATAATCATTAATATTTGTTCAAATATGATTATTGTCTATATTTATTATAGACATTCAGTTATTTATAGATGTTTTTTTTTATTTAGAACATCTGTGATTTCCTCTCCATGTTCATACTTGTCATTAAACTGTTACCACAATTATACATTTATTGTTTTCTCTCGCTTAAAAAAATAATCACCAGCTCATTGAAGCATTGGCACAGAGAGTTTGAGTTGTGCGTCAGTACACTCAGTACTCAGGAAGCCATATGATCATTGTGGTCAGGACTGTGGCCTGATGAGGAAACAATGTTCAACCTTAACCTAAAAAGGTAGACACACTGCACCACACGAAATGTGTCAAGATCCTGGACTTCTAATGGTAGAAGTATAGTATATGATTTGTAGTTCATGCAGAGCGACATATTAAAGTCTGGTTTAGTACAGTCAGCCCGTCTGCAGGCCCAGGGTCACAGAAGTTACAGGAAGACATGATTCAGCCTGAATATTGAGGCGGACCGTCATTGCAACTTCTTCACAGGAACTTGTCGGCCCCTCTGACTCAGACCTTACGCAGTCTGTGGCACGCTGATAAAGTGCTGCAGCCAACTGTTGGAAGCCGATCTCCGGTCGGTGTTTTAGGCACACGTGAAGTGAAAGTTGACACTGGTGGGGTTCAGGCCGACTAATGGCTTACAATGATCAAGCATTTGTGTGTGATCCAGATTATATCCTTTGTGTTAACATGAGAGTGAGCAGAAGACATGGTTCCCTACAGATGCTCTCAGTCTGTTGTGCCAGCTCTTCAGTCTCAAATTAAATATTTCCACGGCTTTGGGAGTCCTCAGACTTTTATGTTTTAATGAATGGATTAAATTGAATCACCAGGAAATTTGGCTCACAGATACATTTCCTACAGTACTATCATGAGAGTCAAATTTCTTCTGAAAAATCTGATTAAAAATATTACATTTTATAGAGAGAAAATAGTTTTTTTTCTGTTAATCATCTGATGACCCATCACATTGATCTTGTTCCCAGCTCAGGGTTAGAACCTGCAGGCCAAAGGGGATTGAACTAAATATATCAATTGATAATTCATGCTGCAGTCCCAATTGTGAAGAGGTCAAAACCCCTGGAGCCACAGGCCACGAGGCAAACAGCTCTGCTCTCACACAAAATAATTTATACCGCAAACTATTTTACTTCTCTGTATACACCTCAGATGTAGATGGATATGAGCCTGGAGTCTGTTATATGAGAGTGACTTTTTGAATAATGCACATCGAGTCCTCAGGCAATGCTTTTCTTTTCCCCTCACAGATATCGTGAACACTGCAGCTGAACTTTGCTCAAGCTTTTTTTCCCACTTAATCTTTTCTCACCTCGATCATGTCGATAAGGTTGTAGAAAAACTGCGTGTTGTCGATAGTCAGCTGTTTGTCCTGATAAATCACTCGGTAGTGGATGACCGCTCCAGAGACGCTGACGCACAGGACGTAGTCGCCGGGGTGGCGGATCGACTCTCGCACCAGGAACAGGCCGTCCTCAGCTGGCTGCAGCTTACTCACCGCCTCGGGACCCGAGATCTTCCCATGGAACCAGCTGATGAAAGACAGCACAGGGTGAACCAATTGAAAAAACTCTTTGTCTCTGCAAATCAAGCTGATACTGTTTCTGTTTGGGTTCACAAAAGACTCCTAAACATTTCACTGTTGTTTTTTTAATCAGACAGGAGGTGAACGCATTGGACCAGTAGTTGATTTTTGCAAGGGATGACATCGCCTTTAAACGAAAAATACAAACCATCCCACCCACTCAATTCATCCCCTCTCAGTCATAGTGCTGCATGTTCCGATAGACAGTTGATTTGTGTGTGCAGGTGAACTTCTTATAGTTTGTTGATGCTCCGAAAGAAATCACAGGATCGCCATTGTATTAGTAAAAGTTGAAAATCCCCCCTCTCCAACACAAACACACTGAGGATCTGTCAGATTCACCATCAGCATCACCAGGAGAAAAATTATTTTGCTACAACAGTGCCTTAAAACTTCCATAAAGATGTTACAGTCTTTGGAAGATACCCCATTCCCTGTAACTCTCCCAAGTCAAATTCACACCAAGTTTGGTTAATGTGGGGTGAGGATTTTTTTAACAGATCACTTACTGCACAGGACTAACCAACATTTGGCAGCTAACTCATTAATAAAAGGGGAAGTTAGTGTGATTAATACTCAGGGTTTGTTTGCACCTCCAACGGCAACCCACACAGAGTGGTCAGGAGATTGGTTTTCCTGTGAGAAGCGTGAACATAAACACATATTCAGAAGATGTCACGTACGGCATGAGGCTGAGGCTGGGGTTGACACGTAGAGCCTCTCTCTCGCGAACACTGGTGGAGTTGATGAGCCCCTCGTTTCCTGTGGTGTTGTGTCTGGCTTTGTAAAAACCCTTCCTCTGAAAAAGAGCCATCGGTCTTATGTCAAACGGTGAATCACAAAGAGGAAGTAAAGGTAAATAAGTATGAACTGTGCTTTTGATTCAGAAAAAGCACGACAATACCGTGCTAATGTCCACAATAGTGAAGATGTCTCCTTTGTGATAGGCCAGTTCTCCAGGTTTTGCTTTTCTGTGGTCTCCTTTGGCCACACACTGAGTCCCAGCGGTCCAGCTCATCTGCAGAGACAATAAGGAATCAGCCACCATCTTTATAATATATCTGAATTAAAGGCAGTCAGAATTTACCGGCTTGTTATGGTTATTAAACAACTAATTTTGAATAATCTGTAATTGTCATAATATTTATAGAGGAAGTAAGAGCAGAAAGTCTTAGTCTAAGTTTACTAACTTCATTGTTAATTTCAGGAGCATCAACCTGCTTAATTTAAATCATCATTTCTATACAATCCATGATTTAAACTCACTGGTTATCAACATTTTTTGTAGGATGACCCCCTTCAGAGGCTAAAGAAATACGACCCAGTGGTCAGCACAGAACTTCCTGTATCTGCCGTTCAAAATCCAAATTCTCTGGTAGAGTCATGTAACCACCACTTCATGACATACGTGGGCAGAACTGCTCTTCCGCAAAAGAACAGGGGAACCACAGATTTCAATGACAAGGGAAGTTATTCATGAAAAAGGATCCATGCAGACTTTTGGTGAAATAAATATCAGCCTGATTGCAAAAAAAACTTCCACCTGGTCCCCCCCCACTGCTTCAAACCCAAGTGAATTGGGATTGATCATTCGTAGAAAGTTAAAGTGTTCATCTAAATGTTTAGTTTTGAATTTAGACATTGGAGCTGTACTAACTGTTATACTGTTACCACTGTAGAAACTATTAGATATTTATGGACCCCCATTATAATGTAGGACCACACTGGGAAAATAATTGACAATGTACCCTAGAGCTAGTGGGTCGACATGTTTAATCAGTCAGTCACAGTTTCTACAGCAGAAGGAATTCAACAAACACATTAAATAACATAAAAAAAATGTGCACACAGACGACCTGTACTCAAGAGATGCAAGAGAACTTCAATACCAGAAACACTGACTTCCATCTCTACGCCTACACACTGATCTCGTTGTACTGAAATTTCTTAAATCTAATTCGAATTATTAAAAAAATCTGAACATATTACTCAATAGAAGACTTTTTAAATTTAGATGAAACTCAAATATCGTTTTAGATCTCAAAATTAAAATCAAAAGGTAATTTTGACACCACATGAAAGCAGGGTTTTGAACGTGCTCCTACACAATGTCCCATGTGCCGTGTACATACCTTTGCCATGAACAGGACAAGGGCTGGAGGATTCAGCTTAGATCACCTGTAAGGGCAAGAAGGGGGGGGGGTGGGGGGGGGGTCAATGAATACCTCTGAATAGCATTTTGCTGCTGTCCACGGTGTGTGTTACGGTCTAATGTGTGGATGTGTGCATGTGGAGCAGCTGCTGTCGAGGAAAACCAAACAACGGGAATGAAACAGGTCGATACAACAAAACAATCGAGAGGTTGTGCACAGATGTTGTCATGTGTCCAGATGCTGACATGTGTCCAGATGCTGACATGTGTCTGACTGCTCGTGTCGCAGGGATTTAGAGTAACAAGCAGCTGGAAGCCTCCCTGACAGCTTGTTCAGTGTGGATGCTGGTGGACATGAATGTTTCAGTACCTGCAGCTCTCTGTCTCCGTCTCCGTCTCTCTGGACAGACGCTGACAGCCTCCTCTCCTCTCCTCTCCTCTCTTCTGTAAACTGCACGAACACAAGCGCACGAGTTCAGCTCCTCTCCGTTTCATTCAGCGGTGACGTCCCCTCTCCTCCTCTTCATCATCTGCACGTATCGACAGGAGCACATCCAATAATAGTCCCGATCCAGATGTGCCTGCAGCTCCTGCCGCTCGCGCGCCGGACTCCGTCTGTCAGCGCCACTTCCTGGATATTTAGGAATATGTCGTTTATATTTAATGAAGCGACGTAAGAAGTGACGCTGGTGGAGTGAGGGACTTCTCGTTTGTTGTGGGTCTCTCGACAATGTGTCTAAAACGGAACAGTGACACATACACGCGCGCGCACACACTTGTCTGTCATGAGGACCACCACTGGCATAATGCATTCCCTTACCCCTAACCCTAACCTTAACCATCAAGACTTAATCTAACCCTATAACCTAAACCTAATTCTAACCCAAAAACCAAGTCTAAACCTTCATAAAGTCCGCATAATGATGTTTAAAGCCCAAATTGGTCCTAACTATATTAAGACAATCTTGCATGCGCGCGTATGCACACACGCACACACATTCATGCTTCCTTGACTTCGGACATTACATTGATTTCATTTAGACTTACTTTAACTTAGCCTAAACCTTATATCAACCTGATTCAAAAACTTAAACTTTACCATACATTTTAAAGTATTCTTTAACCTTTACCTTTATCACAACCTTCAACAAATCATAACCTTTTACATGGTTTTAAACTTATCCATATAGTTAACCGAGCCCTAATTTTAACCTAACCTCTACTATAACCCTAACCTGGTTTTAAACCTTAACCTACAATCTGCCTGTGTAAATAGATTTAGTTTACAGGAGTAATGCCCAGAAAACACACACAAACAAAAACACAGGGGACAAATTGGCTTAAAAGTGTTTTAATATGTCCTCCCTTAATTTTAGGCAACACTACAAAGACATTCAAATAATAGGACAGCAACTGTTCACGCTTTTTGTTTCAACAATACAAAATAATCTTCGGAAATAAAATAAGCAATACTTATATATATGATACTCTTAAATGAAATTCAAACTTAAAACGGCACAATAAATCTCTCGCATCAACTTCTAAGCCTTCGAGTCTGTGCAACCGTTTCTTCCCTGTCCTACATCTGTGTGAAATAAAATCTTTACAATGTTGACCAGACAAAGAAAAAACATGTTCCCCTTTACTCATTCTTCTGTTACACACCACATGATGCAGGCACAAGGAAGAAAGTCAAAGTCTATAACTAATTTTGTTTTTCATTACAGTAGATATTCAGTCTCATTTTTATGTCTAAAGCTTCTCTTTTCTGCTAACCAGACTGTGGAAGAAAAAAAGGTTACTAGGCATATTATTTCAATGACAAGACCATGGCTGCAAACAGTAACACTGCCATTTCTTAAGTGCTTCATTTCCTCAGCATGCTACAGACTGTGCAACGTATTACTCGCTCCCCTCCGAGACAGATTGACTCTTCAGTGTGACCTTTGCAGAAAAAAGAACCCATGGGGGATGTTACACAAAGCAGCTTGTGTGTCTTTGTAGATTTCTGATAAAAACCTCTCCGACGCATTTACGGGGGTGGGGGGGGGTGGGGGGGATTTTAGTCTAGTCTTTATTTTTTGATCCAAGTGGAGTGGGGCCTTTGGTTACATTTCAAAACTCTTCAGTCAAATTTCTTTCAGGTTTTCAACGCACATCAGGAGTAAATGTCGACAAAGCTTTACGGGATAGGGTGTGAAGAGTTCAGAAGGTCATTCAACCAATGAGTCAATTCCGGCACAAAGAACATCACAGTAACGTGTGTGTTCCTGAACATGGCTCTGTTGTGACGGGATCACGGATGTTGAGACGAGGTCTGAACAGTCAGTCTTCAATGGTCTCACAGCTTCAACGGCTTAAACCCTCATCCTTTTGTTTTTAAAAACAAACCAGCTGAAAATCGCATTTCAGTGTACAGGTGTCATGCACCGACATCTGTTCAGTGACTCATGACTCGTGACAAGATGTTAATATTGAACTGGCCTAAAGAGCAGTAGAGTTCAAACTCTGAAAATAAACCATAAAGTGCTTCTGATGTAATAATAGCAGAGACTCTAATTTCATAGAAAACTAAACAACTGTAGTGCTTTCACTATTATGAATAAACAAGGGAGTAATGGTCTGTACTTGTGCAATTATACTAAAGTGGAATGATGCAGTCAGTAACTTTCTGGATGCGTTTTCTTTAACGGAGCCAATTTTCTCTGCAAAGTTTCAGACACACGACATCTGCAGGAAACCACGACAGGGGAGGAAGGATTCGTGGTATAGATTCTCAAACTTCAGTCCTCTTCCTCCAACACATTATTCCTAATAATTCAAGAGCAGACATGTAACATGTAGTGTCAGTTATATTCATATGTGTATAGCTGCGTGTTAGGATTGTTTTCAAGATAAGAACATTTTAGAGTTGTGACACTGTACCAGTCTCTAAACTAGCAGAAGCCTCTGCTCTGGGAAGCAGGGGTCAAGCACTCTCGGCCTCCTCCTTCTTGTCTTTTTTGCCCTCCCCCTCTCCCTCCACCTCCCCCATGTCGCTGACGTCCCGTCGACGCTTGCGGTTGCGGGCGCTGGCCTTGGACGCGGGCAGGGACTCCATGCCCAAGACCTTGTGGATCTGACGGAACGCCAGCATCCGCAGAGCGTGCTGGAACCAAAGAAAAAACAGAGATGGGAAATGTGTATTTGTAGAGCTACATATGTCTTCATAAGAAACTTGGGTATTTCAATTTGACAACTGACAGTACATAGTGACACAAAACACAGGGAAAGGATTTTGATTATCTTGCTTACACCTACTCAATATTACAATTATATATATATATATCCCATCTAAATAAGTAATCCGTTTTTCTATTCAAAACATGATTATATATATATATATATATATATATAAATATATATATATATAGTACTTTGCACTAGCCATTTCCTTTTCACACCTTCCTGAGACATCTTCACAGCTCTTAAATTAGCTTTGGTTTCAGTCTCGTTTCCTCCAGTTTCCTCCTCCTGTCTGCAGCTCTACACTCACTCTGCAGTTTCACTATTGCTAACATTATTTAAAAAAAGTCTTTCACCGCTCTGTCTCTCAATTTGCACACAAATATCAAACAGATTTTGAGTAATTTTTATGTGGATCTCACTTAGCAGCTGTTTTTTCAGGGGACTGACTCCAGGCCAAACATGTTTCAGGTTATACTACCTGGTTACTTAAAAGTAACCCACACTTCTAAGCTAATTAAGAGGCCATGGTATAAATGGTGTGTATTGGTACCTGTGCACTGGCCGTTATGTCCTCTCTGTCTTGAAGCATCATGGTTCCCAAAGCATCTGTTGATTCCTTCTCACATGGGTCCATCAACCCTGGTCCATCTGAGTGAGAGGACAAGAAAACAAGCAAGTAAGACCAAGTCATAACTTTGTATAAGTTTTCAATACAGACATATTCCAAACAAAGCTGTTCCTCATATATATGTTTACTACAGCAGAGGCAGAAAATGGTGAATTAAAGGTTCAGTGTGTAAAATGTATTGACATCTAGTGGGGAAGTTGCATGTTGCAGCTGAATCCCCCTCAGCTCGCCCTCCCCTTCCAAACATGAGAGAGAACCTGTGGTAGACTTCATTTGTTGTAAAAACTCATAAGGTGTTTAGTTTGTCCAGTTTGGGCTACTGTATAACATGGCGCATGATGTATATATAAAGTATTTAAATATACAGGGGAAAGAAAGAAAACCACAATTCGTACCCGTTAGATGAAACACACTAGTGAAATACCACCAAAATTATTTTATATTCAATTTCTGCCGTTAGATCCCTTTCACCTAAATCGTACACACTGGACCTTTAATGCAGTGTTGCCATATTCATTGGTAAGTACATTCACTTCTTTCTAGTTAATTTGGTTTGGAAACTTGTGTTGGGTGATTTGCGATAATTTCGTCCCCTTTTTGAAACATTTGGGTGATTTCCATCATATCCTCTGATCTAAGCAGTGTGATGACACCCTGTGACGAGCATCAAAAACTCACGTCAATTCAGTTCCACAATCAAGTTGAAATCTCTCTTATTCCAAATAACTATTCCGTCAGAGCTATGTGATAACAGCACTATGACTCATATTCAAGTAAAACCTTGATGTTTATTGCGGCACTATCTCAATGCTTTGATGTCTGTTTACTGATACATATATGAGATAATCTGTGTTTCCTCGTCTCATTCAGCTTATCTGACCTGGCAGCAAGATGCCTGTGGAGATGCACTCCAGGACTCTGCGCATGGCCTCCCCTGGGCTCAGTGGACCTGAAGCACTGCTGATCACCTTCTCCACCAGCAGCTCCATCGCCTGAAGACAAATACAGAGAGATACTGGTATGATTCAGGTTTGCTTATAAATAATGCAACTGTTTCCATGTCTTGACTCTTGTCTGAAAACACTATGTGAGGTGGACATGTGGTGTCCTCACACCATTTCCTTACATAAGATGCATGTATTTATTGATGCATTAAAAATGAAGGAGAGCCTTTGCTGTGGGTAAGCTGTTACAAGGGTGATACAACATGAGCTACATCATTTCACTTATCAGTGTTTACGCCAATAAACAGAACACAATACAGACAGGTTAGAAATATATATATATATATATATTATAAATAGACAAAATGTAAGAGACAAGTGACGCACTTACCCAGCTGGGCAGCTTCGCCCAGGTGGGCACCCGCTGACATAAATCTCTCAGCAGCCGAATGATGATCACACAGGACTGCAGCCCATTGGCTCGAGCCTTCAGAAATAACAGCAATCAAATAAGTAAAAGGCTTTTGTTAAGATACGGAATAATTATATAGGAAGTATTATATAGGATTCAACTGTAGAATATAATCCTACTTTGTAAATAGAGATTCTAAACCAAACTAAATCTGCCGTTTTGGACATTTTGTGCAATTTACTTTCCCAGTATTCATGTTGTGTAAACAACAATATTTTCTCATTGAGTTTTGTGGTTGTAAGTAGATGCTTTTTGTTGTAAATGCTTTCTTCATACTGTTATTTCATCAGATGAAAAAAACATGAGAACACACTATCTCAGCATCACTGATTAAATTCAGATGTATTTAAGGACCAACAGGGGTTGTGTAACTGGAACACGTTGATGAAATAACATTTTTAATAGTATTTTTTACAACCCTTGTAAAAGGTCACATCTTGTGATCACGTAGAGAGGAGAGACACGGCTTTGTAATGCATTTACCTGGAACCATTTGGCGTGTCGAAGAGCAGCCAGGTATTCCAGACATTTCCTCTTATTCAGAAGATCAGGAGAATCCTTCTCAGCCACATCTGCTGGATACAACACGTACTGACTCATTACTTACAGTCAAAAATACAGCACAACTCAAATGACGACTGCAGCACATAATAAGTGTTGATACTGCTGATGTACACTCGCTGATCAGGGAACAGCCACTGGATAAGCATGTGTATCTGATGTGACCAGACATTTCCTCGAATCCTAAGAAGCTGTTGTTTGTTTGGTGAAAAAAACAAAACAAGGGGAAAATATGAAAGAAAAAGTATGTGACCATAACATGAGGAAGACTAGAGTCTCTTAAGGTTTTAACAGATATTTTCTGAATGGAGGAAAATAGTAAAGAAAAGGTAAATTAGCACAAGTGTGTTTCTTTTGGGAGTGGAAGGTTATAGATACATGCAAAAAAGAAGGAATCCAATAGATTAAAGACACTAATCCCCTTTTAATTGGTTGGCGAACATAGTACAGACGTAAACTTTCTCTGGAAAGACATTTTCAAATGTCAAACTCTGGTGTCACCAATAACTTCAACAATGTCCTCATTCCATTGTGTGTGTTTTATTGTCAGAGCTGAAGCGCAGAGCATGTTTGTTCACTGATCTTATGTTATTAGTTACACCTGCACTTTATTCTGCTATCACAAGTCAAAATGTCTTTATGAGAAAGGTGTTTCAAATGTATTTATTTATCATGCTCATTTCCTGATTTATCATAATAAATTTAATCCCTTATCATATTGTTTGCAGTTCAGAATTTACTCATAAAAAGGCTTCATCGTGGAAATGTCCCCACTAGTTTTCACAATAAGTTAGAATTTCCCCTTCAATAAACTCCAAATTCAACTTTTGGATTTCCTCTATTTTGCATCTGAACCTCTTTTTTCGTATGAGTGACTTTCACAGACATTTTACAATGGATCCCAAAATGTCTCATCTGCCACTTGGGAGCATTTAACAACTGAAACATGGACTTTCTGCAGATACTCATCAAAACATGAACCGTCAAATAGCAGATAAAGGCACAGGAGTGAAGACACCGCTCTCCATATTTTAAAGGATAGATTCACAATTTTTCAAATTTGCCTTTAAACAATACTGGCCACTAAGAGATCCCTTCATAATGACCTTTCATTGTAAGTGATGGGGGATGAACTCGGTGGATACCGCTTTTGTTGTGCGTGTTCATGCAACAAGCATACAGACTAAACCCACTCCCTGGACAAACAACTAATGGGTTATCCATATGGAAAAACTATCTCAAATAGTAAAGTAGCATTATTAATGAAAATCCATCCATGCTGTTTTGAGTTATTTTGTGTTTTACTGATGCCCTGTATTGAAGGAATATTAATATGAACTACCGAAAATAAAAAATATTGTTACTCTGAAAAAAGCTGACCTCAGACGACTGAAGGCTCTTTCTGATTCATTCAGATAAAATGGTTATGGAAAGGACTGTGGATTTTGTCACTTCCATTGAAATCGCATTAGGGAAAGATCCATAAATGACCAGTATGAACATCAAGCAAAACCTGTTTCAATAAAAACTGGCTAATTTCAAGACAAGCTTGAAAAATGTCTCGCCTATCCTTTAAAGTACAATTCACTTAAAAAAGCAAACAAGTTAAAGTGAAGTCACATCTATTCAACACAATGGGACAAAGCCACAGCTAAGTTGGTGACACAAAAAATATAGAATTCAAAATGATGCATGTGTCTCTGCTGGATTTAGAAATGACTATAAAAAAAAAGTTTGTGGACAGATTTAAGACAACAAAACAAGACTGCTCATCTATAAATGACTAATAACCGATTTGTCCAAACATTCACTGTGTGGTCTCTGGTGACTGCTAGGGTAATATTACACAACATCAGCCTTGGGGCTTTCCACACTTCCATGTTCACTACAACTGCAGCAACACCAGAGGATAATAGCTTTCTTACAGGGGAAATGCATCACAAAACAAAGCCACTTGTTTGAAGTCTACACTACCATACCACTTAGAATCAAAGACCCATATTTATCATGCCTCTCCGAGCAGGGAGTTTTCACTGAGTCCCTCTAATGATGAATCCAGAGGGGTTTCCTGCTCTGAAAAGCTTAAGAAACATGGGCTACTTGTTTGCATTAACTTTTCTATTCTTAGTGGTATGTGTGCAAGTGTGGTCTTCAGATCAGCCTTCGGCTTGCCTAGGTCTGCTGATACAGAATTGGGGAACTGATCAACAAACCCAAACAAAATGTAAAAATATAAAAAGAACTGGCCACAGAAAAACATTTCTACCATGTTTTCCAGATGACATAATGTGGCTGACAGTGGTTGGAGCAGGAGGAGGAGTGTTTGCAACACAATGATCTTGGAAATTCCCTGAACTTCTAGATGAGGGAAAAAAGAGCAATGGATTTACAGTCATTTTGTGACTTTTGCGGTTTTGATCATTGTGAGGCGAAAAACTGACACTCCAACACCTTGTTGTTGATAATGCCACAGTATGCTGCAGGGATGAGAGGCGAAGGAACGGGAAGTCTTTGGACCTCAAAATCCCCTCGTAGGTATTATCGCAAAAGTAACAAGTAAAAAGACTTTTCTCTTCGATTTTCAAATAGTTCTTAATTTCGAGTATTTCCATCCCTTGGCATTATCTGAACATTGACCATCACTTCAGTCCAAAGGTTTAATCTGAGCGTGTGTTCATGAAATAAACACACCCTCGTGGCATAGAAAGGTCGGAGAGCCCGGCTTTTGATTCCCATGATGTGGAAAAGAAAGACATTGGGAACTAGTGTAACTGCAAAAAATGGGGGGAAATGAAACGAGTGGGACAAATGAATATGCGAGTTTGTTCTTATTTCAGGGGTTAAAGAAAAAATAAATAAATAAATGTGGCCTTAGTTAAAGTCCCACTTCAAATTTTTGGGGTTTTTCAGCCTAAACTTTTGTTGCTAATGGGTGGAAAGGAAGCAAGTAATATATATATATATATGTATATATAGTGTATTACACACATTGCTGACAGTTGGTTGTCTGGTACTGAAAGCTTTGGCTTCTCTAACCTTTCTCAGCCGCTTTTCCTTCTGCCTGCTTGTCCTTCTCAGAAGCAGGGTCCTCCCTCATCAGCGGCGAGGTTAGAGAAATGGTCACCTGCATTTTGGGCTCCTTGCTTGAAAATATGACGATGTTCGCCTCCTCGGGGTGAGCCTGCACCTCATACTGATCTTCAGAAAATGTCTGCCGGTTAAAAGGACACTTGGGATTACTCACTACAGAGGAGGAGGGGTGTCGGGGCAGAGAATAGCCTTGTTTGGGTTACAGGGCAGTACTTTAGTGTTTTCAACCCAGGGTTTTCTTTATCTCGAGGATGGGATCATAGTTCCCTTATTCAAACAGGGCCACTAACGAGAACAATAGCATTTCTCAACAAGGTCTTTGCTATAGTTAGGTTTAAGACAATAAGGGGGAAGTCAAAGAAAACAAATCCCCAACTCACTCTGTAGGATTCAGGTGTCATAACCAGGCAGTACATCTAAAGATCAGTGAAAAGCACCCTTAATGAAACACTCATTACAGCTGAAATAGGAGGGAGGAAGAGTGAGGAATTAAAACACTGCACAACCTTTTATGTAGATACCAAACCTCTTCTGTGGACCTTAAGTAGATATTCAAATCATTCTCCTTTGTAGCAGTTTTGTCATTTGTGAACATGTAAAATCTCCCAAATGTAGAATCCACAAAGTTAAGATGTAATGTCTTGGAAATCAGCAACAAGGATTGGAAAATTGAATGAGGGGTAAAAGTAAGTAGCTTTACTTTAGGGATGTTGATGCGAAGAAACATGTGGAATGTATATCCCTTAAAGACTGAGCAGTCAACAGTCTACTATGGGAAATGTTCATTATCATCATTTTCAAAAATTCATTGCGTGGAGAACAAACAGCTCAGGCTGTGGGGAGATTCTTACATGTTCACTAATGGTAAATGAACTGCTGGAGCATATGAACCCAAAAAGAATGAAGAGAGTCCTGGGGTTTTCCGGCTTTTGTCCTGACTGATAAACCCAAAGTTACTTCATCACAACGCTCAAATAAAACATTTTAGTTGCTCTCATCTAAAACAGAAGCTTCAATGGTAAGAACTTCTGGTTTCCATTCTCTTTGTTATGAAACCCTGCCGTCTCCCAGTCCCTCAATATCCTGCTCCCATGACACAAGTCATGAGGCGATGCATGATGCAGAACACGTTCCTCTTTCTATCTACTGCACCAGGTTCTATTTTCCAAAGGACCTTTATTTTGGAGTTTTTCTATATGATCCCACTGATTGTTAATCTTATAATTTAGGATAAAACTTTGAATGTGAGAAAGTCAGTGTTGTGAAATGTATTTAATTTAATATAACCCCCCCTTCCACAACCTCACACACAGCATGGAAAGAGGAAAAAAACTGTGACATTCAGGGTCCTGATGAGGTAATCTTACCGCCAGTTCCTTGGGCAGCTGTTTGCTGATGTTTGTCAGCAAAGAGATCGTGGGTTTCTGAGCAGTCAGAAGGATGAGCTCCACATTTCGGTCCTCACGAAGCAGCAGGCCTTTGGCCAGGATGCCAACCCTCATCACACCTTTGAGCAGCCGGGCTGAATTATCAGCGCTTTCAGGGGGAAAAAAAAGAGTAAGGGATTGCATGGCTGGTTTGACATTTGAATGTTTTATCTTATATCTTGACGTGAACTTCAGCAGATTTCCTGTGAATCCCGATTTGTAGAAAAGGATCCATACATACATGAGTCAACTTACTCAGCCAACCAAATCGGTTGCATTTGTAGCAACGTGATAGCTCTGTGTCTAAAGTAAACACAGTCATAATGAACATTTTATTAATGCATGACTTCTATTTTTGCCTGACCACACGTTCTGCATTCATATTTGATAGTCTTGCATCTCAGTGCAGCTCTTTGGTTAAGTCATACAACAAAAGAGCTTTTAGGCGTAAACGGTCCCAGTGTTTGTTTTTATCAATATTCCTAGTGGAGAACAACCGCTATTAAAATTTCATATCACACTGAAAGTGAACAAAAATATCAGGTCACAGTATTTTTTACAATGTCCTGGAAATGTACTGATATGAATCCTAAAACCACTGAATAATTACTGTTACTTCTTTGTTGTAATTTTAGTATCATTCACTCAGTCGCATACAGAGGAGTCGTAGTGTTTCTCCTGGTGGACGACTTTTATACCCAATTCAACGACTGTGAGATTTTAAATTATTAAAACATGGAGGTGCTGCAGCTGCCCGGCTCCAAATTAATCATTCACAGTGCAGGTTGGTGTGAATCAGTCCACATTTACACTCTAAATAAAGATGGAGATGATTTTGCTCTGTAGCTACCATCACAAGAAGGAGGCATCAAGCTAAGATGACATCAAGGGTTCATATACTTGTGTATTTGCCAACAGTCACATTTTACCTTTTGTCGTCTCCTTCTTCAGAAGCAGCAGGGGCAATTGCTGGCGCCCCCTTCTCCAACAGGGAGTCAGACACCAGCTTTAGGGCTCTCTCCGTGTGGGAGACGATCCTCTGAACGGCCTGTAGCTCGTCTTCCACTGGGTAAATGGTGGAGTGCTTGGCCATGATGTGGCGGTCATCGGGGGAATCAGGCCGACGCACGCACGTCTTAAGGAAGAGGGGAGAATACATGATCACAATTCTGTCTCAGTGAAAGTAAGTTTTTATACCTATTGTTGTCTTTATAAAAAAAAAGAGAAGGGAAGTTGCGGAGCTCACCAGTAGAGGGGGCACCGGCATACCAGGGCGGCTCATTAGTGGTGGAGGAGCCATCCTGCGTCTCTGCTCCCCCCAGTACATCTGCTCCTCCTCCATTCTCCTCCAGTACATGTCCTCCTCATACCGCCTGCAGGGGAGAGACATTTAAATGGCATTCAGTTCATTTAAATGTTGTTTATTCCCACAGGGAAATACCATGTTTGTCATGAAAAGTACACAAGAGTCCATCAAAAGTACTATTCTGAAAGAATTCTCCGATCCAAAGGAAATAATACAAAAGGGTAATTTGTCAAACCCTGCATTAGCTGAGGAGAGTCTAAAGTTATAAGATTTGTATTTCTTGTAAGAGAAGAAATATGACTCAGACCTGATCTAAACAACATTGTAAAAACAGGAAACTTCTTGGAGTGGTGACCTCTGTCAGTACAGTCAGCTGATGAACTTTACTAGCTTCCCCTCTGCTAATATTACCCGATGATGCATCTTCCTCATCTTACCCTTGTTAGTCTGTTCTGTGTTTACCAAGGACACCTTGTTTTTGAATTTGAGCCTCTGACTAAGATCTCTGGCCTCTGACCTCATCTCCATGTGCCAGCGCTGCTCGTCATCCCTCTGTCTCTTCAGCACCGCCTTCTGCTTCTGCTTCTTCAGCTTGCTCTCCTGCAGCTTCCTGGCCCGGTTGCTTGGCTTGATCTCCACAGGAAGTTCTGGGTTCACTTTCTTCTACAGAGACACAGAGAAGTGGAGAAAAATGTAAGAGCAATGTAATGGGACAGTCGACATGTGATCTAACCCCTGTGTCTTGTCATTCCCACACAAGTGCAGTATATATTATATATTGTAATAATAGTATTGAACATTTCTCTCAAAATCCCACGGCACACCATTTCGGAATCACTGGTCTTGACTGTGACAGTCCACTATAGTCTAATTGGTCTCGCCACAGTTTCATAATGTTCCAAAAAGATTTAAACACTTCTGATTATAACATAAAATATATTTTAATTAGTATTTTGCACTGTTGCATTAGCTGCAGCTCTTTGCTCTGTTCTCTCTCACTAAAACATTGACCAGTCTTTCATAGTCAAGCTCGCCATCAGCACAAACAGGAGAAATAGTTCTGCCAGAACACAACACCTGCCATTTTGGTGTGGGTGAGAATGTACCAAACCCCCCATGGGGCATCTCCGATTACATATAGAATCTTAAGACTGCAGATAATAACTGAACTGCCTTGTTCTGTTGCTTTCCACTCTAAAGAGGACCTCAAGCATATAAACCTTCCTCATGCCTGCTTATCGCTCTGGGTAACCAGTCAGACAGGATCTCCACTCAGTGAGACTCTCACCTTGTACTGCAGTCTGTGCCTTCTTCCCTTCAGGTGCATGTCTTTAGCATTGGGGTCGTTGAAGCTGCACTCACACAGCTTACAGTGAAATCTAATCACTTTGCCTTCGTCGTTACGAACCTGAATAAGACAAGACACTTGGGGGTGAATACAGAATCCTGCAGGATGTGTTGGTGACACAAAGTTGATACACAAAAGACACAAAAGACTACATAAAAAATCTTGATGATTTGTTCCTGCCTACCTCCTCTACATAGTCGTGTCCCACTGGTTGGATGTCACCCTGGCCACCTTCTCTGTCGAAATCCTCATCATCACTCTGAGACTCATACTTCTGAAGTGAATGTACCTTGGGAACCTCCACCTTCACAGGCACCACCACTGCTACTACTGGTAGTGTCACAGCTGGAGTGCTGACCGGCTTAGTGGCTGCGAGGAAGACAAGACATTACAGGCCAGAGAGTTCAATTTCAGGTATTCTAACTGCCCATGAATTTGAAGTAAAAAAAAATTTGTTAACATCGAACTTTTAATTTCTATTTCTAGTTCTTTTGCAGGCCGATACATTTAGAAATATGAATTATCAATTGGAATTAACAATCCAACGTCCTAAAATCAAAGAATTACATTATTAAAACAATTTCATGTTTCTAGATTGGTCGATTTGTGAAACACAAGGCTGAAATTTAGTACAACAAATTAATTATTTTATTTTACTGCGCATTTGTTAAGTAACCAAGTTTTTCTGAAAACTGCCTCTGAACTTCAGTAAGAGCTTCTACTAAAGCTTCACATTGTAGAATGTTGTGACATCTAGTGGTGAAGTTGCATGTTGCAGCTGAATACCCCTCCCTCACCTCACCCTCCCCTTCCAAACAAAGGTGTTTAGTTTGTCCAGTTTGGACCATAGACTGTATAAATAAGGGTTTGGACGAATGTAAAAAAACATGGCAGTCTTCTTAGAGAGGACTCACTCCCTCTAAATATAAAGTATATAAATATAAAGGGCCCATTCTAGGGTAAAGAAAACAACAATTTGTGCAATTTCGACGATTTCACACAATCTTACACACTGAACTTTTAAATCCTTCTCAAACTTTCATCCCACTAAACTTAATAATTAAAACTCCTCTCTCTGCTAATATTATACAAAATATGACAGCGATGACAAAGCTGCCAAAATGTTGTCTTTTAACTATTAATTTAGACGTAGATTGGGCCATTTGTGCACTGAGCATCTCTGTTATGGAGGTAAATACCTTTAAATTCTGATAGTGGAGCAGTGGGTAATCCCAAACAATTTAACTGGATCGGGGGAAAACCAGTTCTATTTATCTACATGAGAAATCACCAAACTTACAAATGACAGTTATTTTGGAAGGAGCTGCTCTCCTGACCGGTGGTGCAGATTTAGCCATGGCGTGTACAGACACCTGTTTTGGTGTGGCAGTGGGAGTTGAAGTGGTTGAGGCCAAGGCGGGAGTGGAGGTGGGGACTGGAGGTTTCCCAGCTGTCGAGGTTGTGACGACTGGAGCAGAATTCACCAACACGGGCTCAGTGGAAGGTATAGGTTTGCCAAGCTTGGTGTGAAGTTTCACCACCTTTCCAGGAGTGACAAAGGGAGACAGAGGGAGATACGTCCATTTAAGGCTGCTGATATTTAATCCCATCGCAGTTCCCTCAGGGAGGTTTTGTCCTTAGCCTCTGACAGACGTCACATGAGTTCACGTCATCTAAAAAAAGCTTCAGAGGTTCATCTCCAGCTGCCTGTTTTCTAGAGATCATGATTATGATTCTCTCACTCACACAACCAGTCAATCTTATCTGTAGCCATGGAGCATGTGTAATGACCCAAAGCTCAATTAACATAAATACAAATAAGCAAGATGATGGTGACACTTATTCCAACAAGCTGAGAAGTTTCTCCTACTGGAATCTCTTAGAGCCAAATTGACAAATGTCGAGTTTTGAATGAACTAAATATGTTATTTATGTTACTAAACTGTGCAAGATGTTATTGTGGGAAAATGTTAAGTTTGCAGACACACAACACAAACAGCAGTAGATCAATGTGTTACTATTCGCCAGACACTTTCCCCTTTGTTCTTTAGTCCTCACGTCATGCTTTTAGCTAAACGTTTTCTTGCCTTGCATTCAGACCATTTAACCATTTCACAGGGATTTTCTTTCTCTATGCTCTGCACACCAAGTGACCATCTTCAATGAAGTTGGCCTCAACAAAAATCAACCACAGACTCGATCCTCTTAAAAGGCCAAAATATATCTGTTGTGCAGTCACTATTCAATCATGTGTGGTAAAATAACATGGTTTAAATTATGAGTAATATTTGAAATAGTAATACTAATTGTTGGGAAATTAAATAAGTCTCATCACTAATAAAAAACATATATCAAGAGACTTAAAGATAAACGTAAAAGCAGCTGTACACAGCTTACCTTCTGGTGTTTGGCCCCACGGATATGGGCGGCGTAGGCATCCACTCCAGTGCAGGAGACGTCGCATAACTCACAACGTAGCTGAGTCTGGACCCCTCTGGGCCCGTTCGTGGTCCCTGACTGCCCCCCAGACTTCAGGGCTGCCTCTTTCTTCTTATGCTTCTGACCCTCCAGGTGCTCCCGGTATGTCTGGGGCAGGAAATCACACCAGTTACCTTTCTTTTCGTCAGGTTGATGAAATAATTCAATATAATTATCTCAGGCAACTGGTGATAAAAACCACTAAAGAGACAATCCACCATGTGCTCTAATCTGAGATAATTTGTTATTAGTTAATGTCTTTTGCTCTTCAGTTATGCACAACAGAATGGCCCTGTTATAAAGACCCTTAAAAATAAAATCTTGTTAATTCCACCTCATTTCTAATCTCTTACCTGAGGGCCTGCACAGCTGATCTTGCAAATGTCGCAGTAGTGGAGCTGCGGTTGCTTTGGAGGCCCTTTGGGTTTCTGCAGCTTGTTTAGGTGAAACGTTGGCTTTTTGTAGGTGTTTCCTGCCGGAGCTGTGACCATGTTGCTCCCTGAGTTGCTCCAGGATGAGCTTGTGAGTTGCTTGAGCGGAGGCTGGATTTGAGCCTTGGGCTGTTGCGGCTGTTGAGGCTGCTGTAGTTGAGGCTGCGGCTGGGCGAGAGTCTGCTGGGCCGGCTGGTAATAGGAGGGGGTGGATGTGGAGGTGTAGCCAGTCGTATCATAATTGGAGTAGCTTAGGCCTGAAGGTGAGAAGGTAGAGGAACACAGTGAGGACAGAGAGTTATTGGAGATTATTAATTACCAGGAAATGTGGTGGTCTTCAAAATGAGGTGTGGAAAACGAACACATCATTTAGAGAGAACAGCTAATGCAACTGCTAGAAAGGCAAATCAGAACCTTTGTTTGATTGCAAAAGACCTGCAAGAAGTTAGTGGTGGTGGTGCACTGCTCTACTGTGCAGCGACACCTGTACAAGTATGATGGAATCATGTTAGTCATTTGAAGAAAGAATTTCCTGCATCCTCAGCACAAAATTCAGCATCAGAAGTTTGCAATGGAAAAGCCAAACAAGCCAAATGCATTTTAAAAACAAGTCATACGGACCAATGAAGTTAAATTTAAACTTTCTAGCTGAAATGAGTAAATGTATGTTTGAAGAAAGAAGGGTGCAGAATTCCATGAAAGAAAACCTTGCAATAAGAACAAGGTGAATCGATCATGCTTTGGTCTTGTGCTGCAGCGAGTCGCACTGGAACATTTCACTAGTAGAGGGAGGGAAGGATTTGAGTAAATACCCAAAACATTCTGACTAACATCACACTGTCTGGGAAGGAAAATAATCCTCATACATTCCTAAAAATCCACATTGGACTAGATCAAGTGAGTTTTGCCATGGCCCCAGTCCCGACCTTAAGACCATGGAAAATCTGTGGATAGGCCTCAACAGAGCAGTGCACGCAAGTCCAAGAACTAGAAGACTTTTTCGATGAAGACCGAAAGACTTGGGCTTCAGAAAATAGAAATGACAAGCTGTGTTACTTGTCGAAGGAGGTGCATACAGGGTGCCTAAACTTTTATTTTCCTATTGTAACAGTAAAATATGGCAATAAAGTAATCTTGCTAAAACATTAAAGAAATGTGTCTCTTCCCCTTTATGCCCTTTATATATCAGGTCATCTTTTACATGTGTAATTGTTTCCAGTAACCTTTGACCACTGTATATCAATGATCTTTAATCATTTAATTTTACCTGAGTAGGAAGTGGCTGCAACACTGGAGCTGAAGGAGGAGCCGAGGGTGTAGGATGAAATGGGAGTGGGGGGCTGCTGGACAGTAGTAGTCACTGGGTAGATGTTGTAGGTGGTGGACACAGCGCTGGATGGAGCCAGAGGTTTCAGGGCCGTTACCTGCCTCTGGGGAGGAGGAGGCTGGCTGTACACGGTGGTAGGTGCTGGACTGTAAGCACTCTTCACTCCGACTGATAGAGAGAGAGAGAGAGAGATGGACAGAGCAAGGGGGAGAGAGTAGAGGTGGAGAGGAAGGGCATCAGAGAGATCTGAAACTCAACCACATCCTCTGGGACTGTCAGAGTTTTTTTGGCAGAGCCGGGAGGATCCTGGTTCCTCCACCGGAGGAGCCGCAGATCACATTTCATATATCACATTACCCTTCTAAGTGCAAAATAAAAAATACTGAGAATGATGACCAGCAAATCCCACAGCAAGACCGAAGTATGTGTGTGTGTCTTGTGCCCTACCCTGTCACTTGAAACACTTGTTATACAATAGACACTCAATATTTTGGGAGCGACTTTAAAAAGTGTGTTTATTGAATAAATCACAATATTAAACTAACACCATTAAAATCAACAAAAGCTGTTTGGCTAAGAAGAAATTCGAATTTTGAATTATCACTCAGCGGAATTGACTGAACCTTTGTTTACAACATGAAAGTACAAATAACACTCACCAGTCTGGTAGTAATTCTCTGTGGGTGCCCTCTGAGCTGAGACTATACTTGTCTGGTAGTACTGCTTATTATCATAGGTGGTCACAGCAGCAGGGCGTCCGTAACTGTAGTTGTCCTGCTGGAAATTACAAGAGAGGATTAAAACCAATTAAAAAACAGGTACCTGCAATAAACATCTTAACTCTGCACATAATCATCTTTTAAATACGGGTAGTTTTTTTTGTGAAGAGGAGAATGTTGTGATGACAATCAGTGCAGAAGCTGCATGTGTTGCTTTCAGCCCTTTGTATAATGCATTTAAAAGTAAAATCATAGGACTCAAACCCACATGACCACATCATGCAATAAGCAGGTGAATGGCAGAAATCATGAAGGAAGCAGAAAGAGGCTGACCGGGTCTGAATAGACCTGGTACGTCTGTGGGGTGGTGGTGGGCTGCGGCGGGGCCGGGGGGTCCGGCTGCCTGTAGGCGTAGTCAGGAGGGGCCTGGTGGGTCTGATAAGCAGCGTAAGGGGCGGAGACCACGGGACGCGCTGCCTGGACCGGAGCTGGAGAGTAGGACGCAGTCACTGCATGAGCCACAGCCGGAGCCTGCTGGACACTGTAACTGGCTGTGGAGGGATGGGAGTAGGCCGGGGGAGGCTGGGTACTGGAGGAGAGGAGAGGGAGGGAAATTAAAAGAAGCAATACAATAAACTTCAGACTCTCTACAACCTTTATCCAGGAGGAGACTCTCCACTAGTGCAAGAAAAGCTGGTTTCTGTCATTACAGTCCAACAGAACACAAACAGAGACTTAACAGCGTCATCCCTCTCTATCTGTGGAACACAGGTTGTGCCCAATTATGTTTGCCTGCTTTTTTAAAGAGCCCGGAAAAGGCAATTTGTGATAAAGTTACTTACATCAATATCAGGCCCTAAACCAAACTGCTAGATGATATCCAAGTTATTTAAACCACAAGCAACCCTGATGGCTAATTAACAGCAGGACTGTCTTATAGTGACTGAACAGTGCCTCAGTGAGGAGGATCATTTTAACTCAGTTTAATCTTGGGTTATTTTACTGCATGATGTCTTCAAATAATAATAATAATACATTTCTATAACAAAACATTTCTAGTAGCACGTATCTAAACAAGTTTACAAGGTTCTTTACATAACAAATGGACATATAACAGCACAGAACTAAACAAGACAAGACAAATTAAGAAAGGTTGACAAAGAGTTAACAAGTCTAATCTCCACAGGCAAACAGTTCCAAAGCCTCAAGGCCCTGAAGGCTCAACCCTTAGATTACAGTTTGGAGTATAGGGGGTTAGCAGCTCTGTAATATAACGGCTTTAGAAGTAATTTCAACTGGCAGCCAATGAAGGGAGGCAGAAGTTGGAGTGATGTGAGTCCTGCACTTAGTGTTGGGTATACGATGCAGACATTAGTCACTGACAATGCCACAAGTGTCAGGACAGACAAGAACATGAGTGGGCTTAAAATAATAATGATGGCTTAAGGTCATAAAAGAGTGATAACGCAGATTCGTCATCACAGAAAAGTATCCAGGATCCAAAGCAAGTACAAAATAGTAAACAGACAACTTCACAAAAACCAGTGACAAGTTAGAAATTACATTTTTCCAATAGTCTGTGCATTGTCTGTGGAGCTTCCTCTATAGAAATGCCTGTGATTTAATCAACGCAGTCAGTGGACGAGCCTGTGAATACCAAGGAGGCACGGAATGAGTTTCTAAGATCTCATTGTTGAATCATGGAGGTCCTACATACTGTGCAGTGAAAGTACTTCTCAACATAAGGGTCTAATCAATAAGGTCAGTTTAACACTCTGCTCTTGACCAGCTCGTCTGCCTGCAACTAAAACTGCTTCCAGACTTTGTTGATAACAATTTGTAACTGTAAAGTGATTATTTTGAATTACTCAACTATCAAATTTTCTGTATAATCGTTGTAGTCAGCACTTTTATATCTGTGGATTTTTTGATGTCATTGTGAGACATTTTTTTAATTCATCGGCAATAAAAAGTGTTGAGGATTTTTGCAACGAAATGCATAAATTGATAAATTTGTCTTATAATTTATTTTCTGGATAAATTATTCCTGTCATATGGTTTTAAACACACTTACACAGACACTGTAACTCTGCACTTCAGTAGCATAGGATGGTTAAAACTTGAATAATTACTATGATGGGTGAAATAAAATAACCCTTCACCTCCCTTTGGAAATATGTCAAAAGTAAGCTGTGATTACAACACTGAAAATCTGTATGATGAGAAGCACCAGGTTTAAAATAAGTCAACAGACAACAGTTAAAGAGAGACTCTTGAATGAGTGAACAATCCTACAGTGAGGATTATGTGGCCTCTTGCCTTTGCCCTGCAAAACAATATATTGAGTAAGAGCGAAAGACACAGAAACTTGTTTACAAGTTGAAGAGCTAGAGACATGCTGATAATGAAAGGAAGCCTATTTAGTACTATTAATAAAAATAAATTAATATGAATGACCTGCGTTCATTGTCAAAAACATTGAATTCCTGGATTTGATGACTCAGATTGGAGGATTTGAAGGACTCCTCAGGATCATCTGCAGATCTCACTGCAGCTCTGCACTGACACACACAGGAATCTGGTGTTTTGTTAAATCAGTGACTGAGGTTACCACAGATCCTGCAGACTGATCCTCGATCAGCTCAGATCTGAGGAGCAGTTTGGTGATTGGACATGACTCGACCTGTCAATGACTTCTGATCACCTGTCACACTCACAGACCAGATGCTTGTCAGTCTGATCGATGTTCTTCACCCGGTTCTCCCTGTTGACATCGCCTTGCCATTAAACATTTACCCACAACAAACCCAGTGAGTGAGAACCAGGGGCTCCAGCAGCAGGGCTACCCCCCCCCTCTCCCATCCGCACCCCCCGGCCGCAGGTCACAGCTGCAGCCGCCTGACACCTCCTGTCACTGAGTCGCTAAGAGAAGCGGTGAGGGGGGTGGGCCGTCGGCAGCAGCTGTCCGAGCGAGGCCGAGCCGGGGTTCACCTAATGTCAGGCAGCATGTCGTGAGGCGCCGGCCTGCGGACCCAGCGAGCTAATGCTAACAAAGCTACGCTGCCTCTCCACGCAGCGAAGCCCCGTCACTGACCGAGTCACCGACGATACACGCCCGCCACTGACACCCGGGGCCCCGCGGGCACGCTGACACCGGCCGGCTCCGCTTGAATTACCTGTACTGAGGGGCGGCGGCATGTGTGAAGCCGAAATAGTTGCTTGCAGCCATCTTGGCATCTCCAGTGCAGGCAGTGGGGAAACAGCAGACAGCAGCAGAGAGGCTGAGGCTGACCGTCAAGATGGTTCACCTCCCGTCGGCCCCTGCGACGCCAGCGCACACAGGAAGTACGTCACAGAGAAAGAGAGAGCTAGTTTATCTTAGCTGTGGTTGTTATTTTGTCAGATATAAATGTCAGTAGGGTGTATGAAAACAAAACAAGTTAATTGAATTAAGAGAGAGAAGGAGATAAATAAGATATGAGAGATAGCGAGTAAAAAGATTAATACAACAGTAGTTGTCTAGTTTTTGCTTTCCCCCCCTGTTGTTTATATTTAAATGGCACAATGGTGCTTTTATCCAGCTATATAAACTGCTGATTGTATTTAAGTTTTCTCCTGGATGCACAAAATGTTATATATATATAAACATATATATCCGGCAGCTCTACATTATTTGGTGTTTAAATTCTGTCAAATGACATATGGGTTCAGCTCTAATGTTACATCATGCTGTGTCACTTACAAACATTTGTATGTAATATATTAATTGTTCAAATTAAAAGCAGGTGATATGAAACAGGTAACGTGCAAGTCTCTCAAAATTATACTTAAGTACACAAAGTAATTGTACTTAGTTCCATTGCACCACTGCAGTGAGTTCGTGTTGTGTGTTTGTGCACGTGTCATTTCAGGTGTGCATCATGATTTAAAGACATAAAACACGTAACGCTATGATCGGCTATGATGGGGAAATCCCGAAGCGAAGGCGGAAGTAGATACAAGTGATTCCTCTCGTCTCTCCTGCACAGGATCCTGCCGTATCAGCTGCATGTCAGTCACGCTTTCACCGAGTTGCTGTCTAATGCAAATCAAACCAGAGGCTGCGACTCTGAAGCCAGAAGATTTAAACTGAGCATCATCTTCAGATCCTCACTCTGTGTTAGAGGAAACATCTGCACATCTCTTTCTTACAGACAGTGATACAAATGACCTTGGGTTCTGCAGGCAGCGTCTCAGCGGTAGCACACAATTAGAAAATAGATAAAATAAAATTAACCTATTTACATATTATTCAACTTCTAGGGGTTACTACTGCCACCATAGGCACAATCATCCTTAAAATAGAAAGGTGCATGTTGTAGAAACATGCAGAGTAAGTCCGAATGCTGTGCAGGGGAATTGGAGGGGTGATATGATTGGTCGTGTGCAAGTGAAGTCAGGGGGAGAATAATGAATGTGTGTGGGGAGAGTTGGGGTAAGAGAGACGTGGTGGGGAGACCGAGAGGGAGGGGAGGGGGGGTGCTCTGCATGGAGACTGATGCTGTTGCCAGGGAACTGCCACCACATATAGAGGACCACTGAAAACAGCAGCAGGTTCCATCTTATGGAGTAAAGGGACACAGAGACTGGTGCTCATTTGTTGTCCCCCCCCACCACGTTTAGGTTAGTTATTTAAACCAAACCCAGAAAAGCTACCTCCCCAGAAAGGATGTGGATGCAAGACTGGAACTGAATTAGAGGTAAGGAGGGGGAAATGGTTGTCCAATCAGAGGCTGAGAAAAAAAGGGGGAGATAAAGAGTGAAATCATGATGCCAGAGCAGATGCAGCCTCATATAAGGACATTTTTTATCTGGGTGATGTGGATTCAGGAGCTGAGAGGCACTGCTGTAGGCTCGCTCTTCACGGCCAGTCTTTCTCCAACAAAGGTGGCCAGAGGCGGACGAGACCAGGAGGAGGAGGGGGGTCCATCACAGACAGAGGTGCCCCCTGTCTGCAGACACCTGCTGCTGGCGAGCGGCTGATATTGAGGACACTGTACGACTGTGTCTGTGCACGAGTGTGTGTGTGTGTGTGTGTGAGTGCATGTGAATTAGCCAAAGACAGAGAGCAGGGGGAGATTTCAGCCCGACCGATGCTCCCCCGCAGGCGCGAGGGGATCAGGACTTTCTTCCCTCGCATCTCTGCATCTGTGTCCGAGCAGGAGTAGGAGGGAGGACACACAGGCAAGGACCACAGAGAGGGTTTCGAGGGGATCCTGCACCGCTCATGTGAGTCGACGTCCATGCATTTCTAATCTGCTTGCACCTTTTACACCTTGCATGAAAAGGGAAGTCAGTGGGAAAATTTGATTCTGTAGTGGTAATGTCCTGCATATGTTTTTTGTAGCATTAGTATTTCAACAGAATATGACTGGAATTACACAGGACGATGGTTGTACATGAACAGGGTGTTTAAATGACCTTTGATATGTTATATACACATATAATAATATGATATATAATGATATATATATATATATATATATATATAATCCATATTATCACTTGTGTTTCCTTTTTTCCTGTGGCAATACATCCTCCATATAAAACATGGCCGTCCTCTAGCTTATACTCAACCTCAAGTGTTACAGCCATAACCACTAAAACCAATTGCCACTGTCGTTGACTCTATGTGTTGCAGCATGGTTGTCATAATCCCACTCCTGGCAGGTTGTAGCACATTTTGTCATCACGGTATCAAGTATAACCTCCATCACGGACTGGGAATCCTCAGTCATTGAGACACTGGGGATCTGTATATATAAGCAGAGAAGTACAATAGGACTTTACGTGCAGTTAAACAGCCACAGTTCTCCAGCCAGTACAGACCTGTACTGCTGGTATTCATGTGCCACCATTGCATTGTGATACTGCAGCTGAATGTCAGCATCAAACCATGGAAATAAAGAGGAAAGAGTGCATCTAGAAACACTTTTGATAATGCACGTGTTAACACATTAGTATTAAATCTATTTTGCTCTGCTGACTATTGTTATTTTCTCAGGGAAGCCTTCTTCACAAGCTTGTTTGGCTTCTCAAATCCCCTGCACACTGTTTTAACATTTGTTTCACTCTATAGTTTTTTTAAATATATAAAATGTGCATACGAACTATATTCGGACATGTTTTTTCCCCCAAAATCTTCATCACTATGTGAGTTCTGGTTTCAACTGAAGATTTTACTTTAAAACCTTTGGTTACATATAGCACGAGTGTGAACAGAGATCAAAAAGTCAGTGGCTGCATCAGTCGGGTGGGATTAAGCAGCAGCGAGCAGGGGGATTATATGGGCTGAAAGTTGTTGTCCACCCTGGCCTCTTGAATTCCAACTACCAGCGACTTCATATGTAATATTTGACTTTCATGAGAATAGAGCTGCAGAAAATGGTCTCTGTCCGACTCCGTCACATGCCTCTCACATGTGGCCCTGTGGGCAGGGGGATAAAAAGCCACGTGACCGCGTTGGTATCAGCCCCTAAATTGTATTGAAAAATTGTCCATTAGAAAAATCCTCCGAACAATGCCGACTTTTCAAATACGTGTCTGTGGTGCAGCCTGTTGTGAGGACACTAATTTCATTTGACAGCTTTCATCTGTTGTAGAGGATTTTCATTGAGAAGTGGTTCCTCTCTTCACACCTGCAGGCCCCTGCTCTCCTCTCTGAGGGATGGGCACCACAGAGGCGACTCTACGCATGGAGAATATGGAAGTGAAAGACGAGTGGCAGGATGAAGACTTTCCCAGGTGGGTTCCTTTTTCATTTCTATTGGTCATCATCTGTTCTGCTCCGTTACTGTCAGATATATGACTGATGTTGAAGTTTGAGAATATACTGAAGAGAAGAGAAGCTTAACGCATCTCTGTGAGCTGTGGGTGTTCATACCATGTGGCACGTGTTTGTGAATGTGTGTTTGTATGAGTACATTCGAGTTTAAAGGTAAATATTTAATAACCTAAGATTAAATAAGTAGTTAATTACAGTTTGTCTGCTAATTACCATTAAAGGCTGAGTTGTATGACTTTCAGTCTGGTTTACTTTGTGTTGACTCATTGATGTGTGCTGTGACTCTACCAAAGACGTTATGTTTTCATCTGTGATGATTGTTAGTCAGCAACCAGTTTTCAGGACATTATGCAGATGGTTATGGTAAAGAAAGAACACAAAGTTTTCTTTAACATTGTCAGACCGGGCAGTTTTTCTTTTACATTTTCCATCCTTTCTCAGAGAATAAGGAATGAATCTTGATGAAAAAAACCAGGCATGTTTCATGGACTAATGATTGTGTTCAATCTGATTAAAATAAACTGGGATCCAGTGGATTTAATGCGGTTCCATTAGGGGACATGCTGGGCCGTGGTGGAGCTAAGTGCTCGAGTGACATTCTGCTTGAAATATTGACACTTTCTATTTTGGGAACTATTGATAGCCTTATGTTGTGTACGTTTTGCTTTCTGTGCATTAATAGGGCAATATTTAAACTGTGTAGCTGTCCTCGCGTGAAATGATTAGTACAGTGAGCTTTAAGGTCAGGGTGACATTTGATATGATGTTCACAGTGAGAGGCTCTGAAATAGGAAATCTGATCGATGGTGTGTCGCAGCATCTGAGAGAGGAAACTTAGAGAAAGATAATTCATGACATACATTTTATGTCAGTGCAATTTAGAAATTGCAGGCGTGGTATTTGATGATGAGAGGTTTTAATGAAAGTCTTGATGCACAGAAAAAGAGCAGTCCAGAAAGAGAGACGTGTGATGCTAGTTAGTGCTGAGCTCCCTCCTCCCTCCTCCTCATCCTCCTCCTCCTCCCTCCTCCTCATCCTCCTCCTCCTCCTCTTCCCTCCTCCTCCTCGGATGGGAAGCAGGAAGCCAGGGAGCAGGTGCACTGTTGTCTCAGTCTACGTCATGTGACGCAGCAGCAGCCACTGATCAACAACACAGCATCGCCAGGAAAATGGTGGCAGGATTTTTGGTTAAAGGCAGACAGAGGCTGAGGAATATTCAGCAGCAGATGGATTATTGAGGTGTAGCCTCAGAGTGCTGCTCATCCCCCATCAGCTCAGACGACTGGGAATAGTTCAACAGAGCAAACACAGAGGTGTGTGAGGTTAAAAGGCTCATTTGAATCGGCTCTTGACAAAAGCAGTATCCTCCTGAAGGTAAGCATCATCAGTTCATCCTGATATTGATCTAGCTGCACGACAAAGCAGCCATTTAAAAAGAGAGATTCTCTTGCTATTGTTGAAAGAATAAACCCCCATCAGTCTGTTGTGCTCATAGAAAGGGGCTTCGATGCTGACAAAGGAGGTGTTGGACTGTTATTCAGTGCAAGGCTCCTCGGGGAATAGATTCAGACTGTTCAGCTGTGGTTGTGTCTCTGGGCTAAAGCCAGTGTTGTTGGCTGAGGAAGGGCACACACAAACACACACACACACACACACACACACTGTCAAGCACTGTGCTCCTGCAGATGGGTGGGAGAAGCATTTGGCTTTCACAGGAATGCAGCTAAAAACTGCCCCCTGCTGAATAACAGTGCGCTGTAGCTCCCCGCTGCAGCTCTTTTAACACTTAACTGCACAAGTCTATTGTCACTGCTGTGGTCTCTTTTGGTGTTGTTGCTGATCGACACTAAACCACTCACGAAAGGCCATCTGCAATCAATCAATCAAACTTTATTTATAAAGCAGCTTGCGATCAAATCAAATGTGATTCAAAGTGGTTTACATGTGACTGACTAAACGTAGGATGTTCAAATGTATTATAATGGGTAAAAATGAAGGACTTAAACTGATTTAGAGACCAGTTCATTCCATTAATAATAGAAAAGACAACAATAAAATATAAACAAGCAGTCAAAACAACATGTGAAAAAGTGTTCCATAAATTCCTTATATGCAAGTATAAGGTCATAAATATATAAAAATAAAAGATAAGGATGATTATAACAATTTTTGTAAAATAAACTATATTATTATTTAAAACAAATAAACTTGATAGAACGCTACATTAAAGCCAGACTAATTGGCTTTTTATTTCATGTTAAATAATGTGCATAGGTTAATTCACACACAAACACACACAAACTCACTCACTCACTTATATTAAGAGCAAGATGTTGACCTTTGACCAGGGTGTCAACAGTAAATAACAGAGCTTTGTGGACACACAGAAGCCTTCTTCTCCTCTCTTCCACTCGTCTCTTTGTCATTCCTCCCCCTTTCCCCTCCATTAAATTTTCCGCCCTCTGTAATCTTCATCTCTCCCCAAAGAGATGGTAATTACCGTCTCTATCCTCTTCAGCTCGCAGCTCTTTTTAGTGCTTATAGCTAGATCAGTGACAACATCCATGTCTAATCCTATTCACCATGTTACATTTTGCTGGGTGGACAAAGTCATAGAGGCAATAGCATGTTGGAGAACAGAGAAGAAAAAAAAATGAATCGTATTTGCTTGCTTTACTTAAATTTTAAATTAGACTCACAGACTAACACTTATTTGGCAGAACTTTGACTTTGGGTTGTATTAGTATTGAACCATATATTATTTGTAACAAGCACAGTCACGGTTGTTTATTTGTGCATGTTTCCCTACAGACCACTACCAGAGTACGGAGACATGGATCCCTCCTGTGGTCTCACAGACAACAGAGGCTGTAAGTGTCACTGACAACTGGATCATCACTGATGGATGGATGAGTTCCTTTATGGTTTTAGTTACAGTCTCTTCTCCTCTCCTCTCCTCTCCTCTCCTCTCCTCTCCTCTCCTCTCCTCTCCTCTCCTCTCCTCTCCTTCCTCTCCTCTCCTCTCCTCTCTCTGCAGCTCCCCCTACCTCACTGAACGTGAGCCCTTCCGGAGGAGGAGATGGCGGTGGGTCTTCATCCCACCGTAAGCGGCGCACGTTGCTCGCCCCGGATATGAACCTGTCCCTGGATCACAGTGAGGGCTCTCTGCTGTCGGAGGACTTCCTGGACACACCGGACGATCTGGACATCAACGTCGATGACATGGATACACCCGATGAGACGGACTCACTGGAGTTCATCACCAATGGGAACGAGCTGGAGTGGGAAGGTCAGGGGTTACAAATATATTTGCCCGCCTGTCAACTATACATCTTATTCGATTTTATAACTCTCACTCAATATTACTCAGATTCAAGATTACGTTTTCAGATCTTCTGAATACTAAGATCAGTATCTCATGTACTGTAATATGTATCTATATTTATTATCTAAAGTCAACATAATACATATGAGACTTTATGCTGAGGTTTGTAGAAATAATGGAATCTTATATGTCATATTTACTTTCCAATTACAATTTGAAAGCTGCATGCACAGAATGAGGGTGAAACTATATTTACATTTAGATTAAATCCAAAACTAACAAAACACATACTGATTTTAATCCTTAGGAAGAAACACAGATAAACACAAATATAATTTCGTTAAAGCTAGTGATACTTAATCACTCAAAACCTCTCTTAAAAGGAATAGACAACACATTTTACTCTGGGGACTGTGCAGGCTGTTACATATTAAAGAGTTTCCTATCTTTGTGTCTTTTTGTGTTCAGACGACACTCCAGTGGCCTCGGCCAAAGCAGATCCCGCTAACGGCTCAGGAGAAGTGGACGAAGAGGGGAACACCAACAATGGACGCCTCTGGAGAACAGTAGTCATCGGCGAACAGGAGCATCGGATTGACATGCAGGTCATCAGACCCTACGTACGGGTGATCACACACGGAGGTCAGTGAAATCCATTTAATAACTCAATGAAGGCCTTACTCTCTTGTTAAATACAAAGATTAATTATTCATTAAAAGAGACAACCTTTATTATTAATATATTACAACGTTATTATCAGGTAAACACCAGCGAGACAGACTTAAAGATCTCATCATACCTCAGTTAACTTTTGCTGCTTTAACAGTGTCTGTGATTACTGGATCTTCTCTCATCAGGATATTACGGAGAGGGTCTCAATGCCATCATTGTGTTCTCCGCCTGTTACCTGCCTGACAGCAGCTGTCCAGATTATCACTATATCATGGAAAACCTCTTCCTGTGAGTTAAACACGATTGACTTTTACAATTCAAGTACAAGCTTTGATGTCGTACATGAATGGATTATCTATAAGTATAAGCTCCCAAATCAGAACTGACTGACCTACGTTCATCTTGTGGGAAACTGGACAAACCATTTTATAAGTGATCCTTTCATGATCCTTTGTCTTTACATACAATCGTTCTGAAAACAGTGTTTAACAGATCTCCCCCCATCTGTCCTCCAGGTACATGGTGAGCAGCCTGGAGATGCTGGTGGCTGAAGATTATCTGATCATTTACATGAACGGAGCCACGCCTCGCAGTAAGATGCCCGGGATCAGCTGGCTCAAGAAATGTTACCAGATGATTGACAGAAGGTGAGGAAAAGGAGAAGCTACAAGAAAACAAACTGCTGTTGAGCCATATAAGTTCATTTTAGACGAAAGACCTGCAGACTGAATGGACCTGTTGTTTGTGTTGTGATGGCAGATTGAGGAAGAACCTGAAGTCTCTGGTCATCGCTCATCCCACGTGGTTCATACGAACAGTCCTGGCTATTTCCAGGCCTTTTATCAGGTGACACACACAGACACCAATAACTGTATGGTTAAAGTGGGGAATCCACAAATGCCTGTGCACAAGTTAGAATGCTTTTTGTTATTCTGATCGATGTCCACATGAATTAAAGATATCTCTGTCATATTGAATTAAGGCCCTTTAAGTTAATGAGGGCTCTGGACATTGCGGACTGAATATTATCATATTATTTTACTCCACAAACTCTTTATGTTACAATTTCAAAGAGGTTTAATGTGCTGACAATTGCTTTTTACACTAAAATATAACTCAAACTGTTCATTGATACATTATCAGAACTATGATGTAACATATGATGTTGTGTTGTTGTTTCCACCTCATCCATCCACAGTGTGAAGTTCATGAATAAGATCCAGTATGTCCACAGTCTGGATGAACTGGCCGAGATCGTCCCCATGGAGCACGTCCATGTCCCAGAGTGTGTGGTGCAGTAAGTGTCTCTGACCACTAGATGGAGAAGTTGAGCTACAGGAGTGATTCTCAACCTGTGTTGCATGTCTTCTGTAAAATGATTAATTCAATGATATTTAATTGAGAACGAAATTAAATGAATAATTCAAGTTTTCTGAGCTGAACGTACGTACAGTGTCACTCGTTTTTCAGATTTGACGAGGAGAGGATTAATGTCCGGAGGGAAAGGTAAAATAGATCCATAATTTTTGTATCTAATTTCGATAACAGCACTCACCTCCATAAAAATAGAATAGTTATAAAGAATGACACTCACACTGTCTGTGCCTGCAGGATGGAGCAGGAGCAGAGGCAGCAGGAGCAGCAACACTCAGTTCCTCAGGAGTCAGTGAAAAAATCTGCAAGGTACCAGTCATCACTAAATTTAAGTTCATATTTAACATTTATCTAGTTGGGAAACTGTCTTCATACATGTGCGTTTATTGTTTCTCTCATTTTCAGGCCAAAGTCGGTGATAACAGATCAATAGTTGTGAGATGGACAGAACCCTGCAGGTGGGTACTTTCCTCCACTTCTTTATTTATTATCCACAAGGGGGCACTGTGCTTTGAAATGGAACCTCCACATTACTGATTGCATTTCAAACTTATAGCAATTCCACATTCCTGAGTAATGTTTTTATATATTTCGAAACAGTAACATATTTCAGGGTATCTTCTCTTTGGTCTTTCTTAGATTGCATTAATTGGAATAGAATACTTGAATGCTGTAATGCTGCTTCAGACTTTATCTGAGCACAAGTTGTGGTATGTTCATGGGAAAGACATTGACAAATAAATAACAAACCAGTTTGTGTGAGTGTGTGAGTTGGGGCAGGGAGGGGAGGGGGTGGTTTAATCTTCCTTCACATTCAGATTTACAGTTTTTTACAGCTCCTCCATTGTCAGGGAGGGTGTCTGCCCAACTGTCGTTTCCACACCTTTATACACTAATGCTCGGTCGTAAGGTGATCGTCTAGTTCCTCATTGTTCAGCCACATTATTTGCAAACAAGTTTCATCAGCCCTTCTAAGTGGAGTTTGCATGTTCGTACTTCAGCTTCCTCCCACAGCCCAATCACATTCAGATTGGCTTCAGGTTGACTCTAGGATTGACTGTATAGGGTTGACCTTTATAAGTAGCAGTGAGTTAATGGATGAATGTTTAGGATCTTTTGGGATCTTTGCTTGAGTTTAATCTAAGTTCTTAAGTGTTTCCTGCACACAGCACGAGTTTGTAGTCGATGCAACACAGTACAAAACCTTGAGGGAGAGCATGATAGGAATGGGATTTTTTCATAGAAAGCCACTATAGGAGTAAGTCCTATCCACAGCAACATAGAGCCTGAGTGTTTAAGAGTCTGAGCTGGTTTGAACCTGCTGGTTTAAGAATATACACAGCAGTGTGCTGTCACTGTCTGTCGTGCTGATAAAGGTCATACGACTGAAATTCCAATGATAATGTATCCAGTGTGTCACGGGGTCAACATACAGAGACAAACAATAATTCACACTCACATTTGTACATAAGATCAATTTAGATTCTCCAATTCACCTCACCCTAACCTGCATGTGTTTGGACTGTGGGAGGAAGCCGAAGTTCCTGGAAAAAACTCCCCACAGACACGAGGAGAACATACAGACTCCTGAAAGAAAAACCCCCCAGCTTGGACTTGATTCATTTAGTATAACTCAAAATATATGTCCTCCAAAAGATCAGGCAGAGAAAAAGTTCTGAAATATATTTTATAGAATTACTAATTTGAATTTGATCGTTACTTATTGTTAATGTATTTATTTGACTTTAGCCTTAAAAGCAACATGTTTTCATATTATCCTGTTTGGTAATTTTCATCCACAAACATTTCCCTTTCTTTGTGCAGGATGTGACTTAGGTGTTGAGCATGAAACCTTTGATTAAGAAGCAGCTTCCTTACTCTACCAACATCCAGCTGAAGATTTGTGCCATCGTCCTCCAGTCTTAACTCTGAGTGCTCCATCTCTAATCCCTCTGTCCGGAACCCTGGAACCATCTTGTTTTTTCTCTGTGAGAGGTAGAGTGAAGACGCTGCTCCGCTGAGCTTCAGTACTTTGCAAGAACCTTTTTCTTGATGAAAACGGAGTTCATTAGTTCATTACCCCGCTGGGTGGTCTCCCATATTCACATGTTGCATCATCCTGAAGCTCTATAACCCAGGGAACAAGGACAGAAAATCACTCTACAATAACTAAAATAGTAAAAGTTGTTATTTTTTATTCCGCAGCTTGTTAATAGGAGTAAATTCATTGCCTTCCCCTAAAAATTCCAGCTGTTGGTTTGAAATCAAAGCTGTTTTAAGAGTTTTTTGCTACCTTTTACTTTGGCAAGAGGGAGGTCTGAGTTACACCTGAGAGGTTGAATAGAAACTGTGCTTGTGTCTGTGTGACATCACCAGATCACTGTGATCACACACACTTATACTGACGCTGTTGTGTCAATGTAATGCAGATATAATAATGATGTTACTCCACATGATCAGATGCCTTCATCTTTTATTTTTGCCACGTAGTTGCTGTATAGGTCAAATGCTCTCTTACTGTATTTACATTTTGAAGATTTTGAAATGTACTAACACTCTCCAACATATCGGGATCATTTACTGTTCTTCTTCCGGATCTCACAGTTTCCTCTGTGGCCTTCCATCTATCGTGTGACCTTATGTTACGATGTGCCTCAGTTCTCTGTGTGTTCATAGAGGAATCAGAGTTTCCATCTGCTGTGAAACCCTATAAGAAAGTCATGACAAAATAGACAGATGTTGCATTTTATGGTTCTTTTACAGAGTTTCTAAAATATCTACGTTAAGCAGAACATGTCTAAATCATTTAGAATAGTCCTCATTTTGACACTGAGCAGGATTTCATTGTTTTCAATTACATGTGTGTGTTACAAAAAAGGATGTTTAAAATGTACATTTTAATGTAATTCTTCCAGATCATTTGTTGTCAGTTCAGATTGTGGAAACCTGTTATCACTGCAGATGATATAGGATATTATGCAGCCTCTTCAAGGAAGGTCACAGCTGAGGCATTTGTATCTCAATACAGAGGGATGCCGTTAATGTAGCTTATTCTTATATTCTTCCTAAAGCAAGTCTTATTTTGACATGTACATTTCTCTTTTGCATGTATAATGCATTATTGAATAGACATTTTCTGGGGATTCCTTCAATTCTTTCTCATCTTTAATTTGTTCAGCAATCATCTTATTGTAGCAGGAGGAGAAAGATATTTTATTTTTGTAAAGAACTGCCTGTATTCTGTTGATATGTTTTGCACTGTAGGATTTTGTTATCATCATTTTTAAACTAGAAACTGTGATAGATTTATGTTTAGCTGTGTTTGTGTTGTTGTAAGAGGATCATTACTGATATCATGCAGTTGTGTAGCTGTTAGTTCAGCATGGACACACTAAAAAAAATAGGACTCATGACATATCTGTTCCTAAAAAGCTATTTCAATTGCGATGCTCCTTTTGGTTCTGTTGCCTTTCTGTTGTGGGAATGTTCAAGAAAAGGTTTTAACTTTTCTCTTCTTTTCAGTCATTTCTGGATGTGATGATCACAGTAAACCAAACATGAGAAGTTACATCAAACATGTATGATCCCAGTACAGCAGCCATAGCTTGTCATATAAGGAAGGTTGTTCTGTTTATATATTTTTGAGTGCCTATTTTTGAGCCTAAAGAAAACCATATTAAGTAGAGGAATGTAAAGTGTAGCCTGTTTAGTTATTAGGATTTATAGGTTATCTTAGTCAAGTTAAACCTGGTTCCATTGCCAGGGTTTGCTGATGTGACCTGCTGTCCTCAACAGAAAAGCACAATGTCTAGATTATTACAAATAGTTTGCCTCTGCTGTAAAATGTTCGCTCGGATTTAAATGGGAAGGATGATTCTTTCTAGGTCGCCATGATTGTTTCTTCCATGTAAATATAAGTCAATAAATTGTTGCTCCCAAATTCTGCTGTGGTGTTTGTTTATATACCTTCTTCAACTTTTGTCCAGTAAAAGCCAAATATATTTTACTCAAAAGATTAATATTGGACTGTCATGCTTCAACAACTCTAAGATTAACTAAGTTAAACTTAAAGTATAATAGTTTATTTATTGAAGTTCATGTGCTCAAAAAGACAATTCAATTTGCTGTCATGTTTTCCATCACATATATTTCATTTCTCTATTCTCTAGGTCTTAAGTTTAAATTCTTGTGAGTACATATTTGGCAAAAAGGAGTAAGTGTGGAAAGATACATTTTAATCTTGGGATTATGTTATTTCAATACAATTATAGCTAGCTCATTTTCTCAGAATCCTCAATAGTGTAACTACTGAGAATCTGCTCATATGAATGAGGTAATGCCTGTTTCCAAAATAAATCTCTGTTTGCATTGTTTCTCACAAGGGAAGATCCTCAATGATGATGTAATGCTTTCCTCTAGAAAAAGACACGTATGTGCTCAAGGACATGTTACTGCAGTGTTGTCTTTTCTGTGTGAAGCCACCACTTCCAGAGATGCTCACACAGGACTTTGATCATGTCAAGTCACCTCAAAGCTCCAAAAATGTCCTTTCTTGGATTCAGAGAGCCCTTTGACATCATGATGATGTGAGATGAAAGGTCATCACTGGTCAAGCCACCAACCTTCTCCTTTACACACTAACACGTCATGGAGAACCTCTGACCTCTGACCTCTGACCTCTGACCTCTGACGCACACAAACAGAAACACCCGTGACACACACACACAGACTGGGAAAGAAAGCAGAGGCAGGGAGAAAGGTGCAGAAGGTGATTATATCCAGACACTCACAGAAACCAAATAATGTCCACAAACAAATGATGTTGGAACATTAATTGCAGAAAATAATACTCTGAGCTTTCTGTTAGTGTTCGGACTCACATGTGATGACTCATATCCTCATTTGATTGATTCCCTATGAAGTAAGGCCTCACAGCGGAGGTTACGAATAGATTAATAACTAAAGCAGTGGATACATCCAAAGCTGATGAGTAGCTGTGTGTGAAAAAGTTCATCTCACATATACACACATACAAAGGCACACAGATATAATACAATTTAATGCAGTATGAAATAGAAAATATGAAAAATGGAATATACAATTTAAGATAAAGTGTACTTAAATAGCATTATTATAGATGGTTGATTTAAATATTAACAAGTTACTCAAGATGTTTATTTCTCTAACTGGATATTATTAGGATATTATAGTTTTTAGTTTTATTTAGGTTTGTAACCATACTGGAAAACTCCAGATTTTAAATGTATGTCTGTAGCATCAGTAGTTTTCCACCTCAGCAACTGGTTCAGGAGCTGGATTAGTTCCTGATCCACTTCCGCTTCCCTGACAGAGACCGACAGCTGCCGGACAATCCCGTGGAGCGATTGGCTGGCGGCCAGAGCTCCTGCTGACTCTGATTGGCTGCCGCGCAAGGGGGCACGTAGCAGGGGAGGTGGAAAAAGAGCGCGAGCACGTAAAACCACGAGAACGTCGCGTGCTGCGAGTGCCGTGACGTGTTGTGACGCGTGTTGTATATAAAGCGTAGAGCCTCCCGGTGCCAGGGAACCAACAGCAGGACACGCGGGACTAGAACCGAACACAGAGCTCACTCTCTGCAGAGACGAACCCGGGACCGGTTTCATCCTCCATCTCTTTACGTGTCGTTTGTAAACAGCCTCTTCAGCTCCCTCTCTCGAACTGGACGAGCCGGAAGCGACGAAGAAAATGAAGTACATCATTGGAATTGGCGGGTAAGTTTGTTTTATGTATGTTTAAATCTAACAGAGGAGTATTAGCTTATGTTTTGAATGTTTGATAACATGTGTATCTAACTGAAACACCACAATGTCACAACTACCTGGTTTGTATTCGACCTACAACTTTAAAGTATTACGTGAAGTGATGGAGTCTGAAGTCTGGTGCCTTCATCTTAAAGAAATCTAGTGTTTAAGTCAAAGTTATTAAAGTACATATTAGCTCCTCGGTTAAAACTCGGTCCACGATCGTTATCGGCTGCCCGCCAGAAAGCGTGGGAGCCGGGCGGTGACACCGGGTTTCAAGTCGTGTCCGGCTTTGGCCGCCGTTGTCATAAATCGAGCGGGACTTTTGAAAATTCGCCGCCGAGTTCCCGGTTGGAAAAGTGGAGGGAGAGTTCAGATCAGTGGAAAGTCCCCAGACAAAGACAGGTCCCAGTTCACATGAGCAGATATAAGTCAGCTGTACATCATGATATTACACGTTTATTGTATTTAGTATGTAACACTGATGTGAACAGTGATGTGATTTTATTATTCAACTCCGCATGTCCTTATTAAAATGCTGCTGTTCACCACAGTGGGTTCTTACATGTTTACCTAACTTGATGTTAATAATTATGTTGTTAAACATTACCTTTTTTTTATCATATGTACTAAAATAACTAGTTAAAACCATGAGGTGCCACAGTCACATTTTCTGGTGCACAGTAGCTTCTATTTGTACTCTATCATTTAATTTAAAAACTAATGTTGGCCTGGGAGTAAATCAGCAGTGTGTTATCACTTTTTTTCATTTTCACACAACAATAATGATAACAATAACAAAAATTACTTGCGATATAAACAAGACACCTTTTTAATTTTTCTGTTGCAAAGTGGCCACAGAGGCTTGTTTACACACTAGTTGTTGCAGGAAATAATGTTTTTTGTCGCTTCTGCTTTTCTGCTTTCAGAGTCACTAACGGGGGCAAAACCACCCTGACCAACAAGCTGATCAAGACTTTGCCCAATTGCTGTGTTGTGCACCAGGATGACTTCTTCAAGGTGAGTTTTAGCATATGGACATTCCAGACTTTCTTTTTCCGATGAACGTTGCATGTGAGTGCTCCCTCGAATGTAATCGTTCTCTGCTGTAGTTTTGGAAATGACCATAATGTCTATGCAGATTTGTCTTTCACCTGCTTTTCTTTACTGTATCCCCTTTGTAATTTCTTAGAAGTTTTCTCAAGTTCAGATTTTAACATCTGCAATCAAATTTAGTTTTTAATTTCCTTGTTCCTTATTTTAATCTAGCAATGCACTTAGCAATAGCTTGCTTTACTTTCTCCATTCCCATAGTAGTGTGCCTTTTCCACCTTTTTGTGTGTGTGTACTCTTTGTCCTAACTCCGGCATGTGAGTGTGGACTGCAAGTGTTCGGAGCTGTGAGGTTGCCGCAGTGTTTTACTGGTGACTGTTATTTCAGAAACCTGATCAGATAGAAGTCGGGGAGGATGGCTTTAGACAATGGGATGGTAAGACTTCACTGAAGACTGCCAGTGTCTCATTGTTGACCTTACATTCACATACCATGTAATATAGCAACATTACATACACGTAAAGCCCTTAAAATGCACAACATGAAGTTGAAAACAACCTCCAGAGACAGACAAACAAACACATTCCCAATATTTTACAGCCTTTGTTTGACTCTGTTCTAATCATCCCCGGCTTTGCTCTCTACCAATCTTCCCCTACAGTCATCACAGCAATGGATATGGAGGCCATGACCAACACAGTGAAAGGATGGATAGAGAACCCTGTGAAGTTCGCCCGCTCTCATGGTGTCACGCTGTATTCCCCCTCAGTTGTGGCCGACCCAGACGACCAGATCCACATCCTGATTGTGGAGGGCTTCTTGCTCTACAACTACCTGTTAGTTCATACATTTATTTTATTCTTTAAATTGACTCGGCTCAACTTTAGGAACTCCTCTAACTTATTATCTATATATTTGTACAAAGATATGAAGTCTTAAGCCACCCACTTGAATAATAGTGGTATGTAGTTCCACGGAATCACAGTTCATACGTATGGTCTATTTATAGATTAATACGTTGTCTCACTTTAACACATTGACAGCAGAATTGTATGTGGTGGGGAACAGGGCGTCTTGTTCCCTAAAAATTCTGAGAAATTCATGATAACAAACCCACTGATGTGTTAATTCTGTCGAGTCACATGATCAGGTTCCTGCCACGGGAACATGTACATAGACCCTGCATGTGGAGTCGGGGCGGGCTCTGCAGTGGGAGATAAGGTGTTCAGCAGAAAGAGGCTCTTAGAGTTGGGGCCGGGTGGTTGATACCGTGTGCTGGAAACTCAAAGTGGAGCATGCTGCAGAGATGTAGATAAGAAACAGTCCGAATTGCTTTATGACTTTACTCTAGTTTGTTTGAAAGTCACTCATGACATGGTTCTTCTCCCCTCTAGGCCGCTGCTGGATGTTTTCAACAAGTGCTATTACATCTCCGTCCCCTATGAGGAGAGCAAAAGAAGGAGGAGGTGAGATGATTCCTGAAATGTTTGGTTATATTTCTTCACACATGTTTTAATGATCAGTGAATTTTTTATCTGAGGTGTTTTTAACCTGTATCTTACTTGTTGTTTTTAGTACAAGGCAGTACACTGTCCCCGACCCTCCTGGCCTGTTTGATGGCCACGTCTGGCCCATGTACCTGAAGCACAGGAATGAGATGGAGGAAAACTGCTTGAATATTGGTATGTTACAGCTGTGTTGATTTGTCCAATGTGTTTTTTTTTAAGTCAATTGCTCATATTTTCTATGTGAAATTCAGTGTAATCTGATTGTTCAGAAGGTCCAGTTAGTTTTAGTTGTTTACTCATCTGATGCCTTCCTGTGTGTTACAGAGTACCTGGATGGTTTGAAAACCAAGGAGGAAATCTACAACCAGGTGTATGAAGACATTCAGAACAACCTGCTCAATCGTTTATAGGTAAGAAACCACTGTTGGTTTTAGTAGTATTGTACAATCATATAGTTAAGTGAGATGAAATTTAAATAAAGAAATCTCTTGGAACCCTGTTTGTATAGATTACACTACTGAACAACCTGGTCTGACCCCATGTTCTCTTCTTTCTTGCAGCAGGAAGACTCTTCTCCATCCCTGTACAGAATTTGTAAATAGTCTTGAGGGTTCTTTTTTAAGGATGTTTTTTTAAATCTAATTTTATTATTTGTGTATATATATAGCTGAGCAATGTTAACTTATCATTGTCTTTTAATCATCTTCAGATGATCGATTTTTGTTTTTCCTGGAAAACCGATTCTACTGATCCTCTGTTACTGTTATCTGTAAGCACTGATTTTTACTGGACCATATGTTCGCCCTTTGCATTCGCCTACAAATAAATGTATTTGTTGCTGTTTGCTGATACAAAATATCAAGTATTTGTGTTTTCTTTGATTGCCCATATAAATATATTAGAAGCTAGTGTTCAGTTTCATTATCTTTTGTAATGGCAACTTTATCTGACTTTATTAAGACTGCTCAGTCTTACCTAGAACAGAATTTGAGTCACGAATAAATTGATGCAATTTTACAACCAGTCAATAAATCACATTGTACATTTGCAAATTGTTAGCTATACACTTACCATACATCAATTATTCTTCATTCAAATGAATAACATTAAAAGTTCTTTGAGGAGTTAACCAGAAGTCTCATTCACCTACATCCCTTTAGGCTAATTAGGGGGGTGAGTCAATCACAGTTGACATAGGGTGAGAGGCAGTGTAAATCTTTGATGGGTTAGCATATCTCAGGGCTGAAATAGAGACAAACAAAAATGATTCACAGTCAATTTAAAGTCTCAAATGAACCTAAACACAATCTGGATGTGTTTGGATTGTTGGGACGTGGGAAAAACATTCAGACTCTACACAAAGACCCTGGACCTGTCAGACCTGGGAAACGTGGCTGTGGATTCCCAACCTGTTTAATTAGACTCACAAAGAGTCGAGGAGCAGTTAATAGAACCATTTCTGTCACAGAACTTCATTTCTTTAAACACTAAACAATGCGCTCTTCAGCCATAACTTTACCAAATAGATAAGGCATTTGAGAAGGGGCTGTCAGACTTTGATTAACTGTTTGAAAATAAAGAGGGTGACGAGAGCCTGTTTATTCAGGGTTTTTAGATTAGAAGAAAGTGTGTCCTTTTCATTTGGACCTACTACACAACTTAAATCTAGTTAAGCTCTATTTCTTCTGCATTAGAGCTTCTAGAACCACCCATATGGCTCAACCAATTTCCCCTCGTATCTTCTTTAGAGACAGTAATGACTGTGAGAACACCTGTATCCGTTTAGAGCTGGATTTAGATTTCTGGAGGCCCAACGCACGTGCTGACAACACCCAATGTTCACAGCACGTATAAATAGGCCAGAATAATTTCTCATTTCCCCCTGAGGGAATACCTCGTCTTGACACTGAGTAGACAGTGGGAACCTCAACTTATACCACAGCTAAATATGGAAAAGGGTCGGGTAGGGGCAGTGTATTTTAAGGGTCTTCATTTCCAAAGTGAATGGAAGTCAAGACATATTTTAATTAGTAAAACAAAGCAGTGTCTAAACGTTAAAGTCGTGTATTTGTATAGTTGTTTCGACCTTCTCTAATGTGATTGGGTCATTTTGAGTCCCAGTAAAGGAAACATTAAGTTAGAAATTATAAACCAGAAGCAGTTTAGTTTTAGAATTTTTTTTAATAATTTAAGTATGAGCCAACGCTATTCTTTCAATTGGAGTGTCGGCAGTAGCCTCTCCCTCCCGTATTCTGACACCTTTTATAGTAACGACCTGTATTTTGGTTTGCCGTGCCATCAGCAGTGGGCACATGTAATCTATCATGTGCGTGTCATGTGGAAATAGGGTTGACGAGGGGATCGCTGTGACGCTCTAACAGATGGACATAGACTGAACCACACCGGCCTGGGCTGCCGGTGCTAAAAATGACAGCAGCATGCGTGAGGTCAGTGAAACCACACACACGCAGGCAGGCCCTCACACAGGTGGATGTGTTCAACAACGATAAACACAAACCAGGATTCTGAATTTCTTGATAAATCTCCACAAGCAGGGATAGATACGATCTTATCCGAAAGGTTAGAAGCATCAATTCATCACCTAACGCAAAAAAGGCCAGAGTGAAGCATTGGCTTTATTATTGCACTGTGCTTTACAGCTAAGGAGGAACCTTTGAGAAAACAAATCCAGTCTTTTCCTGGACAAACCTGACCTCATTACCCACTGAAGCACATCCATCGTGCCCGAGGGTAAATCAGGTGTTCTTCCTGAGAGCAACACTGTGGATGTGGGTTGTTTTATGATGTCAGTACTGAGCTGATCACACATACGGAACAACGCAGCGCAGTTTCATGTGCGAAGAGTCGCCCCATTCTTGTTTTTATGGCTGTTGAATCCCATTCACATCATTCATCACATTGTCACAATGAGGACACAATGTGCCCAAGGTGTATCAGTCCTGTACTTAAACTTAAAAAACACATTTCATACATCCGCAGAGGTTGTTCTTCTTTGTCCAGCTGCAGCTGTTTCCAAGGCCAAAAATAAACCTCAAATTGTAATGTATTGTTAAAATAAGTCATTTTAAATGCACACTATTAATAAACTAATGAGTCTGTTGCATACTTGGAAAAACAAACAAAAAAGTGCATTTAAAAGTAAAGCACAGATTCTGATTACAGATTATTGTACATTTCTTTGAACACTTCCTTTTTATGTAACTCAATGCTTGTGGTCTACTGTTTTTCAGAGGCAAATGTACTTAACTACATTGACCTAGTATATATATATATATATATATATATATATATATATATAATTAGAAGGTAATGTGCAGAAAGGGCTTTATAATAAAGTAATAGGAGACAACGTGAGTCAAAACTATAAGGATTGTTTGTCTGGACTCGTTCTGTCGGAGTGATAAATGATTCTCCACTTCTCAACCACTCAAAGCGGCATTCACTCACTTACGCACACATTCATACAGCACCTTTAGACACTCCTGTCACACAGATAGCACAATCTGGGGCTCAGCATCTTGCCCGAGGGCACTTCAGACTGCAGACTGATTGTACCAGGGATCGAACCACCAACCCTCTAATTTTGGCTCGGCCCTCTTTATCTTCTGAGTGGCAGCTGCACTTGGAAGAAGAACTTTGACGAATTTGTCGATGTTTTTGATACAGAGATTCTTTTCGTGAAAACATGTCAGGCACAAATCATCATTATCATATATCCTGCATATGTAATAACTTGTTGGTGTTATGACATAGGCCATGTTATTGAATTATTCTCTATAATGCAGCCAAGTTTAACTTCTTTATTGTGTTAGAGTTTAGTGCCTTGCTCAAATAACTCTCTTTAGATCCAAACATATTTTAATGGAAACTATCCAGCCATTGTTCAGTGAAGGTGTCAGATACCTCATGTAGGGCGGTGTTGCTTGGAGAGGTGGAGGTTTGAATGACCTGCATCTTGTGATTGTTTGCCTCCACTCACACGCACACACACACACACACACACACACACACACACACACACACACACACACACACACACACACACACAACCAGTCACACTACCCTACTCCTGTTTCTCACACTCACTCATAAGTTTATGCTCACTCATTGCTGAAAGGCCCAGAGTGCCTACCAGTGTGTGTGGGTATATTTGGAGGGCACCAGTGCTCGTGGAGTTGGTGCAGGAGCCGACACAGGAAGCTTCATACAGTACGACCTCCTCTAATCCTCGGTGTGCTGGCTGGCCTCGTGCATTCAGGGGCCTGCTGCCATGCACCGGGCTACCAGTGTGTCGACACGTAGCTGCAGCCACAGATGGAGTGGCAGTGGATCGGAGGACCTCTCACCTACTTCAGGGCAGTCAACAGCCTTTTCATTAGCAGTATAAACAGACAGCTACATGCAGGCCTGAACCACCTGAATCTGGTGTATCCAGTTTTCTTTGCATTACTGTTCAGGTGTCACACAGGATTTCTTCAGATGTGGAAAATGCTTTAAAGGGTGAAGAATTGAATAGAAGTTGATCAGCATTCTTTGTCTCTGAGGGCCATGAGGCTCTGAACGACCTGCCCAAGGAGATCATGTCAGCTGAGCCAGTGTCTCTCAAGTCCATCATTACCACAAACTTTTATTAGAAAGCCCTCCCTGATTTTACTTACATTTTAAATTTGGCCCTTCACATGCCGTATTGGTTTTGATGTATCAAATAGTTTTTAGCTGTTTCAAACCAATGCTTTTGATGACTAGTGTCTATTATTTTGCTGCCATTGTAAATCACTTTGTAATGTGGGTTTTAAATAGTGCTCTATAGATTAAGTTGTATTATTATTGTAATCGTTATTATCATTTTGAAATGATCCCTCCTGTAAATGGATGATGAAAAGTTTATCACAGAAAAGTCTGTGAGATACAAAGACCTTCATATTACACATAAACACACTACATGTTGAAGACTGGTTTAGAGTTACAGTCTGTTACATAACAATGTCAGGACCTTTAAAAACTTTAAAAGGCTGTAAAACTTGACCAAACTTTAAAATGTTCTCTGATATCAGGTGCAGACATCACTGGGGAGATAAGACAAATCTGTTTTGGTTATTTCTTATATAATAAACATTAAAGAATGATCATGTGTTGACAGGTGTTTATAAAGTCTAATAACTTCAGAGAAGGATTCATGATGATACATTTGTTTCATCAACAGCCAGACTTTGATCTTAATCCCAGATTATGGAGCAGGATTTACTACAATAAGAAGTGACCGACACAGAAAGGGATTATATTCATGTCATCTTTGTCTTTCTCTTCATTCATGTTGAAAAGAGGCCGTGACGTGTGACACCTGCTGAAGTCACGAGACTAAAACAGATAAAGTTGAAGACAGTCTGTGAGGATACACTGCCATCGTGTGGTGGAGAGGGGGAACAGGTCCTCAGGGCGCAGACTGAATACAGTTACTTCGGACTCTCAACACCATCAGACACCATCATATCAACAATAGGAGGTCAAGCATCTCCATCTACCTTCAGTTTCAGGACTTTGGGTCCCGGACTGTTCAATACACGTTTAATGCTTATGGGATATGAAGTGCTCCACAGCGACCTGCACCTGCATAGATATGTTTCCTTGTATGTCATAACAATGTAATGCAGACCCATACATGTTTGAATGAAACTCTTGTTAATGGAGGACCCCACTGTCTGTGTATCAAGTTTCAGAAGATTTTACCGAAGAGATTTTTAGATAATTAAAGGGAAAGTTTTCATTATGGTACTAGTACTTCAATGAAAATGTATCTAAATTTGCCTTTAATTCTCTCAAAGATGCAGCAGTAAAATCTTCTGGAACCTGACATACAGATGGGGTGGAAATCAAACCAATCTTCCATAATAAGTTTCATTAAACCTTCAGTAAGTATCCATGGACCTGTACCGTAAGACCACGAATAGACCAGAATGGACGCATCAATTTTCAAAGTGCGGCTGGCACGACCGGGTTTTCACAAACCACGGACCACCTGACCACTGTACCTCACTACTTATGACACACTCAAATGTTCTTCGTTAATGTCTCGTCAGATGGAGACAGCATCGCACCGAGCCATGGAGAAGCTTGTGTTGGTCTTCCTCCTTTATTTTCTGGTGTGCTTGGGCACAGCTCAGCAACATTTACGCGCAGGTGTGGGACCGTGGAGACACCGGATTCAGTGGGAGAACAACGGTCAGATGTACAGTCTGCTGAGCACCGGGACCCAGTACCGCTCCCCGGCACAGACCAGGAGACGCACCCAGCTTTTACTGACAACTAAGAACAGTTTCAACAGAGTGAACCTTCCTCTAGCCCCCAGTCGACCCACCAGAACCAGACCCGGACCTCCAGGGAACGCAGTCTGGGTTCACCCACTTCAAAACGACCTCGGTCCAGTGGATGCTTCGGTTCTTGGTGCTGATGCTGGACAGTATTTACTCGCCCCGGGACGACCAGGGTCACCCGGGCGGTCTCCACTGAGAATGACCCCGGCCGGAGAGGCTGTGGCTTTGGAGTACCGTCCACACCAGAGTCCGTTGAATAGCACCGCTGTCGCCATCCAGGAGTTCTCTGGCAGCGGGGTCCCGCGAGGTGGACGGAGTACAACAGGACCTGAAGCTGGTGCTCAACAGGTCCCCGCATCGCCGGTGAGATCACCGGACTTTACGCACAGCCCAGGTGACCCGATACGATCCGAGAGCTCCGATTCAAGTGCCCGGTCACCTGCCACATCTGGATCGGTCTCCATGGCTGGGGAAGGCGGGAATGCGCATCGCATCCTTCAACAAACCAGTGTGGTTGATACGCCCGTTGCGCACAGGGAGCCCTCACAGACCAGACTCACACCGGAGTCAAACGTAGTTCCCACTGCGCCGTCAGGCAACTCTGTAGAAATACACTTTGGTCCCAGGCCGGGTCCTGCACGGACTACAAGTGACCCAAGAGATCCGCACAGTATCCATCACAGGAACTCGGTTTTCTACAACGTTTATCCACCAGACCGCAGGAACAGGGTCACTGCGCGCCCTCCGCCAGGACCCGGCTATGGCACCAGGTTCTTCCACAATGGTGAGGCAGGTCCATGAGATAGAGACCACCGTGTGCAAGCAGTTGGAAATGACAGGGTTTGATCGTCACCTCCATCATAGTAAAAATTCACAGAAGGACAATGAGAGACCAATACAGAATTGTGGTAAATCTCATGTATGGCAACAATTTCATCCCAGGAAATATGGGACATATTATCAAGTATAGAATAGAAAAGTATTTAAAATGAAACTGATAAAGTTTTTGTATCTTAACTAATAGCCCCCTAAAACTCAAGTTAGATTAATCATCATAAAGTCCAAGTCATTTTAGTGAAGCACAGTTCAGAGCTCTGCTGAGAGGCTTATTTTGACTTAAACATTTTAATTCCCTCCTTTTATCCACTTTTTAGGGCATTTTTATAATAGTCAGAGTTAATGTCTTACAAGATGAAAATAAAGTCTCCAGTATGAAAATCTCTAAGTGAAGTTACAATGAGATGATAGAAGTTATTTGTAATTAATATGCATTGATGGAGAAATTATCTCTTTTTGAACCATATAAAGTACAGTATACTTCTCTCATCAATATTTAAGTATTCAAGTATTTGATACTCACCATATGAATTATAAATTACTTGTTTAACATGATTCCCTCTTTTTACGTGACAGCCTGAATAATGTGATTGTTTTAGTCAGTAAAAAGTTTTTTATTCTCTTTATCAGTGTATTACATGTATATCTCTGTTGATTATTCCCCTTCATTATGTGTAAACTATATATTCAATGCATAACGAGTCACTGTTTCTATCTTGGTCCTGATACATATGCATGATTTTGAGGTTGACTTGTTTTCTGCAGGTCTTCCCGACTTGGTTCCTGATCCTTATTACATCCAGGCTGCCTCTTACATCCAGAGAGTGCAGATGTATGCACTCCGCTGTGCTGCTGAAGAGAACTGTCTGTCCAGGTACTCCTCTTTATTTGAAAGTATCAGTCTGTCAGTCAAGTGAAACCAGTTAATTAAATGATCTGTTATTCAATCAATGTTTGTATAAGTAATGTTTAATGACTCCTAAATTGCAAATGTTCCTGTGGAAGGTCTGAAATTATGAAATTCAGCAGCCGAATTATGTTTTTACTGACAAAAATCAATGGGGTTCACGTGTATGAATAAAAAGCACGACAGCCACTCAGTATTCCTTTGAGGTTCGCTGCCACATCAGGATGTGCGTCGGCCTCTGCCATGTTTGGACGTCACAGCTGAGTGACAGAGCGGCTGGACACAAACCTGGCAGCCGCCCGAGTTCCTCTCCTCTGATCTGAGCTGCCACTCTGCCAAGTAAAACAAGCTCTGAAGTGAGAGTCAAAGGATTCCTGAGGTGAACACAAGAACTACTGAGGCAACACCAGAAACCACCTCTGCCACAGAGGTGATGGATCTACATGTGTCTTACGGTCTGTGGTGGACGAGACAAAGTTCTCTGTGCTGTTTGCACTGATGGATAATGTGATGTAAAGATGCCATTGGCAAGAAACACAAGTTGCAGGTCGCTCAGTGGATCAGGTTTCCTAAGATCTGTCCTCGTTAGTTTCCTGCTTCCTTTTCCCTCAGGTCCGCGTATCGTCCGGGTGTGAGCGACCTCGACTACAGGGTCCTGCTGAGGTTCCCACAGCGCGTGAAGAACCAAGGAACAGCTGACTTCCTCCCAGTGAAGCCCAGACATGACTGGGAGTGGCACAGCTGTCACCAGTGAGTTCAATTGGGAGATACATCTCTAAAGTATATATTTGAAGAACTTTGAAGCTCTATTGGATATTTGAACATAGGTCTGTTTGAGATGTGAGGAAATAAGGTGACTGTACAAGAGCAGGACACATTTGCATCACTCATGTGGATCTTTCTCTGTCTCCCTGCAGACATTACCACAGCATGGAGGCCTTTAGTAACTATGACCTGCTGGACGTCTCCACGGGACAGAAGGTGGCTGAGGGACACAAGGCCAGCTTCTGTCTGGAGGACACGTCATGTGACCGGGGAGTCCGTCGGCGCTTTGCCTGCACCGCTCACACACAGGTTGGTCAATCAATCTTTTCATTATTTCCTACTTGTTGGGTTGTCTTCTGTGTTTAAATGTGAGATGATTGATTAGGATGATATTTAGAAATACACCAGAGTTCTTCCCCAAAGCAAAAAGAAGGTGAATGATGTGAATCTGCGTTTGTCTCAGGGGCTCGGTCCTGGTTGCTATGATACGTATCACGCAAACATCGACTGCCAGTGGATCGACATCACTGATGTGCCGCCAGGAAACTACATACTCAAGGTGGGGCTTTATGAGTGTAGGACATGACTTATAGTGATTTATAATAATAAATATGGTTAAAAATCTAGTGTGTTTTCTGTCGACTGGGATCAAATATCTACATTTCATAGCTCGTTGTGTTGTTTTTCAGGTGACAGTGAATCCCTCCCAGCTCGTCCAGGAGTCGGACTTCTCCAACAACGAGGTTCTCTGTGACATCAGATACACTGGAGGCTACGTCCAGGCCAGGAACTGCAGGATCACAGTGTAAGTGAGAGACTGACAGAGTTCTCCCTATCTGAATCAGAAACACAAGCTGATGGTGTCTGTTGTTTGTTTTGACAGGAGCTGACCTGACTGAAGACCACAACTTCACCACAGAAATATGTAGTATATATATATATATAAGTGTTTACTGTTATCATAATTCTCTCTGTTTGTATTTATCACATGATATATTGAAGCGTCAGACAAGCTGGAGTGATGCTGTCTTTTTTGTTGGATTAAAGTTTTTCAATTTAAGATTACTTCATTTGTACCATGTGACTGAATCAGTGTTTAATCTAAAGGAAACTGTGATGCTCTTTTCCTCTGAAATTGAAAAGCCTTTTGTTTTATTTGACAAAAGTTCCTCTGTTAAATATATATGTATGGTGGACATTGTATGTTACAATACAGGAAAAGGAAAAATTCGAATATATGAATTTAAAGCAACATTCTGTATAGATGTTTCCAGCAGTGTCTATGAAAATGTTTAGTTTGAGGGGTTTTGAATGGCTGAAAGGTTGTCTGCATTTGTATTGTATTTTTAATAAAGATTGTTTTAATTTTTTTTTGGAAACATAAGTACTACTGAAGACTATTTTTCCCCTCGGATTCTAATCATCGATAGGTTTAAAGCTTATTATTTAAATACAAATTTAAATGATAATATAAGGCATTCAGTTCAGTTCAATTTTCTGAGCCAAATCACAACATAATAGGTTCAAGACCTTAATTTTATAGAGAAACCCACGACTTGTTCCAGATTTGTGCCTCAACAGAAAGTAAAGATATAATAATAAAGAAACAGGAACACAATAGTGTGAATGCTAACACCAGTGGCGGATCTAGGATTCTGAATCAAGGGGTCATGAAGGGATCACAATTAACACAGAGGGGCCCAATAAACTTTACGTCCAACATCCAGGCAGAATTCCAGATTCAGTAAGGTTTAAGTCCTTCCTTGTTCTTTATACTTTTGAGAAAAACTAAACATAATTAAAAATATTTTTAAAATGTTTCAAACTGTTTGTGAGTGACTTTTTTTTTAAAGACTACTAATGGGGTCCAATCAGATTTCAGCTGGAGCCAGAACCCCCCCCTCAAATTTGAACAGATATGAACCATGAAGCCATTCCACTGTCTAGCTACCATCAACAACCTGTTGGTGGTACATTTTTTGAATGCCTTTGGAAGAGCACACCTCAGAGAGACGCGTGTGAAAATGATTCCACTTTGCACGTTTAAATCTGTGGGAAACAGCAGCAGGGGACGTCCATCGGCTGTGCAGCACCGGCCTGCTGTTGTTGCATATTTGTCATGTTGTGTTAAAGTGGATGAGTAATTGAGAAAACATGTATTCACCTGACAGTGGCTCCAGATGAGGTGTCTGGGAAGAGTCTCACTCCGTTTGCACTTTGTCACCAGATTTATTCTGCGTGATTGGTCAATATATAAATAATCACCACAACATTTATTTTTACAGTGTCGATGTTTGCTGTCCAGCAGGAATACATGACCTCACTGTGTTCCAATGTTAAATATACGCCAGGGACAGGTTTTTACTGTTTTTGACCCTCATTTGTTTCAGCACCACATTTCTCTTTCCATGTGTATCGTGTCAAATCTTTATTTGACAAACAGGAACTCCTCTAATACATTAAACCCAGGGTGTGAGGGATCTGTGCCTCAACAGAAACTTTGTACAGTTCTTTTTGAAGTCGAGGATTTCCACTACTTTCATGCCAAAATAAGGAAATGAAAAGGGGATGAAAAGGGAAGCAGGATGTGCTTGAGTTGAATATATAGGCAGGTCGGAGCTGAGGTCATGGAGTGTGTTACGGTAACACAACACAGTCATGACCAATATGTCACAGGGACGGCACCAGGTACTGCTCTCACCATCTTCTCAACACAACTTTTCTTTTAAGAATGAGTTGAGAAAACCAGTGGAAGGACATGATAAATTGAGAATAGAAACACTGTTACGGTGCTGGAAGATCCTGTTCAGATACTTTATTTAAATAAAGGTACATTCATGTCAAATAAATCCTGTATAAAAGGCTATGTTCTCATATATTTGTTTGGAGCTGGATTACACAAAAACTAGAGGACATTTTTCCATGCAACTCGTGAGTAGGTAAGGTATGGGACATAAATTATACATGTTTCGGGGACTGATATCTATGAGTGCGTGCAATTTTATGCAGGTCTAAATAAAAATTCAGATCTATTGAATTTAAAGGTGGTTTCTCACAGGGACTGTGGGGCCTTGGTGGAGGTATGTGCTCTCCGAGGGCCAGTCTTCTCATCTCAAGTCCTGTAGTTCTTAATTTACGGTCCAGCTTCTCCGAAGAAGACACAAGATACAGTAAATGTTGGGGGATTGAAGGAAAAGCAATGATCTGTCTGATAAATTTGTATCGATTATTCCGCTTGTCTTCTCATTTTTTGAAATTCTGGATAATTTAATTTATTTATAGTTTGAACGAATAGTTTGGATGAGAAATAAAGTATTTAGAGATTTTATTTGTCAGGTAAATACAAAAGTATTTAGTAGTTTTCTTTTACAGATAAACGTAAAAATGTTTGAAAAAGGACAACATTTTTGTGAAAAGTAAAATATCATATGAAAATACCCATATACCTCGAAACTACAGTTAAAAGCCTCAGTTACTTTCACATGACGAGGATGATAGTGTAACACGGTGGAAAGGATCAGAAGCAATCAAGAATTCAAATCTCAGTTTATTCACAGCACACTGAGTATGAACCCATTTTACAAATCCCCAGATTTCCCTCATCCTCTTATCCAAACACGGCCTCTCTGTCGAGCCCTCACCATCTTTGGTCCGAGAGCCCTCGGGCTGAGCCCCCTGATGGGAACTGGAGTGCGACAGAGGGTTAGGACCGAGCCTCCTCCTCCGCCCGCTCCAGGTGCTGTTTGCTCAGAGCAGACCATCGTGCTATAAGCCTGCTGGGCGTGCAGGACGGGGAGAGGTCCCGGTTGCTCCGGCTGGAGATGACAGGGAGGAGAGAAATTCCACAGATCCACAGACGGCCAGGAAAACCTGACTGCAAACCGCTGACATCAGCAGCACCATGGCTAAACCATTCTTATCGAGAGCTGAGTGTCTGTGAGCCCGAGCCCAAAAGGTCTGAGTGTCTGAGACTCCACGTCAACAAGGGTCAGAGCCAACAGGCGAGACTGCAGGGACACATGATGGAGGGCAGTTAGCTGCAGCCTTCCTCCTCCAGAAATCCACCTTTAAATTATGACCCTGAGTCGAAGAGACTGGAATCCAAGATAGATTTGACTTATTTGTTTTGTTCAGCAGTTCCTTCTGAATAATCACAACATAGTCCTGCTACTTTGATGTTGATCAATGTGTTTGTAAACATTTTCCTATTTACAAATACAGCAGAGACAAAATTAGCATTCATTCTGAGTCATGTTTCTGACCGTGTGATTTAAAAGTCCAGTGTAAAAGTCAGATAATATAATTGATTAGTTCCTCACAACATAAGCTTAAATTAAAAAATAAGTTAAAAAAAATAATCCTTCATTCCGCCCCTTAACCAGCATCTCCACCAAAATGTAAAGGGCTCTTCCAAGGCTCCACCCCTCCACCAGGTTTTGAAGAAACAAGTTAAATAGTTTTGTAACTAGAAACTCTCTGACTAACTAGAATGATGATCTGTAGAGTGCCTCCACAAAGGCTCAACAGTCCCCTTCAATTCAATAAAGATGCCTCAAATTTCACTCACTCATAAATGCGGACCCCTAAACCTGCCTTATTCTTCAAGCTCCATTTATTATTCCCTCGGAGAATGTCAAATTGAGTTCATCAAGATGCACATGCAGAAAGAGATGATCCCAGGAAAAGTCAACAACAGGCTGATCAACATCCGGCCAGTGTTTGACTGAATCAACATCCATCAGCCTAATTAACACTTTTATATGAACGTGAATTCATCAGCTCCATTAGTGGATACATCAGTATTCAATTCATGAATCTGCAAATGATGTGAAGCTCTTTTGTTAATTAACCAACAAACAGGAAGAGAGACTTATTTTAAGTTGTTATTCTGATTTGACAAAAACAGATTGGAACGTTGTTTTTCCTGCCCATGTTTTCCTCCCTGTCGCTGTTCATCAAACAAACCTGCTAAATTAACACTACACATAAATTTGTAACTACTGACGTACTGAAGTGTTTTTTAACACTCCCCGCTGCTTGTGTAAAGTCTGGACCTTGAATTTGCACCATTGGTGGGACGATTTGACGCCACATGTTCTGTTTGTGGTCTGTGTTTACTTTTGTTTATAGCAAAGAGAAGAAGCTGTTTGTGTGAGCGAAGTGGAAATGACTGAATATTTCTTCTCCTCTGGTTTTACACAGCTGACATCCTGAAGGAGGAAGCAGTGTTTACCTGGGCAGGACGAGGACTCACTTAGTCCGACCGTGTACAAATCATTACAGACCAAACTGCTTTCCCTGTCTGTAATAGAATAATATCAGCCTAATGGTGCCTTAACCTTTCCCTCCCGTCACTGCTGTGTAAATATTAACACACTCAACAGGCTGTGGAGTGAACACACGCTATTATAAATCCTGTTAAACTTTGGGTTGAGAAGTGGGACTGGATGGGGAGGAGGTCTGCATGGGCCTCCTGGGGGCAGACAGCTTATTCAACGGAAACACTCCGGTTTTTACACATGAGTGTCCGACAATGTTCGGGGGTCTCGTCTCTCACCGGACATCTGTTACGCTTCACCAGCAGGATGCTTGATAGTACACATGCAGACACGAGACTGACGATGTCTCAAATGTTGTGCTACTGTGAAAACAAGAGGAATGTACATGTCTGCTGGCAGGTAAATGTGGATTTGGGAAGGATGGATGATATTCGTACTGTGGGGATTATGAACCACAGACCTGGATGCAAGCCCAACAAGGCCCAGGAATTCAGATCTGGCCATTCAAGGCTTATGATAAATTTGTTTTATTCTTTAGAGGATACAGAGCAGTTTGACAGTTCTTCACCAAAACAAATAAAAAACTCTTCAAAGACATTGTTTCTTCACAAGTGTTGAGATACTGGATTATGTTCTTTTATTTGCTCCAAAAAAAAATAAATCTTGAACCTCACTCTAAAAGGGATTGTTACCTTTTAAATGGTTTACAGTTTCTGTTTTACATTTGACAGCTTTCATTGCCAGCTGGGATTATAAGTACAATAAAATAGTCTATCAAACCCAGCTTGGGCAGTAAACACAATTTCAGGAAGCCTCAGATAACTGAGACATATTGTGTTGTGCCCTTTAAATAATCTCCGTTTATATTTATTTATTGTCTATCTGTCTGTCAAAACCTTTGTTGTGTGTAGTATTTGCAGTAGTTTCCTCGTATATAAATCCAGATTTACTTGTTTCAGTAGTCGAACCTGTTTTGCTGGATGTAGAATTTTGCAATTTAGATTTGGCTGTTGGAGGGCGACACCGTGCGGCCAGAGATGGAAACAACACATTCCAGAAGACAATAACATTGCTGTACTACTTTTTGTTGTTTAATTTTTCTCAACAGTAAACATTTTTTAATTTTAATATTTTTTCACGTCATATGAAGTCGGGACACTTTATTTATTTAGTTTTGTTTGGAGATTCTTTATTTGGTTTCGGTTTGGTCTGTGACGCGGGCTGCTGACGTCACTCTCAGTGGACGGTTCACCGTGTGGAAGCGGAGCGGCCACTTTGATCCTCTCACACCGGACAGCAGGAAGAGATGGCGCCTGAAGTCACCTGCAGAGTTATGACCTGGATGTTTGTGCTCGTGTTGGTGTCCTCTCTCGTCCCGACCGCAGCCTCCGCTGAGCGGACGAAGACAGTGGAGTTCAACGTGAAACCTGGAGGAGTCGTGCACTCGTTCAGCCAGACAATAGTGAGTGACAGTAGGAAGTGTGTGTCTTTCTGACTCTGTTGACTCAGATATTAAAACAGCAGCTCACCCACAGATGTTTAAGTTCATTTTTTACATGTTTTATTCATTTTTATTTGTCCTCTGTGAGTCTGATGGTGGTCCAATAACCGTCTACGTTATTGTTATTACTCGGGTGTTGCGTATTGGCCTTATATGAGAGTACTACCAACATTTGCAAATATGTTACAATCTCTAATGTGCGTAATAGTCACGTTTCCATCATGCAACGTTTGTTTATTTCATATATTTGTCCTTAAAAACCACTTAAATGAAAAGAACTACATCCAGCTGGAGTTGCGGCGTGATGGCGTCACGGCCGCTGAGAGGCTGACACGTCGCTGCCACAGCGGCTCCGCTGATTGGCTGAGCTGCAGTGAATGAGAGCTGCTGTTCTGGTTTGACAGGAAGTGTGAATGGGATTTCTGTTCAAGCAATAGTCATCTATTCACTCTTTGTTTTATATGTTGTTACTAAAGCATTATTGCATTTAATTATAACACATAACCATCACAACCAGAATAAAATATAAATTAGAAATCTGTCCAATTTCATTAACGTATATGTGCAAGCCTGTTCAACTGTAATTACTTTTATTTTATTAGCCATATTTTCTTTGCTGCTCTTACAACTCAAATTTCCCCATAGTGGGAATAATAAAGGATTGTTTTCTTATAACTTATTTCTTATATCTTATCTTGCAAAGCTTTCAATGTAGATTTAGTTCTCAACCCCAATTTAGCAGTGATTTCTCGTACAGCAGATGTGAAACTGGTGCATGTAAATACAATTTAAGCTACAACTAACATCTGTTTTTATTATTGATAAGTTTGTTTAGTATTTTTTCCATTACTCCATCAATCTCTTAATCTACTAGACAAGGCGACTTTTAGCTACGTTCAACCAACAATCCAAAAGCAGTAAATATTCACGTTTTTAAAAACAATTGAAACATTTAATCAAGAGAATAGTTTCTTATTCTTTTTCTGTCAGTTGGGTTAAACTAACGGTTTCAGCTGTAAAGGAACAGTAGCCATGGTTATTTTAAACAATCAAACACTGTTACTGAGCAACAGACTGTTTTTTCCCTCTTATTCAGGTACACCCTGTGGCACAAATAATTAAAAGATTAATGAAGTGTTATTGTTAAAGTAATTGATCGCTTAAGAATGAATGTAATATGTAGGATCTATGCTCTAACTGCCTCTCCTTTATTGCAGATGGATTATGAATGTTCATTCACTTATGCTTCACAAGGGGGAACCAATGAGGTGAGTCTCTCTCTCTCCCGCTTGCACACTCTCTCTCTCTCTCTCTCTCTCTCTCTCTCTCTCTCTCTCTCTCCTCTCTCTCTCTCTCTCTCTCTCTCTCTCTCACTCTCTCTCACTCTCTCAGCCGATTACTGATTCACCACTTTATTAAATCTTTGATACAGCAAAATATAAACAGATTTGTTCTTCTGTGTTTGTGCCAACAGCAATGGCTGATGAGTGTGGGCCTGAGTGATGAGGACACTCTGTTTTCCTGTTCTGTCTGGAGGTGAGACACACACACTCACACAGGCACACTCTGAGACACACACACTCACACAGGCACACTCTGAGACACACACCCACACACACACACACACACACACACACTCAGCGGCTGCAGAGCTAGCTGTGCTGACCTTTCTTCAGTTCAGTGACCCTGATGTGCAGTCCGTTTATCTTCAGTTAAATTCTGTCCCATCTGTTTAGGGTTACTGATTTTAATTAGTTCTGACAGTCACAAAGTTTAGAAAGAGACAAAATAAACCCACAGATGTTCCAACACCATTTAAATATATTCATGACTGATTTCATAAGTGTGGGAATGAATGCAAATGACTTAAGAGTTGATAACAAATATTTCTTCTTCATTTCTTCCAGGCCTCAGGGGAAATCATACTTGTTTTTCACTCAGTTCAAAGCTGAACTGAAGGGAACCAAAATTGAATATGCCAACGCATATGTAAGTATAAAGAAACACTGTTTGGATATTTCTCTACTGTAGCTGACTTTAAAAACTGTCAATAATATTAACTAACCGTTCAATAAAGAAACTAGAATGCCACTTGGTAGAGAACACACCTCTGCAAAGGCAAAGCTAATTTTGCCTTTGCAGAGGTGTTAAAATGTTAAAAATAACTTTCAAAATTTCCCCTGACCCGTAATGCATCCTTCCACCGAGTTTTGTGGAAATCCGGTCTGTAGGTTTGTGTAATCCTGCACCAACCACAGACGAGAACATTGTGAAGATAATTAAGTGTAACCACAAATGACATGGCTTGTGTTCCAGTCACTTAGTTAGTTAGTTGGATCATAGAACAACTGAAATGTCACGGTAGTTCAACTTAAAACCAAGTTTCAGTGAATGTTCTTCTTGTGAAACACTAAGCTAACCCACTAAATTGTCTAAAAGTTTCAAACCTACTAGTCGTCAGTGTTGGAAGCCAGATTGCACCACAACCTGCACAGTATAGTTTTAATGCTGTGGGTGCAAGCCAGGATGAACCCTCCCCTGTGTTTTTGCTCCTCAGCTCTTCTCCTGAATGATTAGTTGGACTGGAGCTTTTGCCGGACAGCAAAAAGCTCACAGGACTCCACTCGCTAACAAAGACAAAGTGCAGTAATGAGTTTTTCCTTGATATTACCTCGCTGCTCCAGGCTCCCTGTCAGTGAAGAGATTAAAGCTGGCCGTACTGGGCCCAAACAAGTTAAGAGGTTAGAATCTAACGTGTCTGCACAAATGTCAGAAAACCAAGGCTTAATATTGTTGATGAACATTTTTGCATAGCTTGCAAGTTACAACCATCCACCTATACACCGGCAGTGCAGCAGTACATTAGTCAGGATGAGGGGTAAAATGCAAGGCAGGTTTGTTTGTCCAGCAGTTTCCTAATTGATTGAAAATAGAGGGAAACGGTTGTCGGCTTCTTATCTTGGTTTCTGAGTCTATTGTCTTGCAGCTGTGGTTCTGTTCCTGGTCATGCATGTGTGAATGCATGTTCTATTCATGCATAAAGAGGTCCTTGTGTTTCTAAATTCAGCCGATCAGACCTTTGTGCTGTCAACATTGCTGAGATCCTTAAATTAATGTGTTGGTTATTTTTCTAATCTAACAAGTGAAAACAAGAAAATGGCCCAATTTTTTGCAGGTTAACAGTTGATTAATTGTTTCAGCTCTTGATTTAAGAACATTTTTACCCAACAACAAGTGAATACTATCCAATCCCAGTCTATAAAATCTCATCATCTTTAAAGTTTTCCTTTTTCAGCTCAAGTTTCTGCTAACTTCTTTTTGCCTGATGAGTCAGAGATATCTGAAATTAAAATTCTAGTGTGTAGGATTTAAGGGGATTAAGCGACGTTGTGTTTTCATCAGCTTAGAATGAGCCCTTTACATCTACATTGGGAGTTTATCATGTTTCTACAAAAGCCCGGAATAGACTCTAAAGATGATGGCCTTTGACATTTGTTATTTTGAGGTCACTGCAGGTCCTCCCACATGCTTCCAAGGGGAGGTTGAGGTGAGGGGGTTTCAGTTTGGCTGTAAAATTACACTTCCCCACTAGATGACACTAAATCCTAAACACTGATCCATTAAAAGTCCCCTAACATCATCAGAGACAGAGCAGTGTAACTCCTGAGCTTAATTGAATAAAACATTTCGTCCCTCACACTTTGGACGTGTCTTTTGCTTTACTTAACAACCCCTAATGTCAAACTTATGTCTCCATGGAAACCCATTATGTGCCCCCCCGTGTTCCTGTACATTTTAAATCCATTGCCCTCTAATTATGCGTCGGGCCACACTGGCTCGTACCATCTCTGACAAACCAACACACACAAAGACATTAAGAAAAAAATAAAAACTTTATTTGTCCTGGAAGTCGGGCTCTGAAAAGTCGTGTCTCTGCACGTAATGTTTTATGGAAGGTTAATGTCTGGACTGTGTCTGAGCTCAGTCACTCGGTGGAGGTCTGCGGATCTGATGTGGTCATCAGTGAAGTTCACCTTGACACGCCTCCTTCCCGCTGCAAGGACAGTAGTGTCACTGTGTCATTAGGGAGAGCACGTGTTCCATCCTCCTGCTCCGGCTCCGAGCCCTGCAAACAGAAAACCAACACACATACAACTTCACTATGACGGGACAGGAATAACCTCGCACACACCCCCACACAGCAGCTCCTTGACCTTGTCGTCACATCCTCCAGCTTTCCCAGCCCGTCTGCTGTTCCGCCTCTCATCCTGTTTATTTTTCTCTCTTTCTCCTTGTTCCTTTTCTCCTCCTCCTCCTCTTCATCACCGCCGCTGTGTGTGACTCCAGTCCCAGACTGCAGGGGCAGGACAGAGTGACGTGCCTCTGAGGCCGGACGAATTCACCATTGGAGACTCAACAGGTGAGAAATTGATCAACTCCCACTGCTTGTCACTCTGACTCCCTCGCCCTGTCTCCATCACACTGCGAGCCCCCCTGCTGAGTTCCTTCTTAAGAATAAGCATATGTTCCAGCAGGGAGTGGGTTGCCACTTTCTCCCTGTAGCTTTATTTCTTCTTATTCAGTTTCGGCAGAAAATCTCCACTCTTGGTCTTCAGTTCCAGACTGTAATAAGCAACAAGTCAAACTTAACAGAAATGTACAATAACTTCATTTCAGCAGATTAAGCTGAAAATAAATTCAGGCATAATCCTTAGGGATTGAGTCCTAAACAGTTGTGTGTCCCCTAAATAGGCCTTTTGGTTGCTATAGAAGTACTTCAGTGAAGTAGCTTGTAACTCGCATACATATGAACCAAATATATTTCATATGAACATATGAACCAAATATATTTCGTCTAAATGCTAAAATGGGCTTGCCCCTTCCTGCCTCTAGCTCTCTACAGATATGATACTGATGCTTTTGGAAACCCTTTAGTTTTCTTACATTGCTTATTATATCTTTATCATCCCTGTTTCTCCCCCCCTTTTTTTTTCTTTGCACAACTGGTGAGGACCCTCCGCCTCTTTCATTCAAGTGAATGTGAAGAATAGCAGATACGCTGTGAGAGGAATGATCACTAAGGTCTCACTTATCCAGCAAATAATATGCTCTAGTGAACAGAACTATTACATTTTCACAACCTCACACCTCTAACACATCAGCAGCTCTAATAAGAAAACAAATGCAGCTGCATCGCTCGTTGCCTGCAGGTGCCACAAGTGTGGGCGATGCAGCAGCTATAAAGAGCTACAGGGGATGAGGTATTGTTGCAGGCCAAGCCAGAAGTTAGCATCCGCCTCATACCTCAACAAAGAGGCTATGGGGATTTTCCACTGGCCTTTAGATAAATGTAGAAATAGGAAATGTGACAAACACAAGCTTACAGTACCTACACATTTTAATCAGCCGGAAACAACTTTTTTTTTATTGAAGCCTAAAAGCAGTTGACAGAAATTAATCACTGATTAGATAAACAAACTACACCACTGTTGCTAATGAGCTTCCAAACAATGCTAACTTAGTTTGATTTGAAGCACTTCCCTCTTCTGCAACAACTTTTCCAATTGGAAAGTTAGTAATTGTTCAGAAGAGTGTGAGTATAAACACAAGGAGGCTGTGAAGGTGGACTCATCGTCTGTTTTAATGTGTCTCGTGAGCCCATCAGCCTCAGTAGCCTCATTTGTTCGTTTAAAGCTTTAAAAAATCATGAGTGAAGAAGTAATAACTATATTTTTTGTCACAAAATAACATTTGAAAGTCTCTTGAGCTTGTGCAAAACGCAGACCTTATTTCAGACCAATTAAAAAAACATCAACTTTCAGAAAAAAGGGAACCAGAACTTATTCCCATTTTAGGGACATTCTTGAAGCACTGCATTACTTCCCTTGCCTATAGATGGCGCACATCTATATCTGCTGTTTTAAATCGCCTGCTGCTGTTACTGATCTTGGCAACAGGCAGCAGGTTGGACCTGCAGCTCTGAAACTGCTGCCTCTGCAGCTCTGCAGTCAGACGATGCTGGCTGGGTTCAGGTGCTTGTGAATCGAGGACACTCTCTGTCCTTATTTTTGTAATAATCTTGTCTCTGACAGCAATTTACTCTCTCTCCTGACTTGTAGTGACCCACAATGATGGCAAGTTCAACGCTCAACTCTCCAAACTGACGGCCGTCGGGCGAACACGGCATGCTGAGCTGTAACTGGTCAGAAGTCTGACTCGGCTCGCGTCACGTTTGGACCAATGGGAGCAGCTGGGTGGGCTCTGAGCTGGGCCTCTCTGTTTCAGCTCAGCAGTTAATGAAGGAAGGATCTGAATCCTGAGTTACAACCCAAATTGGAAGTAGGATGTCGCTGATGTTGCCTTTGCAGCACCTTCAGTGTCAGAACATTAAATACTGTACCCGGTTATTCTCTTACCTCATTAGATTTATGCTACTTGGGATGAAAATAATAAAACGAGGAAGCGTCAGTTTCCAGATTTTTCTCTTTTTTTTAACATAGTGTCCTAGTTAAAATTCTGCCATGAGATAAAGTGCTTCATAGTTGTTTCTTACTTTTTGAGGCTATAACAATTTTCAGTGAATAAATCTGCCCTGATCCACAGGGGACGTATGTGAATGTACAGAGGATTGGTGTGTGGGGGTTTGTTGAGTATAGATAACACATTTAGAGTCGGGAGGGATTTATCCTTGTTGTGTAATCCTGGGAGGAAAGTGAGTAATCCCCCTGTATCATCGTGGCACACACATAAACAATTACATTTTTTTCCTCAATCTCATTCCACCCTGAGCTGCTCTTGAGACAACGCCACGGTCTCTTGTCTGTTTATCTTCATCTGTTCCAGATAACTGAAAGCCTCACATTTGATTCCCCCGATATCACAATTATCTGTATTATTTGTGAAAACTTGTTCCTTTTCTGCTTATTTTTGACTAGAAACTATGCTTGTATTAAAGCAGATAACGGCTTCATCATGTGGAATTAAGAGAACATTATACACGGTCATGTTTCTGAACACGCAGTTTTGGACAAATACTAAATAAATAAATAAAAAGCCTCTGGATTCCTGAAAGATTTTTTTCTCTCTGGTGCACACAAGACAACAAATCGAACACACCTGAAAGTCTTATTGACCGGCACGTCAGATCAAAAGCTCAGACTGGAAGAACTGAGGAATCAGGCGCGCTGGTCCTCATTTTACACAGTTTTGTTCTTACACCATCAGGATCAAAAAGTGATAATGAGTGCATACAATTTAATAATGGTCACAAAAGTCCCTTATTATGCTATTTCTTCAAACCCACTCCTTTCTAATTCTGTGACATTTTACTGAACTCTCAGTTTCTTTGTGATAAATTTAACCAAAGCTAAATATAGCGTGTGCACAGACGTTTGTCTCTTGAACACTTTGCTTTCATCCTTTAGTGTCACGTGTGGATCAGCGGGGATATTGTGCATGTTTCAGAAGTACGTCATTATTCTAAGGGCCCCTCTGGTCCCTCGCTCCTCTCTCTGCTCTTATGGAGGGGGCAGGATTACCTTTATCTTCCCTACACTGATCCAACCTTCCTAGATCCACACAAGTGTCCAGAGGGTGAGGTCCGGGGATTGATTTCAGATTTGACTCTGTGTTCTGAACAACTTCCTGAGGGTTCGTACCTTGTTTGGCCTCGGTTTGGTTTCTCTCGTCTGTCCTCTGAGGTGAAGGAAGTGCTCAACTGGGATTATTGTTGTTTGTCCCTTTTTGTCACCATCAAGACGTCCCATCAGGAAGTACCCACGTCCATATCCTGACCGGGAAATAAAACAAACAAAACACAAGATGTTACTTATTTGCTCTTCTTCTTTTTGTTTTCTACTTCGTGCTCGTTTATGATTCATGGTGACATGTGATGTATGTTTCAGTAAAGTCATGTTGTCACTGCTCTGGAGATCAGTCTGTGTTTTTTGTCTTGTTATGTGAGATCACAGTGATCTGATGGAACCCCCCGTGGCCCATCAAAGGCAAAACATGAAAAGAGAAAGGGCCAGTCAGTAAATATTCTGAGCACTGTCAGAGCTTTGAGGAGATCATTTCTAACAGTTCCACAATCAGAATTAATATATTCCTAATTAAACTCAATTAAAAAAACATGTTTCCAGACTACAAATGAGACTTCATATGAAACTTGGTATTGAAATGAGTATTACGAAGACACTGCTTCCAAAAGTACTGTGAGCGTACTCAATTAACATATATTGTTCTCAGATAAATGTTTGCACGAGATAAAGAGCTCCCATTGTTTCTTCTTAATTTCTGGGGAGCGAGGCTTTGCAGGGAGGATCTACTAAATCCTGAGCTTTTATATACAGTCTGTGATCCAGAGGCCCAAATGGGAACGTATAGAGCACTGATCTTTGTGGGCTTATAGAGATATAGAGTCCAGGGATTTATTCATTTTAAGTTAAGCCAAGAGAATCCTGGTATACTTGATTGTCCTGAATTGGCATCTGTGGTTTATCATTTGTAATACAACTGCGAGTGATGTAGCAGAAAAGTGTAGCAGCGACTGTAACTATAAAACCCCTGAATTTATTGCGAGGAAATCTGTTGCGTAGTCGCACTTTGACTGAGCCGAGTTTCATTGAGATCACAACACACGAGCGGTGCCAAGAAACTCCCACGGTCTCCTGCTTGTAATTAATGCATCGTATAGCAAAGCTGTGGCACTTCCAGAGTCTAATTTCCATTTTTTTTTGGCCTCTTGGAAACAAAATTTGACACTTTGTTCCCAGGATGGTTGTTCCATTGAGTCATAAGTCTCTGCAGCACAATAGCTCTTTGTTTAGCATCTGTGGAGTGTGTGTGTCTTTGTGTGTGTGTGTGTGTGTGTGTGTGTGTATGTGTGTGTGTGCGACTCGGAACTGCCTCTATGTCATCCAGCCCCTAAACAAATGCTAACCATCAGGTACCTTTCCCCTCACTGTACGGCCATTAAAGCAATATATACACTCAATGCTGCAGAGCAAGTGCTTGGTTTACAATGGCCTCCATTCACAAGCTTTGATCAGGAGCATTTATATTCATTGTAGCAGCGTATATCTGGCCGGTCCACCACTTTGAGACTGAAGTAAAAGCTATTGTGTGGATTTCCATGAACCTTTACTCAGATACTCCTGCTGCTCAACTGGTGTCAGTGACTCTAACCTTTTTGGTCTTGAGGAATAACAAATTAAAAAAGAAGAGCTTTAGCTTTTCCGTCTTCACCTTTTTGTTTATTGTCTTACAAGTGCTCGGTTTGATCTTGTGACCTGTCATCATCAGGTAAACATTCTCAATTGGCTCCGATGCAGCGGCACTTTGTGTTGACTGCTAATTCACTAAAGTCAGCATGCTAACTCTGGTGAACCTGCTTAACATGTTTGCATTTAGCACAAAACACTTCTGTGTTAGAGAAGCCTCACCGAGCCGCTAGCTGTCTGCGACTTTCCCATGCGAGAGACCAATAAAATATGCAGTCATTTACCATAGATGATGTGTGTTTGATGAGTTTTTGAGTTGTTTAGTTTCTCAAAAATGGGTCAAAAGTAAAAAAAAAGGGAAAGAAAACAAGATACTTTATATGCTGCTTGCACCATTCAGTGCTCGGGACCTAATAACAACAGCTGTATCCTAAAAGAAAAAAGATTGCTTTGAGGTGCAGTAACATTTCAGAAAGGATGACATCAAATGACCAAATTCGATCTGCTGTGCTGTTTTAATCAATCCGGGACTCAAGCATCTTTTTCCCTTATTTCCTCTCGCACACACCTGCCCCCTGCTTCCCTCTCTTTGCATCTCCTGACATGTGGAAGGGAACAGATGGAGACAGCGGCCCGGTCGGTCAAGCCAGTAGCAGCAAAGGAGAGGGGATTTTTACCCAGTGAAGGGAACAACGGAAAGCCAGCTGCCCCCCCAGCACGGCCTGCTCTCTTTTTACCTATGTCCTCATCTGTCGCAGATCTCTGACCTCTCTGACCCTGCGTGTGCCTTTCACACCGCTGCGCCAAAGTGGCCCGAGGTGCACCGAGTCCTCATTGTATCATCTCAACCCCTTGGCAGCAATTATCCCACCCAGTCAAAACAGACATGTGTGAGTGGAGGTGTCTGGGTGCATGGGATGAAGTGAACCCAAAATAATGCGCCCTCACTTCGTCGCATCATCGTACAATAATTACAATTTCCCTCACAGTTCTTTCTAATTACAGCTTCTCCTTTGCCCTTTAACAGTGCCAGCCGCAGGGCGAAGTGAGCATCTGTACGCCGGCTCTTGTTAGTAGATCAGTAACCCAGACAGCTGTTATGACGCCCTGTGTATGTTCTGTGTACTCGAGAGATGTGTCAAGAAGGAGAGAGGGAAAAAAGACGTCAGCAGAGCCAAGCTGTTCCTCCTGACATACTCACCCTGGGTTGCATCTCTGTCCTGTCACCTTGGAAACTTGGTCTTAGTTTAACTTGGCGAGCCCTTAAATCACTCCTCACTCCTGCAGACCCCGTGGCTGGTGCTTTGAAAGTGGCTCAGTTTGATCGGCCTCCCACTCCTGCTGTTCGTCTCACACCGTGGTCGAGAGCAGCTTTCTTTTCTCTGGGTATGGAGGCGCTTTGCGGGTCTCCTTCACTTTCTTTGTGTGGTCAGAGAGTCTGTGGTGGGGGTAAGGTGGCGGTTTGCGACCTTGGCGACTTTGCGCCATTGACGGTTTAGCCGTGGCTGCAGAGGCAGGGCACACCTGTGACTTTGCGTGAACAGGCCCTGCTGAGGACGCTCGCTTCCTATCCTGAACGCTGATCGCCGTTTGAGTTTGTGAGTCTGTGGGTGGGCAGCTGGCAGATGGAGGCTGGGCCGATGATGGAGGGAGCGAGCCAGCACATGGGTGGTCGCGTTGTGGGGTCTGGTAAGAACCTACTTTGGTCTCGATGATGACAGACGGGCTGAGGGCAGGGGGTGGATGAGGCTTTGGAGACAGCGGGGAGGGAGGGGAGACAGAGCTGACCCTGATGAAGGACGATGGACCAGGGGATTGAGGCCAAGAAACTGGGCTTCTGGAGGGATGGAGGTTTACTGTGAGAGGGGAGAGACCAGGAGTGGGAGGTCGGACGGGGAGGTTTCTTTGGTGCGGCAGCGTAAGGTCATGGGGGGAGAGGTTCTGCAGTTGACTTGGACCAGATGAAGAGGGGTTATTGCTGTACGGCAGCAGTCCACCTTTTCTGGGAGAAGACCCAAGAGTACAGGCGAAGCGCAGAGTTCGGCCCCTCTCGGATGAGGACACCGGGCACAGCTGCACACTGGGTGGAGACTGGCCCCTATTATGGTGACCTCTCCTGAGGGTGCCAGATGAGTCAGTGGTTCCTGGCTGCTCTCCAGGCTCTGGAGGCCTCTGACGGGCGCTGCATATTGTCACCTCGGAGTCGGAGCTGGAGCCGCTGTCGCTGGGAGGCTCGGCCCGGTCGCCTCCTCTCGGGCTCTGCTCCTCCTCGTTCAGATCCATGGACGAGGTTAGATGGTCGATCTGCTGCACCACCTAGAAAATACAAACAATGATGGAAGGAGTGCAATGTGAGGATTAATAATAAAGACACGCTCCACTGACTGTACACAGGCAGATCTGTTTACTTCTCAAGAGGAGAACTATGAATGAACAGTGTTAATGAAAGTAAAGCTCTCGTTCTGAATGGAGCTTTATGAACTGGAGGAGTGGAGTGTGAAAGATGTGGGTGTTACCTGGCAGGCAGGGTTTAAGCATTCAGTTGCATTATGGGACATGTAGGATCCAGCCTTTCTAGAGCTTGACCTCAACCAGGTGTGTGTGGGTTCCTGTATTTATATATTTGTGAGGACCAGGCTTAGACCTTACAAAGTGAGGACATTTTGGAAAAGTGAGGACATTTTGACCGCTCCTCACTTTTTCAATGACACTTGTGTTTTAGATGTATTTTGTACAACCAACAGTATCATACCAAAGATATTCACTTTATAGTCATGAAATAAATAAACACGTCTTCACATTTGAGAAATTTGAAACAGAGAATATTTAAATCTTTAACATAACAAATGACTCATACGATCATGAACGTCTGCCGTTTTGGGTTGATTCCTCAACACTATTTTTATTATGAGAAGAGTGTTCTTTCATTTGCTGAAGTAAAGGACGCGGTATCCTCTAGATAGTAATAAATATCTCAAATGATAGAGTTTTGTGTGATTAATTCTTCTGCATTAGGCTGCATATATAATTTAGAGCATATTTGCAGTCGACTCTCAGCAGATGTATCGCACTAATCTGTGAGCAAGTCACATGAGCTTGTAGTACTTAGTGTGAAAATGTTTACCTCAGCCTTTAGAGGAGGAGAGAACCATTACTGGAAATGTGTGTTTCCCTTCTAATAACTCTCAGTGGATAGTGTGTAATATATCATACACAGGCAAGCCAGTATATCTATGCATGTTTTTGAATGTTTGCAGAGTGTACAGTATGCACAAACACACAAATTCACACAGTCACGTGTGTGGACACACACAGTCACATGGATGGACACACACACACACACACACATGATCCAAAAAAAGCCTGGAGAGAGATTGTAGAAAATTACACTGGGGAAAATGTTTGACCCAACTCTCCACCTGCTCAACGTGCACAGATAAATCCTCAGCCCCTGCAAGAACAAATGAATTATTGTTTTGTTCCCTGTGTTCAACAGCATCCTTGCCGATATCAAAAGATGACCTGGTTTGTCTCTTTTTTATGCCGTAGCTTTTGGGGCGAGGCATTTCAGATTAATACTTTGAAGTACAGTGTGTGTGTGTGTGTGTGTGTGTGTGTGTTTGTGCATGTCTAGTGACTGTGGGCAGGTGCTGCTTGTTAACGTCAGTAATCAGACGAGATAAAAGAGTACCCTGGTTTTAGTTCTGCTGCTCCCTTGAGTGTTAATAAAGACAACGTTTCTGACCCCTCAGGTCTTCACGTACGATGCTGATGGGTGCTAAGGGAAGTGTTTTCCTTTCATTTTCATTTAACTCTTTCAGTTTAACCTTGCTGTCGTTTTCCTTGAAGTTCTGAGTCATGATGCAGCGTCTGCTTTGCCCAATTCCCCCAGCAGAGGATCCCTGTGTGAGCTTTGCCTTCCTGATGCTCTCTTCTCTCACGGTGTGCAAGTCTTAAATGTTGCTGTAATATTGCTGTAGTCCCAGTCTAAAATGCTCACTCCAATTTCTTTTTGTAATACAGATTTATTATTTAACAACACTGAGGGTTGCTGCTCATGCAACAGAATGATAAAACAGGGCTTTGAAATAAATATGCTGCCAAAGTCTTCTCTGGTGCCTTATCTTCTTTTCATCTGTCATCTCTGTTGTTCAAATTTGGGACTTTCTATCACAGTGCCGGTTTGCTACCCTCTCATCCCACCTCATACGCTCTTTCATCAGTGCTATATTAATACTGTCACACGAAAGAAAGAAAAAAACCCGCAGCCAGGATGATGAGGTTATAACACCTCGGGTTTAGCTGCGACCCCCGCAGATGGGAGATCAAATGGCAGGAGAGGAGATTTTTTCCATGTCACTTTTCTTTTCCAGATGAGGAACGTGAGTTGGGAGATACTCGGAAATAAATGGATTAAAAGAAAGCCTCGGACACTATCCAGCTGCATGGGCCTGGAGCAGCATCTGTCAATAGGGAGGGCGAGTGGAGGGAGAGACGAGGAGGGGGAGAGGGAGGGGGGGATGCAGAGGGGGAGGCTTTGCCTAATGTCACACAGTGTAATCTCAGCAATCTGTGAATGCAAGTTAATAGTCTCATTCACCTCAATAGAAATGTATGCATGAGTAGGTTCGGCAGCAGAGACGACGGAGAAGAGTTGGAGAAACAGTTTGCGGGCTGCGGTGGATCTGTGCATCCCTGCTGCTGACTTTTTAATGCATGTTAAATTCTGCTGAGGAAGTGCATTCGTAGTCTGCATTGTTATCCGTGAGGGAACCAGATTTGCACAAGCATGAAAATGTCCAGAATGAGAAATATGTCTGAATAATTGAGAGAGGATTGAGTAACTTCTCTCTTCCATTCTCTATTGTCAGTTTTTTGGTGAGTGCCTGGAAAGAAATGTGATGATTGAGCAGGTGAAATGGTTGGATATGAGTGATTCTAGCCTTGTTGTGTCTTTTGTTGTCAACAAAAATCTGTCACCTCACCTCTCTCATTTCCTGGTGCACGTCCCTCAGCGCTGTGAGCACCTGCTCCAGGTTGAACACCACCCGTTTGATCTGATTTCGAACTGCCTTCCTGCTGCAGTCCGCCTCCTTCCTCCCCGGCTCCCCTTCACTCTTTGGTCTGCGCCTGACTGGCGTCTGCTTCTGGCCCAGGACGGCGATGTGCTCCGACACCGGCCTGGGTTTCCTGGGGCGTCGTTGCACCGTGGTGAAGCCAAGGCCTCTCTGAGGGACCTCAGTGGAGAAGATTATCCCGTTAAGGGGCCCGTTGAAGCCCTCCACAGGTGGTGCTCTCAACGCTGTCAGGTCTCTGTGGCTCTGGGAGTTCCTGCTCTGTTGTTTGATGTAGCTGAAGCTGGAGCTGAAGCCGTGCTGCCTCTCGATAAGTCCCTGAGTGTCTGGGCTGACCCAGCTGGACGAGTGCAGGTCTCTCTGGCGGAATGTGGCGTAATCCCACACCTTCTCCCTCCTGTCCTCCATACACAGCACGACAGGCACCTCACGGTTCGGCTCCTCAGCGAGCAGTGCAGGAACAGGAACCGGAGTGGGTACCACCAGTGGCCCATATTTCTTCACTGTGGTGCTGGTCCTGTCATTCTGTGAGTGAAGGAGGCTCAGCTTACCGCTGTGGTTCTTCACCAATGTGTGGTTCTCCTTGGCAGAAGTAAAGCTGTTGACCGGACCCTGTGGCCCATCCCCTGGGCTGATTTGTGCATTGGGGCCTGGGTCTAAATCTGGAGATTGGTTCCACCTGACAGGACTCTCCTCCCTCTGCTTCCCCTGACTCCCTGGCAGGATGTGGGGCCCCCTCAGCACCACCGGCAGCATCTTCGCCATCCCCACGCCATTGCACCGCAAGTCCGCCTTCTTTGTACGGCCCTTTCCTGGGAAGGAGAAGAACCCAATCCCCTTGGCTTTCTCCAGTGGGGCCAGGTTGCCGGGGGCTTCAGGGTTGGGTTTCTGCGGCCTGTTGAGCCCCAGGTCACTGCTGTGGTGGGACTTCAGACTGTTGCGCAGCCATGGGATGAAGTGAGGGGCGTGCGGCTTGAAGCCTTTCTGCTCCCCAGGGGCTGGAGCCCTGCTGTCAGAGAACATGGTGATGGAGGGTGTCCAGCAGCCTCACAGAAAGAAGAAGAACCAGAAGAGGTACAGGAGGACTCCTGAGACACAGAGAGCTTCCTCCTCTTTTTCCATGAATCTCCTCCTACCTTTGCCATCAACATAGACTCTATCCGGCCTCTCTTAGGTCTCTGTTCCCCTCTCCTACTCTTTCTACAAAACTTTTATCCGCTTTTTCCCAGCTCGGCTCAGATCCCATCCATCTACTCCCCTGTCCCTGTTTTTTATCGCCCTGCCTTTTTCCCTTCTTCTTCTCCCTCTCCTGCTGCTTCTCTTCCCACTGTCCTCTCCGTTGTAGTGCTCTTGAGCCCCTCACCCCGTCATCGGGCCGGCCTTGGAGATGCCGATGGCCTCACTCCCCTCGTCTTCTCTCTCTGCCTGCCTGCGTATCACTGGTTCAGTAGCACTGGAGGCTTCCCGTCTCTCACTCCCTCCCTCCCTCTCTCTCTCTCTCTCTCTCTCTCTCTCTCTCTCTCTCTCTCTCTCTCTCTCTCTCTCTCTCTCTCTCTCTCTCCCCCTCGCACTGCACTGCGCCGCTGCCTCCTATCCTTGCTCTTTCTTCCTCCCACTCCCTCTCACTGCTCTAACTCCCTTTCTCTATTTCCCTCTCCTCTCCCCATCTGTCTCTTCTCGGCTCTCATCTGAAAACCCCTCATCAGCCTCTGTCTTTGCAACTCTCCGCTCGTTTGCTCCCCTCCCCCCCCCCTTCCGCCACTCTCTCCTGCCTCCCTTTCCCTACCCCACCTTCTATTTGCCAGAGAGAGCAGCTGAACTTCAATCAAGACGCCAGCATTATTAATCCCCCGTTAGCCAATGTATATCCATGTGATTCCCCCTGCCACTGTTCTCATCTGATTACTCCTTCCCCGGCTCAGCCCTCCACAATTAAATGCTGCTTATAGGATACCAGAGGGGCTTTAGAGGAGTAGGGGAGGATGGCAGCAGGGAGGGATGGAGGAGGAACAGTGGGGAGGCGCAGGGGCACATAATTGCGACCTACAAGATCACAGATCAGCAGCAGTTGGACAGAAACTATAAGCTGCCCCGGCTGCAAACAACAGCCTGGCTGCAGTGGCACACGCTCCCCCTGGTTTATTGTCAGCAAACAGTGTCACGTAACATCCCAGTTGTTTCCCTTGTTTTTATTTTCTGCAGCACATCCAACTTCCATTTGTTCCAATTTTATCGAGACAGCTGCTATTTTCGGGTTTCTCATTCACATCCCAATTCTTGGCTGTCTGCATTTGATTTCTCGTGTCTGACAAGCCCAGAGATGCCTCCTAGGTGCCTCCACAGTCAAGTGCCGCCGCATGCATGAGTCCCCCTCCTCTTTGGCAGCATCCGAAATGAAAAGACGGCAACGGAGCCGCACAACAGCGCTGACAGTTCGCTGTCACTCAGCAGCGAGACGCACAAGGCATCCGTCTTGCTTTTAGTCAGCATTGGCAATCTCCTCCTCTGGTAGTGCCCTGTTGGAATGTGCCGTCACTCATATTTTACTATACAGGTACAAGTTGAGGAGGAGGGGGGAGAGAAAACAGACCCAGGCCTAATCTGCAGGCTAAGAAGATTCTTGCTTACATGTCGATGGACTGCTGTAATGAGTCAGGATTTAAAAAAAAACAATAAAGAGTGGAAGTAATAGAGCGGCCACTCTTAATCCTGCACAGCTTTCAGTTCCTGCACGACACAGTGATGACCACAGCCCCAGTGTGTTTCTGTGTAACAGTTGGAGGCTGCTTCTGTATTTAAAGAAATGAAACCCTGAATGCACTGTTCGTCTACACATGTCCACATTATCATGTTTAGATTGTTTTATCATACATGGGCGTCACACACACACACACACACACACACACACACACACACACACACACACACACACACACACACACACACACACACACACACACACACACACACACACACACACACACACACACACACACACACACACACACACACACACACACACACACACACACAGACTTCTCTTAATAAAATATTTGTATTCAGCTAAAGTAAAACATATTTGCAGAATATTCTTATGTCAATGCTTACTTTCATTCATATTACATCCATGCACATTCACAGAAATATAAGAAATAAAGAGATATTTGATTTAGATTAGATGGTGTATATACTGGATTAAAGATAGGGTTGGTGATTTTACAGGCTACAGTTTGGAAATTTGCAAGAGATACATCACACCCCCTCCCATCAGCCCTCTTGTCAAAGTTGCAACCCCCCCCAAACCTCACATGTTCGCACACGGACTGACAACTGCTGGAGGCCGACTTTTCGGTGACTCGCTCACTAACTTCTGACCATTGACTCTGTCTCCCCGGCTGAAGAGTCTGGTCCTGCTCAGTGAGAGCAACGGCAGGCAGGTCGATTAGTCAACGATTTTACTGTGTCTGAATGAAATGATACATGGTTGTGTTTATTACTTTCCAGCAAGAGCCACAGACACCTGATTTTTCTCAGATTTATTTGATGGCTATTTGGTCATGAAGAGGATTTGAACAATCAGATAAAAAGAGTTTCAGAAACAAAGGACCAACCCTGTCTCTCAAGAAATATACAATGAATACAGTGGGTAGCGCACTTCACAACCCCACACAGCGAGAAGGTTCTCAGTTCCAATCCCGGTTTCGGCTGGGGCCTTTCCTTGTGGAGTCTGCATGTTCTCTGTTGTTTTCGTGGCGTACTCCAGCTTCTTCCCACAGTCCAAAGACATGCAGATTGGGGTTAAGTTAACTTGTAACTCTAAATTGTCCATAGGTTAGGGTTCAGGGTTAGGGTTAGGTGTGAATGTCTGTTTGTCTCTTTACATTAACCCTGTGATGTTCGCCGCCTCCTCCCCGGCCTGTATTGGCTCCAGTCCTTCCGCAATATAAGCGGCACAGATAATGGGAGAATGGACGGAAAATAAATATAAACCCTAAAATGTGAACATAACTCAGATAAAGAAGTAAAGCCCCATTAAGTTCAAACCTTTATCTTCCCTTTTATCTTCCTAAACCTCTCCCGTTCCCCTGGCCCCTTACCCCCCACTCATCAACTTATTAGAGAAAACGCACAGAGCAGGAAACCTCTGTGTGCCAGATGTGATCTGAGGGGTTTCCAAATCACATTATGCCGTGGGAGTCTGTCCTGTAAGATTTATATTATCCCTCCCTAATGTAATGTATTGGTTAGATCATGTGGCCACATTTTGGAGGCAAGTAATAGATTATTTTTAATATTTAGCTGTGATGAGGCAGCAAGAGAGTAATTGTGGTTGTGCTGTGATGAGTCTACTTAATACTCAAGAGATTCCGCGTATGATTAATAAAGGCTCTGGCTCTGGTGGAGTGTTAAGGATTTCTGAGCTGTTATTAAAGATGTGAGACAAGAAAGATGCAAGTTCGGGGCTTAAAAAAGCTATCTATGAGGGAGGACATTTGTCGCATGCATCTAGATATAAACGGTATGTTTTACTTTCATAGAGTGTAGTTGGTATAAAGGGGCAGGCACACACTCCTCTGCATCTCCATGTCCACACAGCAGCTGACACAGGAGCTATCTTTCTCCCAGAAGGGTCATTTTACTAGTAAATATGAAATCACAGCACATCTGTTGTCTGTAATGCACGTGTTTGATATTTTGTCAAACAACAGCGCGGTTTTAAAATCTGGGTTTTAGCAGAGCAGAGCAGCAGCTTGGAAACGGTTTGAAAGTGACTGCTGGGTAACATGAAGTCTTAATGGGCCACGTGTCCGTCACTGCTTCGTACGTGTTCTGTCGCCTGAGAACAAAAGCAGACACCCATGAGATCAGCTTTATCGGGAAAAAACTTCTGTATATTTGAGCAGGGAGAGCGGGAGAGAAGCAAATAAAAAAATTAAACTTGCTGACACTTGGCAGAATGCTAATACAACCCGGTGGCGTCATAGTTAGGGCCTTATAACATCTCGTGACATTTAACGACATTTTCGAGCAGGATTTAGCTTCTTTGCATTGAAAGTACGAATTATTTTAGCAGCATCGTCAGATTTGCATATTGACCACAGCTTCGCGGTTCCACCATATGCCAGGTTTTGACCTTGTCTTGTTTGATAAACTGGGGGATTAAGAGTCTGTTTCTCAAAGCTAAATAAACCCAATGAACGTATTTAGAGGAGCGTGGTTTTCACAGGACATTGATGACATTTTCCTCGTTAACTTTTCTTTATAAAGTGAAAGCAAAGGTACATTATATTTTGAGAGGTAATTATTTCTGTGCACAATCAAATTGTTTGTGTTGGGTATGATGGACAAAGATGGACATATCATTATGTAAGGTGCATTTTCAATTTAATTCAATGTTGGAGAGGGGCAAGATAACCATGTTGCTTCTTCCTACTCCTTTTTGGCCAAATAATGGTAATGTTAATATCACTTATTAATCAATTTATTATTTATTAGAGATTTCCTTATAACTATGTTAGTATATATGGTATATGTGTGTATGTTTATACACATGATTATGTATCTATCTACTTAATCTATCTGTCTGACACCTGTCTGTCTGTCTGTCTTCTCATTTACTAATAAAAAGAAAAAACAATGTTAACAATTACTGCACTGCTTTGTACAAATGTATTAGTGAAGAAAGGACAGATGTTTACTGTGGTGGAGAACAAGTGAAAAGTACCTGAAAATAAATCTAAATAATAAAAGGTACACATCCATAAAATGTACTTATGTACAATATTGAGGTCATTGTACTTTGTTACCTCCCATCACTTCCAATACGTTGGAAATTGTAAGTGTGATTGATAATATTTGAAAATAAACCTTTCCTGAACATATTTGTGTGTGTGTGCGTGTGTGTGCATGTGCGTGTGTGTGTGCGTGTGTGCGGGGGACATGGCAGGGAACCACACAATCATTGCTCATTTTAAAGTCAATGTGGAGTAATAAGGAGTCGTCACAGTTGCTGTCCGTTTAGAGCCGACTGGAGCAGCCACTCGAGTCTGCTCGCCTTCTCTCCATCCTTTATGTTAATTTGCGGAAAACGTTTGTGAAGGACTGAAGAACAAAAAAAACTCTTTAAGTGTTTTGCTCGAACAAAAACTCGGCTTTTCAAACCCTTTCTGTCTGATTGTAGTATTCAGAATAGGTGGAACAGGCTGGTGCAGGGTGCAGAGGGACCTTGTCACCTTGCCTGTCGCCCCCTGCAGCTCTGCCTCGCTTTGTTTTGAGTCGTGTAACAGGCCGACTGCCCGCTGGGAAGCAGCAGAGCGTGCATGCCACGACACTTCAGCTGCATGCGTGTGTGGGTGTGTGTGGGTGTGTGTGTGTGTTTGCTGAACTTCCCTGCCACTGCAGATACAGTTTCCTTGTAGAATTTCTTTGAGGAGACAGACAAGAGAGAAAAAGGGAGAGGGAGCACATCACTGAACACCTTACGTAACCTGGTGGAAGAGATAGATGTTAAAGCGACGCTTTGAAAGCCAAAAGGCCTCGTGTCACTCAAAAATTTACTGCGCAAAATTGCTTTCAGTCACAGTGTGAAGGTCTCGGGGCGCTCGGAGAACTTTCTGCAGCCACCTGAGCAGCACAAATGTGCCGCTTGGAAAGGATTGTATGTGTTCACCCGACTGTATTTACATAAAGCGGAAAAAATGAGAAGGGTCTTGAGAACACAATGTTCTTTCTTTTTTTTTGCGGTCTTAAATATGGAAGTGAGCAGATGCTGCCTTCCCTGAAGTGTCCAGTGTCATGCTGTTGATAATCCTCAGGGCTCCGGCAGTTGAGTTCTGTTAAGAATGTGTACAGTGCCGTCCTCTCATGTATATTTTTGTGTTGTTTGCTTTTCGATTCCGCTCCGCCGTGCTTTTCATCCTTGAACAACACATCAGTCAGGTGCTCTCCGAGGACTAGAGCGAGGAGGTAAAAGAGAGTGACGGGGGGACATTGAGAAAGAGTCGAAGAGAGGCAGAGAAAAAGGGGAGGAAGACAGGTGGGGAGAAAGAAAGAAAAAAAAGAGTTTTGAAAGACTTCGAACTTGGAAAGCTGACATCATAGCCGTGCTTGCCAGAGGGGAGAGCACCTTTAAGCATACTGGATGAGTGATGATGTGGAAGGACTACAAAAGCAAAGTAATACATAAGCAGTGCTCTGCCGGCTAACCTTCATGAGACTGGTGGTGAGGAAAAAATGGGAAATGCTCAAAAGGTCAGCGATGGCCTGGTGTAAAAGGCGTCAACACTCGGAGCACACTGTTGGATCTGCACCTCAGCAACACATGGATTTCCATAGAAATGAGGTAACAACAACAGGCGAGGAGTTGACTCAATCAAAATGTGACAAAATGTTTTACATACTGTATGTAACCTCTAATTCACACAGCGTCTGATTCAGGTATCTGCCGCGGAAAATATATACCCACCTCTCACATGAATCTTCATTCATTTTCATTTGATTTAAAGGTACAATAAATATGTCATCATAGAAATAGCTACATCATTAAGCCCTTTCTGATTTCGTGCCACTCGTCTTTTGACACAATCCCCGTCCTGTTTCACTCAATCAGCCTTCAGAGGTCAAAACCTCCCCAACATGAAACGTGTTTTGCTTGTGACCTTAATCAGAGTCATAATAAACATTTCTACAAGCATCATTTAACCAGGACACATATAAACTAGAATTATTGCCCTTGGGTTGTATGCCCCCGCGACCAGTCCAAGTCCAGTCTATATCTTTTTTCTTGCCAGTCTCCTAACCACTGAAATCTCTCGAGGCACTCTTGGAAATGCAGTCGTTAGGAAGGCCAGACTATGACCTTTGACATCCAAAATCTAATGAGCTCATCTTTGAGTCCAGCTGAACATTTGAACGAAATTTGAAGAAATTCCTGTATGGTCTTCCTGGCAAGCTGCACTTGCAGGCAATAATTTGATTTGTAAAGTCGTATTGAAACACCAAATTCGAATCAGATTAACCATGAGTCCAAGAGAACATCTGTACTAAATTTGAAAGCCTTCTGTGGAGGTGTTCCTGAGATATTTTGTTCACAAGGCAAAGAAATGTGCATTTTAAAGTCACAGCAACCTTGACCTTTGACCTCCAACCACCAAACTCTATCACAAGTCAGGCAAAGTGAATGTTTGTACCAAATTTCAAGAGTTCCTCAAGATGTTCTTCAGATATTTGGTTCACAAGAATGGGAAAGACAGACAACCAATAAACATAATGCCTCAAACCACTGGCACAGAGGTGTATATATACCTAACAACAAATCATACACCTCCCATACATATCAGCCAATGGGGCTGCTACAAAGACGGGTAGGTCATATGGTCATGTGACCTCAGGCCAATTATTGTCCCAGGCTGGTACAGAGGTAAGGGATTGACAATAAAGTTGTGTTAAAGAAGTGTTACGGGAGCTTTGACCTCTTCAGCATCTTTTTCATTGTGACAAAAACCTCCCGAGGCCTAAAAGGTTCCGTCACCGGCGTCTGATGAAGTAAATCTACAAATGTGACTGTGCGATGTTGTGTGAGACCAGAATATATTGCCTGCTGTTTGAACACAATGCTGTGTGTTTTGTTTTGTTGCACCACCCAGAACTCAAACATTAGGGTGTTTGAGCCCATGTTGACAGGCGGCCAGACTTAGCAGCATTATGCCAAAACTAACTGTCTGTATCCTTGCGGTGACAGAGCGTGAAACACCCAGGCTCCGTTTGTCCTTTTGTTGCGGGGTTGTACGTGTACACAGCCGAGCAAGAGAATCATCCCTTTGTCATCTTTGATCCTATAGAGAAGTACGCCGCAGCAGCTCTGCTCAACTTTTGTTTGCTTCAGGTTTTGAAGTCTGCAGCACAAATAACTCAGTGATCTGCGCTGGGAACATGAGTGGAAAGAGTAATGGCTCCTCCGCACGCTTCCATCTTTTCAACGCCCTCCTTCTTAGGATGCAGGACAGCTCCTCTGTAGTCACTTCATTATGGAGAAATGATAATTATACCCCAGTGAAAGCTAGCTTCAACGAAATGTATTAGAGCCCTCAGTCACGTCCACTGATAATCAAGTCGTGACAGTCAGTTGGAAATTTTAATTTTCTTAAAGTGTTTGAGATGCACAGACGGAGAGGAAAGTAATTAAAAAATAATAAATTTCAACTTTAGGCGCACAAATCAAACAATTTCAGCGCTTGCACAACTACAATACAAACAAAGTAAAGTGGATGTCAGGGTGTTTTTACTTTATGTGACATGAGAAGAGGTGGAAGTATAGAGAGAAAGAATGTGTAGCATCTGAGTCATTGGTCTTAACTCTCTCAACTCACTAGTGCATTTCCTTAAATAAAAGAAATACATGTTGTAATGACCATTGGAGGAGAATCAGACACTTGCTGCTGCTACAGCCTTTCATGTTTGCTACAGGGGGGCCTTGCAGATGAGCCACAGGCCAAATGATCATTCCAGAGTCAAAGATTAAACTCAAACTGAATTCACGAGTATTACTCATGCTAAGCTTGAGCTGCAGGCCGAGCTGAATGTTTGAGTTTCCCAAAACAGTAGCGAGAAGTATTTCTGGCTCCCCGGCTTCCTGTTATACCTCTGACCGCTCGGTGGGGAGGCGGAAAGAAATGACCTAAACTTTGAATTGTTTGTCCGGCCGATGGGGGTTTTGTGTGTTTGCTTGCATGACTTCCTAACAATGCTGGGAGAGGGAGGAAGGGATTTGGCCGAGTAAATCCAGGTCAGACTTTCGTCAGATTACTGTTCTGATCAGACTGGAAAATTTCCAACATCCGACGTACCAATGAGAAGACACACAAAAAAAAGACAAGAAATGTATTGTTTTAAAAAAGTAGATTGTATTATATTTGTCGTGTCTGGATACAATGCAGAGACACAAAAACAATGATATGTACATAAGCGAAAATACAAACAGTTCACAATCCTCAATAGTCCAAACGCAAAATGAAACACACACTTCATTTGAGGGCTTTAGTAAAAGAGTTGAGGCTTCGGCAGAGGTTCCTAATCTTTCAATCGTGGTGGATTTTGAAACTAGGGAGATTTAAACTTAACCCTGAGATGTGGAGGGATTGGAGAAAATGGCATCCAAAAGACAATTAAAGTCAACGGTTCTCAGGGACTTAAAGAAAAGGATTTATGTCAAAGCCTCAGTCAGATTCAACAAACAAAAAGAAACTCAGGGAAATCGTGTAAGAACTTTAAAAAACAGACCCGAAATCACCTTTGTCTTCATTAATCACCATTAGCAGGGTTTTAGGTATCAAGTGCATTCTGTTGTCTGAAGTGTTCCTCTGAGGGGGGAATCAAAATGAAGGCGGCATTCGGAGTCGCATCAGTCACCTTATCTTTGGCAGAGCTGCTGTGGATGAAGTACAAGTTTCAGCAAACCTATCTGGAGAAGCACAGCGCTTATTACACAGCTCAATTTCCAATTCTCTCACAGGTATGCACACAAACACACACACAGAATACAAAATGAGGCCGCAGCACAAAACAGGCTCCAAGTCAGGCTCAGTGATACAAACACACACAAAAAAAAACAGAGGAAAAGCTGGCTATTATGTAAGGTTGTGTGAAATGTTCTGTCATAAGGAAGAAACACAACAGCTTTAGACCATTAAAAGGAATTGCATCGTGCAAACAGAGACGGTTACGGCCATCACAAAACATGAACGCTGCCATGTGAGGAAATGGAGTGACTAGTGGACGTAGGCAGGCTGCAGGCCATTATACAACCCCAGAGCCGGGAGCGATAATTGCAGAGGGAGAGTACAATCATGTACTGTGTTTGTCTCTGCTCTAATAACTAGGCCCGGCCCTGTCCGCAGACACAGGGCTGCATGGCGAGTCTCTCTAGTTCCCATCTATCCGATTTTAAACCAGAGTTGTAAGGATAAAGCCGAGGCAACACAACGCAGCTGACCCCAGTGCAATGACGTCCATTATTTTACAGATTTTGACCCTCCCCATCTGATCAAATAATGCCAGAGCAATCTTTGCATCTGGCGCATAAGATGTAATGATGAGTGCACAGTCAATGAGACGCCCGAGTCAGCGCTGGGATAATCAGCAATACACAGAACAATCAAATTCCTTCACGTTTACGGCCCCCTTATGACCCAAATCCTTCATCTTTGTTGTGGCGGCTATAAACCAGACCGTTAAAGGGCAAACTGGGTTTATAAGTGCCTTCTAAAACACAAGCCGAGCCTGGAGTGGAGTACAGTGCATGAGGGTGAGAGCTTCAAAATGCAGCCTTACTTGACCGCCATGCTTCACATGGTCTCACTGTTGCAGGAAAAGTACAATACAGTACAGCGCTTCTTCAGGATTGAGTGCAATACTACTTTTTGAAAAACACAAAAACAAAACAAACAAAAAAGAAATGCGTTATTTCCTTGGGTATTTAGAAAAAGATGGAAACTAATTTTCTTTCCTCCTCTGTTACACCCGGAAACATTGTCGTCTATAAAAAAGGCACCAAACAGAGATATAACTGAATTTGTGTCTTTTTGATTATGTCAGAACACCAACGCAGCGCTCTTGGAATGAAGGGAAAACATGTTCAAGGCACAGTTGTCAAGGCTCCTACCCCTGAATATACTGAAGAGCATTAAGTTTTACATTCATTTAAAACAAAGAGAAAAATTGCTGGGTTTTGTTGACTGTAAACTAACAGAAAGTCAGACAAGATAAAAAAAAATAAAGAAAAAATGTCTTTGGTCTAACTAGCAGAGAGATTTTCAGTGTTACATAATATGTGAAAGACATGCAAACACAAACTCGACAAATGGAAGTAGAAACATTTTCACGATTGTCACCTTAGAAGAAAAACAAACTAAAAGATGATACATGAAGGGCGACTAGAGGTATAGGTGCCATGAAGAGGAGGCAAACGGGGGGGAGGGGGGGGTCAGAGGTTCCCGTCGTCGAGCATCTTGTTGACGCCGTTGCAGATCCTCTGCAGGTGACCGCGATAGACCTCCGAGGGCCCGTAGAGAGCGGCCAGGAAGTCACAGTCGGCAAAGTGATTGAAGACGTGGTTGACTCTCGAGTGGCTCTTGGCTGTCAGGTGGCGTTTGATGGCCTGGTGCAGCAGCTCCCGACACTCGTTCAAAATGGCGCTCATCACGCGACGGTCAAAGGTGAACTCTATCTGGTGGAAGCTGACCGCCGTCATGGCCAGAGTGTGGACTTTCTTCCTGTGAGACGAGAAGAGCGAGAGAGCGAGAGAGCGAGAGAGAGAGAGAGAGAGAGAGAGAGAGAGAGAGAGAGAGAGAGAGAGAGAGAGAGAGAGGAGAGGCTGTCAGTTTCTAATTCTGACTGGGGCAGCAGACGCAAGTAAAAATAGAAAGTGCTGTCTTGTGATTTTCTTTGCAAAAGTTTTACTACCCCCATATATCACTTATAGCATTGTTCTTCACAGCCATACAGCTCCATGCTAATACACCCACCAAGAGTTTTATTGCTTTAGTGGATGATATCTAAACTGAAGTCGATCTACCGGTACTCAATTTGCCTCCATCAGCAGGCAACAATGATCGAGGCCATCTGACACACAATTTTACATTTAATCATCTTGTAGAAACGTTTCATTGGAGCCACTTAAAAGTAAACATTTCTTTAAAGAAAATTGTTTAGATTGATTCAAATCAAATAAAGTATTTTGAGGAGTTTTTACACTAAAGGAAAGGTAGCAAGACTTTAAGTTAGAGCCTTGTTGCCATGATGAGAAACAAACACACAAGCACAGATGGTGAAAACAATACAAGCTCTACACTTGAATTGTTTTAAAAGGAAGTTATGTACTTTAACCATTTCCTGACAAACAACAGCTGGGCCATAAGACTTCCTGAGGTCTTATTGTCATGTAACTGAGCTTTTGACAGAGCTTGAACATTAACATCAGACCAACGTCCGTGTGCTTATCTCTAAGTAAATCAGATGAAACATATGAAAAATATGTTTTATGATGTGGCTATTTTTAAGAAAATGACTGATTAATCGATTGTAATTCACTGAAACCTTTTCAATAGTCTCAGCCCACAGAAAAGGTCACATATCAATCAAAGGTTTATGAGCTGAGCGACGGACACACCACTGAAGCCGAGTACAGCAGTTATTTGTATGACAACAACTCAAAAGATTCAGACACACACTCTGACATGCCCGCTGAGCTGCCAGCAGGCTCAGTGAGTGAGAGAGGTGTTTGAAGAGGAGGATTTCCATGAGTAAGAGCCAGAATCCCTGCAGGCCAAGGGTAAAGACGGACGGCTTCCAGGGTAAATACAATGATTTCACAATACAATCCAAAGGTTTAAGCTCTCAAATGGTTTTAATCTGCTTCAATTTTTGTGGAGAATTAGAAAATCATCAGGTTTTACAAGGCTGTTTTTGTTATTTCAGAATCCCGCCTACCTGAAGTTGTCCACTAGGATCAGCTCCTCGCCGTTGAATTGGTTGTTTCTAAAGAGAACCCCCAGCTTCACCACCATCTTGATCAGGTTCTTGATGATCTTCTGGGACTCTTTGCGGTTTCGGGTGTACTCCTTGGTGACGCGGTACAGCTCGTCCAGCACCTCGCTGCTGGTGTCGTCAATGAAGAGGCTGGCCATGCTCTTGGTGGCCATCTTGCTCATCAGCTTCTTCTGCGCCTGCAGGGCCAAGCTCTTGGTGCTGAAGGAGTCCATTGTCAGGTCTGGGTCAAGAGGAGACAGAGGTAGGGAGGGGAAAAAAAGGGAAACCCGTCAATGATTGTGATCTCTGACAATAGACAGCTCGACCTCTGAGAGACCATTTGTTTGAAGGTCTGTATGATGATTATGCAAAAACTACTCAAATGATTTCAACAGAATTTGGTTGAAGGATGGAGCATATGCAAAGAGAGAACCCAAACATTTTGATTCAGATAAAGGTTTGTGGTTTTTCTTTCCAGATATCCGGGGAACACTGCATCGATGTTGGATATGAAAAATCTTTATTAAGGGGACTGATATCTGTAAGTGAATGCAATTTGTTGCAGCTGATTGAATATAAGGCGACTGTCGGGCCATGGCAGAGGAATGCCATTCTAGTTTCTTTCTGCAGAAACCTTGTGAAATGATGTGGGAATACGTGTTTGTTCGCCTGTGTCCTAAATTTGACATAAAACTAGAAATGAAAGGAAGTTAGCCTCCCTTAGAAGTCTGCTTAGACCCTCTCATCGTGAAAGCATAAGAGGGTCAAACATATTACCCTGACAGCAGGCAATGTGTAAGGTTATTGCAAATAGCATCTACACTAATACTGTTTAAACTGCAGGGCCAGGAGCTGTCCCCTTTATCAGATAATGAGCCATGGCAGCTGTCAAATTAGTCCCAGCAACACTCTGGCTTCCAGCGGGTACGAGGTAGTTGGTGAAGAATGTGTCATAATGTGTGTGGGAGTGAAGTCAAGTTACCGACCGAGCGCTCACACACAAAAGCAGACAATGTGATCTGGAGACTCCAATAATCAGGATGCATTCAGTGAGCAGCTTTTGTTTGTGCGCGTGCGCGTGCGTGTGCGTGTTTGAGTATGTATGTGTGTGTTTGTGTGTGTGTGTGTGTGAAAGTCAGCAGCAGACAGACAGTGTCAACTCATTCATGGCACGCGTCCTCCCTTGATTTATGTATGATGCCGCTTTCGACTGTGTGTTGATGTTTGTGTGTTGATGATTGTGTTACAGAGCGGAGGGTGACTCACTGCAAAAGCTGCGCCCATGATGGAGGCTCATAAATAGGCTGGTGGTGGTGGAGGGAGAGTGTGGGGGGGGCCTGGGGGGGTAGGTCTGCAGCACACCACATCATTTCATCAGCTGCATCTCAATGCACTCCGCAGGTCACTTCTGCAGGTTTGTACGGCCTTATTGAAATATAAAACAAATCTACTTTCCCGTGCGCTCCCTCCTTCACCTTCACATATCTCCGCAGATAACCCGGGAGTAGAGGAGAGTCGGCGGGCAACGGAGAGCAATAATATTCGTCTGGGGATATTCAAGGTCCCGACGGGATGAATTACAATGACTGTGGTGATCCTCTGATTTTTGTTTGTTTTGTGTCATACGTCTCAATTTGTACTTGTTGGACAGGCGCAAAAGTAGGTACGGTTATATGATCCCTGATGTTTCCTCTAGAGCCACCACGGGGTTGAAATACTGTAGAAGTGTGATGATCCCAAGAGGATGAATGTTTTTATATCTAAAGTGATTTGTCCAATACTTTGCGGAATGTGGCCGAATTCCTGCCACGTTGTTCTTTGTGTTTAGAATGTGTGTTCGTGTTTGAATGCAAAACGAACACAATGAACATTGTAAACATTAGCTACTATTCCTGCAGTTATTAGCATTATCAAAGTTTTCATGTGAGCGCAAACCAGGAATCGATAAATTGTTCAAACTCTATTGAAGCCTAGAGAAATTGCAGAATTGTTGACAATCACAAGTCAACACAGACAGTCTCCTTCAGCTCAGGGCTTATGTTTGATTTCTTCCTAACTAGTCGCGTAAAATGAAACGAAAAGATCAGCCCTCAGTTATAAACACACTGACACAGTTTCACATGATAACAATGCTCCTGTACAGAAAACAGGAAGCAGGAAATAACTCCAAGTCAGAGTCCAAAGAGGAACTTAACACTCCTTCGGATTCAAATCCATATTGTATCATTATTTATCGGATGTTCCTTCTCAAAAACTTTTTTTTCCAGAGACCAAAATGTGTCAATCACGCTTTTTTCTTCTTCCCAATGTATATTTCAAATAATAATGTTCGCATTTTATTGAAGGTTTCCATATAACTGCTTGTTTTTTAGAGAAGATTCTGTATTTGAGAATTCATTTGTTGACCCAATCTTTGTCCACTATATAAATCCAAAGGGACCAATATGACAAAATGATAACCTAGCTTTACTGTGATGATTGCAAGTAGTCAAGGAAATGCATGGGCAAACGTGTAAAACACCTCTTTACCTCAGGAACTGACGAGGATAAAAACAAGACTCAACGGTCCAACGTTATTTCCTCCGTCTCACTATAACACTAAATGTAGCCTAATGGGCGGCTGCCACGGTGAAAACAATGCAATTACATTCAAGCAAATTGCTCCATTCATATCACAATGGGGAATTAATCTTAATCCACATGGAAGCCACCCTGAAGCTTAACTGAGAATCTATGTGATTGGCCAATTGCCTATCCACGGGCTGGGGAACAATAGACAAATCGGAAGCAGGCGAAATGCTATTAGTGAGGCTGACAAAATGAGTGGTGACACATTCCTGCTGGGTGACTTGTGATTTTTACAGTTGTTGGTACTAGAAGGCGGCATACGTCTGTGACTTTCATTCCCCTCTCCCCCTCTCACTGCAATGCCTCTCCAAGAATATCAATAAGACTCCTTAGAGAGAGTGTCAGCAGGACGCTTCCCAAGGAGGAGACACATGGGGAGAGGCAGAGCAAAGGCACAGAGATAGAGAGGGGAAAAAGAGGAGGGTGTGTGTGTGTGCCTGTGTGTGTGTCTGTGTATGTGTCTGTGTTATACATCAATCCTGAGATATCAGGAGGAGGTAGGTGGCTGAATGAGAGGTCATTTATACACTGTTTAATGCTGAATCTAGGTTTACGCCCTCTCTCTCTGTCTGTCTGTCTGTCTGTCTGTCTGTCTGTCTGCAGAAGCTGGAACGTTTCAGCGGGCCTGTGCCCATGATCGTAAACTTGCCTTCTGCACTTACAGAAAATCTTGATCTCCTGATGCAACGTGTGTGAAATGCATTACAAGGAGAAAGACACCAATGATCGGACTGAAGAGAACACCACAAACAGAGCTGGAGATATATCTCTATGTGAGGGGCGACTGAAAACAATCACTTAGTCCTGCTGTCACCCTCTAATCACAGCGGTCCTCGGGAGGAGAATCGCTCACAGAAACACTTGGAGAGCGCCTGCATTCACCTCCCTCTCTCCCTCCCCACACCTCTGCTGATGGATGTATGGGGGTTTTTAAAAAGTGCAAAATGGATAATGGGCACATTAAGAAAAGCAACTTTTTTTTCTAAGATTGGAAGGGCGATTTCATAGTGCTCATTAAATTCCACTCTCGCTGGGGACCAGAGCCATCATAGCTGTCGGCTGCGGATGAATAAAAAGGGAGGAGTGATTGTCTTTCATATCCATGAAAACAAACACTTTAAACTCGGCTGCACTTGTCGGTCTGATATTTCACTTTGAGCCGCAGAGGGATATTAAAGACCCCTGGCGCTTATCTTCAGGATAGAGGGGAATCCTTACTGTGGCCTTTGCGTCCCCCCCCCAAATCCCCCCATGGCAAGAATATAAAGGCTTCCCGAAAAGGTCCTTATGGGACAAGTGCTCCGAGTGATGAAAGGTTTTTTGATCGTGGAATCATTTTTTCTTTTTTTTTGGTGACTTTGCAGCATTTGAGCGCTTAGTGCCAAATTTAAAAAGCCTGTGCAGTCCGGTGCCCAGGGACCGTCTGGCCAACCCTGACACAGCATCTCCATAGTATTTATAGAGGGAAACCTTTAACGGATTCAAGGCAGAACAAGACATGACAGCGGCTCACAAACTGCTGTGTCGTTGCAAAACCACACAAGCCGCAGCTACCACAGCGCGCACATCATCCGCACACCTGCACACATGTATGCCTACACATTACTGATAGGCCCACGCTTTACGAGCAGCTGAAAATGAAATGGAATACAAAGACAGGCTGCGGCAGCCAACAGCTCCTCCACATAATTACAGCAGACAAGCTACAATCTCATCAATTTGCTCAAAACAAGCCAGCATAGATTCACTCACAAAGATAAGTGTGCAAAAGCTGCGCAAACATGACTCGGTGGGAAATGAACCCAGACCCTACACAGTGCTGGATGGATGCCTCGTGACTGTGAGGGAGGCTGGGTAATTCTCTCACCCTCCTGCAGGTGCACAGGGCCTGTGACAGTCTTGTGAAAAGCTGTATAAAGAGGCTGAGGTGATAAGGAAGTAACCTAAATGTTATTAAGGATTACGGAAGCAGGGTCAGGTGAAGCTGGTAGGTGCTTCCTTATCCAGGTTTCATTTGTTCTGCCTCTTTGGACTTAAAGCCAGGTAAAGCTGATGTGCATTTGGGGAAAGAGAGGGATTACTGCTAGATGTCATTATATTCTAAAACCTTTGAGACCGATGCAGTGGATAAGGTCTGCAATACATCTGACAACCGGAACACATTGTACAACTAATTTGCCACGAATGACCCTATTTAAAATGTATTTACCAGCCTTAATTAAGCAATCACTTAAAAACAAATATATAACCAATTAATATACATCATATATCGTTTCTTTTATGGTTTGATCATTACTTTATCTTAGTGGTTTTCAACCTGTGGATTGTTTATAGGTTCAACGGATGAAATTTGTCTTTAACATTAGATTCATTTCTTGGGAAATTTGTGTTGCTCAAAATCTGTTCAGCAACCTAATTTGGGGAAACTCACTTATTTGCTTAGCTTAGCACAATAACTGGAAAACAACTCCTCTGCTCTGGATGTAACAGTAAACCAACTAGCAGCACCTCTGTAGCTGAATAATTTAAACATTATACCTCATTTGTTTGACCCTGCACAGAAGCTGATGTGGTTTACGACAGACTGTTTCTCTGCTGGGAGCAGTGATGGCCCCAAAGTGCAGCCGGCCAGCTGCTGACTGTAACCTTATATTTACTTGACAAATATGATAGTGGCGTCTGTCTAGTAAGCGAGTGAATCAGCACGTTTCCCAAAATGTTGAAATATTGCTTCAAACAAAACAATCTGACAAGGATAAAAACAATGTTTAGCTAGACTGCTCATAACTCATGTTCATACCAACACACACTATCAACGAGGATCTTGACTTTCTTTTCAAGTCAAAGAAAATCTAAATGCCAAAGGATTTGGTGAAAATAGTGTCATAATATGTTGGAGCTCCAGACTTTGAAATAAAAGCTTGGTTTGTCCAAATAACAGTGCAGAACACCAAGGTCTCAAAATTCAAATTTAACATTAATTGATTTTGAATGACCTATCAACTCAATTCAGTAATAGGATTTGTTTCTGTGACATTCGGGAATTGGTAAACTTGCTGCATTTCATAAAGCCAAGAGGGGAAGCTGTCGTCAACACTGACATTCCGCACATTCCATTTCATATCAACATGTTTGGGACCTTTTGGCTGCTTATATTTAGGAGGAATCCAACATGATGTGAACGCGGCATTGAGCAGGATCTAGGTTAGGGTTTCTGCATTCATTGTACTCACTTGTTAAACTAAAGCTGAGGTATGACATTTGGGAAAAGGCCAAACATTTGATCCGCCCACTCCCAATGATGCCATCACACCTCATGAGGAAGAAGAGGCCACTATGCCCGAAATATCCCCGCTCTTATACCTGCTGCCAATCTACACAGCTCAGTGCCTACTGATAACAGGCAGCACAAAGAGGACACTAATAACAAGTGTGTTTCTACAGTGCCTGGACACCACAAATTGAAAAGCTTTGGCAGAGGGTGCAGAACTTTCCATGACACTTCATCCTATAAGTGATTGGTTGATGGCAGCAGAAAGTGTCACGACTTTCCTGCTCTTCGGGGATCAGTGGCCACATGGACCAGGGCACTGTGACCCTGAAAGAGACGGCAGAGAAAGGCTTCACTGCTACAGGGACAATTACTGTCAATGGCTCTGTGCTCTGCTGTGTACTCACAATGACGTGTCAATATTTAGATGCCTTATTAATATTTTCCTCTTTCTTTCTTTCTTTCTTGATTTTAGACCTTCACATCTTCAAAAGCATCAACCTTGGCGACCCAGATGTCTGAGACATATATACCTGAGACGCCCCCAATTGGAGTCCAGCAGATGACCTTTACCATCTGTCTCTCCACTCTCTATCCCTCCCCATGGCCTCTCTCCTGCTGTTTCCTGCTACTTTCCAACACATGCAAAATACCATAAATAGAATCATTTCATAGTCAAATTGTGGTCACAAATTTCTTTAACGCAACAGATACAAATAAAAAGATATTCAGTTTAAAATCATCTAAGCATGTGACAGAAGCAAAACATGACATTTAAAAAGCTGGAGCTAGAAGATTTGATATCTTTGCTTTAAATGCATTTAATTCATTTAAAAATACTTCATTGACAATTTTTTTTAGGTCGACCATCGTTTCTAGGACAGGTTCATGCTAAGTTTGAAGTTCAGTAGAAGTGGAGTTGTTGTTAACTGCCAAAACATCCAAACATGTAAGTCCTTCAGCTCATTAAAACCACAAAACACATTGTCACTTTTGGGGACTTGACATAGGCTTACTCACCCTAAACCCTCATTTCCTGAAGGCCTAACCCAACCACAACCCTGATTTTAACCGCTGATGTGGTACAAATAAATGGTGATGAAAAAAACACGATCAAGAGTTAAAAACAAAAGCAACTTCTTTGCCACCGATTGGTAGAATTCCCACAAGTACAATGCTAATGAAACACGGCCAATGTGAGAAAACAGAGTCGACGGTAAAACTGTCTTCCCTTTCCTGACACCAATCAAACTAAAAGCCAAACACAACTGAACAGCTGCCAGAAAAACAAAATGACAAGAGTGGATAGATTGAAACAATTTTGAAAGAAAGGCTGTTTTTTTTTATTACGGATGTCATTATAGAATTCGTATCAGAAAATCTTGAATGAGACAAGTTCTTCCTCCACAGACACCACCCAGCTGCATGATATAATCCGTCTCTGGCTTGAGAAACAATAGACGTCCAGGCTGTTATATAAGGTACATCCGTGCTTTGTGTTCAGAGAGGACGTGCAGCCACTCAAACGAGCTGTGCAACTGGAACCACTCCACTGTTCGGGAATCAACAGCAGGATTTCAGGACAACTGAAAGCTCCCATTTCATCTTTCATCAAGTTTTGTAGTGTTCGTCTCGCTCTTCTCTTGAGATGTTGCATAACAGAGGAGGTGCTGACTGCTAATAACAGAGCCGGGAACGTTGTGCGTGCACACAATTGGACAATATGTGGCAGGCGTAGAAGTTTGTGAAATAGCCGCACTCATCTAGTGCAGTAGCTT